>OX638383.1:54583008-55223605 GCA_951813785.1 Criorhina ranunculi
AGTTGCAAAATTCTATGTTAGATCGATCTGTAACACCTATTCAACTTCTTATTCTAGATTCCCATCGATGGAACGAATCGACATGACTGGACAATACACGCTTAAACAATCGTATAAGAATCCCTACTCGAACATGGCGTATATTCCACGCAATCAAGTGCACTTCAATTCGACTTACCCGAAGGTGAATTACACAGTGCAACAACGTAAACAAGGTGCGAGAAGCAATCGAACTTACTACACACCTCAAGGTTAGTGCAATGTGCAATGAACTTGTGAATTAGAAACATTTTGAGAATTTTTTTGATGGAAACCGTTCTTTGTTTACATCCTGACAGATACTTTCGGTGAAAGTTCATTCGGTGAGGAAAGCAATGAATTCGCCACAACCTATGCCGGAGGAGGTGGCTCTGACCAAAATCATCACTGCAATCACGGAACTGCAAACAACAGTAGGCGTTTTGTGAATGTGGAAAAGTTTATGCAAAGGTAATTAGAGAAGTTTTAAGGAACCGATTATGGGTATGCATGAAGCGCATTGTTGCATAGTTCATTTCATAGTTCAAAAATGTGAAAGGAGAAATTAAGTAGGTGCATTGAACTCAGTAAGCTTGTTGATTCAACAAACATTGGAGTTATTTTAGTTATTTATGGGGCGAGACAATGCAAAAAGGGCAAAGACTCAATCAAATTGTAGGTAATGACAAATTGGTTTGTCCTTATTGAATGTTAAAGTACATACAACGTCAACATAGAAGTTGACATCCCAACAATAAATGGGATTTTCATTTTTTTTTTTCAATAATCGTGTTAATATGATTAAGAACTTTGAGCTTTCCCCAGACTCCTTCTTGCTGTCAATGACATCAAAGGAAGTTTTTAAACTTAAAATACAACTTTTGATAAGGGAATCCAACGCATCAATCGCTTCTTCAGCCATGACGACGACTAGAAATCCTTTTTGTCTAAATTGTTGAAGGACCAGCTTCCTTTCCTGAAGAAGAGCATGAATTTAGAAGCCAGATACGGTATTGCTATCCATCTAAGTCGGTGAACTGATGCCGGTTTATACTTCTTTCCTTTTTTTATAATTCACTAGCGCTTAAGGGGTTATAAATGCCTTTATGATGCTATTCATCTACTACTAATGAAACCATCTGTACTTTCAGATTAGTTTTCATATTTATTGATATCCGTTAAGGAAATATCATGAAGTTCTTCTGGGAACCATTTTTCCAAAATTAACTTTCTCAATGTGGAAAAGGCAGGGCAGTACATAACCACGTGGAGAGGTATTTCCTCATCCTCCTTGTTCTTGCAAGTGCAGCAGAAGTCATTGCCGTAAAACCTAGCTTGGCGATTTTGCTTTTCATTACGAAATAACCTGTTCACCGACTTTCTTGCTTCACTTTCCACGGTAATACAGTCCTGTGTGGACCTTAACCAACAACTCTATCCAGTCAGCACATTAAGTTAGTTGGTATCCCTCTCCATTTATGCCCACCACTGAAGGTTAAGCCTTCCTTTACTACGTTGTCCCTCTGGTTTAGATTCGACAGCCAGTGCATTGATATCCATTCGCTCTACTTGTTCTAATCATCTATGTGAGTCGATAGATTCCATTTTTTCCAGGTAGCTCGTTGTCGCTCTGCAGCGCCTATAGTACATCCTTTAATCTTCGTTTCAACACTCCATCAATGCGGATGTTACCAAGTATTTCTTAAGCCCCCTTTGATTATGTCCATGCTTCAATACCAGAAAGCAGAACTGGGAAGATCAGGCTCTTTTGAAATTGTTGCTTGGTTGTTCTTGAGAGACGCTTATTATTATAATTATTATTATTATTATTCGGGAGAGCTGAACAGCCCTTGGCACTGCGGTTTCTGACGCATCCTATTGTGCCTTCCCTAATGTCCCTAGATGAGTTGTTTCACTCCAGAAGATATCAGGAAGTTAATGAACTTCTCTGGATGGATGGCAGCCAGCTGTTCAGTAGAGACAAATTCGCCGCCTAGTATTCTTTTTCTGAGTTGAAAAAGAACTGGGCATTCCGTTAGGATGTGAAGAGTGGTCTCCTCACTCTCCAGGCAGAGTCTACAGCTTGAATCTGTTGTAAGATTCATGCGATGTAGGTGCTTGTTCAGGCGGCAATGACCACTGAAAAGTCCAACTAGTGCTCTAAGGTTACTCCAATCGAGATTCACAATGGATTTTGATTTACTTTGTGACGGTACCGGGAATAGCAGTTTTGAACATGGTTGTCCTGGTGTATTGAACCAGGCTTCTCTAGATTCTTGCATGCAAAGACTTTTTGCGTGTCTCCTTTTGACTTTTTGAAAGACGCTTACTACTCAGTTGCCTTCCTAGCCCAAAGAAACAGTGATTGACAAGACGTATTACACTTAAAGCTGAGCCTAGATAGATAAAGTAATTCGTTCTGCACGGGTCGTCGATGTTGAATGTCCTTTCTTGATGACAACATACGTTTTGTTTTGTTCTTGCCAATGCTGTTGTGCAAGCTTACGCCACTTCTAATTAACCTGTAGCAGAAAGATACTGTTTCACTTGAATATTAGCACGATTTATTCCAAACTGTTGGTCAAATTGGTCTCCGCCATGCTCATTCCATCATTTATTTTGAACTAGCTTTTACCCGCAGCTTCGCCCACCTAGAATTTACGAAGTTACACTATAATAACCAAAAGTAGCCTATACTGTGACCCGAGGTACAGCCACTCTGTGTGCAAAATTTAAAGTTGATTGGTTCCGTAGTTTTCGTGTTACAGATGAACAAACAAACAAACGGACAACGTTTCACTTTTATATTATTATTAGTAGGATAGTAGGATTAACCCATGCCAGGGTGTGTGAAGACTCAAGGTGGAATAATACTTGAATTTCTATCTTCATGGACTGATCCGAAAGACATCTATTATGATATACATATTAGAATTATTCCTACGTGCTGAAGACAAGAAATGCACTGCAACTGTGTCAAGCAAAGTCGAGCAAACTCGGAAATGTTGTAATCCCGAGCAAGAAAGAGGTCACAAAGGAACTTCAGGACCTTGCTTGCGAATGAATACTTGACTGTTGCTGCGGAGATGAATCCCCTGCCAAAGTATTTTCGTCTCATTCGAGCTATGGCGGTACATGTCCGTGGCACATAAGCCCAGCTTGTTGAGCAGGTAGTTAAATGAACAATGTCCAGTCTTTACCTATGTGGCTGGTTGCTAAACCACAGAAGGGAAATGGGTCTATAAGTATTGATTCAGCTCCTCATGTATCCGAAAACCCAATAAATAGAGATTTTGATATAAACAGCTAACTGCTTGAGGGTATTAAGACCGTTTGTATCAAGGGTATGACCTCAGAGCTTTCTTCGCTGCCTGGCTTCCGAAAAAGATGATGATCTGTTTTATATTTACGTCTAATGCATTTTCTCAACTAAAAGAGACAGCTAGCTTAAAGTTAGAGCCATAGATACCAACATCGACTCCTTTTTCATTTTTTGATCCGTCAGTGTCAGTGTACTATACTGATTGGTGATTGGAACACCGTTCTTCCATGCAATGCGTTCAAGGGTGAGAGATTTGAAAAGTATGAAGTTTTTTCTCCAGAGGGCAACAGAACACATGAGTCAAAGGGTACGTGAGGCATCTCAAAGGGTTCTTTTTTGATTTCGATCTGATAAACAGCTATACTCTATACTTATAACCTAGTTCATCCTTGAAAAAGAAGGGTCCAAATTGCACATCTAAAGTGTTTCCGGATGCAATAGACTAATTTTTAGATCTCGCACGCCAAATTCGGCAAAGTTTTACGAAACTTACTTCACTAAAGATCGTTTTGTTTTTTACTCAAATTTGGATCAGTCTCCAAATATTCAAAAGCCTTATATGTGAAGTGTCGGCACAGCAAATGGTCATTATTGTAGGACCAATTGTATTAGTCCAACCAAACATTAATATTCTGATAGCTTGGGGCGTTGAGTATCAGACAAACGGATAAAACTTAAGTTGTGTGTAATATTTTGGAGCTACTATGGTATAATGAAGACTATCCAACTTGAAGGGAAATGTAGATACACGCATATGTACAGCAATTAGGTCCCAATTCTTAATATTTTATTAGTGATAACTTTGCCAATAATGCTTAACTCCTTTAACAACATGTTCATGTTGATCCTAGTAAGGACTACGGCATAGTGAGAAATCAATCAATTATTTCAAGCTTGAGAAAAGTGCACATTTCCACACATGTCTTTTTGTTTAAGTCCTTGCTTGAGTAGTATGGTCTAAGTGCGTCATAGCGTAAACTATACATTTTCTAAATGCTCGAAGTAAGAGTTTCCTTGTATTTTTAGAACAGAATGACGACATTGTAAAACAACGTTATTGTTTACACGTACTTATTTATTATAATCAGGATACCTTTGTCCAAGGAAACACCCATCTTTGGAACAAAAACAAATTTGCACATCATTATGAATTGTAATCAAAAAACAACCAAAAATGTAGATAGCAGTGATTTTATTGACTCAATGTCAGCAAACCCCTCACCACTCAAACCGTATCCCTTTTCTGAAACGCAAACAACAAAACTGCCGGTAAAAAATCGTCAACGTAAATCAGATGTAGAGTTAATTGTTCCTTAACACACATACATATGTACTACATAAAACGTAACAAAACCAAATACGACTTATCAAGGCAATTGTTCAAAATACAACGTAAACTAAAACTAAAACATAACTGACCCATATTTTCCGTGGGAATACTACGCAAATATAAGTTAAGTTAGGGTCATGAAAGTAATAAATTAATAAATAAATAAATGACCCAAATATGTATGAACTTAAGTCATGTCCAACCCCCAAAACAACAGGGTGATTATTTTGACTGATCACCAAACTCAAAAAAAAAAAAGGAAACGAAACGAAAGAATTAAAATGGCACTTAAAATATTTTTATTTATGCTGCGTGTTTCGAATTGAATGTTGGTGACTAAATGACTACCCTCTTAACCCGTACTTCTAGTGGGGGTTAGTTAACTTACTCATACGCTATTCCTTTTTCGATTCCAACGGTTTTTCTTCGTGCTAAGAGAAAATGTTACCCCCATTAAGGGGTTGACAGGAGATTTCACTTTGTAGCTAGTTACAACTATTGCTTGTTCTGACACCAATGACCAGGCATTTGAACTGTGGACTGTGTTTAACAGGGTGGTCAATTAGAATCATTTTCCATTTGGAAGTCATTTTTTCACTTAAGCATTGTGGAGTAAGCGATGTCAACTTGTCATTATGAAAATATTGGCACATTGCAACACTTTCAAATGAATAACCAGAGAATTCTGGGAGCGGATCCCTTATTTTTTAGCTCAGCTAACGAAATTCTAACGTAAATGCGTTTAAAAAAAACTTAGAGGTTAATTTGACCGACCACTACATTTGCGAACTGTGTAAACATTTTTGAAAACCTATCCAGAAAAAAAATTGTTTTATTTAAGCTTAGGAACGCACACATTTACCAGGAGTGAAGGCACCCTGTGAACTTAGGATTAAGGTTCTCCTTTTTCTTTGCGTAAATTGTTCGGGTGAGGAAGAATGAGTTCAAGTTAAAACAGTGCGGTTCGCCCTGGATATACCTAAATCCCACGTGTCGCTGTTAGCTGGTTTGAGTCCTGACTACACGACTGAAACCAATCGAAGAGGCTAGCCGTGCATTGTTGTCCATTCGCTGGAAGTGACCATGCGAATGTAATCGCCATGTCTTTTATTTTGAGACTACATTCACATCTTGATACAGTTCATAGTTTGCCACTAGCTCTTCGCTCTCGAAGGACCTCTGCTCTGCTAGAAGTTTTGTAAAGATATTGCCTACTCCACTATCTGCTCAAGCATGAAGCAGTCAATCCATATCCTGGGTTAAATCTGGTGCATGTTTCAAAATTTCAGATAAGCTGTTTCCGAATTTCATGGACTACCGCATGTTTCCCAGAGTTGCGTGATACAATTGGATAAATTTGTTCAGAATTTCGTGTTCAGCCATTACCTTCTACAACTACAAGCGATTTATACTGTCATACGCGGTCTTAAAGTCGATAAAGAGGTGGTGAGTTTCGACTTGAAATCTTTTGATCATTCCCAGGATTGAGTTCAGTGTGAAAATTTGGTCTATGATAAACCTGCCGGGCCAGAAACCACACTATTACGTGCCGACTAGTGTGCTGTAGAAAGGTTTGACACTCTTTTTTGACAATTTTCAGGAATGTGCCTCAGTAGTTCTTGTAAGACATATGTATACATAATAGCCTTTTTTGAAGATAGGACATATAGAGCTGATAGTCCAGTCTTCGACCCATACTAAGTTGATGACTTGGTCTATGCACCCTATATCACCACCGTATTCGGTAGCTTTGTTTTTTACGTCACGTCACGACTGAAATCACGTAGCTTTTTGAGAAAATTAAAACCAAACATCAGTAAAACGCACATCTTTTACATCTCTTACCCTTAAAAATGCAGAAACCTAAATATACGTCTTGTAGTACAACCGTTTTACGCTTCAAATAATTTCCTCCACCTTAGACTCCCATCGGCATAAAACAAAAACAACTTTTCAAACAAAACAAGTCTTAATTTATTTATTATTTACGTACGCCGAAAACCCATTTACAATAACTTTTCACATGGGTAGGTAATTAAAACCCCATGAAAGGCAAATAAATCGTCCCAAAAACCCACACTTTCAACAAGTCAGCTGTCTCAAACTCTCTGCTCGATTTCTAAGAAATCCAATGAAAATCCATCGCGACTAACCACAATTAAAGAAAACCACAAAATGTACACAATTCCCCAATGAATTAACCACCCTGTTGACCACTTCACCGGTCAACCGTGAGGTTGATTTGAAAAATGCAAAGGCAACCCACATGTAAATGGACTTTCACCTTTCCAATCCCCAATAACCGCCGCTTGTGTGCCCCAATACTGAAAATAGCACCCCGGCCAACAGCATTCAGACCGCCAACCATTAACTACCCCCAAAGTTCATTCACAACCACCACAGAAGTCCTTTTAAACCATAGTGACCAACGCAGCCCAAGCAGTCTGTGATGTTATTTAGTCCGCGACATACGCGTTTCGTTTGAATTTTATTTTATTATTGCTTCCCCCCTTGTGTATTTTATTCTGTGATTTAATTTAAAATTGTTGAGTTTCGAAATTTTCCTTGTGATGAAAAATGAAAATGATTTTTTCGAAAGAATGTTTCGGACGAACTCGAGTGAATCTTATCCAAACAAAGGAATACATGGTGGACAAATTGTGCTCCACCATCGAGAGTGTACCACGGTGGTATAAATCGTATTGTTGTGTGTGTTGCTATTACCGGAGACGTAAATCGATCGGAGTAACCCAAGAAAATAACCAGAAAAGTGGCCAAGAAACACCGGTTATACCGATAGCAATAACTGGCGAATAGTAAGTGCAATCATTACGGTTGGACTATTGTTAGTTTTAATTAAAAGTTCTATTGATAGTTTTAAAGAACATGCGATGAGGCACATACATATTTATTTACTCATTCCAAGGATTCTTATGTTTACTCGCTATGGTAGGTGAACTTTGTTTGGTATCCTTTCAAGAAAATTCTTAAGTTAATAAACTTATTGTTATCCTTTCGATATCGAGTCACGCTCAAGTGTCAAGGACGTACTAATATTTGATTGGACAGTTCCTTTGGACACACAATGGGAGTATCAACCCAAAACGGAACTAAGTTCTTTGTACACCATGAATCATTAATTTTTGTTGGTCTTTGATGTGAAACGAATGAGTTTTGTGTTAATTTAAAACAGGTTAGATGAGAGTTGAAAAATTAAGACATTTTCATTCCAAAATTCAGTTTCGTTGGACTATAACTCTAATTAATAAATAAAACTTTTGTGTACTGTCTAAAGCTATTGGAAGCCTTACTTCATGGTAACACTTTGTATTTTGAATTTTATACATCAACACTTCAAATTTTTTAGTTAACTATTTTTACTTTATCAAAATGAAAACAAGACCTTTAAAGACCGTCTCGACCTAAGGTTACTACTTAAATCGACAAAGTAACACATGGATGCCTCTCTTATGCATCAACAAATTGGTTCACTTAGACCGTAATTGAGTACTCGAAGTACTCAAAGAAAAGATTACGGATTCTAAGGCCTCATGACGGAACATACAAATTAATTTAAGATAATCAAAAGGGACAATTGATTTTGTTATTGATTACTGCCCTGGTAAAACCAATTAACTGCCAGCGAGTCCGATAATAAGGCATGTCAATGTTCCACCTTAGCTTATGAATTACAAATCTAGCAAAACTTTTCTTAACTCTTTCTATTCTATTCCAGTAAAAACCAAACGAAGGGAATAGAAAAAATCTTTAAGATAAAGGGATCGCAGAATTTATTGAAGTTCTAAATAAAAAAAAACCGCGCATTTTGTTAGACTTTGATGGGATCCGAAGCATTTGATACCTGTTATCATTCGGGGCAGCGACAATCGGTGTGGTCTCATCGCCATAGACCCAGATGCTATATACTTTCATATGCATACGCATTTGCATATGCACCTCATTGGGTCACTCGTCTTCTCTCCTCCATGAGTCGTTTCAGTTAGAGGTGTCCTCCGGATTTCTCCGTTGTTCCTCTCTAACTGTGGCTTCTTGTATCAGCGCTAACATTTGTTTGAAAGATATCTGGCTAATTCTCTGAATTCGAATCCATTACAGTCGAAAACAGTACATATGTGTATGTGCAGCTGTCTCTATATCCTCTAGGCACGGTATCAATAGGCTTTCTTTGCAGCAGAAGAAAACTAGAGAAACCTTTAAACAAGGTAGGATACAGGACACCCATAGGAATTCTATCTGAACGTTGTCATTAAAAGATTGATGGTCAATTCAGCATTTCATCGTTAGCTTTTACCAAAGTCTACGTGATGAAGCTAATTTAATTTTACTTAATAATTGTCCTTTCTGTGATCAAATTCTTAGGTTACTTGAACCATATCCAACAACAATACTTAAATTTGCCTACCACTAGTTTTCAGTCTCTCAGATGGCTCAATCTTGCTCTAATTCAACTCACTCGTATCCTTTAAGGCTTACTTTAACAAAGTTCCAATCACGGTTTTTTTCGTTCTGAACAATAGACAGACAAATTCTTAATCAGTGTCCTTCATATCAAGAAGTTTTGAGCCGTTTTGCCCAATTTATATTATTTTTTCACAAGTCTTATAGTTTTTTAGGCTCAATTTACTTTAAATTAAAGCAGATTAGTGGTTCATCTTACTAACCTTTGTTTTTTGTTAGCATATTCCAATTGTGAATAGCATACAAGATTAGAAAACAATATCCATCAACTTCAGAGTTCATATCTGTCTGGTTATACTGAGTTTCATCTTATTTCTTATCGAAGCTCGAATCCTGACAGTTTCCTGTCACGACATTGGAAGGTAATATACTTCGGACGTTGCCTTAGTCACAGCTACTCAAAAAAGTCATGTCATGTTGTAAAGTAATATAATATTCCCATAGAATTCCTTTAATAACAATTTTATTCACCTGAAGTGTAAAGTTTACCACTTCTACAGGTTTATTGTAATCCAAGTTATGGGTCGTAATGGCGTAACAGAATTTCAAAAACCACTTACATTCAGCGTCTTAGCGAGAGACCATAAAAATTCGATATTTTTATTTCATTGGTTTATTACAAATCTTAGCAAAAATATTCTTAGAATGAATTTTATTACCGGATGCTCCATGGTTAACTTATTCTACGCTCTACCATGCAATGTTTACATTAATTGGAACGACTTCGTCATCCCACAATAACCAGAAGTACCTGTGTCATTAATTATTTTCAGTTTCGTAATGGCTTGACAACTGCTCTACTTTCTTCAAATTAGACCATTTCCAATGGGGTAACAATTTTTCAGTTCCATCAGTCGAAATCAATACAGTTTGCATTTTAAATGTGCCCTCAAGTGGAGTTCTTCCCATGGAATATTACATGTTCTTAATTGTAGAGGTTAGGGAATGCAAGTTTACATGATACATTTTCTCCATTTCTTAGTTTAAATAACTATGCAAATGACTTTAAAACTTATTTATTTCAATTACAGCAACAAAACAGTGCACCAGCCACAATCGGTTACATCATCCCCAGTTAATGAAACACCACCTGTAACACCGCATTCAACTCAACGACTGGATCTATCCCCAAAACAGCAATCGAAACGTAGTACAGATAATCACAATGGGCATATTGTTGAAAGCTGGTCTAAGAAAGACATAAGGCGAGAGTGTACCCCACAGCTGGAAGAGGACAATGGACAGAATAAAGAAAGACCGTATAGCACACCGAAGACAACAGTAGTCGCAACTATGCAGAGCTCTCCTAATGGCGTTGACCTTAACAGCTCCGTGGAACAATTAAAAAATACGGAAATAGAGAAAGTTCAACATCCAGATGCTGAATCACATGAAAGTTCTAATGGAGAGGTGGTAATAGAGCCCATATCACCAGAAAAAGAAATTCCTCAGGAAGCAGCAAGACCCAGCAGTACCCTTAGCAAGACTGAGAGTATGAAAGCGGAGGTACAATCTACAAAATCTGAAGAACTTGAGCCGAACTTGAACACTGCTGATACGCCAGACTATGAATCTCAAGCTATACTACCAATATCCCGCCCACAATCGGTGGTGTCCAGCAAGTCTCAAATTATTGAAGAGGAACTGGATTGCGAACATTCAGTTGTTGAACCAGATAGAGTCTCTGAAATCACCCAAGAAGTTTTGGAAGACCTCAGTGAAGCTGAAGACACTATAACAGTTCCGAAAACTCCAAATGAATCTTCGTCACCCATCAAGGAGCTTCCTGTTGATCGTGAGCCTGAAGTCTATATACCTAATATTGAGGATATGCTTCCATCCCCACCAAGATCTCCAACTATCGAAGAAATGAAAGCCTTATCCCGTAAGTCATCTTTCGCGAAAAGCTGTGAGTCCCTCTATGATCGACCACAGTCTAAGCAAGACATCGACAATAGCACAGAAACTAGTTCTGACTACCAGTCAAGTCAACTCAACAACACCCTTACTGACTTCATTCCAGTGAAACCACAACACATACCATTGCAGAGGAAGTCAAAGACCTCGTGTTTTATGAAAAACCATCGTCGAATCTCACCGGTTAAGCAGTCAATCAAGATGAGTCAAGCAGAACTCTTTCCACAGAATATGACTCGATTCGAGAAGCCTCGGGATGCCCTGAATAAGACCTTCGATCAGCTAGACTCAACCAATTGGGAAATAAACGTAATGGGACTGAAATCAATGGTCCGCTTAATGCGTTATCATCCAGATACGCTCGATAATCAAATGCACATGACCTGCATTCAACTAACAAAATCTGTTCGTAATCTGAGATCACAAGTGTCTAGAGCGGCTTGTCAAGCCGCAACCGAGCTCTTTACGATGAAAAGTAAATATCTGGAACAAGAATGTGACGATTTGGTATGTGCACTACTTCATCGAACCGCGGACACCAACAGATTCCTTCGAGCCGATGCAACGAGAGGTTTGGAATCCATGTGCGATAACCTGACACCACCGAAAGTTTTAAATATCTTAAGTACTCGCGGAGCAGTTCATCAAAATGCACTCGTACGGACGACGACGGCAAAGCTACTAAATCGATTGGCAGATCGATTGGGCTCCGAAAAAATCTTCAATATGGGTCGGGACAATCGAGATAGGTTTATTTTGACAGGGGCAAATCTATTGCTTGAGGGAAGCCTTGAAACGAGAAGCTATGCTAAGTCACTGTTCCGCATGCTCTCAAATCATCAGAACTATTCGCGTTTGCTCTTGGAGGTGATACCGACCAGAACCTATAGGAACATCGAGAAGACGCTAAAAAATATTCGTTAAAATTTATACCAAAGCACATTCTATTATATTGTAAATAGTTTTTACGATAGTTATAGGAAGTAGTAGCAAGGTATGAATTATAGGTTAAGTTCTTCTACTGTTTCGCACCCAATCTTTAGACTAATGATTTTTGTTTTTTTAAGGAAATATGTATTGTTTTTATTACTGTATTAAATATAAATACCTGTTACAATAAAAGGTGCTGTTTTATTGTCCTGCTTATACCACACTCGTAACACGGAGTACTCTAATCTTAAATCTATCTCGAGGTATGTGAAACGCTGCACCAATAATCAAAACAAAGTTATAATTTGAACCAAACCAGTCCAGTCTCTGGTTGCTTGTAAGATGAATATCACTGATCCACCTTGGGGGAATCCTGAGGTTGACTTTGCAAAGCAGTGAGGAGTGGGACTAGAAAGTTGATACCACGTGCCGGACTACCAAGCAGATTTGGCGTAAACTGGATCTTTTATAAATTTTTTATCACAATGGACTTTTAATCTAAGGATCGGAGGACCACTTCTAACATAGCTGGATTTGAGACGATTTAAGAGTTTGATCTCATTTAGCTGACTGTACATCAGTACAATAATAGATGTCATAATCGGACACTGGCTTCTAGGCAGAAATACTAATTATTTCTGTAGGAGCTGTAGTGTCTCTACAGGAGAAGAAGGACTAAATAATTTTTCAATTTATTTAGTTAAATTGGAAGTACTTCCTCATGGATCGGTCCCATTTTTATTATTCTATTGATGCAGATAGTTTGTCATGCAGATAAGCAAGATAAAGGGCGCACGTTTGCTTTGTGAGTTTAACTGCGGGAGGTAGCAATGGGTCTCAAAGGATGTGGTTGAGTTAAGACTGCGAAGAGCAGTTGAGGAAGTGGGTGCGTTAAGACCGCAAAAAGCCACATGTGTTAAAGACATTAGTGAAATCCTTAAGTTTACCTGGTGTTTCCATTGACCCTATCGAGGAATTTCACTTCATATCTCGAGGCCCCTTCTGAACGCACTTCTTTTAAGCTGATACAATTACCCACAGAATTCTTACTATTACACATCCATAAAGACGCACGTTTGCTTTGTGGGCTTAACTGCGGGAGAAAGCTACAGCTACATGATGAATACACACAATCGCTTTGAGCATAAAATATCTTTTGAATTATATATATACATTTTTATGTATATATACATGGCCAATGAAACTATAAATGAAGTAATTTTACAATTCACATAAATTAAATTTGATGGTTATCCTGCGTTTAAGCACCGTGTGCAGTTGTTACAATAATTTTATATAGCCATTGCTATCTATGTCTATTTCTCTGTTCAGATCGTCTGTTGTTACTGTGTCTTTTTTGGTATCCGCCACCGCCGTTGTCTCTTGAATATGGTGTACTCTGATGTGGTCGCGTGTTGTGTGAGGAGTGCTTTTTCAATTCATCACTACGCCTTGTAACAGACCACTCTACCCTCTTGGGTGGCGAAATATCGCGTTTGAAAGGATTCTCATCGCAATATCCTGCAAAATTATTTCCTCGCAGTGCGAGATTGTCTCGAGCACCTCCGCCTCCACCTCCACCTCTACGAACGAATGGTTCACAATCATTCGGAATACTTTGCACGTTCTTTGTCTTTATGGTCAAAGATTTCTTAAACAGGCAGAGTCCGGCTAGAAGTCTAAGCGCGAACGGTACACTACATTGGTGTATGTAAGTTATAAAACCGAATGTTTTCTGACGTCCTCCATTGTCTTTGGGTATACGTACTGATTCAATGGGTCCAGCCTAACCAAGAATGATGGATTTATTGTAAAATGCATACATGTATTTACGTTTTAGTTGCTTACTTGCAGGAAAACTTCAAAAAGAATCTCTTCTGTGACCCTCTGATCAATATTTGCGCAGAAGATTGTCCTCTTATCCTCGTCGTCCTCATCCTCAGCTTCAAATTCGAGCGGTTCTCTTATTGCAAAATGTGCTTGCGATTTCATTTGGTTGTACATTATGAACTATTAAAATTTTGTCTATTTTACCGAAATTAAATTAAACGATTTATATTTGCGTTTCGATAAAATAATTCCTTCCAAACAATTCAACAATTTTCTTGTTTTGGTTATGTGGTAATTTTTTTTATTTTTTAATGTTTTGCTGTCAAATATTTATGAAAATGGCGACGTTGTTGTGTTATTTATTAAGTTCACAGATAGATGGGGTTGTATCTTCGGGAATTTTTTTGAAATCTAATTCCGTACTGATACTCAGGCAAGGAGTTGCAAACAATAATTGGGATGACCTCTGATTGGAACTTCTTTGACAGAGTTTAAGCATTCATTAGTCGCTTTTATCAGTAACTTATCTCAGCCTAAATGAGTATGGGACGCATATGTAATTACTACAGACAATAAGAAGACATAGTAGCCAAAATAATCTTTCTTGGGACAACATTCCAACATCCAAATCTTTCCTGATTCCAACCTCATCATGAACAAAACGCACCATGTTCATAACAAATTTACTAACGAAACTTAACTGAACAGTAATATGTAAGTAACTCAATATGGAAAATAAACTTAAACACTAGTAGTTTCAAACAAACTGGTAGATGACAACATTACACCAGAATCATCTTGTGAAATGCCATCTGATGAGCGCTTCCTAGACAAGCGATTTTTCTCCTCTTCAGATGTTGGAGTTTTCTTTGGAGTCCAATTAAGTTCACGATGAACTTCAGCAACTACAGTGATCTTTTGAACACAACCAACCTCTGGACTACTGTATGGTGACGAAAAGGCTCTAAAGCTAAGAATTCAAACTATTTGGTTACACCATGGAATGAGAATAGTGGAAACGCACCTGCGATGATGTTGCCCAATGAAAGAACTCTCCAAATTGTTGGTATTCTCCGATGAACTGTGAAATAATATTTGCATATATTCAAAAGTTAATACATAGAAACATAAGTTTCTCACCCAATCATGGTTGAATTGCAAATGTTTGCTGAAGTAAACTCTCGTTCACTTTCCTGTAATTCATTCTATCTCTAAATTCTTATACATTTTTAAATTTTACTCAAAATACTATACATACTCTCAAGGCGAATTCCATATCTCGATCATTGAAAGAAGTCTCATTAATAGATTCATCAACCGCTCCCATTACTTGTCTCATTTGATCCAAGTCCATGCCTTTTTCATAAAGCCCTAATTCTGGCAAGGCAGATGGGATCACAAAAAATTGTTAACCATGAATTTAAATTGAAAGTATATACCATTTAGCTTCGTATGCAGTTCTTTAAATTCAAGTGTTTGACCTTTGCATTTTCTTAATTCCATTTTTTCTACAAATTTTAATTACTATTTCCCAAAAGACAAATTACACGCGGTTGGAAAATAATTGACACATAACGGTAATGGTAAAGCTAAGTTCGAAGATTTTATCGAGGATCATAGTGCAGTTCAGGAAAATAGCATAGGGTATGATTCTATGTGGTTTGCTTTGTAGGGAAAATAAAGCTGAGCTTTAAAAAGCGTGAGTTTAAAACCTTTGCTAAGACAGTCCAGTTGATAATGGAAACGAAAATCTACCTCTACTTCAGGTAAAATCCAAAAGGCCGATGAGATTATCTTATATTTTGAAGAATTATCTTAGTGTTCGATTGTATAACACTGGGAAAGGGGAACCAGTATTGCATTCGTTTTCGATAGATTCATATGAAAAACACTGAAACGTAAAAAAGTGACCAAGTCAACGGATCACATAACTCAAAGATGTGCAAGCCCTTACTAAATAGGCAGAATATTAATTTAGTGATAGGGCAAGAACGAAAAGTAATTTCCCAGTATAGAAGAGGTCGACGCAGCTATCAAAACGCTGAAGAATAATAAGGTCGCCGGCTCTAATAGTTTACCAGATTTTCAAATATGGAGTTGACGTTTTGTATGGTGAACAGAAGTAATAACTCAAGACGATCTTCAAATCACAGCCCACGGGTTCGAGGCGCCGAGGAAGACCGAAACAGAACTTTTATTTTAAAAACCAAGCTATAGCGGATGGAAGACCGGTTGGTCTGGAGAACTGGAAACAGAGTACCTGAGATCGAAAACGATGGAAAGTGCAGTCTCGTCTCAGTCAAAGACCCTGAATCGAGGAACCCTACCATACATATGAACCTATTCAATGAATACCAAACGAATCTATAACTTTAATTTCTTAAATTGTTTATTTTAGTTAATAATAATATTGGTAATATTATAAAATTTCTTAATTTTCATTTCTTTTTAATTTATTTTCTTTCACATCTTAAATCTTTTTATTTATCGTTTATTTATTTATTTATTTTTTTTCAATTTCGAAATTTCTCTATTTTTTCAACTGAATATAAAAAACAGAAATCATTCACAATAAATACCCAACGCGGTTAGACTTTCTGTGTGTTTTTGTTCATTTTTTTCTGAATATACACATAAGAATTAAACATAATAGTTAATAAAAAAGAAAAATAATAATAATACAAGTTTAAACAAAAAAGAAAATAAAAAAGTGGAAGAGTTTCGCGAAGCATCAACAAAAGGCCAGCAGCAACAGCGGTTCGATAAATGCAAAAAGTTTTGTAATAATAATATTAATAATAATAATACATCATTAAGAAGCGAGGCATGCTCTCTGTCATTCGATGGACCTCACTCGCGTTACGATTAGGTTCGTTTGTGTTCGCAGTTTTTTGTGTGTTTATCGGAATTTTGATTTGATTTGTTGTCGGGGACTTTGCTGGAGACTGGTAATTGTGAAGGACGACTGAGGGTAGCGGTGGCGGCGGTTGTGGTCTAGAAATTGTCATAGTTCTCCTCCTCCTGTTTGTCCTCAAGTTCGTCGTCGTGTCCCTCCTCTCAGTTCGTTTCGGGTTTCACGTTGCGACGTAAAATGGCTGCGGCGAGGTCCTGCTTCATCGCAGTTTGCGCCCTTTGATCGGACAGGGACTGTGTGCTGCGCAGTCCATTTACAATATCTTTTGTTTTGCCAAAATAAATTTCATTAAGCGTATTACGAATTTTATTCTCCATTTCTTCGACCATTCTGCCAATGTTGGCGATGTGAGGCGATGACTCGCTTACATTGGCATCTTGCTCCTGTTGACGGGTGAGTGATCCACCCAAGTTCATTGTGCCCGAGCCTTGTTTGTTTGTCTGTAACCACAGCATGGCAGTTGAAGTTAGTTTATAGTGGGCCGTTCGACCGGTGGTTTTTTCTTGCACCTCAACGACATGGATGGAGTCCCAACAGCCACGGATTTTCTTACTTCCATCGCCGGCTTTCTTAATCAAGATGACAGCTGCAAACCCATGATCAAGATCCCAGAGATATACAGAGGATACGCCACCTTCGTAATACATCTCGCGGTATTGATCGAATGCATAGTTTGCTTCGATCTCTAACTTACGCAGTCGTTCGGATGGCATCTGCCCGTCTTCAAGTGGTGGATCATATGTGTTAGACCATGGGGAACGATATGAATCACCGTCACGATTGTAATCACACAATAGATAATCTTTGCCGACTTCTTTGTCTTTGGCAATTTTTAAAGGCTGATCTACCGATGAGAGAAGATCCTCGCATAAATCGGGCGCCAAATCAATTAGATCGATTAGATTCTTCTCGATCTGCTGAGGTGGCAAACGACGCATTAGATCGAGAGCACAGTCCATTTGTAGTTCCGTCTGAAAGAGAAAGAAATATGTAAATGATTTTCGAAATAAGCTAGTTCTTCAATGGCTTCAATAGTAATGAGTTTCTAATGGGTATTTTTCGTATCGCATTTAGACGTAAATGTCCTTAGATATGGAAATGTGTGAGTGAAACTGTTCACACAGCCAATGTCGGTGATGTTTTAGTGAAAGTTGAACCTAATCTAGTCAAGATAAAACAAAAAGTCAAGTTTTCTCGCGAGTTCTATGAGAAAATGGATCAAACGCATAGTTGATAACATCATTGCAACCTCCTGCTTCTCCCGACAAGAAACTCGATTGACGAATAGATAGCAACAGAACCAGTAGGATATCTTATTGAAGAATTACAAGACATGTAGTTTGACTGTTCAATATTTTTTGAATGGTCAATAACTTTGTGCTTAGTCCCTTCAATAAATTATTTCAAAACAGTTTGCTATTTTCTACTTTCTTTAACGCATCTCGCATTATCTTAACACTACACATATGTAGGTCGACGTGACAATTCCAGTCAACAAAATTTCTTCAGAGTAAATCATGAAACAATAGTGAAAATGTATGCAGTCAGCGGCTCTCTTGAACAATGCAATTCATAAAACCGGTTTTCCAAATAATCAAAGATGCGATCATTCCAAATTTTTGTCTTTTGTGCAAAGAATTACGTAGTCATCTCATAGTCTGGAAAAGAGCCAAAAGAAACCGAAAACCATGCGACTGAATTGTTTTAAGAAATACCATTTCTCCTGATGTACAAGAATAGGAATTTCATTTCTGGTTTCTTGTATACTTTCTAACACCTAAGTTCTTAGGTGATTTACGAGCAACAATCTATGCTGACTAGGTTTTTTTTTATCTTTAGCGTTGGTGTGAAGAACTAAGTAGACATAGATTGCAGATCTTGTTTCGCAGTAATGCAACCACAAATATGCTTAGCACCAACATACATTCGACAACCACCAACTGATGCATACATCTACTCCGGATGTTTACCTCCGACAAGTGAATGATTCAGCTATCCATAATTCGCTCCACTTTGCCCTAGCTTTCGCGCTTTGTGATAAGATAAACTATAAGGTTTTCCAATTTATGTAGCAAATTACCACCATATAAGTCTAAAAATTTATATTTCTCTTTATTCGCCTTTTTCCGTGTGGCTCTCCATTGTTTTTGTTGTGCCTCCTTTTGGGTGTGACATACTTTTTCCAGTTTCTCGGACGGGTACCAGCAAAGGGGGAGACAGAAGAACGAAAAAAAAAATTATTACTCACCATTTTGATGTGGTTTTGAGTTATCACAGCTTTTTCTGTTCACTGCAGTTTTCTATTTGCGGGAGAGTTTCAAGCAAACCCTGTTGAATATTGTTCCCTGTTAGGTGGTAAATTGTTTGCGCTTGTATTTTTTATTATTTTTACTGATAAATTTGTTTATATCGTGCACAAAAATAAAATAAAAAAATTTCAATCAAGCGGTCAGAGATCCCAATTCCCAATTCCAATGCTGCTGCTTGCTGGTGCTGGTGAATGCCTTTTATTTTACTTCCCTTTTACTCGTTTCTTCTGTTCTTCCATTGACAGCTGTCAAAACATGATTTCGTATGAAGCTTTTCTGTGAAACAGATATGGCATGAGGTTCGATGTGGATGTGGATTTTGTTTTATGTTTAAATGAAAATGAGATCGCACTTCATAGATTTTCAGGAATGTTAATAGATAAAACAATGTTTAGAGAGCGCAGTATATTTGTCTGATTCTTTTGAGAAAATATTATTATATAACGTTCGTACATGAATGAAGTAGTGAAAGGGGTTTGTCCGCCTCTGAAAAATAAAATAATTGTACATTAAATCTCGAGTTAAAACTAATGAAAATCATCAATATTATGCAGACTGCAGTTAAGAAAAGAAACTTTTCCGGAGACTCCTTTGGTATCGGCCTATTAGCTTGTAATGCAATAGACATTCAGCGAGTTCCAGACAACCAAAAAGGCCTTTTTTAATGTCAAATATGTACTGAGATGACTCCTAAACTGACCATTTTCTTTACACTTTCACTCATTTTAATATTTATTTTTATCTACAACCTTTTTATTGACCTTTAAATTTCGAAAAAGCTTTTGCGTTACTCTCTTCATCCGCCAGTGGGAACATTTATCACTAGCAAGATGTTGCTAAACAAAACCGTCATCTGTCAGAGGAAAATTTTCCAAGTTTCACACAAGTGCAGTGCCACAGAGAAAAAAAATTCTTTCCTCCTTCGCAGTTTTTTCATTTTTAATTTTTAACATTGTTTGCCTCATTTTATTTGCATCAATTTACCCGAATTCATTACACCAATGTCTCTATTATTCAATTGTGTGTTTTTTTACTTGTAATTTGTACTATAAAGTGATTTAATTTTGCATCCAAAGTAAAAGCAGCTAACGTCATTGGTTTCTTTCTTTTTTTTATTCCTTCTCTCATTTCTCTTCTCGGTAATTTCTTATTTGCTTCTACTTCGGTGCGGGTTTGCAAATGTTAAATGTTAATTTGTTGCTAAATTTTAATTTGTGATCGAGTCGTAATTAAAAATCAAGTTCCGTTGAAGAACAACAAATGTATTGAGGTCTAAATAGTCAGAGCACCAGTCGACGAAAATTTCGCGACTTTTCCCAGTTCCTTGCCCCTGGTGATTCGTTAGCTGTTCTATATATATTTATATACACACAGACATTACTTTGGTAAGTTATTTTCACATTAAATTTTGTTAAGAAAGAAACAAGTCTATTGCCACCGAAAAAACCAGTTCTATTGTAACTCAATACTTGGCCAATCTGTCCGGCTCGCTCGCTGCCCGTGCTTTTTCATCTTCACTCGTTCGCCATTGTCACTCCGATCTGGTGCCACGACTATTGTTGCCTGCACCTTTCAATTAACTTGAATTTGCTAATTGGTGCATGAACACATGAAGAAACTTCTTCTTACTTTTTTTTTTTCGCTCTCAGTGGGGCTATTAGTTTTTATTGGCAAAAGAAAGTGCACTACCAGCAGCAGCAGCAGCACTACCTAGATCTGATAGACAGAGCATAGACGATCCGGTCATTAGTTAAATGTTTTGTGATTTGTCGGGCAATTTTTTTATTTTATTCTCCGACTTTAGACATTAGGGACTTGATTCTGTGTTCAGTTTGGTGTCCTAAACGGTATTCAATCGTGAAAAGATTTGTTTGTGTATTGAATGTTTTCAAGTTCGTTCACTTTAATCGCAAAGGTACAATCAATCTGATAGAGCCTTCGATTTGTCGCCTTAGTCTACATGCTTTACACACGAGTTGATAAGAGTTATCAGTGGGAGCAAGAGTTTGCGTGGGATATCTATACGAATTATCTAAGACTTAGGCTTTGTACAAACATACTTCTTTATAGGTATTTTATTTTTGCAACTTTTATAGGTGACTAGTTTCATATTCTTAAACTTTAAAATGGAGTGTGGCACTAACATTTCAGTTTCAGATATGATTCACCCTAACGGAGATGAACAAAAATAAGTGATTTTTGTTAGATTATGTTATGTAGCGCTGAAAGTTTTGAATTATTTGTTTTCTAGTGTAGACAGAGTATTGATGCGTTACTGCGTTTTTACCGACTGCTTTGCAGCAATCGAACTCTGTGGTCAAAGCAGGAGTATACCTAACAGCATCTTGACATGTGGAGGGTGTCTGCGTAAGACTCTACAGTCGTCCATCCTCTTCGATCCCGAGCACGCTGTTTCCAGTTCTCCAGTTCAAGCGCTTTGACATCTACGATAGTTTGGTACTTAAAACGTAGGTTCGGTCTTCCTCATCGCCCCGTACCTGTGGGCTGTGATTCGAACACCCTCTTAGTTGGAGCATTATTGTTTATTCGCTCGATGTAGCCGTGCCAAATGTTAGCAGACACAAAGAGTGCACGGATTAGTTTTGTCAGGCCGAGCGCCCTTGGGAATTGTCTTTTACACACTAAAGGTTGCTCTTAAAAGCTTTAGTTCTCCGTCACCTTAAACATTTTTTGCAAACCTCTCACTACTTGTAAATAGCTACAAAAGCCAGATGCGACTAGCAATGCAGTTCAAGTCTGGCAGTGTGGTCTCACTAAGAAGATGGCACCTCATTACAACTCTAGGTGTTATCATGGAAAACTGCCTTAAAGACTTTAATGATATAGAGAATGAAGAGACTACTCCTTTGTACAAACCTCAGTATAAATCTAAACCTGAGTACGTTTGGTGGTCGTATCTTCATTTTTTGATATATACGGAACGACAATCCCCACAATACCTTGTACGCCGGACACAATAGACTTTGCATCTATTGCTTGTGCTAGAAGCTATCGAAGCACACATTAACCTATATTTGATTTATTTAGCTTATCTTTAGCTTCTTCAGAAGACTACGCTACTAGCAGATACTAATTCCTCGCAAACAATCTTGTGCACTTATGAACTGAATTATTATTATTTTTTTTTAAATAAAACGATGTACAGTTAGATTTCTTTTCAGATATACAAATCATTTGTTTCTTCTTCTCTGTGAAAAATGATTTGAAAAATGGCTTCTGGAGATCTTTCTTTAACCAGCAATAGTAGTCAAGAAGGTATTATTCACCAAACTTTTAACGAAATCACAGTCAAATAAGATATATTATTTATCTTTTACAGAGAGTCCCGAATATGTGGGCGGTTATGACCGCACCCTTCGACCCTCCTCTAATAGCAGTGGCAGTACAACAGCCGCAAATCTTGCCAACAACAATCCAAATGCTAAGAAACCTTTTCAGTACGACATGGAACTAAATAATCTTCGACATCAGCATAAAGATACGGTTCGCCGTTGTGAAGAAATGGCTTCACAATTGGCTTTCTATCAGGAACAGTATATGGCAGCGATGAATCAATTGGAGTCGTCCTCGAAAGATCGGAATAAATTCACTGATATAGCTACGGAGAATGCTCGCCTAACAACACAGAATATGATGCTCGAGCGAAAACTTCTACAGTTCATTGAGTCGGTCAACCAGAAAGAGAGTGAGAATGGGAATCCACAATCTGGTTCGTTCTACTGCGACCATTATAGTGAAATGGGCGGCAAGAAGTGTGAAGGTGGCTGTGTAGAGACTGAAAAACTGCTCGAGGAACTGCAAATGTCCAAGGAGAGATATGCTGATTTGTCCAAGGATCGAAATATAATTTCGGCCGAAAGAGAAAAATTCAAGAAGCATCTCAGTTCGGTTATAAATGAGCTAGACAATGTCAAGAAGGAGCGGAATTACTATAGAGAAGCCCGGGAAGCATTCAGTATTCAGCGAGATCAGCTTGAGAAAGAAGTGGAGAAGTTAAAAGCATTGCTGGCAGCAAAGGCAAATGAGTTGCTAATGACGACTATGCATAGGAATCGGGTGGAAGAAGAATTGAATCAAATCTTGTCTGAGAAGGACAACGTGTTGCAAGAAACGCAGAAAATGAGCGATGATCTAGCAGCGGTCAAAAAAGAATTGGATCAAGTTGAAATCCAAAGAAAGAAGGAAAAGAATGAGGTAAAAACTCTTCAGCAAGCAAACTCTGAGCTCATGCACAACATAGAGGATCTCAATATGAAGCTAAAGAAGCGAGAGCTCCTAAAGTCGAGAGAGTCATCATGGAGCAAGGAATTCTCCGACAGTAAGGATGACTTCAAAGAGATTGAGAAATTAAGAAAATGCCTTGAGAAGGCCCACTCTGAGGTAGAAAAGTCAATCCAAGAGACAGACATTGCGAAAAGACATCGAGATTGGGCAATCTCTGAACGAGAGAAAATCGTTCAAGAACGTGACTCGGTAAAGACACTCTGTGATAATCTGAGAAAGGAACGAGATAAGGCAATTAGCGATTTGCTTTCAGCCATTCGCGACAGTGAGAAGATAAAGAAACAGAAGGACGAAGCGCAAAGAGAAATCGAAGGTCTCAAGGAACAGATTGAGAATTCGCATTCGCACGATTCGCGGCGTAGTTTTCGACTAAGCACATACGACGCGGATGACATGATTGAGATCGAGTTGTGTAACTATCACCAGGACGGGGATGTTGGCATAATTTTGGATGACACCAACAATCGTCAGCTTGTATGTGGAGTGACCAATACGTCACCGGCTTTTGGGCATCTAAAGATAAATGATGTTATCGTAAAAGTGAACAATTGCGATTGTCAATCGATGACCAAACGCATGGTGTTAGATGAGATACGATCTAGTGCGCCTAGATGTTCTCTTTTGGTGTCGCGCACTCGACAAAGTAAGCGTCATTTTTACACGGTTCACTTGAACCTGCAGGAGAACCATAATCACGGGTTAAACCTGGATACTGGCGTATTTATCTCCAAGATTGATCAGAATTCTCTAGCCGCTTTTGAGCCGGAACTGGATGTGGGTGATCGTGTGCTCAGTATAAACAATAAATCCATGGAGGGTGTTCAAAACGTAAAAGACGTGATGAATGTGTTGAATGATCATCGCAATGATTCTATTACCATATTTGCTCTGAAGAATGTACAAGATGTCAGTTATCCTGAGGCACATCGTCGCATGACAACGACTTCTGCTCAAACGGATTCCAACGACTCAATGCACAAAGTAACAAGCGCAAAGCACCCCTCTAAAATTGCGGAAATGTTAAGTAAGTTTCGGGAAAAGATGCACATTTCGAAGCCAGGCGCTGATTTTAGTCAGGAGAATGATGCTCTGGCTGCCTTGGATTCTGTACTCAGCGAAAGTTCTGAGAAGAGTAAAGAAAACCTCTTCAAACGAAGCAAACGTAATAGCAAAAAGGAAAAGGAGGCTTCGAAGAGTATGGGAACTTGGCCTCGCACTAATATCCTCAATACATCACAAGAGAACCCTACTGGGACCATAGTGCAGCACAGGAAGAGAGAACGAGCACCACTATCGTTGTTTACCGCAGCACCAATCAATGTGGACAAAGAAGAGCCAGAAAAAATTGGTGGAGCCGGTAGTTCGAGTACGTTGCTTTCTTCAAAGAACAATCCGAATCGTAACTCGAATCCTATACCAGCATCCACTATTTTTCAATCTAGTGTAAATGCCACCACAAACGGTTATCCCTACCGTCATTCAGTTTACGGAACAGCTCTAGAATCTGAACCGATGATTCTGGAGCAATCCAAACCGGTCGGTATACGTAGTCCTCCGTTGGTTACGCCAAACATGCGGATTAAGACTTCGGATTTAATGGGGAAGTACACCACTCATACAAATCAGCGACAACATCACGCAAATCACTATCAAAATCGGTATAGTTTGAATCTGACTCCGCTGGAAAATAGTATTTTGTATAAGACCACTGGTCAGACAGCACAACAGCAAGTAATCCCTGGAATAATTGGCACAAAGCAGCAGCAGCTCTTCGAAATGATTAAAAGCCCACCGCCACAACCGCCTCTTTTCTGCCAGCCGCAGTCAAATAATACAACCTTCGCACGCAACAGCGCACAGCAAAATTCACTCGATATGATATCGCTCAAGTCCCAAAACTCCATTGACTCGATTCTCTCACAGAAGAGTCCGCCGATCAATGAATACACTAACTTCCCTAAGCGGCCAGCGGCTCCAGCTGCTGGAATGCAGTCAAAAAACGTAGCGAAGTACCCAAGTGATAGTGAGAGCATAGCCTCGGGAGTTGCCAACCATCCTGGATCGAACACTGGTGGCGCACTCCTTTTCCACCGCGATCAAATGAACAGTGGCAATGGAAACAGCATCGCACCGCAACATCGTCACACTCAATTGTTTCCCACTTTCACATCGAACAGTTCCCAAATGCATCCTATTCACATGCCCCATTCCCATCACCCGCACAAAATGCGCCACTCTAGTCCTCTCACTCTACCGCATTTGATGGAATCGCAACACGTAGCCCACTCATCCGCAGATAAATTTGATTTGGACTACGGAAGTCCACCGCCTCTGCCGCTACCACATCATGCATACAACTCTTCGGTTGATTATCCCTACAATCGTGGAGGTCGTAGCATCCACCCAACTCGAGATCATGATGATATGCCGTCAGTGTACTCGCAAGTGTATGAGGGTGGCACTTTTCCACGCAAAAAGGAACATCAACGCTTGCGTATCCCCTCAAATCATAGCGTTGCGAGCAAAGGAAGCGGCGTCAAAAACAGCACTGGTTCTATTGATCATCACGGTGGCAGTGAGCGAGGCTCACCTATGCCACAAGTACACGTTGAGGTGCTAAGTCACGGTGGAAGTAAACGAAATTCGAATGTACCGTCGGATTTTCTTTGCCCTGGAGACCTGAGAAGAGTCACGATTGAGAAGAGCGATAAATCCCTGGGAATCACCATCCAATGTAACAACAATGGTGGTGGGATTTTCGTCTCAACAGTAGCCGAGAAGAGTATTGCTACTCGTGCCGGTCTTCAGGTGGGCGATCAACTCTTAGAAGTTTGTGGACTGAACATGCGCTCGGCTACCAATGACATCGCAGCGAATGTGCTGCGCCAATGTGGAAACTCGATCACGATGTTGGTGCAGTATAATCCAGAAAGTGAGTATTGCATTGTTTTGTTCTCGTGAGTAGCTTTATGCGAGCGTGTCTTTATTTTCTAGAATTTCTTTCTGCAGAATACGATGGCGGCAACAATCTTGAACCGGAAAGTGTTAACCACTCTGGTTCACCAACTCCACGCAACTCTCCACGACCACCGGCTCGTTCGTTGATGGCTTCCTCGCCTATAACCACCTCGAGTGCACTGACCAACAGCAGCATAATGCCACCGTCCAATTCGCTGATCTCTACTCCGATTAAGGATCAAAGTTTTGCTGATAGTTTGGAGAACCAATCAGATGTGAGTAGTCAAGACATCCCCACTACGATCTATGAAGAAGAAGCACGATACGTGACATTGCATATGGACAAGTCAAAAAACCTCGGAATTAAGCTATTTGGCGGCAATAAAGTTGGAATTTTCGTCCATGATGTGACCACAGGATCGCCCTCAGATCGAGCTGGTATCCGAAAGGGTGATCAAATTCTGGAATACAATGGAGTCGACTTGAGGTGTGTGACTGCTGAGCAGGCTGCCAATGAAATATCTAAGCTAACCGAAACAGTGACTATGCTGGTGCAGAATAAGTTACAAAGTAAGTTTGGCTAATTTAAAAGTTTCGGACATTTTTATCGTGGATTTCTCGTTTTAGTATTGAAACAGATCAAGGACAGATCAGGGGATTCTTTTTATATTCGGGTGGGGTTTGACAGAACGGGCGATTTGAATGAAGGAGAACTAAAGTTTGTGAAGGACGAAGTACTCTACGTTGACAATACAGTATTTGGAGGAACATTTGGCCTCTGGCGAGCTTGGAAACTGGATGCAAAGGGGCACCGTAAGGAGTGCGGTATTATTCCAAGTCAATCAAAGTAAGTTTGCATTTATTCCAGAGACTGTTTTTGTTCTGACAAAATTGAATTCTCTATTTTAAGAGTTGAGGAGGAATTGCGTTCAGGTGAGAATGTAGATTGCGATGGTGGAACAACTCGTCGAGGTAGCACATCGGCGCGGAGGTCTTTCTTTCGTCGAAAAAAGCATCAACGAAGTTCGTCCAGAGATTCTACCGAGATCGCCAGCTTTAGCAATACACAGCTTAGCTTCTTTCCCGATTCTGGAATGTTGAACGATGATGGCGGTATTTTAAGCTATCAACGTGTCGAGCGATTGGATTGTAAGTTTTAATTCGAACAAATCAAGTGACATTTTGTCAATATATTTCATTTGTAGCTCCAATTCGACGTCCGGTACTAATAATTGGCCCACTTTCTGAATGTGTCATGGACCGTTTGACAATTGATTTTGTTAACCTTTTCAAATCCTGTGAGGTGACAACTATGGATTGTTCGCAAGAAGCCATGGAAGAGGGATTGCAAGAAAATATATTCGTGGACTATCGACGAAGAGGCAATAAATTTGAGTGCACCACAGTGGAATCGATAAACAACTCTTGCAAGAACGTATGTTTTAAAATACTGTTTTCAAAAGCCATATCTAATATCATTCTGACGTCATTTATTTATTCATAGGATCGTCGTCATTGTATTCTGGACATATCAATATCTGCTGTTGAACGTCTACAGCGTTTACAAATTTACCCTATAGTGCTGCTATTGCGATTTAAGTCGGCAAAGCAAATTCGGGAGATAAAAGATCCACGTTACGGCACCGATAAAATATCTGCTAAAGCTGCAAAAGAGATGTACGAACGGGCTCTTAAACTCGAATCTGACTATAAACAGTATATATCTGGTAAGACAAAGCTAAAAACCTAAACCAATATTGTTGGTGACAAAAACTATTTATTTACTTACAGCTGTTATACCCGGAGTAAGCATTAAACATATGTGCACACAAATCAAAGACTCAGTCGACAAGGAACAAGAGAAACTCTTATGGGTTCCCGTCTCCAATGCTTAGTGTTGCTGGTTTTTCATTTTCAAAACGCATGTTACTCGTATTTTACCACAATTACTCCCTGCCTTGCCTATTTTTATTTTATTTTATGTTTGTTTTAATGTTGCACACAATTTATCATTAGGTACAGTGTTGTACCTATAATTTAAGTATTTTAAAGTAACTAATCTACTATATTGTTTTACATGTTCTGTCTGGTGAATATTTTCTCTTTCGAATGCAATATGTGAAGTGCCTTCTATTAATATTTTTGACTGGTATACAATACATTTAATATATTTCTTATGCTCTAAGCATTTTCGCAGAAAACAAATCTTCCAATTTTTAAAAAAAATAAAATTTTATAGAAAAAAAAAGAAATCAGTGTTTAAAATATATTTATTGCCTTAAATTTTTTATATAAAAAATATTAACAACTATGTTTACGTAATAAAAACGAATATAAAGAAGAAAAAGAAAAAAGAAAACGAATAAACATATTTAAAAATAAAAATGCCTTAGAAACAATTTATAATATAAATTTATCTATCACTAGCCTTACATTTTACTATTTTTTATTTTATTTTTCTAATTCTTTTTTTTAGATATTTGTTTTTATATTATATATATGTATGTATATGTAGGTATGTTTCATTTAATTTACATGTTTTGCTTTGTTTGTCTTCTTTTTTTTTTTTAATATTTCATTTAATATATGAATATACAATATTATATTAACTTTACAAAAGAATAAACACAATAAATATGTATGCAATAAATATATATATATTTATATATATGTATTCAGTTGTTGAACGGATTTATATATAAAGGAAATAATTTAATAAATTTATATCATTTTATAAAACCACAATAAAAAATATTTTATTTTTCTGTTCTGAACAGTATTCAGAATTCAGAATTCAGAAAAGCTTGCAAAGATTAAACTACACCATGACGAGTTTGCCAAAGTGCTCAAGGCTTTAGTAAAGAGTTTTCCAAGAGTAATTGTAGAACGTTTCTGGATTATACATAAGTAAAATCTTTTCAATGATTGTATTTGACTTTAGTCACATGTAGGCTATTACAATTTTAGTTTAATATTCCAAATGGTGATAATTCAAAAATTGGTTTTGCGCATAGTAGCTGTATGCTTATCTGTGCATGCGTATTTTTGGAGAATTTTCTTTTACATACTATAAGTGCATCGATTTGAGGATATCTTTCCGCAAAATATTTGCTTCAGCAAGAACTGAAGTCTTATTGGTTTTAGTGTCAGTCAGATGAGTGGCGATGTATTTTTGTTCTTCGGTCAGTAACCTAACTAGTAGCTAAGTTAATTCTTGACAGGATCTGAGAACCTAGATTTATCTCTCGAAGTCGAACAGGGGCCAAATCGCCTATTCCGTGATCGTATAACTCCTCTCGTAAAAACGAGCATTATGACGTAATTCTGTATGTAATAATGCTCGTTTTTACGTGACGAGTTTGACTCTCGATCAGAGTCTTTCCTGCGTCAGTCATATTAACACCCTGCAAATCATTATAGAGCATCGAGTAGAGATCTCCGCTTCATCTGCATTATATGATGTAATCCGAAATATACAATGAACAATGACATTTTACTTAAGACATCTCGACTACGCTGACGCCATCTGACCGCTTTCGTAAAAGATTATGGACATATTTCGAATGGCTCACAACCTGGAAACCGAGGCTGGCAAAAAAGGACAGAAGATAAATGAAGCGAAAACATATGCTTTAATCTTTTCAAATTCAAACGCCCAACTTAACATTACTGGGAAATATGTTGAGAAAGTCAACTAGACCAACGAACTGGATGTGAGCAACAGAATAGGCAAAGCAAAGGCTGTCTTCGGAATGCTATCCAAATACACAAAAAACCAACATCCCATTTTTAGTCAGTACTTCTTTACGAATGTAGTAGGGGCTTGGAAAGTGATAAGTGCTATTGATCGCAAGCTGCAAACCTTCTTAAATAAGTATTACTACGTATTATGCTGAGGAGTTTTTAACCGACCGTTTGGCTCATATTCTTGAATACCGTTAATGAATACTTAATAATAAAAACCGTCAAAAATAAGAATTTAAAAACAAGATGCTTTAAATAACTTAAGTAATAAATTGATGTGCATTAATGTATTATACAGTTGAGTAGGATATATGGCCAGATAGAATCTGTATCATGCTAAAAATTTACAAAACATTTGCAACTTATTAATTATTAAACTATCATTCCAACACAAGAATAAAGTGTGCAGATGCAACACTATGGTTGGAAATTAAGTATTTTTTTAAGGTACTTTCGCTCATTTCGAATAAAATATTTACAATACACATTTATCGATTAAATATGTGTCTGTTGTTTCGACTAGGATAACAATAAATATTATAAAACTTTCTAAACAACTAAACTCTGCAACAAAATCACAAACATAAATTAAAAAAAAAAATATATAAAATAACTCCTCTAATCGTACATGTCGAGTTCATCTCGGGGTCGATACCAATCTTCTGATGCATGTTCATAGACTGCTTTACGAACTTCAGCTTCGGCTATTTCGGCTGGATGTCGATAATCTGCTTCAGATCGAGGACTTCTTGATGTGGCACGAAAATCCGGTGGAATGTCATAGCATTTACAAATACAACAAGATGGAAACCGGAACCAATCGGAAAAGATGCCTCGACATTCGTTGTGCGGATCATAGGCGAGAAGTCGATGTAGACGATACTGCTGTTCACATCTACAACCATCTCGACAGTACATCTGTTTGTGTTCGTGAGTGCATTTTTCCCAATGGACATACTGTTCGAAAGGATAAAGGTTTAGCAAAGCGAGCACTTCTCCACGTGTATTGTTTGCCCAAAATGGCGCAACGACTTCCTCTTTCACTGGACAGGCATTGCTAAAAGAAAAATGCAAATGAAAATGGAATATTCAAAGTAAATTGGATAAGCTTACACTCCTCTTTGATTGGCAACTGGAAGCTGATCTTTCTGAACGGTGTCTTGGAAAAGTTGTCCATCTCGAATAACCGGCTTTGTAAGAGTGGTTGCCACAGTTTGGTTTTTAGTTTCAGTGACCTTTACGGTTGGTTCGGTTGGTGAATTATTATAAAGATTATGCAGACTATTGCTGCTACTGTTGGTGCTGCTGCTGGTAGCAGCCTTAAGAGGTGTGGTCGCAACTCCATCTACTCTTACTTTAGTCATATTTGCAATTAGACTGATTGTTTCAGAGATTCTATCCACTTCAGTCGGACGAATTACTGTAGTCGGTGCAGTCGGTTCCTCCTTCGTTGTTTGCGGGACAACCCTTAGAGTGGTAGAAATAGTTGCAGATTCGGTAATATTGTTGAGTCCCAGATTTGGTGATTCCACTATTTTAATGTTATCACCTATCGTAGCTGAATTGGGCGAAGTCGGTTCATAGACGCTATTTGATTCTAAATTCTGATCATCATCATCGTCGGCATCTAACTCGACATCATCCAGCTTGGGTGTCGGTTTCTTAGGAGCTTCAGTTGATGCGAGAATTGTTATCCGTCGAGTTGAGATCTTTTGTGTTGTAATCGGACTTAGATTCTCATCGGGTATTGTCGCTGGTTCTGTTGGCACAGTTGTAGCATCTGTCAGCAATGGTGTTTCTGCAGTCGTTGTCGTTGTGCTACTACTTTGTGTTGATGTTAAAGAAACTGGTCTAAAGTGTGGTTCCTTTAACACTTCGTTATTTTTAATATTTTCAAATTGATTTTGCATAACTTTTGTCCTTCGGAATCCATCTCTAGAGTATCTGGCAGCAGTTTGCTCTAAATCTTCAACATCGATGTCATTATTCTGAATTTCAGTTCTTAATATGGAGATGTGCTTAACATCTCCATACATTCTCTTCATTAGTCCCTGATTTTCATGAACAAATCTACGCACTGCATGCCATGGATATGCTGCGCCTGGTAGATGACAATATGCCTGCCGCGACAGATCACATGGTATTGTGGCAACCAGTTGAGCCCTCCCACGTCTTGACATTTTATTCGGACTGCACGAGTTAGCCGAATCGAAACCAAATGCCACCGATCGATGGACTGCGATCGCGAAAAGCAAGAGGAACAGGAAATGCCCCTGCAAAGAAGAGAAAACAAGTTTGGATTATAGATTCAATTACAGCCCACAATAATGAAAATGATCACAAGTGAATGTAAGAGAAAGTTGTAGCACTATAAAATGCAAATACTATTATAACCGTGAGAAATTGCAAAGATAAAAATACCCCCAGCCATAGGGCTTCAACTTTTCTTAATTTATATTGAAAATGTTAAAAAAAAAAAAATTATGCGGAGAATGGAATTATAAAACAAGAAAAATAAATTATTGAGAACAACTTTTACTATCGTTTGCCTGTTTGCCAAATGTAACGTGAGCACAACAATCTAAAGAACAAGTGAAAGAAAAGACCGGAAGACTTAATAATTGATGGGTTCTGTTTTGTTTTCTTTTTTATTTGGTGTGAACCTTCCCCGCACCGCGCCGGTAGTTTCACATTTTCCAATATTATTTTGTTCGCCTTTGTTTTTCATTGGTGGTCAATGTTTTTCCGCAGTTATGCATTCAAGATTTCACTTGGGTATGTATGTAGCTTTCGCAATGTGAACACAAACCCATATGGTCAGAGTGGCCACTTTACTTCATTGGACAATGCTTTCTTTTTCTTTGAACAATATAGATTGAATATTGATGAGGTACAACAAGCTATACATGTGTATGTATGTATTTTTGTTTATAGTAATTCTTTTGAAAGATTTTAGCTAAAGCAAAACATTGACGTTGTTTTGAATTTATTTGCATTTGTAGTAAAGTTAAGTTCTCTAACAAATTATTGAAATAGGTTAAGCCTAAGGTACTTAATTTAGTTTAACAACATTCACACCATTCGAAAACGTTATATTATTGTCAGTTTATTTGCCTAAGAGCCCTAGATGTTGTGCTGCCATGTAATTTCGAGGATGAGGGCTGGGATTCAAAAACTCCTTTAGCTAGTGCCTTCTTGTGATATCTTATGTGACTCAGTGGTAAGTGCGTAAGTAGGTTGACACAGGTTCGACATTTTTATTTATTTTTTTTTTCAATGTGCGAAGAATACAGCATAAATGTTTGTGAGTGTCTAGACCTATTACCATAAGCAAATTATAGATTATGATATGCTTCATGGCTCAAAATGATATAAATTTAATTTTATTTAGTTGTACTTTAAGTAAAACAACAAGTTGTGGACCTAATCCGAGCAAAACTAAACTGATACTGTTTAACACTCAAACCAAAACACCGACCTTTATATCTTCACGGCTTAATGGCTAATTACTTCGCTTTCCCTTAGCGCGATGCATTTGGGAATTATCCTCGACTCAAAAGCAGAACTGGAGAATTAGCAAAGAACAGCATGTAAGGAAAGCCAACTTAGCTTGCTACGTCTGCAGTCAAACCTTTGGCGAGAGGTGGGATCTTCAACCAAAGGCGCTTTTGAACATGTTTACTGATATATCCTTCTTTCACTTATGGGTGGATACTTTGGTAGCCCTTGTTAAGCGAAGCCTACAGCATCAAAAAAATTAAATAATTCAAAGAACACAGGTATTTCGCACTACGATTGCCATACGATAAAGTCCGACCGAGGCTTTAATGTAATCTTTTACCTACTCCCTCTCGATCTATATATCAAAAATATTGCTGCATCTGGGTATTGAGCTGTTAAGCCAAAGGGGCATAATAACATCGTGAATTCCCTGGCAAGTCAGGCCTGATGACGATCATGACAGACTACAGCCCAGGGTGGAATAGAGCATGAAGAAGTAATGAAAGACTTATTTACCTACGATTTTAAGATTGACTGGCGGGTCGGTGCGGCAGTCCCATTAGAGGTACTAAATCCTACGTCTGTCAGGCGTAGTTCGCTGGGTTGGGACTGTCGGTTCAAAGTCAATCTTCGCTGGGTTTCTGGCCACAATAATATAAATGAATAATATTGTAGATAAGCTTAGCGGAAGAAGTTCACTCCCTCTATCTATCAAATATCAATGCTAGGGGGAACAGTTAACATAACTGTGCCATATCCAGGTAGATATGGCCCTCCTTCAATCAGGCCAAAACAGTAGAACTCACAAAACAACATACATATAGATATTACCAGGGCTGTAGCGATCTGCATTTGTGGGCGCCGTGGCTTAGTGCACGAGCCAGTAGGAACCCGTGGGGTTAAACTCGGTATACACTGTTACATCTTACGTATGGAGGTCCGGCACTTCATACAGACTTCATACTTAAGGCTAGTCATTCTTTGACGTTTTAACAGATATCACAAATAAAAAAATGTAAAACTGTAACACACTCTACAAAATTACGCACACGGCGATAGTGCGCTAATTGCCTTCACGAGTATTTAAGAATCTATTAAACGTTTCCACATTTTTCTAAATTATAAAATTCCCCATAAAACTCGAGCTAATGACTTACAATTGAATGTTTCAAAAGGTGAAACTCAAAAGTAAAAGTAAACATGTTTAAAGCCATCATTTCTCCTATAATGACGATTGAATGACCTTAGTCCTCTTCTGCATCAGTCTTCAGTCGAGACTAAATGAAAAAGAATCGCGTCTTCATTATCTTACGTAATTTTGATTAACATAGCCCACACAGCCATACATATGTATGTATATATTCTTGAACGCATCATTATCTCAGCCCAACCCACAAACTTTTTCCCGTAGAGTTACCTAATACCACGTAGTTTTTCTTTTTGTAATTCTTGTTAAACACTTTCCATCGTCTAGCCCGAAACAGAAGAAGAAATAAATGCTTGACCATTTTAAGAAATGTTTTTTTTTTTTTTTTGATTAAAGCCAATTGGTAGGGACTACCTGTCCAACGATAGAGCAGCAGTAATTCAGCATCCACCCAGAGTCAACGAAGTATCTATCAAAATGCAATAATATTCCTTATAGCTGGCAGAGGGAACTTTGTCCGGCGCGACTTTTTGTGAGAGTGGACTGCCAAGAGCACAAAAAAACATGAAATGGAAAGTTTCCGGAAACTTTTGGTAATTTTCGTTGATTTTATTGGACATTAACCAGCGCGGTGCACACATCGCCATCATGGTCTTCGTCTTCGACGTCTTCAGTGAAAGCCGATAAGTATTTTGTTGTCTTGAACCATTCCAACTCGTTCCATGCTGAAAGATCATGACAATGATGGATGGCAGTTAACTCTTGATTTCTATGCTCTGTCTCGGGTGAGGTAAACCCTATTAATTTTCATTACAACAATTACAATTCAAGCGATTACAATTTGTTTCTCTACTAAACCGATGAACGACCTTAAGCTCTTTGAAATCGCCTGTTTTCTGGTTGAAATCTTTTTCAGGTGACAAAGGAGAAATGCTGTTCCGGTGATCGATCAGTAGCGGTGGTTTATTCATTAAAATTCCTACAAGGAATATAGGTTAAGTAAAAGTCTTTCTCTGTCGGCACCGTACTCGTATGTCGTTGGGTTTTTTCTGTTTTACTTGACTTTTTCTTTGAATTGCAATTATGTTTGTACTAGGTGTTGCGGTGAAAGAAACTAAAGGTGATTGTTGCTTTGTGTTGCTTTAACAAATTTCAATTCTTTCAAGCTAAACCATGGGAAAGGGAATTTGCTTTCGAATTGATCCCACAGAGATACGATAAAATTTGTTTTAGAGGGAATGTTCTCCTCTGTATATATGCATACTAATAGCAATAAAAAAATGTTATTTTGGTTCAAAATTATAATAGAAATATCGTCATAAAAATACTAGGAATGATATTGTTCAGATTATTTTAAGATAAATATCGAAGAGGTTGTCATAAAAAAATGTTTAACTATTTGTTTAAGTCATTTCTTAAAATTGTTTTCACTCTTTTGTTATGTATTATGGTCAACTAATTATAGCCACTTATTCTTTTGAGAAACTGAATGCCTCTCACTCATCCCACTCAAACATTTATTCCCTTTTGTGATTGCCGTCATCGTGGATTTACTTTATTCATTAGATGACGCCATGAAAAGATAATGAATATGGCCCATTAGGGAAGGCATGCCGCACTTGAGGTAAAGGTTTCATCCTAATAGTCGTGACACAGTTTTGCAAAGGTTTTATCAAATAGACTCTCTGAGGTTTGTCTTTGCCTGACGAGAGGTGTTACCAAAATGTATTTGATTGTTTTGCTAAGGATCTAATCTGTGTCAGCTCGCTAAGCAGTCCAATGGTGCCAAAAGAAAAGCAATAAGCAGGAAAGTATAACAGATTCTAGGTTTCGTGTGGGTCCTAGGGACTCTATTATCTTGTTCATATTCGGACCACCGGGTCTTGTGCCACCCATGTTAATGGGTTTCATAACATCCTTCCTGCCTTTTTCTTCAGTAAAGAGAAAGAATACATGATCAGCGTTGTCAAAGTGTTTGAATTGGTATGTAAGGGTCCAGCGAATTTCTCCACTAATCAATACATATAATAAAACAGTAGAACCCGGTGTGTCTGTACATTGAAGAAAAAGTAAAAAAAAAGAAAGGGGGCGACTTAAGAAGAGTAATAGAACACAAATTAGCGATTTTTAGAATTCTTTTCTGTCTGTCTGTCTGTCCGTTTGTTTGTTAGCGCACATCTCCGAAACTACTGAACGGATTTTCATGTAGTTTTCGCAGGTGGACAGAGCATAATTTGGAGCAGCATATAGGTTTTGTTTTATTAAAATCGGATGTCGGAAAAGTTATCGTCATTTAAAGATTTTTGGAATTTACTTTTGTATGTTATAAATGTTAGAAATTAAAGGTTGAAGGCCTATGGACGTCGCGAACGATCGTTAAAAAAAAAACTAGAAACCTTAGGTTAGAATTATAGAGCTTATAAAGTTAAGTACATAAACGCGCATTATTAAAACGCGATATAGACATTTTTGCAGTAATAACCAAAAAAATTGTGACTCCTTCAAATATTCCACTCTTACCTCTCCAAAAGGGGTATAATCGGGGGGGAAATTGTTTCCAAATGCGATAAAATAGCAATTTGATAGGTGGCGCTGAACACTCACGCTGTTGAATCATGACGATCCGTTTAATTTTGTTGGCCAGTGTGTAGTTCTTGCACAATCTTTGTCCACGCTGGGTATGTATATGTGTTATTAAAATCGGCTCAATGGTTTTAAGTTCACAGCTGATGGGTTGGTGAGGAGAGGGGGTAACACTGTGTGCTAGCAGGGCTTCAGTTCACATTTAAGGTTTCTTCGTCATAACTTTCAACAAGTCCCAAGCCGCTGATCTGATCGAAACTCTTGACCAGGAAGCTGTTAATGTAGTCTACCGGCAGATTCAAATTGAATAGAATTTAACGCATGCGGAGCTGCGGGTACAGCTAGTCACTAATAAGAACAATATTGGAAAGACAATGCAACCTTGTCGTACCCATAAATTTATCGAGTATACTTTTCTATGACTTGTACCAATATGTGAATTGAGTCCAACTTCGACTACTTTGGCTTGGACACGTCGAATGAATGGACAGTAATACTTGGGCAAAAATAATCTTCGAATCACAGCCGAAAACGAAAAGAAGAAATCAGCAAATAGATTACTTAAATTGAGTGAGGAAACAATTGCGTATTCTGAGCTAAAAATGAAAACAAAACGGAGTAAACTGTGAACATTTCATGACGGAACAAAGTGACCTTAATGGAGTTCTATTTAAATAATTTACCTGAGAGAAATATAGAACAATAGATTATGCATTTTGCATTTATATGAACAAATTGTTTTAAATTATGTTAGTTTTGCGTAATGAATAAATGCCGTAATTTGTTAAATAAATGAGGAGTTCCTCTTTCATTTTGTTAGGATTAACGGCTTAATTTCACACGATTTTCAACATACATAGTTTAAAAACATTTTCTTTTATTAAAAGCATTTGCCCTTATTTCAACTATTAAACAGGCTCTGTTAAATTTTGTTAACTTATCACTGCCACAGTCTCTCTTCATCTACATCTGTATCTAAGTCAATATTAAACAAATTTTCTTTCATCTTAGCAAATATGAGACATCTTATTGGCCATCAGCAAATAGTGCAAATAATTAAAAGAAACAAACAAAGTTTCATAATCGACCCATTTCATCCTGTCACGCAAAAAATATAATCTCGAGAGCATTATGTCAATCACTCAGTCAGCAGTTCATCACTTAAGACATAAGTAGACATCATAAAATAACATTATAGCAACAGAATTTACCAGCTCTATGTGCTTTGTACTTGTACTCTCATATGTCTCTGATAAAACATTTGTCAATGTACGTATATAGGTATGTCAAGTGATGTTTATATCTGTTTCTTGCCTCTTCATCCACATTGTGTACAGGTTTTTGGAAGGCTCAATGTAAGTTTTTTTACAATTTTTTTTTTTCATGCCAATTATAGAAACTTTCTTCTTTAATGTTTGCACTTGTTGCCTAACTGTCAAACAAGTGGCAAAGTAGACAAGGTTTATTTATACTCGATATTATACAGTAGCTGTGTCCATTGCAATATGTCTTCATTTTTTTTCTGTTTGAATTTATGATATAGAAAAAACAAGGAATGGTGGTCCGTTTACCTTTTGGAGTTATTAGAGTGAGTGACGTTTTTGAAATCTATCAGAAGTAATAAGACAATATTTAGTAATTGCATTTCATAAACTTTTCTAAATGCTTACCAATCAAAAATATGATTCAGAAAAAAAGTTCGCTTTCCAACTCTTTTGTTTATGAATGAGTAGGTATTTCGTATTTTCATACTGACTAGGCTTAAATAGGTAACACTTAACACCTTATTAACTGATAAAATGAAGACGAACGAATTTCCGAGAAAATAATTTCACTTATCACCCAAGATGACGGAAAAAAAAAACAAATTTCCGTAAGATTTGCATGTTGAAACTATACATTTGTATTTACATAAATCTATATACATACTCGTATGTCTGTGGCAAGAAATGCTCGTGATTATTTTTTATTTTTTTTGCGTCTCTTATTCCGTTCGTTTGTTTGTATATGCAAAAAGTGAAATTGGAATACACTTTTTCCTTCTTCCCAATTCGATAGGGGTCATTTGTTTATTTCTCGTTTCTTTAATTACATTTAACGATTTTCCACTTACAGTACAATAGTTGGTAGAGGTTGAAACACCTACATTTTAAGGTATTGCATTAGAAAGTTTTCAAATTGAAATTTATTTTTTTAATGCGTAAAAAGAGGTCAACAAATGAAAATGAAAACAATTCATTAATAAGGTACGGTGCTGTTGAATTCATAAATTGGATGAGATTGATTTAGAAAAAAAAAAACATTAATTGCTTGAGGATTTCAATTAGAATTGATAAGATACGTGACGGTTTAAAGTAGAAAATGTTTAGGAAAAATTAAGGGAGACGATGGATCGAAAAAATTAGTTAGTGATAAAGAATAACGTAATCATTGTAGATTGTAGTGCACTGTGCATTCAACTTGAGCTTTTGTCGGTAAGATACTCGAGTAGAGAACATCCTCCAGTCCAATTACCCTGACGAACTTGAGTATCTGCAGTGGATTCAAGTATTGGCATATCTATTTCTGATCAAAGCCAAACCTTCTTTACAAGAAGAACGATCCACATTGTTCGAAGAGATACGCACAGGTTTCGTCAGCATCTCTGCAATCACCATTTTCATCTATTCCGAATTTCAGTCTACATTGACCCTTAAACGTGCGAAGCTGGTTTTTGCTTGCACTTCTATAGACCCTATTCCTTCTTCGGTTGTAGTTCCCGCGAATCACTTTGGCCTGCTTCATTTTGAAGAAATTAACCCAGAGCTTGGCTCTTTTGTACCTTTGTAGGAGTATAACTTTCAATACAACTTCTAGTGCCTTTGTGGGACAGGTGTGCACAGCTCCTGTAATGCAGATGCATGTCAATCTTTGGTGTACATCCTACTCGTTTTGACTGGATTGCAACCCCATGATTTTCCTGAGACACATATTCCTACATATCATTAGTATTCGAGTGGCTTTTCCTACCACAACATCTGCATGCTTCCTTCAGAGAAATTTACTATTTAGATGTGTGGATCGATGTAGTCTGTAAGAACTATCTATTTTAATGAGCGAAGAAATCGAAGATAAACCTTTTCGAAGTCTTCTAATAAGTTGGTGGTCGAGGTGTATGTTTGCTTGTTAAGCTTGTGTTATATATTCGACTCCCGGATAGGGAAACATGTTTTGTTAAAAAAAAAAAAGCTTAAAAAGCGACCAATATTACCCCCATTGCGATATGATGAAAAACTAATAAAATCTAGGTTTATCTAATCCTTACATCGAATTTCGTTTTCCATCTTTATCCTTCTTTCTAGCTTAAGTCAAGAAATGTTCAGCAAATAATAGCACATGAATCTTTGGAGTTCAGACCAAGCTCAGTTCAAAGTTTATATTGTTGTTTTCTTTTTGAAGTTATTACATATTATTGCAACCGTTTCTAAGAAAAAAGTCAAAAGGAAATTCATCCTGCAAAGTTTGATCATATAAAGTACATAGATGTAGGACTGACAAATGATTTTATTCAAAAAACTTCAAATTTAATACTACGACCAAAAATTTCAAATAGAGGGTGCAAACTGACAGCTGACTTGACTTGACTGGCAATCGTTATCGAAAGTTATCGCACTCTCAAAAAAATATCCTTTATAATGTTAAATTTAAGCTCTTTACGTCACCTAGGCACAATCATGGTTACGAACACAGAGTCCACAAGTGTTCCATTTTTGGTTGGGAGCACTAAACGAGGGTCATATGAAAGGCACAACATGTAGCTCAAGGTCTGATAAAGTCTTGAAAAACTTTATAGTTTTTACAATCTGTAAGGAAATTACATTTTAAATAGCTATTGTTGTGGTTGAGTTAAATGTAACTTCATGACAGGGTTAGCCTCAATAAACAATATGCATTCCCGCATAACTAACACAATGAACAGAGCGAGTAGCTTTTAAGTACTTAAGAAAGTATAAGTCCAATTCATGCTTTTGGTTATGATCTGAATACCGTCAGTTGTTTGAAGAAACTTTTTTCTAGACTGAATGCTTGTAATGCATCATGTCTTTATCACTATCATATGTTTGTTTTTCTGATGCGTGTATATGTATTTCCAACGCAGGATTTTAGATTCCTATAATCGATGATGATATCGCTAAACATATTTGGCAACTTAGAAAAAAAGTGGACATTATGTATGGTGAGCAAACATGTCACATGAGTGAAGCGAACAATAACTTTAGAAAAGAAGGTATTTCAATTTTAGGACTTTAAGTTCAGTACGTGTCTACGTATTCATACAAAATGGGGGTTTCACTTAAATACCTATACAAGGATACAAACAAATGGTCTTTTAAGACAAAGCCTTGCAGACAAAACTCAAATGGTTTTTATATTTTCTTTTAAAATAAAATGACTATTTCAACAACAGATGTAACTTACCGTAAGTTTATTAGGGAACTTCAGTTTCCTCTCCATTTTTTCATGCCGCATCTGAATGTATTCCTTATTTAAAACTAATGTTTTATTACTCGTACACCCTTCACTGCAAAACACTTTTCTCATTTAACTTTTCTTGATTTTTTTTTAATTTCTTGAGATAACAATATTTCTTTGCACACTTAACTTTCACACGTGAATTTCTTATAGAAATGCACCGAGGACATTTTAACAAGCACAGATTACATTTTCCTCAATTTTCCTTTCGAAATCAATACGAATTGCTTCAATGGTAAACCGATTATGATTTTACTTTTTTGTTTACAAATAAAAAAAAGAAGAATCAATCAAAATAATTCAAAACGCCGATCGATCGTTGTCGTCGGAGAAAAGAACTCATAAAAAGTGTAAGAAAAGTAAGAAAAACTTTTTCTTATTATTATTCGTCCCGTCATCACCAGCGTCGCACATTTGACTGTGACGAAGAAGAAAAAGTGAGCCCCGGAATAGTAAGACGAACCTTAGTAGGTCAGTGGTGGCCTTCTCCTCGCTCACCAGCTGCTGGTTCGCTGCAGCTTCTCCTGCTATTACTTGGCGCGACGGCTACACGAAGAGTGTGTGATATTGCGGTGGTAAGGTGCGCAACCATCTCGCAACTGAAAACTTGAAATTCGATTTTGTTCATATGACAGCAATGCAACTGTCGTTCTTGGTGGTGATGGTAGTGGTGGTAGTCCGACGAACCATGAGAGGCAAGAGAGAGAGACTGATTGTCACTGTCTGCCGGTCGACAGTCAGGCAGTTTGCGGGGAAAAAGAAGGGGTTCCTTTGTAGCCATCGTCGTCGTTGTGTTAAAGAAAGCACCACAGCAGCAGTAGCACTCTCAAAGAAGAAAGCAAGTCTTGCATTTAATTTTCTTTCTTCTCTCACTTGGCCTGATCGTATGTCGAGTCGAGGCGAAGTCGTTCAAAGAAAGGTGCGCGCGATGGTAAGATATGGTAAATACACATGAAATCACGAATAATTGCCTTTTTAGCCATTCTTGGCAGTGGGAATCAAGTTGGGAAAACATATGATACTCCGGCATGGCGAGGCGACCACATGTGGCGTATGTCACGATGGAGGATGGATGGAACAAATGCGGATGGTATATAATTTGATTTCAGACAGCGTAATGTTGTGAAATTACAAAGCGAACAGAATGAGGAACAACAAAAACAAATATTAATTTAATAAAATGTGATTCAACATCAGTGACGCGCCGCGATGCCGTTGGTTGTGGTGGTGGTTAGATGGTGAGAAGATTAGCGATTTGATTCTCTTTTTTGTGTTTTTCACCGCAAATTTTTGTGGTGGAAATATTATGGTAAAGTGAAAGTGTAAAATGCGTTTAGGAATTCATGATGTTGAAATTCGTTGGCTGAGAGTGATTTTTACTTTCAGTTGGGCGACATATGAGGCGTTATTTTCTTTCCATTCATGGATGTAACCAAGCCTAACAATGTATTGGTTTATCTTATTCCGACAATGGTGAAGATATGTCGAAAATTACATATCTTTTGCTGAAGAACGGAAGTCCTTTCGAATCGGAAGAGCAGATATATCGCTGCAAACGAGAAGAGATAGTTTGAAAGGCTGTTTCTGCACAGAAGTACATGTCTTAAGTGATAACAGTCGCAAATGTCATTTGAGATGTAAGGGAATGGTGGATGAGTGGTTCGATTGAAACTTTAAGAATGACGATTCAAATAATTAGAGAAACGCCTATCAACAACCCATCGAAGAGTATGAAATCCAATACAATGGTTCAGTTTAGCAGGGCTATCCGAAATACTCTGCAGTTTGATGTAGTGGACTTCAGAAAGCCGTGTAGACAATATACTTACATATGTATATATGTACCACCGAACAGGACAAGTTCATCGAGCAAGCCATGACCGAGCCGATCTTCAAGTGTATTCGAAGGAAAAAAGGTTCCATCTATCCGATAGTTGTCTCACGAACTGGAAACACAGCATCCGTAAAAACCTAAAAGGAAGCCGCCCTCTCTAAAAAAAAACCTATTAGTAGCGGAGAAGTGTGAATCATTCCTCTATAATGGCCACTTACGATGTGATCATGAGGCTCAAGTATAGATTGAACCAGAGTCTGTTTCGCACATCAGAGACATGTCAAAACGGATTGTTGACGAGTAACTTGCGTCACTAGCATGCTTGTAATAAGCCTCATACTCAACGTCCCCTTGTTTACTGCGTCTTGTTGCCACGAACCTATGAGCCCAGATATCTGGTCGGTCGCTGCTGTACATTAGTAAGCTCGTGCTGCACGGTGGTAGCAGGTGCCCGTGAAGTAGATGATTCTGGTTTTGAGGCCATCACCCTCGGAAACACCGCTTATGTTTACCCTCTGCCAGTATCTTGTCAAGTTTTTTTCGGTTGCCCAGAAGCCTCTGCCTTCTCTCTCAGTTCAGCTCAGAGTTTTTTTTTCTAACTACCACCCTACACCGCGTGCGTAGAAGAGAAAGACGTACCTACATAGTTTGACGTTAAAAAGCTGACACCTAATTTCACAGCTACCAAAACAAACCATATAGTCCAAGTCAAATGCCCAATAAAGCTGTTCCAGTCAATTAAAACAAAGTACCTACTCATACTTATTCATGGAACTAGTTTTATGAAAACGTCAATAAAACGCAAATGAAACTTTCTTGTACCCAAAAGGTGCGCACTACACCACATAAAGAACTTAATGAGCTACTTGTTTCTGTGCCATCGAGACGGTAGAAAGAAAAAAAAAATGAAATAGAGACCTCTAAACCACTCAACGACAAAGTGAAGAAGAACAAACAACTGAGATGATTTACCTACTTTAACTGCAAGATGAGTTGTAAGTGGAAATTCAAGCATCAACAGTAGTTGAAACTGCAGAGTGCAGCGACTTACCCTTATCCAGATTCACCTTTCCGACCGACAACGATGGATTGTATATCTATAAACCGGGCAAGTTGATCCCAAACTCGTACAATGTGTCTTCCAACTGCACCATCTTCTTCTCTCCTTTTTTTCCGTCTTCTTCTTTGTCGGCAATAAACCATACTCACATTAGAGACCAATGGTGAAAGACTTTCTTTTGCACAGTTCCCATGGATGACGATAGTTTGTACCAAGTAACAACCATCGTGGTGGTGATGATGACGACAATGATCGACGATCGGTTGAGAATCGTGAAGAGGAAGATTTTTTTTTTTACACCTTTGTCGATGAAGCACCACACTGGTAATCACAATATTCACTGGGTTCCCATTTACCAAAACTTCTAATACTTGTTGTGGCAAACTAGAAGCAGTGGTAGACTGCCTGTAGTAGTGGAGGCATATCAAATCGAGAATGGAGATGGAGACCCACCAGTGAGGCTGTGCATTTTATTTACATTTGCGTATAGATGATGCCATCTGATCATAAGCGCACCTGGGAACCATCATCATGAGAAAAACCGCCTTAGCGGCGGTGGCGTAAATATATGTATACATGGTACGTATGGGTGTAATTCCAGCGTGTCAAAATGCTTAATACCATGTTCTATTCAAATGAATCAGTTGAGATGCTATATTACCACACTGGGTGGGGGGTCTTCATCGATGATGATAACTACGGCTAAGACCTCGACGACGACGAAGGCGACTTGATAACTTCCCGATGGCGCACCATGAAGACCATGGTAATTTGCAATGATGTTGTGAATGGCAGCGGAGCGGCATGGGCTTAAGGTGTTATGTACGATAGACGATGATTAGAGACGCCGACCCCTGAGACTTTTGATTATGGAAAAAATTAATTTTTGGTTAAGTAATTCTTTATTTTTATTTTAAATGAATTCATGTGAGATGTGCAAAGGAACAGGATTAGTTGAAGCTTCTACGTGCGGGTTTATAAAACGGAAGAAAGAAAAATACGAACGAGAGTATTTCAAAGATGGAAATATTTTTATCTACAGCATATGACTTCTCAGTTTTAAGCTGTGCATATCCACAGAAAGACATATTTGTAAAGTATACATTTCATATCCTCGAAAGAAAAATCCTACGTCGAATTTTTGGTCCAGTCTGCGAGGAGGGCGAATGGAGGAGAAGATATAACCGCGAACTCTACGAGCTGTACAAAGATGTGGATGTATTCCGGAAGACAAAAATCCGTCGACTGCAATGGCTCGGCCACATCGAGCGAATGGACGAGAATGCTCCAGCTAATGGGATCTTCGAATCCCAGCCACCAGGTTCACGAAGAAGAGGAAGACCGAACCTCTGGTTTAAAGATCAGGCAATCGCGGACGCCAGAAGCCTTGGTCTAGTAAATTGGAAGCAGCGTGACCGGGACCGTAAAGGATGGAAAGCAGCATTAGTTCAGGCTCAGACCATCCAAGGGTTGCCGGCCTGACAAGTAAGTAAGTAAGTATACATTTCATATTTAGGCTAAAGACTAGTTGTTTCAGCAAACCGAAGTAGCAGCGTCTTTCAATCTGTTGTCTAAGTCATGTCTCTAAGGTGCATTTCGTGCAGTAAACGTATTTTTAAAAACTATGCACGGCACTTCTCTGTCACTTTTCTCAGGATTGTCTTGTAAGGCTCTAGACTCGGTCTTCTTCAGTTTTTTGACCTTTGACAAAACTTCATACGAAATTATTCTATTCAAACTTAAATTAAATTTCAGCAATAAATGACAGGGACTTCGTCAAGGACTCTTACCTTGCTGTTCGGAGTCGGCAATGAAGCTGTATTTTTTATTTTTCTTCCGTCATTATAACAACGCTATAGTCGACAGAGCCTGTTTCCGGTATATTTTATATACAAAGGTGGAATTTTAAGTTCGATTATGCTTCGGGAGTCGATGGATCAAAAAGCTATAGTTGCTTTCCCTTTGGTACTCAAAATGAGACTTTTTTGTAAGTGAAACTTCTAGTGATTGTACGAATTCTTGTCTATTCTTATTTGTACATGAAAGATAGCGCATAAGTGTGCATGCTTCCATTTCTTGTCATTTCATTCTTCGAGAACGTTACATACAGTGCTCCCCGGATAGCACTTGCAAGTTTTTCTGGTTTATTTAGGCACTTAAGAGGGGAAGTTACCTATTCGTACTCGCTTACATTCCTGACAAGTTTTGAAGCCTCAAATTTTTGGTTAGCAATGCGGGTAACACAGCCAAGAGAGGGAGTACTTAGCCGGGTATTACTGTATTCATATAAGTGCGTCTACAATATTGTAAATCATATTTTGAGAAATACTTCAGCAAATACCTAACTACCTACCTACATTATCCAGCAAAGACGTTTAAGAATAACCACGTGTCTTAATATGCCCAAGAAACCAAGAGCTTAACGTAGGGACAATGCGTTTGAGTTCCTCATTTTTAATTTCCTTATTAGTCTCTATGGTCGCAATTGTAAGTGATAATTTGCAAGAGTCTTCCTAGTTGTATCATAGTCAGTAGCACTGATTATGGTTGGCAATATAAGACCACTTAAAGACTTCTAACGTTTTTTTTTTTTGCATGAATTCATTTCCAATAGAAGTCCGAATACCAAGTATTTTTTATGAAAATGGTAGGAGGAACTTTTATCATCGAACCTAATAGGGTTTCTTGCTCCGGGGAAAACTGTTTGCTTTACAATCTAAATAAAAATAAATAACATTTTGTTAAGCACTAGCTAAACCGGTGAAACCAACCAATAAATCAATCAATCACTTGCTAGTTAAAAGTAATAGTATCAGAGTCCCACCATAACGTTTGATTTGCATAAAGTTCACATTAACGTTAACCAAAATAAAACAAAAATGATAGCTAAAGGCGTTTCCAGTTTAAAAACATCCAAGTCGCCGCAGTCCTTTGAAAACCACATATCCAGTCCCTCCCAGTCCCTCCCAGTCACCAGCAGTGCTGTAATGAATGAAAAGTCTAACCTAAACGTGCTTTCTTCTTAGTTTTCTACTCCAAAGTGTTTCTCTGTTTTTATTGACATTTTGCAAAAGCAATCACCGATCACCGCCAGAGCTGAGGTGAAAGTAGAACGTCAGATTCTGGAGGAGTCGTCTTCGTCTTTACCTGTAGGTAAGTAGGTAGTATCATCACACTTGCTGCGTTACCGCCGACGAGACTCGTGTTCACATCTCCAGAGTATGAATCCTAGACTCTTTGCTCAGATGGTTCACAGATTAGATTGTACATCTCTTGCCATCCGATATTAAGTAATTAAATGTACTTTAGTGCCCAATTATGTCCGTTAGATGTGGACTGCGATGTGTAAATCTAGAACACATTCATTGAGTGTCGCATTAACGATGACACGGTGTTGACAATGTCATCTGCATTACATCATGTGCGTGTGTCTGGGCCGTTAGCTCCACTTCGGAAATTGTGCTGAAATTGCAAATTTGCATTTTTACGAGTTTGTTTTTGTTGGACCCCACTTTTACGTGAAACGTGTTCCGATTCTTTTGGCGGGGATTTCACTTGTGTTATCTTGGTGTTGAGCATCGTTTACTGACTCATCTGGTATTCTGATCAGACTGAGAGTCGTCTTTTCTGTTCGATTTATGGTTTGTTGTGGGCTTGAGAAGAAACTGTGTTATGTGTGTCGTAGGAAGCTATTTTCTTTATGGACCATTTAATTTATAAATTATTGACAGTGACATATTTTAAGTAGATTGTCGTCGGTGTATGGAAAGGTAATTTAATAATTTTTGAGGAAGCAAACCCATGGTTGGCGTTCTGATTAAGCACACGTCATACATAAACGGAACTTTCTGATTTTAGGATTAAATAATTCAAGACATTAATGATGACTTTTATTGCTTTTGCAAAATGATATCTCTGTAGCGTTTAAAGAAAAATTTCTCCCATGCTGTGGACCATACATCATAGTAAGACTATAAGTTTACATAAGTAAGGTGGCTAAGATAAGTTTATAGATCCTCAGTAATATGCTGATGCTAATCTACTTGTTGTTAAGTATAGTAACTACAAACACACATTTTTAATGACCCGCTTATTCTTAGTGACCTCCACATGGGTATGATCTTCAAGTGAACTCACCATTCTTCTCGATCATCCGCCATTGATTCCATTTCACTAGGAGGAATTCCCAGACAAGTCCAACAGAGATAAATGATTTGATCCGACCATTCTAACCGAAGCCTACCAGGAAGTCAGAATTGAGATCGTTCTGTTTAGAGAAGTACCTTCTCAATATTGAGTTTCTTGCGTGTTTTGATATTTCTCACTGCCAGTTATTCTAGCAGCACCACGAAAAAATCTTATTTCGGCAGTTTGTATCCACAATCTTATTTTTTCGTTCACTATCCAGATCCATGACCATTATAAAGACCTCCAAAGTACTCCAACAGTACGCCTTTTCCTAATCCACAAAATAGATATAGACGAATTTGTTACTCTCAGATTTTCTCTAGCGCCGAGGTTCTGCTAGCATAAAAACTACATGCTCACCCCCTAATCTAGGCCCAACCACAGCTCTGGAATACATTTCTAACACCTTGGCAAAGTTTAGTCCTAGAAGCAAAAAAGATTATCTCACTTGTCTTGTACAAAAATACATATGCATCAAAAATAATACAAAAGATAGAATTCTTAATTTTTCTTAAAACTCGATCTACGGTTAAAAGATTTTTTTTTATAAATTTTAAATTTAATTTGTTTTTTTGTTTTGTTTTTTAACAAACCCACTCGCCTTTACACAGTTTGAGAGCATTTGGAAATGATACCAATTGTCTCCCAGTTGACATTTCTACTAAACAGCTGATGAAACGTCATTTTATTTATCAGCAACGTTTACAAAACAGATAAAGTTGTAAGAACATTTAATTTTGGAAGAACTAAACACTAAAAACATGGATTTAGATATTGAAAGGGTTCTAAAACTAATCTTTCCCAATGGTGTTCCAGGTATTACACATTTGTGATAAATTTAAAATCCCAGACTTCACCCATTTTCCATTTCATTTAAAGAAAATCTACAAGACAACCCAGAACTCGAAACTTATCTGAACAAATTGGGAACCTACAAAATAGATCAACTTAAAAAAGAACAATCACGGCTACAAGATGAAAACAAGAGTATCGTCGAGCAAACACAAGATTTGGCAATTTCTAACTATAAAACCTTTATACACACATCTGAGTGTTCGCGTTCAATTTTCTCCGAATTCAAAAACGCCGAAGTGCAAGTGGACAAGTTGATTGGCAAACTACCCGATTTTAGTGAAAAGTGTGAAAATTTCTTAAGTGAAGCTAGTGAAATCAACGAAAATCGTCGCTTGAACACTATCACTCTGAAGAAAAACGCTCAGCTGTTAGAGATCCTAGAGTTGCCGCAGTTGATGGAACGATGTATTCGTGAAGGACGGTATGAGGAAGCATTGGAATTGGCAAGCTATGTGCAGAAGTTGGGACAGAATCAAGGATATATTGGTATAATCAATGTGAGTTATGATCTCGTCATGGAATTAGAATCGAACAAATCAAATATGTTCTTTCAGAGTATTGTCCTAGCTGTGGAATCTCTCTGGCATACTATGCTGGCACAGCTAGTTGCACAGCTGAAGACTGACCTTCAGTTGCCAAAATGTTTGCAGATTGTGGGATATCTCAGGCGAATGCAGGCGTTTGGAAATAACGAATTGAAACTGAAATTTTTGCAAGCGAGAGATGCTTGGTTGACTAATTCGTTGAGTGCAATTCCAAGAGATGATGGTAAGTTATAAAGTATCTCGGGTAGATGGCAGAGTTTGCTGTGTGTCCGCACTCATGCGGTTGAAATCTTAGCTGCTGGACTAAGTTGAAATTAAAACCGCATGCACTCTTCACAGAAAATCGATTACAATCAACCTTCCTTCTTTTAGCTCAACAACACCTCACCAAAACAATTGAAGTGACAAGAATCAATTTGTTCAACATAATTACCCAGTATCGAGCGATTTTTCCCGACGAAGAAACGACTTTAGGTATGAAACCACTATTGTCCAGCTTGTCTAGCGATGGTGGGCGCCTCTTCCAATCCTGGCTTCACCAAAAGGTGAATTCGCTCAAACAAGTCTTTTCTGATTAATAAGTATCCTCTTTTTTTAGATAAACAACTTCCTTGAGACGTTAGAAGCTGATCTTTTGCAAGGAGTCAATTCCCTGGACACAGTACTTGGACAATGCATGTACTTTGGACTCTCATTCAGTCGCGTTGGAGCTGATTTTCGTGCGTTAATGGCGCCGATTTTCATTCGAGTTATCAAGCTAAACTTTGCAAACTCCATTCTTACCGTAAACCAAAGCTTTGAACGAAATCTAGAAAAGTATACACTGATCAACAAAGCCAGCGCAAGTATTCACAACAGAAGAATCGAACAGGATCTACTGAATCCTCCAGAAACTTTGTTGGACTTTCATCCGCTTGCTGCATTGTGCAATGGATATTTGAATGTTCTGAATGAATTACGTCTTTGTGCACCCATTGCCATTGCTAACGATGCCACCAAAAATGTCCAATCATCACTAGAATTTGTAGCTAGAAGAATCCTTTCTTTCTACCGCCAAGAACAACAAGCTTTCTCAGGCAATGAAAGGGAGAATTTCGTTAAACTATGTTCTTGCTTTGCTTACGACTTAATTCCATACATCCAAAGATGTGTTCATGTGATTTTTCCTCAGGCAACGCTAACAGCTGCATTAGGTATCAACTTGATAGCATTGGAGAACGAAGGCATCACATTCCTACAGCAGAAGCAAATTTTGGAACCACTAAAACATTTGTTACCGCATAAGGTTGATGTTTTGCTTATTCGAGACAATTCAAAGCAGATTGAAACAGCAAATACTGTTGCTCCTGTTTCAATTCCACAAGAGGGTTAAGTCACAGATAAAAGTTATAAAACAAAAGTACCGTATTTTTATTTCCCCATTCCGTATCGGTTAATAATTTTTAGCATGGGCATGAGACATCTGCATATTCTTTATCTGCAGTCAACACGCTGCCAATTTAGGCATCACGTTTAACCTCGCTGTCGTAGTTGCGACAATTCACACGAAAATGAAACCTTATTCCACTCTGTGACTGCCCGGCACTTGCCAGAGCCAGACAGCGCACTCTCGGAAAACCCCTTTTCAAGGAACTTTCTGAGATTTCTAATATAAAATTTAACAACAATATCAATTTTCTCAGTTCCACAGGATGGATGTTTTATATAATTAATATTATTAGGGTTATATTCTATCTATATATGAGTAGATCGTCATCACTGGAGAAAATAGTACGAAATTACAGGTCAACACATGAAAAACCATTTTTCGTAAGTATTGTGCAACTACTTGCTTTCATGTCGACGCGACGACGCGACAATATGGTGTCAAAGTATATTGAGTTCGGTAGCTGTTCACCGAAGACAGTTTTTTGCTATTACGGGATTACACGCCAAATTGTGAAATATTAAGGAATTTTCATGAAGGCTATGTCAAAGTCTCAAAGTCTGACTGCAAAGCGAATCTCTCTGTGTGAGAGAATGGTGCCTAAAGATAAGATGCAGCTAGAAATTTTTGCGTAAATTGAATCAAGAATGTGGATTACTATTTTTTTATTTGCTTGTGGCTGGTTGTGAGGGTTAGGATTGAGTCTAGGAACAACCTTAATGATCCAAAATAAAGAAAGGAGGGGACCGAGGCCCTTAAGCTTAACGAAGAATTCTGCTGTTGCTCATAAACAGGAAATAACAGAGTTTACCATCGTTAAAGTGAGGAAGCGGTGAAAAGAATCAGGGAAAAGCAGTCGGACAGAATTCGGAAGTAAAGTCGAAAACCAGCAAAGGAGTTTTCAAATGGCTTGCAACTCTATTCTATAAAATTATTTGAGGAGATCAGACGCCTTATTAGTGGAGGGGGATCGCTTGCTGGTTGCACTGTATAAAGGCAAGAGCGACACAAGAAATTCCAAAGCTATCCGTTAGTGAAGCTTATGTCGCATACAATGAAAATCTACGATCGAGTTATTCGAGATATTCGAAAGCGACATATTAAAACGTTACGATAGTCAATTCGACTTTGTAAGTGGCAAATCTATTTACGACACGAAGAACGTCGCAAGGACTCGAAAGATCTCTTCTCTCGCGATCAATTTTATCGATTCCGAGACATATGATATGGACGGCGGTGCTGAGATCATTCATTCATTCATTTCATTTTAAACGCATTTTCATTTGATTAATTCATTATTTCTTACGAGCTAGACAACAAACGCTTAAAACTAGCTTAATTAACCCAACTATGTTATTCTAACTTACTGGCAGTCTTTGCAGTCTTTAACTCGAAGGTTTACTCTATACGACAATCGTACGTCCGGCAATGTTGGACGATGTATGGCAAATATAATGGAAAAATGACACCAACAGAAACGTAAATGCAACGGATGTCAGCGGAAGTACATATGTGCAAAAGCTTCAGGCTGAACGCATCACTTGGTTGTGTCATTTGTAAAGAAGATCGTTGGAAAATCCCATTTGTATTGCGTCTTATAAACGTCTTATATACCTAAATAAAAATAAAACGAAAATTTGTTTACAGAAACGTGCGCCATTCTTGTTTTACGTCGTAAGTTTTATCCTGAAGATAATTTCATTTTCTCTAACTCATCAACACAAATTATTTCACCTGAGTAAAGTCAAATAATACCTCAGCGCCAATGGCTCCCCCAACTACCCAAAGTTTACCCTTAAACCCGAACAGAGGTTAAGAAAGAAAACTAATACAATTATGAAGAGACGAAGGCATGGTAATGCGTTTTCTAAATTATTATTAAAATTTCTCAGCACTGGGAATTTCAAATTAATTTTTCACAGTTTCCTCAACTGAAAGCGAAAGTATCCTTCGCTCCCACCGTAAACCCAAAAAGACTTAAGTATTTCGCAGAACGTTTAGAAATTCCAGTTCTACTTTATGCCACACCTTCCACCTTGTTCTCCATTCCTGATTCCAAGATAAAATTATGTCCTTAATGTGAAGATTGTAATTTGAAAACGTATTATCACGATTCAACCCTTCTAGTGCGGCAGCTCTGTGGGTGTGCATGCTCATTCCGACGACGACGACGCGACCGGCATGGGAGTTCTGTCATTTTTGTATAAATCTCCTGACATTCAGTTGATGAGAACATCGTCCTGCGATATACCTTGTCAAAAGGTAAACATTCCCACTTTTCGGCATTCCATTCCTCACTTGCATAGCATGGTGGAGTTATGCCGTCTACGTGTCGGATGGCAGAGAAAGTTGTTTCTGCCATCTTCCTTGTACGTTCGGTGCCTATTATTTGATTAACATCCTTTTAAAGTGAAGGATATTCTAAAGAAACGTTCGCATAAATTGCGAACCCCTTATCTGTGTGTCTCGTAATTTCACTAAATGAATCGTCATATTTGACAGAGTCTCTCTCCGCACTTTATCCTGCCAAAGGATGCTTTCTTTCTCTTACACAGAAATGCCTATGCCAGGGGAAAAGTGACTGGAGAGGTTGATTTTACCATCATCCACTTGAGCCGAACGAAAGTTTTCTGTGGTGGCTTTTATTTGACACTTTTTGCCTTGGCAAGGGCAAAAGGATAGATACAGAGAGGGAGATCCCATTTAATTGTTCCATCCGCCTTAAACTAAGATGGTGTTCTTTCAGCGTTATGATGAAATTGGAAGATAAAGGATCAACCTTATGAATTTTGTAGTAGACACTTCCATGTTGGCGTTGAAATTTTCATTAATAACTGGTTGCTGGCAGCAAATTTGGGTGGGTGGAGTAAAACACTTAAGTATGAGTGAAGGATGTAATCATCAAAGCCGTCACAGAACAGAATGAAGAAGAACAAACGAAAGAAAAGGAGTTGTGCTTGTGACTTTTTGTTTGTCCACAGTCTGGGATTGGGTTTCTTTAGAAGATGTTAAAATGTTCACCGCAAGGGAAGATGGAGATGCAGAAAAGAAAAAGGGATTAAAAGGATATTTTGCGTGTCGAATTATTTGAGTTTTTGGGGAAATTAAAGTTGGATTATGTTTTAATTGAGTTTTTGGGACAACTATGTGAGGTGGAGATGACTTATCTGCTTGTATGGTATTTATATTTATATCCTATCGTCTGTAAGGTATGTTAATTAAATAACGATAATATGGAGATTTGTTTTTGCAGAAAAATAAAGAAATGATGCACTACTGATACGGAAAAGGGTTTTAGGGGGTGCATGAGCGAGCACAAGATTCAAGAAAACCATTGTAATTCTCTAACTCCGCATGCTTTGAATGATAGCTCTAAAAGTGACGCTCTGTTGTTATTCATCAGTCTTGAGACAGTTTTTTTGTAAAAATAAAGATGAGCTTTCTTCTTCTTGAAAAAGGAGCAATTGCTGTCTTTTATGGGTTTACCGAGAGGCCGTCGCTAATGTACCATCTCTGCACTTCGGATAGGGCGTATTTTAATACTTACGAAATAAGCGTCCAATGCATCCCGAAAAAGTCACTGTTTGGTGTGGATTTTGGGCTGGTGGCGTTGGCCAGGTCATAACCGTCAACGGCGAGCACTATAGGTCGATGATTACCAACTTCTTTTGGCCTGAATTGGATGATATGGACACCAACGACATGTGGTTTCAGGACGGCGTAACGTGCCACACAGCTCACGCAACATAAGAAATTCTGCACGAGCGATTCGAGGGCATGGTCATCTCACGTGGAGGTGATATGAACTGGCCACCGAGATCGTGCGATTTGACCCCGTTAGACTTTTTGTTGTGGGGTTTTCTGAAGTCGCGGGTCTATGCGAATAAGTCACAAACCACAGTGGCCCTCTAAGCCAACATAACCCATGCCATCGGTCAAATTCAGCCTGATTCATGCGCCAGAGTCATGGAAAATTGGACATTTCGGATGCGCGCCACCCAGAGAAGCCGCGGCGGACATTTGAACGATGTTATATTCCTTACATAATGGCATCGATAGGCCTTTCAAATGAATAAAAAATGTCGATGATATCTCACACACACTTTGTTTTATTTAAATTTAAAGATCTGAAGCGCTTAATGAAAGACCCTTTATGTGCCATAATTGTATTAAGTTTGAATAAATAAATAAGGAACGAGTGAACATTTTTGTAAATGCATGAGTAGAAACCAAGTCTCTGCATGTTCGACTACTTTAGTTTGACGTGATAACACTAATGATTGTTTTTTAAGCCCTTTTTAAGATAGACCATACGAGCTATTCTTACGCCGAACTTGTCTGATGTCACCTTTGTATAATGCTCACCGCCCCGGTTGGTTTTGCTCAATGCATCCAGCATTCGGTAAACAATTCTCTGGATTACCCTTTGCCTTCCCAATGAAATATGAAAGGTTGAAGTCGACTTAATTTCTTAAATAAAATATTTAATTCCACGTCTCTGTTACAGTTACACATGCACATACATGCATTTAAAAAAAATCTCAAAATCAAAATGTTTTAAGCTAAATTCAAAACAAGGTACGATTTTAACGATAAGAAAAACAAAACGAAATACAATTAAATGTAAACCGAATTACTGTACTCAAAAAGGCTTAACCATAATCCGGAACATAAAAAGGCAGTCAGAAGAAGAACCCCTTGCTGTTCCTTGATGACTTGACTATGTCAAAAGACCGTTTATCCACCCTCGGATTTGGAAAATTTTTACTCAACTGAGTACGATAAAATTCCTCCTCGCCTCAACGACTCCAACCACTGTCCATCTGCTAATTTATCTGGATAATTGCCAAATGGGGAGGTTTATTACTGGACCCTGAATGTTGATATATTCTTGGGGTTTTTTTTTTTTTCTTTTTCTTCCCACTTAAGGGGAGGTAGCACCAATGTTTCTTCTTTAATTATAATTCATAAATTATCGTATGAAAATGGGAGTGTGATTTGTTGGGGAGAAATAGTATACCGCTATATGTGTATGGGTTTACGATTCATTAAGGGATGTATTGTTTTATCCGACAAGAAGGAAATGGTACAGTATTTTGCCTTGGTGTTGCCTTAAGGAGTTTCTTTCAAACACTAAAACAAAATGACCAACAACTAAACATTCTTTTTTCGATTAAGGAAACGGAAATTGCTTTGTGTACGGTTCATTGGTTTTTTTAATGAATGCGTTGAGATAAAGATCTATAGCATCAAATTGTGACAATAAGCAAAAATTGTTTCATAAAATTAAAGGAATTATTTAAAATACTGATTTCTATATAATTACTGATTGTTATACTGTGACCATAGGACTTGGCAGTCCAGATTCATTGAGTTTGACTGAGTTCCATTGTACAATGTTCTTCATACATAGGTGGGTCGAGGGGTGATGTAGAACAGAGGTTTCCACTTTTTTTCGACCACGGTACCCTAAATGATCAAACTTTTTTTGGCGGACCCCTATCGTTCCTTGAAGTGCGGTTTGGATATTTTTATGTTTGACAAGAAAAGAAAGAATAAATGATATAAAAATAATTATTTTAAGTTTAACAAAACATTAATTGTACAACAAAAACTACGTTGTAACTTTTCGCATATTTACTTAAAATATCCTTAAAATTAGGTTTAATGTCCGACAACTGAATGCGAACGTATGGAGTGCGTCCAGTCTGTTTGTGTATTTGTTTCTTGTGTAAGTGTAAGCCAAAAACCCAGCCTCGCATCGGTAAGTTGTTACAAATGGAAGAAGAACCATAAGAGCTTTTCTGCGACTGCAGGGTATTCATCTTTCAGTCCAACCCAAAATGTATTCAAATTAGAATCTTCTGATTCAAAATTTTGTTTAAGAAGGGATGAACATTTGATGTGGATCATATTATCAAACTCTGGCACAGTTAGCATCCCCAATCATAGCTCATCGTGCAAGAGTTCAACAAGAGTACTTACGGATGCAGAAATGGGCTGTTCGACGAAGAATATCTTGAGCTCGTTGCGCAATTCAAATACTCTGGATAAAACTTTTCCCCTCAAAAGCCATCTCACTTCCGTGTGTAGAAGAAGAGATTGATGATGGCTTCCTACATCTTTACACTCTTTTTTAAAAAGCCTTGACTGGAGTGGACGTGATTTGACGTAATTAACTGTTTACGGCTTGATCGAGACCTTTTTTTTTAAGTCGGGTGAAATTTTCTTCGCGACAAGGGCATGACGATGTAAAACGCAGTGACAGCACGATTATGTTTTTTCTACGGAAACCCTTTGACCCTTCCACGGAACCCCAGGGTTCCGCGGAACACCATTTGAATAGAGCATTAGTTGGAAATTACCAATGGCGCCTAACTTTCTGTCCTTTGCACTTTTCTAAACAAAAAAATTTAGATTGTAACCCTTGCTCAGAGCAGGCTACCAAACTAGTAATCCTTCGGCCTCCAACAGCTGTGTACATCCATATAGACATCTTTGGCTTGATTCCTCATTTCTTGTTCTGATGTAGGGTATAGGCTTTCTTACCGGTATTCTATGTTTAGTTTCAAGCATGCTTTTGGTCAAAAATAACGTCAAGATACCTGGCGCTGAACCACAATGAAGATGGTTGACCGTTCAGACAGGGACGGATGACATTCGGAATTTTGGTTTTTGTAGAACAATTAGGGCAATGTGCATGTTTTTAGCATGGGCAGGAATTTTCCTGAAACTAACATCAGGACGTGATCCACATAGCTTCCCATACCATAAGAGATCTGATGAATTCAACTCGAAATATATTTGCCAAATGAACCAACAGTGTAGAACTCAGTCCAAACCGAACTAGAAATCTTCACAAAAAGATACAAAATTCTGTTTTTAGACCTATCCAAGTGTAAAAACACGGAACTTAGGTGCAAAACAGACCCAAGAACTTAAGAATAATCCTAGAAGGAATCAATTGAATATGTATCCAGGACCGTATCAAGATTGCTGTGAGTGACCGCCATCTTCACCAACGCCTATAATAAAATCAAAGATGGTAAAACAATGCCACAGATGTAACACTACTCCGCGATGGGTCCCCGGATACAGGGCAGTTGCTGAGGATCTAGCTAAACTAGGCAGCAGTTTGTACTGACAATTTCTAACTCTGCTATGACTCCCTCTCAGTCACCCTCTTTCTTTAAGAACTACAATCATCTTGTTTTCTTTTTTTGGCTACACAATTTCAACATCTTAAGCTTCCGCTATCTCTATCCTTGGGTTCGATTGAATCAGTCACCCTCACCTTACTCACCCTTACTATGTTTGATAAGGCTTCTTTTTTCACAATCTCATACAGAGATAATTGCTAAGTTTACCAGTAAATCCGCAGCTCTCCAGTTTTTCTTAGGGAGCCTTCTTTGGTTTAAGTATGTACCGACTTAGCCAAGATACCCACCTCTTTTCATGCCAATACGTGTTACGTTCGTTTTTTTTTTTTTATTAACTTCAAACAAGAGTATACTTATCAAAACACCCACAGGGCTGTGTGTCATTTCAAAAGATTCATAAGGCGACCCCCCTTATGACCCTCTATGACACAAACATGTAAAATGAAAAATCACTTAAGCTTAATGGATGAACTGAAACTTATCTTAAGATTTTTCATTTTCAGATACTCCCATTCCGTTCAAGGGCAGCTTTTTTAAAATTAATTAAAAAATAATAACGAAGTACTGCACTTAACTCCATGAGTCAACTTGAACGGACAATCAAACCCAGAAGGGCCAGCTATACGAGTAGAAGCTGAAAGTGAAAAATAATTGCAATCTTCTTCAAGTACTGACGGAGAAATTGCACAAGATTTTCCTTTTAAGACCATTTTCTTCATCTAATACTCGCTTAGCGTCCTTCATTTCCTTTTATTTTTCATTCTCAATTTTCTTTTAGCTAAGAAGATGAAGTGGGTTCATTCATGGTTACCATTGTTGAATTGCATACAGAGGTCGAATATCCTTCGGAATTCATTTCAAAACGAAGATAAAAAATAAAAAATAAAAATATATTTCATCACTTTGTGCTGATGTTGCTGAGTTACGGATGCAGAATGTGGTTGACGCACACAACCAAACAGAAATCCTTCGTTTATTTAGCAATTCAATCCGCTTTGCGAAAGGTTTACAAATCAAATTTAGACTGAGTTCGCCAGGCCGAAAAATCATTCGAATGGCTTAGAAGAGTCCATGGACCGATACGCACTTTGTGTACAGAAACTATTGCCCACAATCTAGTTCGCATTTAATCGCGAATTCCTCTGCGCTACTGTATCGCAGAGGAGAAATGAATCCGGCAGGACGAAGATGAGTGGGCGATTGTATGGGACGGTGTTTGTTTGCGTTCACAGAGTGCGGTGGCTTTGCCACTCTCCGTAAATAGCAAAGCCGATGCGTTAGGTTCGATTGCTCGGGCTCTCTTTGATGGGAATGTCCATCAATCGGACGTTCTAGAACGATTCGAAGGTCCCTTATGGTGAGGCATTTACGATGTTTCGAAGTTGGGTGAGGAGGCTTTGCAATTATTGTCAAAAAACCACTTTCGCGAATTTATTCTAATTCTCTGTGAGCTTTTCTGGATTGGTGGATTTCAGGCAAAACGAGTAGAACTACTACTGTGTACAATGTTTCAAATGGTCCTTTGGCAGTGGTCATAGAAGTGGTGAGGTGGTATAGGCCACTGATGTTGCAAGGATTTCCATGTACTCTCATGTGTTTGTTGCGCTGAGGCAAACCGAATGATTAATGTGCGATTGTTTGCAACGAATTCGCGCGGCTCACCAATTGAACGGGAAAAATACGCGCGTTCTGTGGCTGTCGAAGGCGTTCGAAATGAATGGCAGCCATTTTAGAGAGTTCAATTGGATGCACTGGATGAAATGGATCAGATTGAGCAGTAAGGGCAACTGTGTGGGAGGGTGTGTTTGCGATTGCTTTTGCGATGAAGGCAGCGATAGACGCATCCTGGACTGAATTTACCCATTCTGTGAATGGTGAATTATTCCAAGTGGAGGCGTTGAATAGCTTGATAGCTGAGACTGAAAACATATAGACTCTAGAGGGGAAAACACAAAAGTATAGCTAAAGTTTAAATGTTGTCGTTTTAATTTTGTAACCGTTTAGATAAATTGAAATGGATGTCCATGTATGTGATTTAGATTTAGAGAAAACTACATAATTCGAAGCGAAGCGAACGTCTTCAAGACTTGACGTTAAAATAAAGCGATAGGTTGACCTTCAATTTTTAGTTAACGATTAACAAAATAAATTATACGGTTGACGTTGGCCACCTCTACCATTAGTCAAGTATAAAAGATCTGTGGATGTTCGTGCCGCTAAGTTTTCCAAATTGGAGTACCTATTATCTGACTTTGCAGGAACCAGAGAGAAAGTCCACTACTTCTCAATTCGACAAGTCCCGCGGCTCCTGGTACCTTGTGTTGATTTTATTTTGTATGGATGTCGCTTGTAGGAAATTTTAGCAGTGTTTGGGTATTTTGAGAACTGCATGTCTATCCGCGAGTATATGGATGGATTTGCCATTGGTATAAGTGTTGGAGCTAAAATTGGCAAATTAAGCTCTACTTAAAAACATTTTCAAAGAATTTCGAGGCTAGGATCTAAAATACTGAGTTCCTGTGTATCAGGGCTGTAAAAGAATGCAATCATTACAGAATGCATTCCTTGAAGTCATACTTAGAATTCATGTGGATTTGTTTCAATTCAATGACTTCAATAATGACTTCAACTTCAAAAGCATAAATCATCATTCATTTTGAAGTCATGATTTACCAATCATTTTCTCCAATCATTTGTGTGTGCTGTACAGTAGGGTGGAGCGAAAAAAAATTTTTTTACTTTTTTTTTTTCCTGTATCACCAATCGTTGATACATGGCCTACGATACATAAATGCAAAATTTCAGCTCGCTACGTCAATATCTTCAGGTGGCGCACTAGACTTGAAGTTTTAACAGTCAAAAAAGAAATGAGTTGCCGATAGATGTAAATAAAATAACAAAATAAACGTTTTGTATTTGAATTTATTTAATAAATTAAAGCATTAAACATCAAAATAGTACATACATTCATAAGTAGGTTTAAATGTCGCTATCAGGAATTTCTGGACCTTCTTTTTGGCGAAAATATTGAGATTTTGTCTCAAAAAGTGGTAAGTCTTGCCTAGCTTTAATCTTGGTTCTTATGTAACCATCTCTTGCTTCTGAACCACAAACAGATAAAGCAGCCTCTGTTACAAGCTTAACACACCGTTCTACTGCCTGAGTGTGGCAAGGGAACTTCTGGAAATACAGCAAATTGTCTCCTGAAGAAATCATTTTTGCAATTTCTGCGTCACTGCATTTCATTGTCATTGGTAGTTCGGTAATTTTTTCTTTCGACCAATCAATTAATTCATAATAATGAGATGCCCCGATTTGAAGCTGAGGAAGCTGAAACTCGCGTAATTTTTTACCTTGGTTCTGTTTTCTTGCCTTTACTATTCTTCGCAGAGCTAGTTCCCTAATGTGTGGCTCATCGTCTTGTAACATAGCTAACAACAAATTTTCTGGATGTACAAAGAATGAATTTCTTTGAATTGTTTTTAAGACGACGCTCTTCAGATCATCCCGCATGTACAAAGATCTTCTTAGCATGTTACAAACATGGATGGGACCATGTTTACACGAAGGCTTAGTCTTGATGTCGAACCACGTTGGTGCGTACACTTTCATAATGAAAATGACCAGTTCTTTGAGATTGACCGATGGTGTCGCTGTTCCTACATATAATCGAAGAATCCTGTTTGCACAAGTCAACCATCGAGAATGTGCTAGCTTCCCTGGATCTTTGCTAGCTAAACCAGGCAAGATTGTGCCTTGAGAAATAGCTGAGCACATTTGATACAGATATTTTTGATCTGTGCTCAACAAGTCGGCATTCACATCCGCCAATTCTGTGGTTATGACTTCAAAAGCCACCACTTTAAAGTCTAGGCACTTTTCAAGCATATTTCCAATACTTCCCGAAGTATATGACGAAGTGGTAATTCATTTGCATGTAGTAAGCACACAAACCATTGTAAAGGTCGGTTAAGATGTTTTTCCAATAATACAATGACGCCGTTTTTATGTCCTGTATTTACAGCGGTACCATCACATCCAATTGCTACCAAAGATGTACAAAATTCAAAACTTTTTTCTAAAAACTCAACTATACTCTTCTCAATCGTGATTGCTTTCCCTGAATCAATTGAAAGATGTCCGATGTACTCAGAATTTGGCTCAGATATTAATGAGATATGTTCTTCAGTGATAGTCTTCCGATGTGACGTATTTTCAGTCTTAGTCAGGACTAAAGTCTTATCTTTACGGCCGTCAAAATAAAGTGCGGAAACATGTTTTTAACCAACAGCACGTTGCGAATCTTGGCGTACTTTTCGTCGTTCTCGACGTAATTTATTTCTATCTATTACTTTTGACGAGTTGTTAATACTGATTACATTTAAATCAAGCATTGCGGCGTTTACTATAAATGCTGCCGATCGATCAGAAATCCCAGTTCTATCGCAAGCTTTTGCTAAATTTTGTAGCTTATTTCTCATCTGTTGCGTTTCTTTTTGTTTCTTAGGTCGTCTACAGGGTTTGAGAAGGCAAAGCTCATGCACTAGGTCAGTTTTCGATGTTTCGGTAGAGGAACTGTCAGAAGAATATTCCACAACTGGGGCAGAAGTAGAAGTGCTTGGTGTATTTGCCTTAGTGTTTAGAAATTCTTCGTACTTTCGCTTCCTAAGTTCTCTACGATATAAAGAGTTGGTTGTCATCTGATCCACAGATCCAATATACATTTGACGATCCTTTCGTTGGTCTTTTAAAAAGTCTTCTTCTGCAATAGGTATTTTGATCACACATTTGCACACTTCTCTTCAAATACATTTACATGTCGCTATATCAAATAATTTCAAAGAATCGTCATAAAACTCTTGCTTTTTAGTTTCACTGCGTAATTTCTTCATACTCTTGTACTTTTTGTAATACGAAATCAACCTTGCGATAACTTGTTGATGACTGATCGTAAGAATTGATGCTTTGTTCCACATTTTCTCGATGTCACTAGAAACTATTTCACATACGTCCTTGATTGCAGGATCTTTTCCATTATTTAATTCAATCAAATGGTTTCTTACCCACAAATAATATTTAATTACATTAAAATACGTTGGCAACATGTTATTAATTAGTTTTTGTGGTTCACCAAACACTGGGCAACGCAAATCTTTCCGTGTTTTAGGCATTTTAATGCTTTTAGTTAGCAACAAAAGCACTTATTATCGGAGCTTATTTTACTTGCTTTGTTTAAAGTACAAGCTAATATAGTTAGAAATTTCGGTAAATAGTAATAAATGTAAGACAAAAGCGAAACACACTACTTTTGAATTGTGGGTACAAGTGAGTAGAAAAAATTGGGATTTTTTGAACGTCAACGCGCCACCTGAAGATAAAGTCATAGGTTCCTGATTTTTTCCACAGATGATGTGCTACTAAAGCGTCAACAATTAATAACACAGGGAAAACAAAATTAGGAAAAAAAAATTTTTTCCGCCGTTTTCGCTCCACCCTACTGTACAGGGTTGTCATTTTTTATAAAATGTAGTTGCATACTAGGGACTCCCTAGTAGGGAGCAGCGTTCGTTGGATTTTGTTGTTAAGCAACACAAGGAATGTCTGAAAAATTCTTTGGGGGATCTCTGAGCAGCCCAAACAGACGGGACCGTGGATCACCCGAAGGATTTTTCCCTCAAAACAACCAAAATCAACCAAAGACTTCAATGACTTCAGGTGACTTCAATGAATGCTACTGACTTCAAAGTGACTTCAATGAATGCATTCATTTTGACTTCAAGATTATGATTGGAGAAAATGATTGGTAAATCATGACTTCAAAATGAATAGTGATTTATGTTTTTGAAGTTGGAGTCATTGAATTGGAATATATCTTGCGGAAGTTAAATGAATTAAATACCAAAAAGATTGCATTCTTTTACAGCTCTGCTGTGTATCATTTCATATCACTCAATTTTATTAAAATCGATCGCAAGGCATCTTAGTATTTCCAAAATAGTAAAAAATCTTTTGAAAATGAGAGCATATACAAAAGATTCAAATATATTTGTATTTAATAAATTTATTGATATTTGTTTGACCTCTGTAGTAGTTCCCTTGACAAAACGCACTACAAACCATTTATATACGTATTTACCACCCAGAGCTCGAAAAACTAATAAATCTCATCGAAAGCTAATACAAGTCACATTGTAATGGCATAATGTCTGTCTGTCCGTCTATCCGATCATCTAATATAAATATCTTTACTGCCAATATTACTTCTCAATGCCGCACCCCTGAGTTGATTTTCTACGCGTGTGTAATAGTAGTACCTAGTATAAACAAGCAACAGTCCGTCTGCCGGGCATGAATAACAAAGCCGAAAGGACATTTCGCTCTGTCAGAATACAGGCAAGAGCCAGCTTTGCACACCAATGTCAAACGCCACATCGTCATATGCCAGAGGACATCTCGGACTCACCCGGCCCCTCACTTAGTCTATGTATATACATCAGCAAAATGATATCCTTCGACATTGAATTAGTTGCTTTCGCAGAGGAGAGGGGATTTAGGTCTTGCTTCTAGGTGCCAAACAGCAGGGTGTCAATATAATGGAGAGCAAATAAAAAAAAAAAAAAATAAATGAAAAAAAAAAGGAATTATCTACAGGGGAGAATGAGAAGATACAAGCACGCCATCTGTGATCCAATGCAATCCACCATCAGGACATAATAAAATTTTCATTAAAATTGACAAACAACATAAATTGCGCAAAATCCTTTAAACTGCTTTGAAAACAAATTGAATGCCACCACCACCATCACATCATCACCACCCTTATCCCGCTCCAGAAATTGTCTGGTGTACTAGGTGGCAGGACCACCCATTGATGTGTCAACGTAGTAATCTAGAATTTTTTACATTATCCTTTTATAAACGCCGGCCCCCGCCGCCAACCGGAATGAATTTAATAAAAGAACACGGAGTAAAACGATGTTTGTATTGGGATTTTATATTCTGCGATATAATTCGCCATTGTGAGTCTGGAACAAGGATAGAATGCAACGAATGGTATACCCGTAGCCAGTGTGACCCAATTTTAGGGAATTGATGGGATATTAACATTTTTGTTCGCCTGCCGTGATTGATCGGTTTTGAACGTGGGGGGGATTTTACGGGCACAGTTTATGTATCACATTTGGTAAATATATAAACAATTGATGTTGCAATAATTACTATTATTATGAATGATACCCAAAAGCTGTTCAAGAGTCCTTTGGTTAGTTGTGCGAAACTGAACTCAATTCTTTTCTTCAAAGTAAGTTTGTAAGATATGTAACTACATGCATCAAGGGTGGAATATTTAAAAATCCAAGGCTGCCAATCTATTCAGAGTATTTACGCTAACTGGTAAGTAAGATCCTTTCAGTTGCATTAACTACAGAAGGTGTGGGCTACTACTAAACGAGACGAAATAGGTTCTGTTCTTAGCAAAAGAACGAAGAGGGTTTTCATGGCACCACCTCCAAATGTATAATTTGTCAAGAGAAGCTTCTTATTCCACGTTAAGAGCTTCTATTTGTTTGGGCTACAGCCCGGTGTGAACCAGGATCAACAAGTCTCTACAGCTAGCTCGATTTTTAGCTGGCTACCTCCAGCGCAACACCGACATCAACCTGGTCACGAACATCAATGTTCCAGTCAAAAGCGTCTTCGACTCCTTCCTTGAGGAACTTCGCAGAAAAAGACGACCTCACTTTCGTCGGCGTGCACAAGTTTACTATTAGACGGTTAAGTACCGTTTTGGCTGGAAAGGCTTGTTGGTTGAGGCCCTGGTTGACCCCGAAATTTAACGCCATCGAAATTAAGGGAGAGAAAACTGATCCTGAAGGATTATGAACTTATTATGAACAGAGTTTACAAAAAAAGAAATCCTAAGTCGTGCTTGATTTTGCTGTTTAAACTTAGTTCATCCGTCTATGTAGACATTGCCGGATCTTTGGTTTGAATATATGCTGTTAGTATTGTTAAGATCCTGAAACTTGCAACGATGAATAAGAAAATTTAACGTTCAACTATACCACAAGCGATATCGATCTTATCAAGGGATCAAGGATTAGAAGATGGCTTCAAAAAAAGGAGTGAATGTGCATTCCAAAAGTCTTCAAACAAGAGAAGGCGTTTCTAATACCTCACAGAGTTCTTGAATACAATCAACGCAAACGAAGGATATGTACCTAATACATTCTTCTGCTTTTTCGAAAGTACTATTCATCAATTCCAAAGGATAAACACAAAAAGAAAACAGATTGGGAATAACAAACTGCCATAATTGATTTATAACAATAGCACACACAGCACCAATCCTGCGAATCAACCAACCATTCAGGACCACAAAGTCCACAACGACCTCTCACTTTTAACCTCAAACTAGTGGCATACGTTTCAATTGCGATGTGAAAATGCTTCTCCTATCACATATCCACATACAATTTACAGTCAGACTGCGTTTTCACTATTTCATTTCTCCTAACCACGATTTTTTCGCCAATCTCCCTCCCCCATACTGCCCCACTTGATTGCAACCGTATTGTGTGCACGCAAAATGTTGACAAAGAACTCCGAGTCCGTGGTTTATTTGAAATCAACTTCGGAATGGGACTGCAATTTTCCTCCTTCTATACGCTTGGCATTGATAGTATGCTTCCAACACCACCACCACATCATGTTCAAGAATCCAAGACACAACGTACAATGTCTGTTGGCCATTATGACATCATGGCAAAAAGACTACTCCCGACGACGTGAATAGTTCAGATTTTTTTTCGCGAAAATGATTTTTTTTTCTTTTATGAAAACGCGCGTGGCGGTATCGACCAATAACCATCGAGTTGCATACAGAAGACACTGGTTACATAGACATCCTGGCAGATCGCCATTGGTCGCAACATAACTCAAGCATTATTACCGTCGCCGGAGTAGAAAAGATGTCCCACCTGCATACATGGAGAAAACACCTTTCTCTCTGCATCGATTCAATGTCGATGTAGAATTTCAAATAAAAAAAAAGAGGTAAAACCCTATTCCTTGCTTTATTTTTTAATTCAACAAGGTCTAAATAAAAAATCACACACACACACACAAGCTTGTAGATTACACTTTACCTGAACACCCTGACCGCACATAGAGGAGGACAAAACAGCGTATAGCCAGTCTCACATACATACAAACACAGTCCAGTGTCCAACGATAAAATAAGGACGAAAGAAAAATAAAAGTAAAAACGTTGTCCTTTCACATATCAATACATATTTTCTTTGGCCATCCTTGTTGAACCATAATATTGGTCAAGGGATGTCTTATTTCAAACCAAATGGACGAAAAAAAAACTGAATGGAGAACGAGTGGAGGACTATATCGGGAGAGTAGTAGTCCCGGTCATCCTTTATCGGTGCGCCAAGCTTACCAGCCACCACCTACCACCTACCACCCACCACTGTGACGATGAAGATAAAAGTGGCGAGGCGAGGAAAAATGTTTAATGTGAGACATGAAATGGAGGAGAGTTTTTTTTTCGCACATTGCTCGCTTTCCTTTGCAACGATAAAATGGGGGATATCGATTTTTTTTTTGTTGGCTGTATTAGAACCAATAACTCACACTCAAAGGAAGTTCATCCTTTGGGGGAGAAGATGAAGGTAAACCTATGGCATTGCTATCCTGGAGAATGATGCATTTGTTGGGTGCTGTGTGGTCATCTTTTCGGTGTCGGGTATAAACTTTTGTGAAACGTTTTCCTATCGACAGTGAAGATAATCAGGTGCGGTAGAGTCGCGGTTGAGGAGGCAATTGATGAGCTGTTATAGGTGGAAATGGAAGAGTTAGGGTTTCTTTAGGAGATTTTTGCAGAAAAATTGTCTTGAAATGTTGCTTTATGCCATTAATGCGTCCTTATTGTAGATCCTTTGCATTTTGAAAATGGTTTTCGTAATAAGAAACTTAATTGAAACTGTAATCGGATGTTGTATGATTGAAAGTCCTTGTAACATCACTTGGTACATTTGTTGAATTCTTATGTCTTGGTCAAGGATTTCGATTCACAAAGCAATTTATGTGTACAGAGGATTCTTTTCGAGTGAATGTCTACAATCCATACGCATATGCAGTCTGTAAAACAGCTTACCTTGAAGATAAAACTCAGAGCCTGTGACTACTTGATTTGGCTAATTGAATCAAGCTACACGAAGTCAATTTATAATTACCGCGCGCTAAAGGGTTTGGTTTATGACTGCCCTTAAACTAGAGCACGGGCATTAGGAAAATTAAAGGACAGATGAAGGGGATAGCGATACACGTTGGTTTTAAATGCTTGCAGGCTCCAATAATACATTTGTATTATCCTGCACCAGTAGTGCTTAAGTTTAAGGCCAGTTTGTTAATTTCCAATCCAAGGGAGTAGGCGGTTTCGCATTCAAACATACTTAATGGATCCTTTTTCTAATTTTTCGTTTGAAAAGCTTGGTTACCTTGATAACTGAAGTGTAGATGGTTTCAATCTAGTTCCAAAAGTTATAAATGTGCATTCTCTAATTCTCTTTTTCAAATGTTCAGCCCGTGGAACTCTTCGATTCTGGAAGTTATCCAAGGTAAATTCTTACCATGCTTGGCTGAATTGCTGTTCTTGGCCATGTGCTGTTTGGTTTGTACAGGACTCCTATTCGATTGAAAAATTTAGTGCTCTGCAGATCATTGTTTCAGTCAATTGGCGTTCAATAATTAATGAAGGCTCGATGACTCTATTAACGCCGTCCCATCAGCGGACTAAGCAAAAAACCTTACGCCAATAGTCCTAACGTTCGCGACACGATGCGAACCTTCCAAATCGTTGTCTTAGAAACTAAGCATCAGCGGATGGAAAGAAGGTCATTGAACTCAAAGAATTGTATTTGGGATCGACGACGAGGTAAGGTGATGGGTCCATAATCTGTAATTACTGACTTACAACAGTCCAACAGTCCGGGGTGGACCTGGGCCTCAACTAACAAGCGTCTCCAGCCAGCTCGATGTTTACTAGCTGCCTCCAGTTTCGCACGCTAAGTTGGTTGAGGTCCCCTTCAACTTGCGCGCGCCACCTGAGTCGCGGTCTTCCTCTACTGCGCTGTCCCTCGGGGGTGGATTCGAAGATTTTTCGGAGCGGAGCATTGGTGTCCATCCGCTCTACATGACCCAGCCACCTCAGTCGTTGTACCTTCACTCTTCTGGCTAAGTCAATGTTGCTGTACAGTTCGTCGTTGTATCTCCTCCTCCAATCACCCGAAGAACTTTCCTCTCGAAGCAGCCAAGAGCACCCTCATCCATTTGTTGATAAAGTCCATGCCTCTGCGCCGTAGAGCAGGTCTGGGATTATTAAGGTCTTATAAAGGGTCACTTTGGTTGTTCGAGAGAGGGCTTTGCTAATCAATTGCGATTGACAAGAGTTATTCTTCGTTTGATCTCAGCGCTGGTGTCGTTGTCTGAATTGATAGCGGAGTCGAGGTAGACAAAGTCCTTAACTACCTCAAAGTTATATCTGTCGAGGGAGACGTTCTGTCCGAGACGTTGGTGTTGAGTGTCCTTTCTTGTTGACAGTATATACTTGGTCTGTAATTATAATGTGTATTCGGTTTTATGTGCCCATTGGAAGTTGGTCAAAGTGACTAATTATCCAAGCATACCACTCTCACAAACCCATCAAAACTGCGAAATATGGATCTTCAAAACCGGTCAAATGAAGATTTAACATATCTCAACATTCTTTTTCAAAAAAGAAGACAACACAAGCGTTAAGCAAACACATGATACACCCAAAGGACATCGTCACTAATTCGATTTAAATAAAATATTTAAAGCCATCACAGAGAGAAGTCAAATAATATCAGCGAAAATGTACAAACAAAAAAAAAGGAAAAAAACAAATAGCTTCTTGTGAAATTGAATAAAAAGGACATCTTCATCACTCCCCGGACGACAAACTTGAAAACATTTGTATTTGGTGTAAATATGAGTTTAATGGTGTCCCTCGGGAATATTAAACAAATAAACTTTTCTATAAGTTTATCTCCTCCTACACATTTTGTCAATTTTTCACTTTATTTCCCCCACCCTCCTTATCCACTGTCCAATGTCCGATACAACACATACCAAACACCCAACAAAAAAAAAAAGGAGCATGAAACTTTTTAAGTGCAAAAATCCTTCGAAAGGACATATTCTTCTAAAAATTAAATTGATTTGCCTGAACATGAAAAAAATAAGAAAAGAAACTTTTATTGACTTGAGTCAATACTACACAGAGGACAACATAAAAACATGACCCATCGTTCGTCCTGAAGTAAGGATGATTTAAAGAAATCGAAAAAAAAAAAAGTGAAGAAAAACTTCGTAGATTCCCTTCTGGGATGAAATAAATTTTTCATAAAATCGCTGGGTCATTTTCATTCAACATTGACTGACGATGACCAAACAAGAAATCTTCCAATATCCATGCTGTTCTCGTTGTTGTGTGCTCTCCTCATCCATGTGTATGTGTACAATTGTTAAATAAGCTAACATTACATGACATGACAACAATAACTTTATAGCCTTCAAACTATCTTGACTCCTTGATTTGGCCTAATTCATCCCTCCGACGACAATGTTGTCGTTCTATTTGAAATTCCAACTTATAATGCTATAAGCAAGGGACATGAGTGTGTCTGTGAATGTTTACCCTCTGCAGGACGTCCGAAATCCCAAATGCGCATAGATTGGGTGGACATTTTCTAAATGAATATTTAATAAGGCAAGCGGCGACTATCATTCCATTGCATACTAAAATGCGGATAATATGATTTTGTGTTTGGAAATATCCTTGAGCCCAGAAGCCGGTTCATAGACAACAACTGCCGTTGTCCCAAAATCTAATTTTGAGGGCAGTCGAAGGTAATATGCTTCTATCCTTCAATGTGTACGAGTACGTATACATTGAATGAACATTGTCCAATGCATAGGTTCCGTTTCATTTTTATTTTTTTTTTGCCATGAATGTGTGTAGTGTGTGTAGTTGTCTGTTGTCCAAATCCTTGCCAATTCCCAGTTGAATTTTGTGAAGCATTTTTAAACTAAAAGCCTGGGGGACTGTGCGTTGTTGTTGTTGGGTGGTGTATCTAACCTTTTTGTGCGTTCCACCTCAAATGCACAAATGTACGACAACGACAGTGGATATGTAATCGAGTATGCATGTCCCACTGAAATTCAAGTTTGGACATCATATATTATTCTCTGTAATCTCGGCTACGTACATTTTGTTACAAAATTCATATATTGAATATGTAATTGCGAAAGCACTTGATGCGGTTGTTATACATACGTGCATACTGATCAGGCTTGCAGGAGGGTTGCTGGCTTGATATGCTTAGTGAATGATGTTTGATTGAAATGATATAGGGATTTTGCTTTGTTCAAATTTAGAGTGAACTTGGACTGACGCTGTTTCAAAGAAGTCTTCGATTTATAAGTAAAAGTTGTAAAAAGATCATTGCTTCAGCGCGGCAGGCTTTCATCACAATGATTTCCTTAAATATATGTTAAGCAGCATAGTCCTCGCCAACATAATGATGTTGATCAGCGTTATTTAAAAAGAACTGAACAGATCCTTTTTGTAACAACTTCCAAACTTTAACTTAAGGACGGACATTGGGGAAATCATAGTAGAGACGCGAGAGATACCAAGGTTTGGTTAGGTGGTAAGGGTAGCAGCACCTTATAATGTACAGCCTCACTCGAATCTCAAAGGATTCATTGTGTTCTCCAGTGTGGGATACCTGAAGTAATGGAACAAGGATTATTATTGTTGATTGGTCTCCCTGAACCAACTTGAGCTCCGAATTGAATTTAGGATGGTTTCGGCAGATCATCTTAGAATTCTATTCCTACTTAGGCTTTGGCATTCAAAAAGCTGTTGGAAAATGTTCTACTCGGCATCAACGTCGCTATATTCTCTGCATAAGTCCATTGTACTCAAACGCATTCTCTTCAAATGGGCCGCCTGCAGAATATTACCTGTCATAATGCCTTAAAGAAGTGATAGGTGATAGTCATGTCCAGAGCGTGTGGCAGGTCGTGGGTGCACTCCATCTCTCAGTCGCGTGGTGTTCTTGTTCTAGTGGTGGTAGTATTAAGTCATCAGACATAACCAGACCTATCTCAGAATTCATTATAGTGAGTTCATCTGTCTTCTTATTCCCACGGATGCCCTTATGTCCTGGGAACCAAATGAGTGAAATGTTATGGTTAGCATAGCACTAAGTGACTTGAGCTCATTGTGGCAGCGTTTCACAATTTTGGATGTGATGGCTTTGATAGTTGCTTGACTATTTATGTAGATGTCGACGTATCTTCCAGGAAGTGTCTTCTGTTGTGATTCTCGCAAAGACCTCGACGATTGCTGAAACTTCGGCCTGGAACATGCTGCTGTGAATTGAAAGTCTTATCGACTGTGCTATGCTTGGTTCTGTAGAAATTATAGGAGGGACGCGAGAAATACCTAAGCACATTGGTTTTAAATTCTTGCGGATTGTAGTGATGAGGGAACACAGAATGATGTAGATGATTCCACACCCATGTTGTACAATAGAGGAAAGATTCCCTGTAGTTGACTGTACGTCCGAAATTGGGCTGAAAGGTAAACTGATGAGCATTCGAAGCATGATGCATGTTGTGGGTGAACTACTGAAGGGACGAAGAGCATTTGGCTATTTCGCTGGAACACTCTTTGTGGAAACAAGAAATGATGCTTTGGTATTCAAGCAAGTTCAAAGTCTTGTACCACACCAGATATAAACGTTGTCTTCAAACTTTGGCCGAATGAATCCCTTATAAACTGATCCCAGATCCGAAGGAGTAAACTATTTTCTGCATTGTTTGAGGAAACCTAGACATTTCGAAACATTTATGGTTGTTCCATCGAAGATTGTCACTTGCGCACATACTGAGGATGGTCTTTCTGTTTCGTCGATGCAGCTTAGCTGCGGACATGTATGATGAGGCGAATTAAACGAAGTGCATGGTACCGCATTGGAAGCAAGTCCCACATGATACATTTCAACTTTTGTCACAGTTGTGTATAAGTGGGGGGCGGAAATGAATCGATACATCGTTTTCGACATTTGTAGTGCACTCTGTATGAGTAAAGACACATTTTTTGGTCGCTAAGTAACAAGTTTGAATCTCAGTTAAGTAACTAAACGGTTTTTTAGGGACTAGCTCTTAGAGTTTATTATTGGTTAGGCTCTGCGACAGACGCATATGGCACTACGACCTGAAAGATCTATTGTGCCAGAGTTAACTTACGAATCTCTTGAAGGAAACAACCTTATAGATTTAAATAGAAAGCCTTATTCAATTGTTCGAAGTCGTTTACTATCGTTTTGATGATAAAAACCACGCAACTTGGCCTTTGCAGTGCCGGCAAAGTTTAAAAGAAAACAAGGTTTCTACAATGTTAAGACTTCTTGGAGGAACGAAACAAGACATTATACTTTTCTTATAAAAACTATGCACTTCCAAATTCTCTCCAAGACTCCGTTTGTTTTTTAAATAAAAAAAAAAATTATAAACTCTAGCTGTTTGCTTCTTAATTTAAGGAAGTTCCAACCACAAACCAGATACACAATGATCTCGACTTATTGGTGCCGCGTTTTTAGGTACTTTCATCCAATTACGTCTTTTTTTTTCCTCTTCGTGTTTATTTGTAAAATAAAAAAATAAATAATAAATCATGTCTTCTATTTTGTTCTTTCTGTTTGTTAATTTCAATTTAATTTTAATTTTTCCAGTTGTAAAGATACAAAAGGACTATTTCCTTTGAATTGTTTGCAATCTTTTAGTGGACAAGACCAAAGGCGGAAAATATCCCCCCCTACAACAAATCGAGAAAGAACAGTGCAGGCAGAAATAGCAAATAGAAAAAAAAATCAAATAAAATAGCGAAATCTTTTTTAATTGCATTTTCTGCTTGAAGTGAACTAATTAATTTGTTATTGCTCCGCCTCTTCTTTGCAAAAAAAAAATAAAAATCATTCCATCTTCATTCCTTCGGGCAGTGCAGATAAATAAATGTAATTATTTCAGTCCTTTCAAAAGCTCACAGGCGAAAAAAAAAATGGCAATTTGTCTGAGAGGAACACAAAGAACTTGGGACAGAAAAAAAAACAAAAAACAACAGAAAGTCCTAGTATCGTAGCCAATAATATAAAAATAAAGGACCTTCATAATTTTCAGCGCAAGATTAAAACAATTGCAATGGATTAAAATTGACAGACATTTTTATGTGTCGTCGTTCGTCCTTTTATTTTTTCATTTTCTTCTCCCGTTTTTTTTTTTCTGTACATTAAGGACATTTTTTTAAAAGTTTCTTTTTTTCTGGAACTTTTTATTTTTTTTATTTTATACTTAAAGCAAGAAGGAAAAAAATAGCAACAGCACTCAAGAGCAGTCTTCGTGTGTAATTAAATCGAATGAAAATGTCCTGTGGATTAAATTAATTTTCATTTGCATAAGAATTATATATTTTTGTTGGTACACCCTCCTCGTCCATTTCTCGTTGTATATTCAAATGTCCTTTTGCGTTAGTTGAAATGAATGGCAGGCGACTAATTATTTTCTTCCTTTTTTTTTCCACCGAAGAACATTTGTGACGAGGGATTGGCTTCTCTTTTTTTAGTTCCACTTTTTTTTATTTATTTTTTTTTTTAGTAAATTGGAAGTAAATAGGACATTAAGTCAGATCTTTTACAATTGCTCATATATTTCTTAATTAATCCATTAGAAGGGAATGCTGAGCCCTTAAATAAGTTGTTTCCTTAAGTAAAAAAAAGGACCAATTTATTTCCTATGAAATTGAAATTAAAAAATTAAAATCGAAGCCTTTTCTATCGTCTTAAATATAGTAAAAGACTGCAAGGATAGCCATACTCAATGCCCAGTCAGGCAATCCTCTTCGGCGAGGTGAAGGAACGTGCCATAATCTTATCTGCATCCATTTTTTAAACCAATGAAAAGGAGGGATCACGAAGTTTAAGAAAAAGAACGACGATAGAGTCAGAAAATGGAAAACGCCAATCAACTAAATTTTCCATTCGCTATATTGGGGTTGAACACTAGATAGAGCAATGTGCTACCGAACCCATCTCACAAAATCGCCTGGAAAATTAAGGACAAGAAATAACATCATCCAAAAACTCGCTGGGACATCATGGGGAGCTAGTACTTCATCACTTCGCTCTGGTACAATCGGACTTGTGCAGCTGAATACTATCCCCCGATGTGGATGAACAGCTTACATACCTCAAAAGTAGATGTACAACTTAACAATACCAGGCGGATCATAACAGGAACTCTGAAGTCTACATCAACACATTGGCTTGCATTGCTAAGTCACATAGCACCACCAAATATTCGTCGATCTCATGCACTATTCCTTGAAAAACAACTTGCTGACGGTTCACAATGACATCCCCATTCTAGATCACCAATAGAGACTCGAATCTAGAAGACCAACTCTATGCACTGCCACCGCTTTAGTCTCAGCCAAATGGCTAACTCAATGGACGAATAGTCATACAACTAGATTGATCCAAATTGTGAACCCTACGATGCCTCTCGCTGACTTTAACTTACCTCTCATCACACTTATTTCCATGTGGACATATTGTGATACCAATGGAACGCTGGGATAAATGCAAAAGGATCTTCAAAAAATTAAAAGGCTTGCTTGCATCACAGCGCACTTGCCCAACTGCAACCTTGAAAGTTCGTTTAGACATTCCTATAAGTCAGCGCAATCTCCGTCAGCTAGGTAGGTGAACCCTTGAATTCAAACTTTGGTATCCTAGAATAGGTCCCTTCCGGCCTAATCCGTGAAGATAGCAATTTTTCGAACCTGTATCACCTCACTTAGCTGTCCAATGCACTAACCACTGAACCACGGGGACCAACTATCGATGAAAATCTTAATGGGGTTCGGTTAGGGACTGATGGGTATACGAATCTAAGCCCTTCAATAAGGGCTACTTTGATGTACAAGAAAGCTATGGTGTAGTACATAAGTTATATATCACTGTGAACATCTCGTTTCTATGTGACTTATTAAGGTTTTGGACAGAACAAGCTATTCTATTCTTAAAGCACGAACATTATTTTATAAAGGCTGATCTATTGGTCCTAGATTTATCTTGTGACGTAACAGCCTCTGTCTGAGATTTCTTAGTTTCCCGATGTGAAGTATTAAAAAAGGATGATTTTAATTTCGAATTGGCTAAGTTGTTAGTGCGTCAGTGGTGTAAACACAGGTTTAAGTGTCAGTTAAACAACCAAACCCTGTTTGGGAACACCTCTCAATAGGCAATGATAAACCTCAAATATGATAATTTGTCATGAAATAGCTTTTAATCCACTGAAAACTACTAAAACTGTAGATCCTTCTACTTCTGGCACAAAATAATTTATAGAAAGCTACGCCTGGGAACTTCTGCTATCATTAGGCTGGAATTTTGAGAGAAATGTTTCTTGAACTTAAATCTTTAATCTAAATTATAAATTCGAAGTGATCTCAATTTGCATTCTAGTAAAGTCTAACTTTACAGTGCTCCCCGGATAGCTGCCTTACGGGTTTTTCTGATTTACTTAGGCTCTTGAGAGTGGAAGTTACCTATCCGTACCCGCTTACATTCCTGATAAGTTTTGAAGCCTCACATTTTTGGTTAGCAATGCGGGTAACGCAGCTAAGCGAGGGAGTACATATCCGGGTATAACTGTATCGCTTACTTGATACCATATGCTCAAACTTCTCCTCTCCAGTTTCTCTGAATCAAATTCTCTCACATAATTGAATCAACGTTCTTATTTAACTTGCAAATATATGTATCTACAAAAATTTAACAACAAATTCCCATTTATATGATACTCAATCATAAAAAATCGAATTTCCTACCCAAAATACAATATCACATTGTAAAGACACCCACTGCTTCCAAAGAAAAACCCCTTAATGTAATCCGCCTCGTGAAATTTTATGCTAACAACATAAAATCACAAACACAATAAGAAAAAAAAAAAAAACTTGAAAATCTTTTTAAAACGATATCCACCCGTGTCATCCCGACCAATAACCGTATCCTGTCATAGATACACTCCACAGTATCATATAAAACTTCCTTTTCTCATTGAACAGAACGCGATATGATGGAAGGAGAAGACCCCTCTTCTCAACGATTTTGATTCAATTTCAATTCCCCAAATTCAATATGCTTTTTTCGAGAAAAAAAAAAAACTCAAAGCATAGAAATGCAAAATGGCCCAAGGATACGTTATTGTTGTCGGAGATTTTGATACGCTATTGGCGCCTTCCTGTTCGCTGAATGAAAGTAATTTTATTTTATGGATACATATACGAGTACTCGTACGTCTATAGAAAGAAAGGATATTTCACAGGATAACCACTATTCACCCGGGAATATTATTTGCAATTTATATATATATATTTTTTTTAAAGCGTTGTAGTATTTTTGAAAGTAACATAAAAGAGTCATTGGCATATCCTTAAATCGGTTCTCTGCTTAAGGTTTCTTTTGGCGTAAAACTTTGACTTTTTGAAGAGCCCTCGAAGCGATGTCATTCAATTAGATCCATGTTTATGATGGAGGGAGAATAAATGTAAACGAAAGTCCTTGTTTATGAAGCCAAAATTCTGGGAATGTTGCTGTCCTTACTTAAAATTAAAATTACTTTAGGTACTAATGACATTATTTTTTTGTTTTCTAATTTAAAATAGCAATGCTTCATCAAAGTGTCGACCACAAATGTGGTTTTCCGAAAATAAAAAGAGGTAAAATCAGTCAACCCCAAGATAATCACAGTGAGCATTTCAAAGACAGATGTCCAGTTTGGTCAATCGAATAAATTATACAACTGTAGAGTGTCCTTTTTTGCAAAAAAACAAAAAGGAGGGAAAAGTTTTAAAAAAATGGAATTCCATTTTTTATTGCGAAAGGTGAGGAAAAAAAATCGAACTGCTGGAGAAGCATTTTTTTTGTTTTCACTTCAGACAGGTTGGTCTCCCTTCTTTGGCCATATGTACCGTCGATATCGGAAGCACCTATAGCAGTCCCTCGTCACGTTCCTTCAGAGCACGTATACGAAACGAGAGTATCAAAAGAAAAATTCCACCGACGGAAAAAAGGAAGCAAAAGAAATTCTGAAACGAAAGGAAAAACAAAAAGAAGGAAGAATTCTTTGTTTTTTTTTTTTATCGATTTCTGGTCAACGGAATGGGGTGGTGATATTTTTCTCTGCTCTCTGACCAACTGGACATTTTAGCATTTATTTTCTCTTCCTTGCATTTTTTTTTTTGTATACATATATCGTCCACTTCTGCTACAGCTATGATCAATATTTCTTCGTGTCATCGTCTGTTTCTTGTGGGGGATGACAAAAAAAAAAAAAAACTAACCACCCATATGCGAAATAGCTCTACCGCTCTCGAAGGAGACTAGTTTTGCTATCCATGCAGTGGGATGTAATCCTCTGTCTAGCGAGTCGACATAAATGGATGATGTGAACTATCTTGTGTCCCCTATGTCCGGTGCGGGGATTCCGCGAAATATTCCCAGCGATAGTGGGAAAAAAAGTTTAATTGTTATTTACAGTGTTGCCATGTTTGATTTTTCTCTTGGAAAAATAGGAGTTTTGATAGATAGAACAACGTTTTTTTTTTTAGACTGGGTTTGGAGGCTTATTTGAGAAATGAGTGTCATGAAATGCAACCCTGTTTTTTCGAAATTGCTCGCAAATGAAGAGAGATAATAAAATGCTCTTTACACCGTTAGATAGAGGGAAAACGCAACTTAATCTATTTGCATCGATTCGATTTAAGCGAGCTGGTAACGTCTCGAAAATTCATGAGACTCAGCTGATTGTCGAGTCGTCGAGCGGTGTTTTAAATGAGTTTGCGTTTGAACAGATTGCAAAAGCGTAGGGCTCAGTACCCGAGTTTATAGCTAGAAAATCGCGTTATCGACGGGTAACGCGAAGTTAAAAGGTCAGAAACATCAAAAATGAAGACGACCGAAAGCGATAAGCTGGACTCAAAATCAACACAAATACCCACAAGCATCTACTTCTCCGGCACCCAACATGAAAGTACATATGTTGTTAGGGGCAATTCGCCGATGTGAGGGATGATGAGTGAAAGGCTTATTGCAAGGTTACTAACGACACATTCTGCGGGCTATTCGTCAATCAGTCGAATTTTGGCATGCTCCACATTTTGCCAATTCCATTGATGAGTGTTTTTCCGTGTTAGAGCCACGCGTTAGTAGCTTGCTGCATACTTACCTGTTTTGGGTGTGAAAAGTTGTTTCACTTCTATCCAGGCACTCGGTGATGTACTAGGAAATAGACATCCTTTTCTGAAACTTTCTTAAATCTGTTTAATATTTAGAAAAGCCCTTCGAACCTGTGCAGGGAAGATGCCATAACGTTCAAAACTGCAAACTGTCCATTACAGCTTATTTCCACTGATGAGACCAGTTGACATCTTTGGTGTCGTGTAGCTGCCCAGAACAAGTAAATTAGGAATGACAGGCATGCATTAGAAGATCGATTCGATACCCGGACACAATCTGAGTAGGTAAATATGTGGTGTTTTAGGCCGTGCTGTCAATCTTTTAGCTTAAGTAACGCTAAGTTGAGCTTCGGGTTGACTTTGTCCGCCAGTCTGTGCCAAGAACCCTGTGAGTTTAGAGTTAACTATGCGAAAACATTAGGTGAACGCTACGCTTAGAACAGAAGTGTTCAATGTTCAGTTTGTCTACCTATGACTGTTAGTATTTTAGGTAGGCCACAGTCATAGTTCAATAGAAACAATGTTATTATGATACGACCAATTCGTGTTTCGGCGATTTCGATATGAAAACTTAGGGGAGCGGTGATGGTTATTTAGACTCAACGAAGTATCGGTGATCCGAAAAAAGAAGGTTCACGTTGAGATCGCGTATGGTTACTGCAATACGTGGCACCTCAACACGATAGTTTTCTTCTTCTTATTGTTTTTCGTAGGGGCATATGTGGTGATGGTCATCGAAGAGAACGTATCCAGAAATTACCCATGTTTTATCACCGCCGGGGAGCACGCTCAGTACTACTACAAAATCATTCGTGCTGTGGCGTAGGAGAACAAAGATTAAGTTTTGATTTCGCAAGAATATGCGCTTTGATTTTACCTTTGGTAATTGCTCAATATCCTCAATCCAGTGACGTTATTATGAACGCTTGCTATCTTGTAAAAGGGCTGTCTGCTCTCCACATTTGGTGAGCTGGAGAAAGAGGTTAGTGAATGCTAATTTGATGTGAAGCAGGTTAATCTGCAGAAACCTCTAAATGATAGTTCCTTTAGAAAATGACAAATTCAACATGGTAACACTTTAAAAAATACTCAATTGTTTCCTCCGCAGAGCACATTTCAGCAGCTACTGTACATAACTTACCGTACAAATGACACAATATCAAAAACTCCCCAAGGAGTCCAATGCTATGTTCATCACCTTTGCAGCAACAAATCTAAATTAAAAGATTTTCTTAAAATAATTTATAACATGCATTATGCTTACGTGTGTTCTCCTTCACTTTTACGCTTACTACTTCAATTTAATTGTCTCTACACAAAGAAATTCCAAAAGGACGACATATGATAGCATCTGAAATTTATGTACATATACCCCCTTCATGCATTCAATCAATTTAAAAAGAAAAAAAAATCTAATAAATCGATGTATGCCCAATTCACCCCCAACAAAACTTTATGAGAATTCAAAAAAAAAATTATAGTCTTCAAATGTATATATGTATGTATACTGTATACCGTAACGCATAATCAGGACAATGGTCACCCCCAGGGCCGCATAAAAAAGAAAAAAAAACATACTACTCGGACTCCTTCAAATGCTGTATGTGGCTTTTATTTTAAATGCGAAAAAAATACATAAATAAAAAAAAAGGGTGACCATTCGATTAAATCCTTTACTCAGCGAAAGGACATAGCAGTAAGCTGCTGGAGTACTGGGGCCGACAAAGGCACTACCCATGGGGATGAAAAATTGCAGGAAATTTATAACTGTCAAAGGTGGGCACAAACGGATGAAGAAGGACCGTACCAACAGGAACTTCATGAAAAAAAAGGAGATATACATTTTTCAACACTGGAATGGGTACCACTGGGCGGGTGGTGGTGGGAGTTTTTTTTTCAAGTTTTTCTCCTCGTTTTTGCAACTCCCAGCTCCGAGCTTTCAATTTTCTCGTTCCCGTTTGACATTTTATTAATATCGAGAATACGTTGGTCGAGCTGTGTGCTGTTTTTATGACTGTGTCCCGTATTTCTTTTTTTTCCTCATATTCTCTCTTGAATTACATCCGGATACAGTTTATATTCGACCCCACCACCCCTAGTATATCCAGGGATCCTTATATAAATGCATACCTAAGCACCAAACCACGATAAGAGAAAGAAAAAATATACAATAAAGGAAATGAAAAAAAAAAAAAAATACAGAAAATAACAGAAAAGAAATCCTTATTAATCCTTAGAGTGAAGGTGGTGGTGGAGTGGACATAACGAAATATTATTGGTCGATATCCACCACGTTCGCGTGTAGTACACCTTCTTACTGTTTTGGATGAGAGATGTTATACTTGTGCACAGTAAGGAGGGGGGGTGCTAGCCGTGGTCGACGACGACGACGTCTTGGTGGTGGTGATGGTGGTGGCTATCATTGCGCAATATCCTTGAAAATATTTTATATGAGAATTTTTATTATATTTGTATTTGTTTCGTACTACTTCCATCGGAATATTATGTTCTCCTTGCGTCGATGTTGGTTCATAATGTTGAAGGAAAATGAAACCACCCCTGTGTGTGTTCGAGGGTGGTTGGGACTTGGGTCCTGCCTGCCATCTATGGGAAATATGATGTCATACTTTTATTAGTTTAGTGCCTCTTTCTATATACAGAGCGTAGATGAACGGTGCCACAACGCATGCTTGTGTATGAGTCATTGTCATAAGAGGCGAAATTTAGTGGGTGGATGACCTGTTTTGTTGTATGTATTATGTTTCCGTTTCCTTTTGACTGGCCACTGTTCAAAAAAAAAAAAAGGACATCTCCGGTTTCGTTTTAATTCCAGAGACAGGGGAAAAGACAATGGTTATTGTTATTGTTCTCGGGTGAAATTAAAGTGTACCTATTGTGAGGACACGACGTTGTGTGAAGGGTGCTTTTATGATGGTATGGGGTGGGTGGCAAAGGGGATGATTGTTCAGTGTTTGCTTGCGATGAGGTAGAAAATTGTGTTATGCTTTATGGATTATGATATTTTCGTTTTCATAACTTTGTTGGGCGTGGTTTTGAATTTTGGTTGGTTTCTGTGCAGATGATGTAACGTTATGTATTTTTGAATACAAAATGGTGTCTTTCAGAGAAATTTACGACTTGAATTTTAAAACCGTGATTCACATAAACAGTTTGTTATGAAATGGATACTTTTTTTTCGAGAATATGAGGAAGAAAGGAGTTCTTTACCTACAATATTTTTTTACTTTCTATTGCTTTTCACCATTTTAACTTTAAGGACTTTAATGACTACACCGTCTTTTATTCTTCTTGACTTAAATTGAATCTCTTGTAACATTCCTCATATTCATTCACTCAATTTTAATTGCACAGCAATCATAAAGACACATCCTTTTAGTACTAATCCCATTGCGTACAGCATGCAAATATAACGATAAAAAAATGCAATCCCTCCCTGAAACCAGCTGGAAACCGTTATTGGAATTTTTTCTTCAGTTTTAATTTACCAAAAAATTGGCCCAATTAAAGTCCCAGCGAATGAGCCCATGTGTGTATGCAAATGGATTAACCTACGAATGGACACAACTTCCAACCAACCCTCACGGCACCATAACTTTCAAAGGAGTTAAAATGTTTTACGGTTGAGAGAAGCTCTCAATGATTCAAAGGGTCGTCTGTATAGCCTTATTGCATATGTATATACTTATGAAGATCGAGCATATAGGACGTTTGCATAAAGGGGATACCTTTATATGAAATTTTCATTTTACTTATACAACCAGTGTTACCAGTCGGTATTCATTGGATTTTTTTATTTTTTTATTTTTTTCTCCAAAATTTAAAGTTTCAATCTGCTATCTTCAGCTCAAGTTTCCTATCTTCAGCTTTGTTAAGAAATAGCTTAAACATCGCATGTTATCTGTATGAACGATGTACTCCTTTGCTTCTTTTCACCTTGTGTCCTTTTATTTTTACACTGTCAGAACTATACTCTCTGAACAGCTTTCGTATGAGCCTTTACAACGCAATTTCCACATGAGCGTGGACAGACAGCATGAATGCGACCTGCCTTGATTAAGAATCTCTCTTCATCAAATATCTTTGGACCCCTATGACCTATACCAAGATAGAACGAACGACCTACATTCTTGGTTGTTGTGTCTCTAATGATTGCCTCTACGACGCAGGACGATAAAACCACAGTTTCGAAAATGCTTCAGGGTCTGGCTCCGCGTAGTATGTAGATTCCGCAGTTAGTCTTATTCTTACTTCAGACTCCTTTCTCATTGAAGGCGTCTTTCTAATGAAAGTCTACCAAAAATGAGGAAGACACATTCATTGTCTACAGTCAATAAGGTATTTTACGAACGTGTATGCTTAAACATGGGGATGGCGGGATGTGTTGAAAAGAAATGTTTCGGCCTTCCGTAGGCAAGGCATCAGTGTTTTTTTGATGTTAGACTCCGCGAATTTACTCAAAACGATCTGTCTTGAATTTATGGGGGCTTTTTGTACGTACTCTAGGTCCAATCGAGAGGGCTAACTCACTGCGACATATCAAGAATAGAACAAATGACCAATTAAACAGAACCCATCCAGATTTTGTCAAAATCACAGCGATTATTACGATGCACTGGCCAATTGGAGTCCATGCGGCCTCCCTCCCTCCCACTTTCTCTATAAATGTCCGGCATTAGCAAGAGCCAGACTGCGTGCAATAAACCAACCATTCTTCGACAACTTAATGACATTTCAGGTAAAGGAATACGAGATCCAATCCACAGGCTGAATCTAGGCACCGACTGTCTCACACCCTCAACAAAACACATCATCAACCAGATCACACGAGTCGTAGTAACAAAAAGGCACATTCTAGTGCTACTTGGGTTCATGTCGAATCGCCACCTGTACCTACCTACCATCTACTCTAGGTGAACCTTTGATCAAACTTCCTTCAAAGCTATCTTCCATCCGGTTTTTGATGCAATTCACGTCTCCTGTCTTGTCGATATATGAACATGTCGTCTAATGCAAGGACACAACGGACCTACCCCTTTTTTCAACTGCAAATTGAGAAACTGTTTGATGACAAATTTTACTTTCGGAAGTTTGTTTCTTTAGCTGAGATTCGAAGCTGGGTCAGCTCAGTCTGTAGACCAACGCAGTAACTTCGGAGCTACGGTGACGATGCGTGACTCATATATATGAGACTTTTGTGAAGATTCGATAAAGACTTATGTAAGGATCCTCTGACTTGATACTAGCTACCACGGTTAGTCAAATCAGCGGTGTTCCAATCTCTTGCCAGTTTTCCTGTTTCGCATTTTCCGAGAGAAATTGGTAATTTGGATGACGATGAGAATAACCCGATTAGTTGTAAACGGGGACATTAAATTGAATTTTTCGAATCCTAGCACACAAGTTTGGGACAAAAACGAAGTGATCATGAATGCCAAAATACTTGGGCAAGCATGTTCAAAACCGATGAAGTAGAAAGGGCAGGATATAATAATACACATTCTTGGTTGAAATTGTGAATACAATTGGTAACACTGCATACAAAAATAAAACCACGGATTACTACCAAGAACCGAAGTGAAATGTTTCCTTTCTCGCAGCCAGAGTCCAGGATATGAAAGAAAAAATTCACAAACATTTTTATTCATGGTAAGTTTTTACGAGAATCTACGAAAAAAAAATAAAGCCGACTCCAACACAGTCGAAAAAGGATATCCTTGCAAAAATATTTCAGCTCCAGTCCAGTTTGGTAGAATTGAAAATAAAAGGAGCCGTGGAAAAAGCAAGCAAAATAACACACATACGAGCATAAGGACATAAATAAAATCCTACTTCGCATTATTATCCAATTAACGAAATTTATGCATTGCACAAGTGAATGCGTACACATATAGGGTGGATCCATTTGGAGTTATCCTCTGGTATACATATAGTATGATTGTGCGAGAGTTTCAACCCCCCATAATGAAATTAGATCCTTTTTGCTTCTACTGTGCATAAAATAATTTCCGAAAGGATGGAGAGTGGGACAAAATTCCAATTCTACGGCAGTACCTCACCCTCTAAAAACGGAGTGAGGACCTTGCTCATCCTCCCATCTAGATATCCGATGAAGGGACGACGATAAAAATAGCGGACAATGCCAATATCGGGATGTAGTTGGATGTTTAATTTGTATTGGTAATTAATAGAATTTGCGTATTGAATTTGTAATTAGTTCTTTCGCGCCATGACTGTGTCCCTTTTTCTTTTTTCCTTTTATTGTGTCCCCTTTTTTTTTGGTGAAGATAATGCGAAGACGAGGGTTTTGGAAGGACACAAAAAAAAATACCTTGATTAATCCCAGATTCGTAGCAAATTTAGACTTAATCCTTGTCGTGAAGGAATAAAAAAAAAAAAGTTAAAATTGTGCATCCTTACACAAACTTAACAAGAAAAATATGCAAATTTTTTTCTATAAGGATAAGAGATTTTTCTGTTCCTATGTAAATGTTATGCGCCATCTTTTCCAAGAAGAAAAAAAGCAAAATGATATCCTCGCAGGACATTATTTTTAGATACTAATCCAGATCACCTTTTCTTTTTCTTTTTTTTTTTTAAGGCAATCCCTTGGTTATCCATTCCGTAGCTTCATAGACGGTGACATTTTTATTTGAAAAACAATTTTTTTTTTTCGTTTTGCTAGATTAATATAAAAAAGGAGCAAGCATGAGAAGAAAAAAAAAGAGACGATTAAAAATTCACCCTTTAGAAAAATAAACGGGATAATTACAAAAAACAAGGCGGCAAAGGAAAAGAAATGAAATCTGTTTTTTTTTTTTTTTTATCCGAGGGGGTTGCCAGGATGAAGCTTAAAGTGGTATTTGGAGAATGCGAAGAAAGTTGAACCGGATTAGGTAGTTTTTTTCAGAATATTTTGGTTAGTCTATTTGTTTTGCTGTTTATTTTATGCAAAAGCTACAACAAGGAATTTAGAATCGATTTTGGGATAAAAACAAAACATAAAACGACAAGTTATTCAGGAAAATTTGCTGAGTTGAAATTTATAGGCGTTGAAAAGTTTAAAGCAAGACCGGAGTACATCTTTGAACGCAGAAGATATGAGCAGTGGTACTGATGCCAAACTTCGAATTAAAAAACATTTCTATGAATTGCATGTCTCTGCTCTTAGCTGTATTTATGAAATTGTTCCCAAGTATCATTTGGTGTTTGGATGCAAATTCCTCGTGGAAAATGAGTTATCGGCAAGGGTTCTGGACTTTAAGCCGATAAATGATCGTCTGAGTCTGATCCACTTTAAATCAACTATTCAGCTTAATATGTGCACCAATCCCTACCGTAGAAACTGAAGACCATGCCAAGGAAACTTTGTGTGACCACCTATATGGAGCCTACGATGCCTGTTCAGTTTACCAGGTTTTATTTTGCTCGGTATAGAGACGTCATGTTCAGAGTAGAAGGGCTAAAATCAACTCCGACCATTTTCTTGTTACCAAAATCAGTCAAATTAAAGTTGTTCGCCTTAGCATATTTGGAGTAGCCACTGTATAACATATTCGCATCGTCATCAAGAAGGCGACTGAAACCACTTTGGAATACCAACGGCCTTCGAAAAAGAATTCGTGGCACGATGATGAGTGAGTTCAGAGGAAAAAATTAGCCGTGTTTTTTTGATAATTATACTCACTTCAGTCAAAAAAACGATCTATACTCACTTCATCCACAGTAGCAGCCGCACCAACCAATTGGTTTGCGGCTCGATTTCTATTTTTTCGTTTGACAGTTTGCAAATGTCAAAACCGAGGAAAAACAACCAATACGATCGGCTAAAGGCTAATTTATGAGATTTTTCGCGCTCTGGTGATCAACTTATGTAGTTCTATCCTCACTTGCTGCTACTGGGAGATCTATCCCCACTTGGTGTGTTGTTATTGCTTTGTGTGTAACATCTTACTGGGCTGGGTATACCGCTATCAAAAAAACACGGCTATTGACAGAAGATGCACGCGATCAAGCGCTACAATGCAAATCAAGAGCAGGGAGAGATGAGTATCGAGCCAAAAGAAGGGAATTGAGGATAATTTTGTGTAGAAATAATTGGACCTAATCGGTCTCCCAGCTCAAGCTTTCTTTACAATAAAAAAAAGAAGCCGATCAGCAGGCAGCTGTCTTCAAATCATGAACGCAAGCTCTTCAAAACAGAAAGGAATCTTGGAAGCATTTTCAGAAGCTGCTTAAAGATCAATATAGAGTCCCATTTCCTCTGTCAACTCAGAAACAGAACCCTGGGCCAATTTTTCTTCGACCATATCGATGAGCTATCAGATGGATCACTGTCGAAACTGCTCAAATTTGCCAGCGTGTCCGGATGGCTAGAAACAAGATGATAATACCACGGTAGGAAAAAAGTCATGGGTATCACAATGGGTCCACATGGACCTAAGTGCGATGAGGATGTAGCCATTCTCATCAACCCGCTAACCTAACCTAACCTAAAGATCGCTATACAGAGGGTGATAGGTTAAATTAGGAAACAGTACCCTCGTCCCCCTATTTGAAAAGAGGATGGCGCAGCTATCACGAAGCCGATGATTCTGATGACTTGTCTGCAGAACTTTTCAGAAACGGCGATTATGTGTCGAACATTAATTAGTACGTACAAGTGTGGCCGATACGGATTGACAGAACCACCATAGACCAAATTTTCACACTTAATCCAGGATAAAACCAATGAATTTCAAATCGAAACTCACCACCTCTTCGTGGATGCGATAACATTCATTGTTTTGAGCTTTGTTCAAAGATGACTGAATTGGGGATCCCGTCAGAACTGATCCGATTGCATCATGCAATGCTGGAGAGCTAACGATGCTCTGTGCTGTTCGGAAGCAGCTCAACAGAAACTTTCCAAACATGCACCAGATAGGCGGCAAAAGATGCGACTTCTTCAATATTGTGAATAATGTGAAAGACGGTATTCACATCATCGGACGGTCACAGCCAGCATGCCGTCAAAGAAACTCTCACGGCAATTGAAGATGGAACGAAACGAGTTGGTTTTAAAGTGAATGAGGACAAAACCTCTCTTACACCTAGATTAGATTAGATAAGATTAGAATTTGAGGTGGTCCTTAGTCCCTTATCACTGCGGCCGCAAGTGGGCCCATGATGCCGGAGTACGCGATGAAACTGGCGATGTCTTTGAGTGAGCTAGTGGTCATATCTTCCGCCACGAGGTAGTGTTTACCTAGAAAACTAATACGTGTTCTTATGAGGCAGTTACAGTGACATAGTATGTATTCTGCTGATTCTTCATCCTCGTTGTACATCCTACACGTGCTATCTTGTGCTATTCCCATAGTCATGAGAGGTTTTTTAACCCGGCAGTGTCCGGTAAGAAAGCCTGTGACGATTCGAATCTGAATTCTTGTTAGTTGAAGAAGTTGTTTCGTTCTTTTTTGGAAAGAGGTTGGTATACAAGCTTTAGCTTCTCTGTCACCTTCCGTTTCTGTCCAGTAATGTGTGATAGCTTTTAGCTGTGCTTGTTGGGAACTCTAACTCCAAACTTGATCGACAAAATGTATGATGTATAGAACGCTTAAACGCAGCAAATGGTATAAATCTAAAAATTTGCACACTCATACAGTTTTCTAGACTAAAGATGCACAAGTGCTCTTTTAGACCAGACGAATGACACCTGTATATTTTCTTAACACTAGGATTCAAGTCATAAAAGAATAAAAGTAAAAAAGATTCATTTGTCCAGTCCTTTCTTCAACTCAGCAATGCAAACACATTAGGGACGCCAATTTTAATGATATAACGACACCCCCTTTGAATATAGAAATTCAAAAAGAAAGTCGTGATTTGTATACACAAAAGGACATAAGAGTTACATGTGTACATGCCCATACTAAACTATAGGCAATTGTATAAATTTTAATTTAATTTTCAAAATTAAATAACACAAGGGTTGCTGTTTTTTTTTTTTTATTGTCTTAGATTTTCATCCCCTGGAAAAGGAACACGTACACATGTAACAAAATCCCGTCAGAACGTTTAATCAGAAATTAAATTCCCATTATCCTATCAAACTACCACAAAAGAGCTCCAATACCTCTGGTTGAAATTAAACACGATGTGCATATACATACTCATACATGAGCACACATCAACAAGCACAGATTTCGAAATTTGGTCGAAATTTATTACACACAATGGAAAAAATCCAAAAAAGGATATGCCCCGCTGTCCAGCTGCTCATTTCTTGCGAACAGAGAGACCATGCTGTTGTCTTTGGTAAAAGCCTCACCGACCAATGGTCTTAATCCAACCCGATATCCTCACAGCACCTACCAACGAATATATGAAATTATTCGATGGGATATTGAATCGACGAAAACGGATTTTTATCCTCTTGCATGCACGCACTCGAAATATTGAAACATCCCCCTATACACGTGTGGCGTCAGCAAAAACAAAAACGAAAGGGTACAACACAATGGATCGCAATTTGAAGCCAGACCGTGTGCAGTTCGGGGTGGGCGCTACGTGAAGGCAATCGAAAGTTCGGCCATGTACGTGTACAAGTGTTCCAACCAACAGCCCCAGTCCCAGCCTCCAGGATGGTATTAGTACTCCAAAAAGTAATATTTATGAGCTTCGTGTGGATGTTCTGTTCAGCCGGCCAGAGCACACACTCATAACATGGGTCATCCTTTCGCTGGATACCATATATACACATGCGAAAGAATATGAGAGGCTTACGAGTATGTGCCATCACCCCACAAGAGTGGACATTAGAAAACGATTGCGAGCGATTTGAAACAAATACACAGAGTTACCCTAAGCTCTGGTGCTGGCCAGGGGAGTGAGTGGATGCTGGAATATGAGTGTTTGTGTTTCATTTTCACCCGAACTACGACGTTCTGCCTATAGGATGGGGGAGGGTCAAGCTTGTGGTAAAGCTGAATGGAATATTTTGATGGCACTATACAGACATTGTGGGATTATCATTATTATTGGTATCCTAGCAACGGCTGTCCACCCCATCTCGAGAACGCAAAAATATCTCCTGGATACTTTAGAGAGAGACGGCAGACGCAAAAAAAACGCACACACAAATCGTCGTCTCATGGGGTGTCCTGTTTTGTGGGGGGGTATTCTGCGAATGAGTATGTGGCAACGAATGTGTTATTGTTATTGGCATAAATGCTGTGCATGGTGAATACAAAATTCGTCTAATGTTTATGTATAGCATAGCTGGAGCATCCCTTTTTGTGATGGTTGCCGGGACGAGTACTCGTATAGTCGTTCGTATGATATGCTATTATGGAGGCTGCCTTCAAGGAGTCGACGGGTTTGAGTGGTACGTGTGTGTATATGACAAAAATATTAATACCCGAAATGAATTTCGGTCTTTGTCTATGTTATCTCTCCGCTTGTGGGGGATAACAATGTCAACTGGACGCCATTATCGTTAGGAAATTGGATGCCATTTTATTTTTCTTCTATGTGTTGTGTTGTCAAATGTCTGGAATAATAAATTGGACATTTATTTTGGTTTTTTTTTTTTGAGAAAAAATGAATTCCTTTCTAAAGTTTTTGTAATATTGTACGCGTAACGCATAAACATGATGTTCTTGAAGTTAATCGTTAGGGTTATGAGCTCGGTTGTAAGGAAATAGAAAATTTGAAAGGGTTAACCTTGGTTTTTATATTTTTATTCTGACGAAAGAATGCTGTAACTTCTAAGCATGACTCGTAAGCTTGAGCCTGATAAAAAATGCTTGTGAGTATCTCGCAGACTGTCCGTGAAGTAAGCGACTGGTAGGCTTCTATTTTTTGAGTAAAATGCATCAGCATTCAACTCTTACGCTGAGCACAAGAAAGATTGTAGATGTCACAGGAGAAAGTGAACTTAAAAAGCCTGTTGGAAGGAGGATTTCTTTTGAGACCATTGGCATTTGCTAAAAATGCACATAAAGCACTCCAGTGATACTTAGGGTTAGTGTAACTTCAGACGATCTACTTCCATCGGATTGTACACACTTTTACTTAAACTTAAATGGAACTCAAGACGCTTAGGAAACATGACTAAATATTTGAACTCTTATTGTATGACATGATTATGAAGAAAACGATTTTGAAGAGCAGTTTGAAAAGAAGTCCTTCAACGTCTAAGTAGAAAAGGAAGTACATATTTAGAAAAAATACCGAATGGCACAGATACTGAAGGAGTAACGTGGGAAGACTCGTTTTGAGTCTGTACTTGGCTGGCAAATCATCGCATAGTACCTGTCTCCGCTGACAATTAAAGACATTCTTTGTCCATCCTAGAAGAAGAAGGAGCACTTGACAGTGCATTTTTCCGGATGAAATAGACACTCTTTGATCTCGCAAGAACTGGTTATCCCTTAAATTCGTACCTTTGACGATTTTTATGAAGATAGCTTTTTTTCTAAATCGGGATTAGCTTTAAAAAGATTAAGGGCCCAATCAGCATCGTTCGAGTTAAGCTCCGCGCTTTCAATAGCTGGAAGCCTTGGTTTTTACAAAAATTCTTCAGGTAGTGACCTGTGAAAGGCCCAGCTCTAGCAATGCGTATTAACCATGAGGAGTTTTAGGTGGATTTCGAAGAAATACTACCTATTGCAGAGGTCCTCATGACGCAACTTTCAAAAAATTTGAATGCAACTTTTCACGACCTCTATAGTATATATATGCAATATAACGAAATCTTGTCAACACGATAGGGGCCGCAATTCTTAACCGAATTGAATGAAACTTGGTACACATGTTGATATGGTGAATAGCACAGACAAGTTCGTAGATGGGCGTGCTCTGTTGAGCGGGGGGCGTGTCACGCCCCTTTCATATTCATCTTCATCTTCATCTTTTTGCATCTTTTTTTACTAGTATGACAACGGTAATAATCATAAGTATTATTTGCTAAAAAATGTCCGCCATTTTGAATCCGCCACCTTGAAATTCTTTAAAATTGCTCCGATTTCGTTGAAATTGAAAATGTATACTCGTTTATGGGTACTTATTATAATTTCAGTCTTGGATCCACCATTTTGAATTACTTTAATATGATTTAAAAGTTGCATACGAAGGAAATCCACCTACCTCTTGCGGCTGGTGCCGGAAGGTCTTTTTGGAATAGAAAACGAAAGCTAAATGTTTGCAAATTTAGCCTATGGGTATATTCAATGATCCACCACTTCTGTTGGGGAATCTTTTAACCTCTTACTTCGCTCTCCATGGTGATGTAGTCCTATCCTTTATTAGCTGCATCCAGTTTATGAAGAATGTTAAAGAAATCTCATGAGAGCGCGTCTCCCTGAAGCATTTTCTGATATCAAAGGAAGCAACGGGTGTTTTTTATAGTCATCCTGCTCAGACATACGAGACACGTTGACAAAAGGTTTCTCACGCTTTTACAAAACGGCAAAGTTCGACTAGTAAAGAAGGTCAAACAAAGCTAAGATTCCATTCATCGTGTATACTTTCATCCGACTATACCTTAGTGATGACTTGGTGTATGCACGCACTTCTTTCTATCCATCATCACCATGAAGCATCATCAGTCTTCTCGATAATACCCACTAAATAATATGGCATGTCAACTTGTATATTCAATTAAATAATCCATCATAACTCCAGCTACCACTCCTTCCCTTATACAACTCAACTTGTCACCAATCTATTCAATTTTTCAATTTGTCAAAAAAAAAAATTAAATTCAAAACAGATGGACTCTCATCCGGCGCAGATTTCAAACCCAAATCCACAATGCTTACTGAAATTAACCCACTCCCTGGCGGCTCAAAAGTGACAACACGAATCATATGTCATCGTTATTAACACCAATATGAGTCCATTTTTCCATCACAATAAATCCATATGGCTAATGCGTAAATTCACTTAAAACTCAACCCCCATAAAGCAGTAACAACCCCTTCCGCGGAATCAACCTGTTCCAACCAGTCGGCATAATTTTGAAATTATATTCAAAATAATTGGAAAATAACTCTCGTCTTACATTGAACCCCTCGTCGTCGGTGTAACGAATATATATTTCCAACGAGGAAAATTAAATCAACACACACCCCTTGCCAGGATGACATAGACAATAAAAATTCCTTATTATGATTTCGCATACCACAATGGACGGTTGACGTTATTTTCCAAAAATGAAAATTATTCAATTTTAAAATGTTTCCCTTCTTTTACAAAGAGAGGGAGGGGGTGGCGTGAAATGTAACCCTTAAATTTAAAACAATTCCCAAATGACTTCCTTCCCAGTGTTGGATTATTATTTTATTAAAATGTCGAATTTTCATATTGTTTCGGTTTGGACTGGAGACAAAAAAAAAATCCACCCTCAAAAATGTACCTTCAGGGGGTTGCTATGCATGAGTGTATGTGTGAAAATCCTTCTATCACTTAAAAAGTGATTCATGTCAGTCAAAATGCAACCAAAATCGTCAAAGACGCTGAAGCCTTGTGCATATTTTATAGAACTTAATGCCATGGGGGTGAATTTCAATTCAACCCTCCTTCAGGGTAAAAACAATATTTTATATGTTCTATGCAGTGTTGGCGTAGAGAGTTTTATTCACACTTGAGCAGCGAAATTCATAAGGGATAAGTGTATTCGTTTTTATGAATTAACATGCGTAGCATATTATTGACGGTGGACCAGAGAAGGGAGAGTGTGTGTAGTTCATGCCGCAGGATAGAAAGCGAAGGGGTGACGAATATAAACAAGTGGCATCTGTCAAATGAACTAAGTGTGAAATTATCCTTACAAGTTATTATATTGTTCGGAATATTTACAGATTTTTCTTATATTTCGCCTGCTGAGGGATGAATTGCGCTATGTCGATTAAGTGGTAGGTGTAAAAGTCCTGCTGGGTAAGGTGGTTGAATTCGGCGAGAGACTTAGAGACTTTGTCTTTGTCAGTGGGTGGTGGGTGAGCGGATGAATGGGATGTTTATATCGATGCTGGAGGGTGGAAAATATACAAGAAAGGTTAATTCGTTTCACCTACAGTAATAAATGATTATGTCCTTTATGGAATTATAAATTAATAGATTTGTGTATGGAATAAAAATATAAAATATAGTCAAAGGCGGACAAACCTGAAGAATTTGAGTTCTAATGTTGAGTTCGACAAGTCAATCTTGTTTTTATTTGTGATTAGGCGAAAATCGATGGATTCTTACACCTGAAACATTTCGAATACGCTAATGAAATACCAACCTGTTCCCAAGTATTGTTTCGATTGAAGATGGAGCCTAACTAGATATCGGCTAGATATGTTACGGTATGCTGTTGAATATTGAATTCTTGATGTTGCTACGGTCAGCCAGCTTATTTTATACACAGATGGTTCCAATACTTGAACTTAGGGTGGGAGGGAGTGCTTTTTTCAAAAAGATCATTGTATCATATTTCGGGCAGAAATAAAGACGATTAAAGAAGCTCTGTACTGGCGTTAATGTAATGTCATATTTATGAAGGTTATTTGAATCTTCACGGACAGACAAGCGGTAATTAAATCCCCGGTTTACTACTTAGGCTGCTCAAGATTGCCGTTTATCTTTTGCGAATCTAGACGAGCAGTTTAATATTCGCCTGTTTCGGTGCTTGACCGCTGGGACTTAGCAGAATATTGCAAGGTTGACGAAGAGAATACACCTGCGTCAGCATTATGCTTATCGCCAACAAACGATATTATATGTCCAGGCAACTCTGGCCTAAGCTAGATCAAAAACGCATCAATGCATGAATGACTGCAAATGAAAATCCGTCGTCGGAATTCTTACGAGTCATTATCCTATAGGTTCACATGCTAAGAGGCTAAGATGACTTTCTAATGATTTCTGCAAGAGCTGCAGAGACACTTGTACTTGTCCCCCCCCCTGTATGAAAGAAGATTGCTTCGCTTGAAAGGTCCTTTGACAATTTCAAAGATCTAGCCTATGTTGACGTAAGGAGCATTCTTTTAATAAGCCTGCGAGTAGGTAGAACAGCTATAGATCCGATACCACATTGGACCTTCTTTGGTAAGACATGGTTCCAGGACTATAGAAGAGAAAGATTAGAATCCAGATGATGTTCTTCAAGTTTTCATTAATGTCTCCAACACAGATGGCGCCAGCATCTCAAATGGCACTGAAGTTGATTAGTATCTGGGCAGTGGAGTCAAATACTGCAGCGCATTGGTGAATGTCTTTGCCATATTTTGAGTAACTAACTGGATACTTGTCGAAAGATGGCGTGGTAAAAGAATCAGCATCTGCAGTCCGCAATTCACTCAAAGAATGTACTAGAATGAAAGAGAAAACTAAATAGGTTTTCCAAATGGCACTGAGAACTGAGGCAACCAAGTCTGTGACGCTTGACCAGAAGAAGGCTCAGCGATTATCCCTGAAAGTCCAGAACCAAAGAACCAATAATTGGCATTTGTTCAGCAAAAGCTATGCACTGTATCGCGGTCTAACTCAACCTTCTGGAGAGCCACCAATTGTTTTATTAAAAGACATGAATAGCACGCCGCGAAATTCCCTCTCAACATGTCGAGGAAGGACTGTAGAAATATGGAAGGCTAATTACATGAACACAATGCATGTTGCCATCACATAGCCTACATAGGAATCATAGAGAACCCAAGTTGTATGTCTTGTCTTGAAAGCGACGATATGATGGATAACATACTTCGTTTGTCAGTGTCCTGCTTTCATGAGATTTGGACACCATACCTTGGGTATTGATGTCGTGAGAATGGACTTTTTTTCTGTCGGGGTGTTGGAAAACCACCCTGGAGCACTCAGGCACAAAAACAGGTCCATTGTACACTACCAGCAGGTACAACCCTTTTACTGTGTTTTCTTACAGACGTCGGGAAGGATCTGTTTAGTCTGCCTGCATCCTGGAGAGTCATGCCATCTTCAGTTGTATTTGCTAGAAACCCAACCATCGATAGAGGCCCTGCCCGAAGATACGGGCAAATCTAACGTCGGTTCAGGACCGGAGAAGTTCTCCTCTGAACCTTGCCTGGCAAGCTCATCGGAGACCTCTTTTCCGGTGAATGGACTTAGTCGCATCTAATTTCTTACAAAAAAAAACAAGAATATTTTACCAAGCGTACACTTCGGGAAACAAGTGTGCTTGGCGTAAACTTAGACCAACTTTACAAGTGTATCAAACTAAAATGAGACTATGTTGAGAAATGAAGAAGAATTTGAAGAAAAGTGTTTTCTTCTCCAACACTATAGCACTTATCATACCGTCACCGGTACAACAATTCATCAAGAGTCTTTAAAATAACAAACCGTGATCGATGTGCAATCTCAAAATTGAATGCAAAATAAATCAAAGTCCTTGCACAGTTCCATATATTCCCAATCTTCACCTTAATTCTTATAGAAAATGGAAAACCTACATCCTCTACTTAGTAAATTCCAAAGTATAGAGATGCTCTCTGCCATTTAAATGACAACACAAATCAAAATGTTGTAATAGATAAATTTTACCTTGTAGAATCGTGTCAAATGCAGTCATTGGATCACTTAATTCGCCGTCCACACCCACGCTGATATCTCCTCCAAAGTAACATGATGTGCTGGATTTTCTTTTTAAACTTTTTGCACCCATCCCACGTCGATATTACCAGCGAAGCATGAACACACTATATAAGCGCATTGTATAGGCTGCAATAAAATAATGATTTTCAATTTATTATTTGTTTTGTTTTGCAACTGTTATTCACGCTCGGCCGCAGATGAGGAGGTGAATTATGCATTTAATCTGAGGCATTACAATTGCATACAGACAGACGATTTACATGACAAAACGTCTGTTAACATGTAGCTTGAAACATGTTGACATTTAATTCTTAATCCTAACTTCCGGTGAGCGTATGACTTGGCATTGTGAAAATGAGTGCTTGGAAAAGGAAATAACAGGCGTGTTTTTTGGGAGCTGTATACCCAGCCCAGTAGAATTTTACACACAAAGTGGCGATAACTTTCCCGTTAGCAGCAAGTGAGGATAGAACTACACAAGTTGACCACCAGAGTGCGACAAATCTCATAAATTAGCTCTTAGCCGATCGTATTTGTTGCTTTTCCTCGGTTTTGACATTTACAAACTGTCAAATGAAGAAAAAGAAATCGAGCCGCAAACCAATTGGTTGGTACAGTTGCTACTGAGTATGAATCGTTTTTTTGGTTGAAATGATTATAATTCTGAAAAAAACACGGCTAATGTTCCTAGGGACAAACTAAACCAAGATTTGTCTAGTTTTGGCATAAATGTCAGCATGGGCATCAAGGTTCGGACAAGGCCTTAGAAGGACATTAGAGACACAATGTCAGAATCTTTTAAAAGTCAGTTCAATTTCAAAATCACAGAAAGGGCTCTGATTAAGCTAAGCGCTTGGGCCACTAGTTGTGGACTGGACGAGAATCCAAGTATAACCGAACTGATGCTATTTACCACGAAGTATAAAATACCAACTTTCAAGCTTCCATATCTCAACACTCTATCCCCCAGTACAAGGTTTATTGACGTCATACTTGACCCCAAGCTCAACTGGAAACTCAACATAGAACACAGAGTAAAGGAGGCATGCGTCACTTTCTATGCCTGAAGTTAGACCTTTGGCAAAAGGTGTGGCGTTAAACCTAAGATGGTCCCATCCTTGCCTTTGGTTCACTCGTGTGGTGGCCTACCTTAAGCAAAGCTTACAACATCACAAAACTTAGTAGAGTCCAACAAACAGCTGGTATTGAGACCACAGGAGCGATTCGATCGAGCCTGCCAGAAGCTCTTAACGTGTTCCTTCATATCCTGCCCCTGGCCTTGCACACCAAATACATCGTTTCGTGTAGTTCGACCTACGACCACAGTAAGGCTCTTGATCTGCTGCCGAGGGATCTGACCTCGATCATAACTGACAACACGACTCCTACACTTGAATTCAATAATAATATTCAAGTACATCTTCCGGAGAGGTCCGAATGGAACAATAACCTACCTCTATCAAATTACCAAGTATCGATCTTCACCGACGGCTCCGAGATGGAGTGTGGCATTGGAGCAGGTGTCTTCTCAGCGGAACTAAACGTTTCCAAATCATACCGCCTCCCAGACTCTTTGAGTGTCTTCCAGGGGGAGGTACTAGCTATTAGAGAAGCCTTCAAGATACATAGCCTCAGCCCTACTACCTCAAAAAACATAGGAATCTTTATTGACAGCCAGGCTGCCATCAAAGCGCTCTACTCTCGCACTTCGTCCTCCAAATTAGTTGAACAGTGTAAGGAAACTATAAGGCAGGCAAACGCTTGGTTTTACATCACTATCCTCTGGGTTCCCGATCATAGAAACATAGAAGGGAATGAGAAAGCCGACTCGCTAGCCAGATGTGTTTAGAGGAGTCAGTCTGATCCCCGATGGGACTCATCAAGGGCAACATTTTCCAACTCTAGGTGGAAAAGTCTTGCAACCTGTGCCATATCCAGACAGATTTGGCCCGCCTTCAATAAAAAGAGGACTAATGACTTAATCGTTAGAACCCGCACCGAGACAACAATTTAAATGGGCCACTGGCTAATTGGCCCACCCGCTGCTAAGTTAGGCATTCCGTGTAACCCCCCCGTTGTTGCAACAATTCATACGAAAAGGAAACCATATTCCACTTTTTCGGTAACTGCCTGGCACTAGCTAGAACCAGGCAGCGCACACTTGACAAACCCTTTTTTGAGGAACTATCAGAGATTTCTGACATAGAATTCAGCAACATAATTAACTTTCGTAACTCCACAGGATGAATCTAAAAACTACGTTCTTAGCCACGCCCATCAACATCTTGGTCACATGAGTTATGGTATCAAAACGACGCATCCACGCTACTTGTATTTGTGGCAGGTTCCGACCACTTCTACCTACCTACTCATACTTCTTTACTTATCGTGAGCTCGGCTTGTGAAGAGTCCCTGCCTGCAGTCTTACATCATCTACCATCCCGAACGCGCTGTTTAAAATTCTCCAGACCAAGCCCTCTGGGATCCTCAATCGCTTGATTTTTGTCTTTCTCATCACGTGATTCAGAGATCCTCTTGACTGGAGCATTACTCTCCATTAGCTTGATGTGACCGATCTAATGTATTCGACGTGTCGTAGGATGTAGTCCAAATCCATGTCTTGGTACACCTCAGTTCGCGGCATGGAAAATTATATCCGACTAAGGAATTTTTCTCTTGAGTGAGTTCAATATCTGCTTTGCTTTCTTACTTATCGTGCAGCACTTGGCGCTATATAATAGGACTCGTAGGATCAACGTTCTGTAAAGCATACATTTTGAAGGCGTTTTGGACCCAAGGAGCAATGGAGCCTAGGGTTATTCTGCCTCGAATCTCCCAAAGCGTGAAATCATCAACAGTTACGTTCTGTCCTTTGCCGTAGACTGATGCTGCTGTGTTCATTGACAACATATGTATTGTGTGAACACCACCCAGGAAAATGAGCGACTTACGCACCCGATGACAGCTGACGGCTGACAGCTGGTGCTTGACAGATGGGCAATGGAAAAAAAGAAGAAGGTTAAGTTTGCGGGGTAATTTTGGCGAGATTAGGTGTTCTCCGTAAGATCGAATCGAATTTTTTAAAGAGTTAGAGTAAAATAATTAAATAAAGAGTTTTTGTAACAGTATATATGTATAACAGAATGAACTATGCATCTTTTGCAATAATCTTTATGTCACTTCTTTACCATTAATTAAGATATTAATACTAGTTGACGTACCATAGATACAATTCTCTTTTTGAATTGTCTCGACGCATATCCATCACGTCTAACCTCATTGCAAGTCAAACAAGATTCCGATTGCATTCAAAACTTATGGTCATACAGGGCTACATATTTCATAAAATATTTTTACACATATGTAACTCGCAAAAAGGTAAAAATACGCGCGATCACATACTCTGCATGATCGATCTGTGTATCGCAATCATCCAGTATCTTAACATTATAACGATTACTCCACACACACACACACGTAATATGTTTGAATTTATGGCAAAGCTCGGCATTTTTATGATGGACCGAGGAGATCCCGCTCTGTTGACAAACCCTATATGGAATAGCAACAGAAATATTGTTACGTAAATCGGAGTTGTAAGATGATGTAGTGCACGCAGAGATTTATGTGCAACGCATTTATAATTAGTTTTTATATAATATGTGTTGGAATGAATCATAATAATTATTATGGCACAGATATTGGCCTTCTTTAGCGAATGTGGATGCAGAATTCTCTTAAATTGGACATGAGTTATCGCGGTACGAACAATTTTGTAAGACTTTCAAACAAAGAGGTTATGATGGATATGTGCGATACTCCGACTTGAAACGTGAACGGATGAATGGCTTGTACATATATCTGTTGGGTGCAGTGTTAAATTAAATGACTTTATCTGGTGATTACAAACCTAATAGCAGTTGCACAGTCTTTAGCTTGCAGTTCGGCTGAGTTTTACAACATAAGGGATGGACCATTGATGCAAATGCAATTTTTCGCTTTCATAATTCTATGATCAATATAAGCTACCACTTTCGGGACTTCCTTGATAAATGGTTAAAAAGACCGGGGGTGAAGAATCGAATCATTACGTCCATAGGTTGGTCTAAATATGTCGAAAGTCTTCGACAGAGTGTGGAATACTGCCGTCATTATCAAGTTTTAGACATATGTTTGACAATAAATACTTTCATTCAAGGCGTCCTTTTTTTGGCTTCAGATGATGCTACAGTCTGAGATAAATCAGAGCCACAACCAATAAGCTTCTCCAGATAGCTCGATTCATAGCTAGCTGTCCCTCTCTTTTTTTCTTTTGGAGAGGTTAGTGTTCCTCTCAGCTCTTGGACTCGTTGATCTCCCGAGCCGTCTTTTTACTTTGCTGCACCCTCCATTAAATCAGGGGTTTCGTTGTAGTCACACATCCTAGGCGACATTTCTAATGGATTGCTGACAGTCCTGATCTTAAACACTTAATGCTGGTGGCGTTGAGCGTTTTGAGAGGCTTTAAGAGATATCTTACGATTTTAGCTACTCGATGTTGAATCTTCTCACAGAAGTCTGTTAAAGTTGAATTTAATCCTAGCGGTCCGAGTAAGTTGTCTGTTCAGAAAGTAAGAACATTCAGGTTACTGGATGCATGCCCTGCGTCAATTGTAATAGAATCTTTTAAGGCTCTTCGTTTTGAAAGGGGAACTAAAGACGTGTAAAAATGTATTTTAAAAGTTTTGCTGACCATAACCTTGAAAACAAGACATGTTGCACCAACGCCTTGCCACTTCAAGACCTGCCACAGCAGCCCTACAGCAGCATTGGGGGTGATATAAGGACTAACCACTCTTCACTTAATGCTAGAAAGAAACAATACTGAAAGTAGGTATTCAAGGAGGATGCCGGGAAGGGAAACAATTTCTAAAGAGTCAATATGGTTAAAAGATACTGCTTCGAGCGAGAGAAAATTCAACTCGAAGCTGAGTAGTAAAAGAGAATGAAGCAGTTAATTGAAGAAGTACCAACCCAACACCAGAAAGTGGTACACGGACGAATTCAAAATATTCACAGGAGCTAAGACAAGTATAGACAGATCTCGAACCAAATATTCGGAAAGCCCACCCGATCGAAAGATGCGCCAACGTCGATAGGACGTATCGCGGAAAAGGAACACAGACAGCCAGGCCTCTATCAAGCATCTTAACAAGTGTTGGATTGTTTTGCCAAGATAAACCGACTGGTTGAGTATAACAAGGTCACCCTCTTTTGGGAGTAGATGGACATGGAGCAGCAAGAAATATCGGACCAAAAACATACTTCGACTTGGGACCGCATAAGATACGACAAAATAGTCAAACTTTAGGAGAAGCCCACTACACTGAGACAAGTCAAAGAACTTTTTGGGAACTATAGCAGGAAAAAGTAAGGTCATCAATGCAAACAAGCTTCGCATTCTTGCAGATAAGTGAGAAAGCAAGGTAGAGAACGACGCGGGGATCGCAGATTTTGCACAAACGCTGCAGGAAGTAAGGAAACGCCAGAATGCTTATTAGCTCTCAAAAGATTATCTACCATCGTTGAATTGACTCCAGATGGAGAAGGAGGTGCTCTGAATCGAGTTCTTGTCAACTTGAACTCCAAGTAGGGGAAGCTCAACCGACCTACAAATGGCATAATGCAATCTCAAATCTACAAAGGGACACTTCGTTAGTGATGACATTTATTCATCAACAAATACACTGCCTTGGCAATCTGGGTTTAAGGCCCAAGTTTAAGCTGTTCCTCATTTATAGAGAATATCTTTCCTTGCTTGTTACAATCAAGTCTAATATCCCAAATGAAAGCTGTTACCAACTCTGTCCGTTAACGAAAATCTAGACTTGTCTACGCCCGAAGAAAGCCAATAATAGCATTTTTTTCAATCTGCAAACTGCAAAACTCCTTATTTGTCACGAAAAAAGTACTTCGTTACGGCTTTTGATGCAAAAAAAAAAAAAACAAATATCTCCACCTTGGCATGGTTTACTTTAACGTCTATTGTCCACCATATACCCAAGATATATGTATGTATACTTAAGAAACCTATCCGAGTATCCATATTCTCATGGCAATCAAGTAGCGCCATACCTAGATTCCTTACCGTCATTTAAATAAAATTTTGCACTCCAAGCATTATGAGCATTCCAATGAATGTCGCCAAGCACATTCCATATTCTGTGACATCTAGTGCCATGTACATGCAGCGAACCTTCTCCAATTTCCATTTGCGACACGCTCACTGCACTGCATCACTGTAAACTCAATCGTTGAAACCAAATTAGCGCGCTAATAGTACTAAAATCCCCATTAATTAATTATAGTATTGAATTTTTTTTTTTTAGCTTTGCACGAGTATTCCCAGCGCTTATTAAGTGTTGCTTGTTCCATGCCATAAATCCATATTCTACACGCAGCGAGGACACCAAATACGGAACGAGTAACATTTCGAGCGCACACATTGCAGGCCCGGTATAAATCATGCACAATGACGGGCAACAGGTATTCATGTTAAATTTCCATAATAATAAACAAATTTTTATGCAATCAACATTTTTATTTGTTGCTGCCATATTGTGCGAACGGTTGACACAGTAACCGGTGGCTGCACTGTAACTAGTTATCGAATGCCAAAGTGTATCTCTGTTCGGTACGGTGTGCTTCGAAATGGTGATCAATAAAATTCAGATCAATATCATCGATGGGATACCGTGTGTCTGTCCAGTATGTGAGTTTATGATGAATGTGCAGCAGCGCATTGATGGATGTGAGAGATGTCTTTGCTTTTGGCGAATATGTCATGATGACATCGAGTGGAGAAGCATGTCAGTCAGTTTTCAGTCATGTTTATGTGGATTATGAGAAGTGGAAAAGTTTTGAATCACTGGACATGCACATGCATATATCAGCTTTGTGAAAAGCAAACAGTCAAGGTCGATGTCATAATTTTGCTGAGGACACTGGTGATACGAAGATTTGGCGAACACTTGTCTGACCAATCTAAGAAATGAGTTGGTGCGTGCTCTTTACCAAGTCATCTCAAGCTCTTTTGAATATCTCGGCCGGTAAACAAATTAGGTTCAGCAGCCTTGTGTTATGTTGACGTGCTTAATCAACCTGTCTCCCCTGTTCAATCTCTTCGCGACCACGGCATTTTGTGTGACAGGGAACTCAATTTCCAGTCACACATGGACGAGATAACCCAAAGAGCCAACTCTTTACTTGGTTATGCAAAACGGTGGTCCAAATAAGTCACCCACCCACACGTTACCAGGTCCCTCTACATCACAATCGTCCGCCTCCTCCTAGAGTACGCCAGTCAAGTATAGTCCCCGCATCATCATGTTCATGTTTTGAGAATCGAGAGTATCCAGCGCCGTTTTTTTCGATTCGCTCTTTGAGGTCTGCCTTGGAACGACCCTCTTATCTTACCTCCCTATCAAAATCGACTCAACCTCATTAACTTAAATACCCTTGAGGAACGCAGAAATGCAGCCGACATTCTCTTCATTCATCGATTGCTCTCGGGTCACGTTTAAAGCGCTTCCCTTCACAACTCTATTTTCCTCAAAAGTAACCCTCGTAATCTACGAACCCTTCGTCTCTTCTATTTACGGGCCCACCACATCTCTTACGACTCGAACGAACCAATCTCCCGTATGCTCCGAAAGATAAACTCTACCCCTACCATCTTCAACTTCAACCGTTCTACGCCTTCCTTTAAATTCGATCTCCTCCACCACCCCAACTAATCTTAGTTTTTAAGTTTAAGTTTAAGTTAGTTCTAAGTTTGTTTAGCTTGTATTAAGCCTAATAAATGGGATTACGTTCCCACCAAAATTACTTCGTTCCGACTAGGTGGACATGCATATTGGCTATCCTTGTCAGTTGGTCATTGATGTTGGTCTTTATCACAGTTATACAGTCTGCAGAGGAAGTCTTTGGATATTCTCAGGACCGTCTATGACAAGGTTTCCTTCTTCATCTATAAAGCTTTCTTTACGGACTTTATTCCCTTAGCACGTCCTGTAAACCATTTACTTGAACTTCCCAACATCGAAATTTAAAAAACAATATCGAGAGGCTGCAATCTTACCAGTAAAGATCGCAAGTCGGGCAAAACAATAAACCGACTGGGACCATCTCACACCATCGCCTGACTTCAGCCTAAGCATACGAACAATCATCTCCTCAAAAGATGACTGGGCCAGCGAAAAGGCCATCAACCCGAACAAAATTTCGAAGAAGGAGTGTGCTTTGGGATCTTTTCACCAGAACCCTGGTCAATACGACTTCCGAACCAAGGTTGTGTGTTCCAAATGTTAGTTCCTAGCCACCGTCGAGACAGCCCGAGAATTAGTAACGAAGCTACACTTTTAGGAAAGTGATTAATGATTACGTAAACACTCAAGATGCTATCAAAGCCATTTCATTCTCAGTAGTAAAGTCAAAAGTCGTGACGAGCTCGAAAACTTGTCTGCCAACCACAACGTAACACTCTGGTTAGTCCCGAGACACTATGATATCCACGAGAAAATGAAATGGCGCATAAGTTACCTTGAAAGGGTTCAAAACAAGTTCTGCCCCCTCTAGCACTTCCCAAATTTGGCATAGCACTTGACTTTCAAAGACAAACTGACAAAAGATGGACAGCACAGCACTTCATATGCGAATGCCCCAGCCTATACAGAACAAGAAAGACGGCCCTTGAGGAGTACTATTTCAACAGCCTGAGGGATATGTCTAAGAAGCCGCCAAAAACCATTCCAAAATTCATTATGAACTTGAGATAGTTCAAAGAGACTCAACAAACTAACACAGTTCTTCTTTTCCCTGTCTTCTTTATCAGGCTAAGCATTCCACTGTAGGGGGACACAATGCATCCGTAGAGATCTGAGTGAAAGCTGCATCAAGCAAAATGCAGTCACCTCTTCAATCTATCTACGAGGAGCTAGGAAGACATCAAAACTAGATCAATCCTTCTCATTCAGTAGTAAATTTTCAATTATTTTCACACAAATTTAGTTTGCGCCTACGCGTATGTGACAAAAAATAAATGTTTCACTTTTTGTTACGTTTGGACTTTCTAACAAACGAACTGTGGCTAAGAAAGTTTCACTATCACAGTATCGCTTACCGAGTTCCTAAAGAAAGGTTGAGTCTTTCAGCCACTGCCAAAGTAGAATAATTTTCAAATTAAAATTTCCAAACAATCCAAAGATGTAGACTGACTACATAAAAATGTATATTTGAGTTAAGTATCTGAAGTGCATTTCCCCAAACCATTACAACCATAAACGACTTAACAAACATTTCATTTCATATTTGTAATCAGCAGCCGAAGACATAATTATAACAAACTTGTTTTCACCATCTTTATGGCATCGGGTGGCACGTTCCAAGTCCAATTCCAATTTCAATTCCATTTGGACTTGGTCCAGAATCTAAATCGCTTGCATTTTACTGCAACGAAATAAAAATGCCACTGACCATAAACGTATCATGACACGAACGACATAACCATTATGAGTGCAAACGACTTCTCTCCACCTCCTTGCCATCGTCAATTCAAAAATGGTTCCAGATACCCTCGTAAAAATAAAAGATAAATTCATGCGGTTACACTTTCGAACGCGCGCTTGTTGTGCATTAAATCATTTAGGCCCCATAATTTGGAGGGAAATTTTTCTGTGAAAACGATATAATTATTATCTATGGTTCCACCTGAAGCAGGTACACTACACATAACCAGACCAAGTGCCAAATTCCAGGAAATTCATGATTCCGTTCCGATGTCTATGTCGTATGTCGTATGTGTCATATGTCGTATATGTCGACGACGACACGATATCTGAGCGACATACCAACGATTCATTAAAAATATTAACTACTCGCGCATTCATAAATATTCATTAGTGGTGCAGTTCCCGTTGCCGTTGCCGTTCATATGAAAATATTGAAATTAAATATTTGTTGTTGTTTTTTTCCAGTTCTGGTTTGATATTTTTATTATGAATTATATGTGGAGAGCCGCTGTTTTTGGTGGGATATCGGTGAGGTGACAGTGGCGGTTGGTCGGTAATAGTAGCTGAGGCAGTAAAGCCTGTCAGTCCATCGTGACACCGGTGGTTGTCATAAATCGTTGAGGCTCGGTGTGATGTGTATTATAAATGGATGACAGTGGCCAGAGGTCGTGCATTTAGGCCGAACAATTTTAATAGATCATGTTTTGCTGTGGTTTCCTGTAGTAGTGTTGGATTGAATATTTAATTCCACTTTTGATTGCCACTATATGGGATGGATACCGTTGACAGTTTAAAAAGCAAACTGGTTGTGGAACCTATTTGTTTTCTAAATTGGTAATGATGGGAGCACGGTGAAGATGTAGTTTAACGATTATCAAGTTGTTACTAAAATTATATCTACGACAGTCTAACAATCTAAAGATGTCGTGAACTATTTTGTCGCTTTGGGTTAGGTTAGGTACGTGGGTATGGTCTAAAGACCCATTGTGAAACCCAAAGAGGAAATAAAATCTTGCCCTTAAGTGTTACCTGCTTTTGATAAAGTTCATTGTGTCGTTCACCGGTATATCTTCTAGATCCTGGTAGAAGTAATGTTGGAGGAATTTGTTTTTTTAAATGGTAGAAGCCTGGGCTGTGACAGAGAATGAACTTCGTCATCACCACAGCCCCTACAAAGGTGTTTTTGCGTAATACGAAGCTTTTCCAAGTGGTCCCGCTGAGTATCATGCCCTGTAATCACTCGTATAAGGGAATATAGAGATTTTCCTAGCTTTATCGAATATACATATGTCATAGCTTCCTTGTGGTGATACATGAGTCTAAAGAGGGCCACCTGTTGTTTGCCTCTCTAAGAGCTTTACTCCCTGCTTCGAGCTTAAGTTAGCAGGGCGAGCTATTCATCGAGGGTAAGCTTTTCTTTGACTTATTGGCTTGGGATGAAATAGTCATCAATTGAAATGATATGCAAGCCCGATGCCGAGTTTGTTAAGACAACACATGGAAGCCACTCGCTGCATGCTGCATCAACTACAAACGCCGGTGGTCACAGGCCCATACAATGTTATAAATCAGCCAAGTTCGTGTGCACGAAGTAGTGATTCTACGCCAAGAAAGGTCTATAGCCTTAAATTCGAGCTCAAAACTGTCCGCAAACTTACATAGGTGGCGCTACAGTTCGTGGTGAACCTGGGCCTCAATCAACAAACAAGGCTTTAGTTTATGCTCCGGATAAGGCGTTTCCACATAGTTCTCAGTTCAACCGATAAACATTTTTTAAAGTAAAGTGAAACTTCTTTAGAGAACATGAAAACTGAAACAATGTAGCTTCTGACATATCTGCAGAAGCTAGAAACTGGTTCACGTATTCGAGCACCTTGAATTTGAAGTAAGGTTTCAAGAACGAGGAAGGTTTTGAGGAAGAAATAGGGATTTCTTAAAGTTAAACTTGTAAAGCCGCGTTATGGCTTAGAAAGGTCACCCCTGTTCGCCGGCAATAGATAAAACTTCACCGCAGAAAACTATTGATGACCTTGAATTGATCGATATTCAAACAGACTTCTTAAAACGCACGTTGGAGTCCATCAGTGATTTAGCGGCAGAAGAGTTTCTAGGAGAAGCCATACACCATGCGCAGTACAAGAGACTTCTTTGCCGTTATCGGTTACTTTTAGATCTTAAAGCCCCGTTGCTGAAGAACTTTCGCAAAATTCAACAAGAGCTTTTCATTCTTTTAGCAGGAGGGTATGCTCATGTAATCTGCACGGTGGTCCATTTTGTTTTGTATATTCACTTACCAGTTTATATAAAGGTATTCATCAGCTCTCTACTCCTCTACTTCAAATTGTTACAACTCAACAGGGCCTTTTTGTCTCAGGCCTTAAGAATGTACTCCAAATGCATCTCAAGAATTTTCACTTCAAAAATGAAACACTGTTTCCTTCCGTTACAAATGCTTTTCTACGACTGAGAGTATAACGAAAATTGAAACACTCTGAAGACAGTTTACTCTGGAAAGAGTAGAGCATTCAATATTATAAGTCTGTTCTTACTCTAGACATTGCGCATTCTCCCCATTGCTTCTAATAAGTGTTTCATTTTTCGTTACGTTTTCGTCACTACCGTGACTAAAGACGTTTTTCTTCTTGCAGCAGCTATCATTCAACTAGGATTCTTTAGCTGACACAACAACAAATACAAATTCAAATATTTAGCTCGACAGCTCATGGAGAGCCAAGGTCAAGTTGTCACAACCATTCATGTTGTGCGTGTTTCATTACCGACTCCGAACGGCGGATTGAGAGGATTGCCTACAAAAAGGTGGCGCTGCGAAAACACTTTTGGTGGTTTCTAGGATCGAACCTGTGTCCATTCGCTTAGCAGTCCAACGCACCAACGCACTAAGCCATGCCGGCACAACTATCGCACCAAAAAAGGAAAAGTTGTACCCGGACATGGGATCACACAAACTTTATCTCATAGAATTGTTTCACCAAATTCTTTTCTAACAAAAAGCAAACTTAATCAAGAAATACTTTTTTCAATTCCATCATGGAGCACCCCGTCCTAATTTAAAAAAAAAAAAAAAGAAAGTTAAATGCTTTCCTTTCGAATAGAAGTTCCCTTTTACAACCTTTGATATGTATATATTCTGATATTCTTAACATCATTTTCCATTTTTTATAGAGTTGAATAAAAAAAAATCCAATCATTCATCGTATACACGTGTCGTCAATCAACAATTCCCCAGAACCCACAATTGACCCTCTGAATGTTTCATCAACTCAATTTGAAATTGAATTTTTTTTTTTTTTTTCTAAGCATAACCCTTTTCATTTTTTTTTTTCTTTTTTCAGTACCACGCATCAAAATCGTCCTGTGGTTTCATGTCACCGCATACATAGGCCACAGCCCGCGCACGCATGCAGCCCCGTCCTAATAAATATCTTATAAGGCCAATTGACAGCCCATAAATACCTACACAGCCGCAAGAGGGTCCTGTATATACTAAATCGACTAACCGACGTCGTCATATCATTCTTCCTCCCCCAGTCTGTCGCGGGGGACTAAAAAATAACTTAAAAAATAAAAAAATAAAACACATCCCAAATCCACTTGCCCATCGATCAATCACTAACATCCTTCGCGGAGCCATACATAGGTACGGAACGGAGACTACCCAAACCTCAACGTTATGAATCTGTGTTTTCTTTTCAATTCCATCTCCATCACCACCGGGCCTTGCTTCTATTCAATTTCGTCCTCCTCTGTGGATCTGGATACCGGTGATACTCAAGCAAAAAGGAAAATAAAAATTGGACCCCCATTTCAGTGACATGAAACTCTCAAGGATATTCATTTCCACAATCGTAACCAATGTAACGTATGCTGCTACTGTTTCGATTTTGGGTTTGTTTCCAGTTTTTTTGTTCGCTTTTCTTTTTTAGATATTTTGACACAACACTGTAATATATTCATCCCCAGGGATGCACTCCAGATTTTCTTTCTTCATAGTTTGGCTTTTTTTTTTTCGTTTTGAAAATGTTCTCTCTTGAACATTTTCCCGGGAATATCCTTTATCCCGTGGTGGCTCTTCTATTTTCTTCTGGATTAGTCTAATGTAGTGCCACTTATCCCTGTGATTTTGACACGACATTGAAGTGTGCGAATAGAAAGCAGGAAAAGAATTCAATGGAATGGGAAAATTGTGAGGAAAAATATTGGCACCCCTCACGTGCTGTCACATTATTCTCCTCATCATCGTCAATGATGAACTACCAGCACACATCCTTAAGGACATTTATGCATACGTAACGTACTATGTGTCGGCTTGTTGTCCCAAAGCGCTCTCATATGAGTAATGTTGGTTTCGTATGTGTGGCGTGGACGATACAGAACGACGTTTTTTTTTTTACATTCGAATGATTTTTTAGCACAAAAAACGGTAAAGGACTTTTTTTCTATTTTTGAAATAGATTGATGGGGCTGAGTGAATTTTTATGTTATTTCGCGTCCACATATGCTGAAATGTCACACATACTCGATTATGATTGACTGAATTTTTAATCTACGCATGAGGACAGGAAAGGACAGGGGGAAAGTTTGCCTAAGCAATGTTAACTATGAAAGTCTTACTATGTGAACATTTATTTGTATGCAGAATTCTTTTGACAGGATATAACAAATGCAAGAGATTAGGTTACCATTTTGAACTGGGGTCATCAGGTATAGTGAAGCAAGAGTTAAATCAAAAAGGATTCATTGGATTGGTCTTCGAAACCTCAAATCAATAAGAAGACCGAAGTTACTTATAAAGAAAGATATATTCAAGAGTTTCTATATTTTATGTGTTCAAGAGGGTTGTTGACAACACTGGGCACTGCGGTTTCTCCTTAGAATCATATGCGTTCTATGCTTCAGTGTGTTTCAAGAAGCGTTGTCTTTGATTCAAGCGTTTTAAGTAAGAACTGCTATCCAAGTCATTCCTTCTCTGATGACAGTACCCTCAGTTTCTCATATCTGTTCCGTAACTCATGTCCCTGCTCTCAGGACGAATAAGAGGAACGGCAACCGACCTCGAAAGTGTTATAAAATGTGGTTTCACAAAAATTGTGAAATTTAATGCTTTCAAAACCCAATAAGGTCTTCTGGCCGGGTACACAAAAAACTGTCCTGCACATTCTAGATTGAATTCAAAAATAAGTGTTGAGACGTTAAGGTGACAAGGTGACTCGTTTCCTATCTTTCATCGCTTTCAACATCGCCTATCGCTTCTTCAACAAATAACCAGTTCCATTCCGACCCTTCAATCCACGTTGCTTCGAATTCCTTTGTCCTAAGTCTACCTTTGGACGTACTGTCAAATATATGGATTCCTTTCCAAACCATACAACACAAAACCCTCATACCAACGCAAACCGGTATCTTCTTCGCCTTTACTCGAATTACCATGCCATGGCAGTTATAAACCCCTTAGAGCGGGTTCAATAGCCCTCGGCGCTAATCCATAAAAGGGCTTTGTTTCTGAACTTTCAGAAAGCAGTCTTTTTGTTAAAAAGAAGGGAAAGTTCCAATGAAACTGCAAGGTGATTTGAAATGGACTTATCAACATCTAGGAGCCGTCCCGAAGTCAGCAATCAAACAGAGAAGAGGCGTCTGGAACAAGTCTTTTCGATCTTTACAGACCTTGACATTCCCCATTCCTTCAGTCTCCCTAATCACTGTAGCATCTTTCAAGCCGAAGTCATAGCTAAACCTTAAGCATGGCTGAAGATTAGCCCAGTATTACACACAAGTATTGTGGTTTATATCAACTGACAAGATGCGATCTGGGGCAGTTAAGGACAAACACGTGTCTCTGAATTAGATCCAACTCAGGTCAGTACGACATTCCAGGGAACCGTGCGGCTGACAAACTAGTCAGACAAGGCTCTCTAGGTACAGGACTCTCTCTTTTTGTAGATGTCAAAGTACGTTATTAGTGAACACCTGATTCACTTTCAAATCACAATTCTAGGTTTATTTGGCACTTGATTGCCACAGTGCAGTAAACTTTGTATGACTGAACTTAGGATGCATAAGTTCTTGTTCAGTTCTTGTGAACCGTGAGAATTTAAGAGGTTTCATATTCTTCCAAATGACAGCAGTGTTATCTTTTGAACTAGACTTTCGAAGATTTATGGTCCTTCATGGATGACCCTTTTCTTTAACAATTTGTTTGTTCTCAAGTATTTTATTCATATACATATGTATGTATGTAAATGTGGTCCGAATTTGTATAAGGACACTTCCTATTCAAACAAAGAACTTTACATGTGTAATTTTTTTTCTAAAACACGATAAACAAGTATTTCACTATCACGACAACGATAGGTGCTACTGATCACCTTATTAATAAATTTCTTTATTCTATTGTTTTCTTATAAACAGGGGAAATAAATCACCACCTTTATTAATGATGTAATACCTGTTATATGCTACAAACTCTGTGCATTTGTTGTTCATAAGTAAAATATTTGTGTTTAAAGTTTAAATGCATTACAACAATTTGTACCCACTCTGGTTGCACGCGGGGAGCTTGTTCAGAAGCTTATTCATAAATTTGTAGGCACTAAAACAATAGAATAGGTGCCGACAATGGTATACCTGTTATATAAAAAGAGATCTATTCTCCCTCCCTTCCGCTCATGATGGATGTTACAAAGTTCTTCCGGCAGACCGCATACGGCTTTAACTCGCCTTATAATGGCGAGTCATAGCGCGGGCGTAGAGAAAGTTAAGGAGAGATGTAGGAGAAGTTTCAATGCACATTGAATGCATTAAATGCTTCTAGATAATATTGGTAATGAGAGGGAAAGACTGATTTTTCCATCTTCCTCAGCGAAGTTGTCCGTATAAGATCGGAATCACTTAATTGATGTCGCTGTTCAGCATACAGCTCCTATAGTTTGTCGTTAATTCTCTTCCTCTAAAGCATGGCAACCCAAACGGGACCGAATATCTTACATAAAACGACAAAGGATATCTTTACCCTCCTTTGATAGAGTTCATGCTTCAGCTTACAGAGCAAAATTTGGCCTTTCTACTCACTTGCCTTCTCATTCCACAGAAACAGCGACTGACAAGAGTTTTATTTTTTTGTTGAATTCTTGTTGCGATGTCGCTGTCAAAAGTGAAAGCAGAGTTAAGGTAGACAAAGACTCATACTACTTCAAAGTTATATTCTGTGTACTGTGTCTGATAGCAAAGACTTGATTCTACCGTCTTTCACGACTGAAGCCGAGTCCTGTTAAAGAAATCATAAGACCGCGCGTCTCTTGTCTAAAACCTTTTCTAAAATCAAAGATCTGTGTGAGGTCTTTCTTGGTACCGACCCTTATGAAGCAGCAAGCATTCTCCATCCATATTTTGCACAGCAAGATATAGAAAACTAGATCGTCCTTATAAACGCTGCCATCGGCGGCCTTAAAATCGATACAAAGATGGCGGATACCTGTCGAAGTATGGTAATTTAGTCGATTATGGACTTTCATGGCCTAAAATCACAAATGCAGGCAAATTAGGCTGTTGACGAAAGGTTGCAGACGATTTGGAAGATAAGAACTTGTATTTGCAGTTTATGGCCACTTGATGCTAAGATTCCATTCATCAGATGTACACTCGTCTGATCAAATCTTAAAAATGAGTAGGTGAATGCTCTCTGTCAAGGAATCTCCCGATACTTTGGCCGCTCTGGTAGGAGCCAATCAGGTAATTAAAGAAAGGTTTCAAGAGTTCTCATAATAGACGTTGTTAAATGGGTCAAATTTCTTCTAAATACCTATTAGTTGTCAAAAAAAATTAGGGCTATGTATAGTTGCAGCTTGGATTGTGGTTGTGGCTAGTACAAACAGGTGAAGTATTTACAAAGAGTGACTTCACCAAGTAACGAACTTTAGCAAAATAATGCTATTGCCTGTTTGTACACTAATTCAATACCACAGTCTTATATTTGGGAACCTATTCGGGCTTATAACAGACCACTATTCCTTTACAAAACATCTCGACGAGTTAGAAGTCTGAAGTGACACAACGAGCTGCCATGGATGTGAAACATCAAAACTACGGAACAGCCCCATGGGATTTTCCGGCCTTTGCTCGTATCAGCTAACAGATACCAAGTTCAATATCATTGAAGCTCTCTTACCCGCCTTTTCTGGAAAGCCAAAGAAAACACAGTTTAAGGTTAATACAATGGGCGTGTGTTAAGGTCTAAAAGCACCAGCAAGCATGGTGTTCCAGATCTCCGACGGAAAAAAAGAATTAAATTCGAATATACTCTAGTGCAATGGCTCTCAAATGGTGGTACGCGTACCAACATTAGAATATAAAACACCTTGAACTACCTGACTGGTTCTCACTTTTTTCAAGCACACAGAACCCTCCTTCCCATTTAATTTTTAAACCTTAAACAGTTTTTAAAGTTCGGTGGTATGCGATTGATCCATAGTACACATGAGTGGTACGCAAAAAAAAATAAAAGTTTGAGAACCTTTGCGATAGTGATTTTAAACGTTAAGAAAAGATGCTACCTTGCCGACAAGGTTTTTTTCGTTGATGAATACATTGATATCGTCTCTAGAGGTTTAAAAGCCCTTCTTACAATCATTCATGTTGTGCGTGTTATATCTTTCCCACGAATAAAGGAGATCTACAGTTTTTATTTCCGACCCTGAAAGGCATATTGGGAAACATTTTCATGACAGAGGTGATATAGTGAACAAATTTTCAGTTCTCTTTCTGAGGCTCGAACCTCTCTATACAGTCCAACGCACTAAGCTCACTGTGCTTCAATTCTAAGGTTTTTCATGATGAAAAAAAGTTGTAAACTCTCGCTGAGATCCCAACCTCGATCTAAATGTTCGTCAGCATGATCAGCACTCTAACACACTTACCACTTTAAAGCAGTGTATTTTTTAAAAGTCCCTCAGGATGCATATTTCTACCGAAATTCCTTCTCTTATTTATTATCTGAGATTTTCTCATCTCCCTGTATTTCATTTTCATCGACCAAATAAAAAGAAAATGAAAATGATTCATTGCCAGCTAGAGAACAATGATTAAAAGGAAAAAGAAGAAGAAAAAAACAAAACAAAAAATTAGATAAAATAAAAAGCAATTTATTCTTTTGAATTTATTGCAAAATTAATTAAAAGTTTTTCTTTTGATTTCCTCGCAAGCACATTTATTCTACAACCCGCGTGGCCACCTCACCTCAAACTGTAGTGTAGTCTTACCGTCTACGTCTACGTTTGGGTGGAATTTTTTGTAGCTTCACGGTCCTTGGAATAATTTCCACCAATTTTTTCGTTCTTTTTTTTAATTTTTGTTTCGCTCTAGAGATGTGGAAAAAAAAATCGCAAAACTCACCTTAGGCAGGATATTCGTTTTTTTTTTTTCACCTCTTATGTTCAACTGAAAGGTGTGTGCAGGATAATGAAGGCGAACAAAAAAAAACTTAAGGATGAAGATTTATAATACTGAAAAACGTTTATCCTTGTATGAAAAACAAAAAAACTTTAGAGAAGATTGTAGAATATCCTGCAATTACAATTTACTTTTATGCACAAAATAATTTCTATTTCTGTTGGAGGGAAGGACTTTTTGTGGTGACCATGAATTTGGAATGTGGTAACCACAGAGAAACCACAATCTATCATGCGATTAAACGCTTTTGAAGTGTTCTTATACATATTTGAATAAGGATAGTTAAAAAGGACACCAGTTCAATCGAATGCGTATCGAGTGTCTTCTTGAACCATCTTGAACTTTTTTTCTGATCCATCTGGAATACATACAAATACACCTTGTGCACCCACAACACTTCCGGAGTAAGGACATATGTACACACAAAGCAAGCAACAGTAATTATCTTCGGTTTCTTTCGATTCTTCCAACGGAAAAGCCTCACCTCACGTGGCCGGTGTCTGTCACACCGCACACACCGCCAGAACTGGACGAGAGTCAACCGATGTAATGTGCAATTGAAATACATTAAATAGCCACCGCCAACGTTCGTCGTGGTTGTCGCTTAAGTCTTAACACACACTCACCGGTGTATCCATGTGCCGGCGAAAGAAGAAGAGAGAGAGAGAGAGAGAAAATAAAAATAAAAGCGAAACACAATAACAACACAGAGCTTATGCGAAACGGCGCAAAATAATTAATCTCCGTAAGCCGTCCTCGTAATTAATTTACGTTTATTGCGCCCCTAAATCATCGTGGTGGGGGGGGTGGTTATCATTTGATTAAGTGCAACTCATTATTTATAACGTTTCGTTTTCTTTCGTGTATTTTCTTCCTTTTCTTCTCTTTTTTTCGACGTTTCCTTCGACCCCCTGTCCACTGTTCGATTTTGCCTTCCCCAGAGAATTTCTCTTCTTCTTCTTCTTCTTGGCTTATACATATTGTTTTGCATTTTTGGATTGTTGTAGGTACTTTGCCTGGAATTCTCGTACTGTACGGACACTGTTGCAAGTAAATTAGATTTGAGACAGCGGATAAGATATCAAGGAGGACATATTGCAAAGGGATGTAGATAAGCCTAGTGTTCTGTTAAGGTTACGGGATAGCTTGAAATTAAAAAGAAGTGGATACTTTGTGTAGAATTGTGGAAAAAAAGCGCGATACTATAAGTTTTCTTATAAAAAAAACAAATTAATGCATACGAACAGTGAGCTTAATAAGTTCTTTGAGATGATTCTTGTAAATTTTGACTTAAAAGTTGCTTTGAGAAGGCAAAAGGTTAACAGTTTTCATTTCTTTCAAACTAACCTATCAACTTGACATCCTTTCGGAAAATCAAGCAGCAATCAGGTCCTTGAAATCATTTTCTACAAAAATCGTTAGAAGATCTAGATTGCCGATCAACTCTCATGGGGGAGCAGTTCAATATTCACCTTTCTTGGGTGCCGGAGCATAGATATATTCCAGAGAACTGTAAGGCAGTCTGCATAGACGGTGAGTTGGAGGAGGAGATACAATGACGAACTGTACGGGCTGTACAGCAACAACGACTTAGCCAGAAGAGTGAAGGTCCAACAACTGAGGTGGCTGGGACATGAAGAGTGGATGGACATCAATGCTCCGGTCCGAAAGATCTTCGAATCCGCCCCCGACGGGCAGCGCAGTAGAGGGAGACCGCGACATAGGTGACGCACGCAAGTTGAAGGGGACCTCAACCAACTTAGCGTGCGAAACTGGAGGCAGCTAGTTAAAGATCGAGCTGGCTGGAGACGCTTGTTGGTTGAGGCCCAAGTTCACGCCGGACTGTAGCCGGCAGACAAATTGGCCAGATGTAGGTACCGTGGGCTTATCGATCGCTACAAAAAGCTGGATGCTATCGAGAGAACAAATTCTAAGTTGACAAGCGGTATAACGTTACAGATTTGGCCAAAGCTGGATCTGGAACGCTCTAAGAGTTTAATTTCTCAGATCACATATCAGAACCGTAATAGCTGTCATCACACGACACTGTCGACTTTTGCAGAAACTGCATGGACGAAAGAACTTCTGAATTGCTATCATTTTGGACAGAAAGTTGAACGACACTTGATTAGGCCATGAGGGGCCTCATAGTTCTCAGCAAAGTTAAGAATCTTGTGATTCCCAGCAAGATTGCTCCAAATGAGGCACCTCCCGATTGTCCTTGCACACGAATGGTTGACTGCTTTTGGGATATTAAGTGTTTTTGTCTATTTCGAGCTCAACAATTTCTTATGGTACTTATTCCCATCTCGTTGAGATTGTACTTGAGTTAATAATGTCCGGTTAGGGGTTTCCATTAAGAGCTTAGCACCACGCTTGGTTAATACGACCATTTTTTGACTTCTCTTATTGTTTGAGGGGCTTAGGATATTTTTTTAATTACCGAAGACCTGTGGTTGACTTCTTTTTTAAAAGCTTCTCATTGTGCTCCCATTAGTAGAGCTCAAATTCAAAGTGGCTGGTTGATAAGTCACGAAAGGCGGACTGAATTCCTTGTTTGGTGGGCTTATCAGCAATCTCGTTGCCATCTCGTTGCCCTTGTGTCCGAGAGCGAGATACACCGAAATGTGTATCCAAGCACAACTTTCATGTATGGGCCCATCATCAAATATGGACTCTGCGATGGTCCTCAATCCCAAAAGGACACCTTTTCTGAGAACTTTTCTGTTTGTGGAAATGACCATAGACTAGGCGTCGCTCTCAATGACCTCTGAAGAAACTGCAGAGCGGCACTCGTTCACGTTCACGTGCTTTGCGTATAAAGTATGTCAACTCAACATTATTGTATTTTCGAACACCAGACTTACCGGACCTTGTTTCGTCATCCACAATTCCAAGATCGATAAGTGGAGTATTTTTAAATAATTGATTCTAAATATTTCTTTGAAACTGCCTTTCATATCTATTATACACTCAATACGATAACTTAATAGGCTTTCCATGTACAGTACATGTATAGCGTTCCATTTAAAATGCTTAATTAATTCCAATTGCATTACAAATCGAGCGCAATCGATCGGCATAATTTAATTTACTGACTTTTCCGACAACGGTCTACCTCTACCTCCGTTTCATTCCAATGGTCTAATTCGCGTGTCATTAATTTATGAGCTTCCTCCTGCCATTATCTCTTCCCCCCATCGTTTTTTTTTTCTACATAAAAACACACAATTTCTTTTGAAAAAAAAAGAACGTAAATAATTTTTGAATAATGATTAGCAAAGCATCGACTCAATATTAGCATCCTCACTGCTTACTTCCAGACAAGGAAACAACCATGATTCGACCCCAATTTATCAAGTTCCCTGCGAACATCAATTGGGTGGATGGATTCTCCATCTGACTATGTCAGAAAAAACTCAAAGAACCGATACAACATTCAGCACCGCTGTTTTACTTGATCATCGTTATTATCATTATCATAACGTGCCAGTAGCATCCCCCAGATGAATGGGCGATGATGAGGGTGGTAAAGTTCGAACTCGAAACTTGGCAGACGATATGCGAGTAAATTTTTCAATGTTCATCACCCCCCACGAATGAATTATGGATGTCAGTTTTTCGTTTCTTCAAGATGAGCTGTTGAGAAACATCCCCAAATGGGAAACCATCCCTCCCAGGCAACCGCTATTTCTTGTATTTCATTAGCTTTAATTTTGCTTTTGCCACTAAGTTGTGTTGTAAGTCGTTTGTTTGAGTGCTTGACTGGTGGCGCGGCGGGGGGTAACTTTTGCTAGATTTTATTTTCACTTTGGAATGTGAATTTTAAAACACCCTCTCACCGAAGGCAACGTCGATGATTTGTGGAAATTGTAATTGGCTACAACGGAAACGTGAAGTTTTTAATGGCCATTACAAATATTCAGAAGAGAGAAGGAAAAAAACTGTTTACAGCAAGCTAGTCAAATGAAGATTGAGGCAGTTTGTACAAGATGAGACGACACAATTTCATCGTATCCCTCATAGGACTTGACCAGAGTATAGGACCAATACATTCGTTTGAAACTCGAATACAGCTCGCATGTTTGATAAGGAGTTCCCGCAAAGTTTTACAATTAATTTGATCCTGTTCAAGGGCAAGCCTGAGTAGCTAATATAATTCAAACTTTCAAATATCGTCCACAGTAATATGGTACAACTCACCTTCCTTAACATTTCGATATGTCTAGTCTCAAAATTGAAAGGCAAAGGGCTCCAGCATTGAATTTACGAGAATTTCACTGGTATGACCCATGTTCTGATACGAACTTCTTGTCAACCTTATAATGTGCATCTTATAATAGACAAACATCTAGCAACAATGTTCATCGCTGAAATGGAGGATGGAAATTGGAGGCGTCAGAGGCGGAAGAGCACACCAAGCAACTGTGGCAAAGACGATAGATTTCTGAAACTAGAGAAAGGTGGGCGGCGAGACTGATTAGAAACGTTGCTAAATGGACGGAACGGAAACTACTACTTCACCCAGTTTCTAACAGGGAAATTTCAATGCGTACCTTCTTAAGATGGGAAAAGTAGGGAAGCCCGGCTTGCCGATATGGCGACTCTCCAGTAGATGACGCAAACCACTTTTTTTTTCATCTCAAGGGCAACAGAAAGAACCAGATTTGAATTAGAGCCAGACAACATCACTCCAGAAAATGTCCTAAAACTGATTATCTCAACCACCGACAAATGGAACCAAGTAGGCTTCTTTATCCAGTCGGTGGTGCAGAAGAAAAACAGAGAGGAAGACGAAAACATGCTCTCATATGAACATCGAATAAAACATATCTGAAGCCTGTTGGGTATAAGGAAGACATAGGTTAGGTTAGGTTAGGTTAAAGAGGTGGATGCATCGCGTGGTGCAGCCCTTACTCGGATCTCTAATGGATCCATTGTGTTCCTCTGTCGTGGAGTGTCCATTCTGAAAAGAAAAGAAAGAAAGGAAGGGTCTAGATGAGTGCAGCTACGAACGTTCGGCATCCCTGAACCATCCCGAATTCGTCGCGAATTTTAAAATGACTTTTGGTGGCTTGTTGGACAGCTCGTCCAGGTCGTTGAAATTATTTTTACCGAGGACCGTCTTCCTTGTTCTATATAGGCTGGGACATTCGCATAGGAAGTGGGTTGTATTCTCTTTCGTGTCTGTATTACCGCAGCCTCTGCATAGTATAATAAGAAAGACATACTCGAGACTTTTTGCGAAGAAGTAGGGCCTGATGCCAGAAATGATTCTCTGGACTTATCTCACTATCATTGTATTGTGGGATATTCTTGAGCACAAAACTTCAAACGAAAACTATCATCATGAGGGTAGCACTTAAGCAACTGCAGCCTTGAAAGCTCTCCTAAACCTTACTCACTTGCACGCAAGAGTTAAAAAGTTGACCGCAAGCCCAATAAAATTTCATGCTTTGTGTAACTTTGAATCAGATGACCTAAGTAGGCATCTAAAGATCCTCAAAGCAATATTTATATCATGGGCTTAATGTCCACTAGGATTAACTTCATAAGTCCTTTCAACTCTATAATCCATGAATCAACTAACTGGAACAACCGAAGTATAATCACCACTTCATGATGGTGCACTGACGGAATAAAAAAACCAAAACGGACACGAGTAGCTACGGTCCAAACCTCAAGCTGGTAGTCCACTCTTGTCTTTTAGACAAACGTATATTTTTGCAGCCGAACTGTGCGTCAAGGAATGCATTAAATGAAACCCACATAAGCAACACATTGTCGGCCGTAAAGGCTTTGAGTTCAAACCGTTTTGACTAAAACGTGGAGCGATCTAAACACCTTTAAGCTGCTCCTTATAAAACCACGATCTATTACGGAAACAAGTGCATTGAAAGCAAGGAATTTGCCGATAAGTCAAGGATCCAAATCAACATTTAGATATAGACCCAATATGTGACTTACTAACAACAGCTACATAAAGTTGGAGCTCCAAGAGAAGCTCTCCAAAGAAAACTCAACAAAAGGCCTCCGATAAGCTTAAAAGATGATCATCACCTTAAACAATAAAAGATATCAAGCAATTCTAACCCCCAAGCAAGGGTGATGCTAAGCTCCTTAGGCACACCCATCATTATTTTGAGTTAAATTCTATTCCGTCAAAAGGTCAAACTTGATGGGTGATGCGCCCATATACACAATTATTCGCAACAAGCTGATTCTTAGCTTTGCATTAACCCTGACTTTTCTGATTCAATCAAAAAATAAGCATCCGCTAACAATACATCACACTATCAAGGTCACGGCAACAACTTCACACAGGAATTCACCGAGAGTGATTATTTTTGATGTACGGCTTCCAATGCAAGGTGCCATAAATCGCACTCCATGCACTGCCAATGCGCACCATAAACAGACCGCGCGAGATGTTGTGATAAACCTTGTTGCCCTGGCCAGCCTGTCCCAGCCTCCACCGTGTCGTCGTCGCCGCCGCCATTCACCCATCGATATTAATTTTTCATTTCATCATTATAAACTCACCGATTCGATGTAAATCAATCAGTCCCAGCGGAGAGGGAGACAAACGAAAAAAAAAAAATCGTAATCGGCCAAATATGGCGCAGAGAATGAAAAGCAGTTGTCCTCTTTATGATCATCGTAAATATTGAAAGAAATAATATTCCAAACTTGAACCCACATTGGCACATTCACCATGTGTACAGCAGGGACGTGCGGTACCGGCTCCCCGATATACCTGACGATTTTGTCGATCATAACTGGCAGCGTGCAGCCGTTCGCATACGAATAAAAATGATAATTTCAATAATTTCATACATAGATACACTTGTTGTGGCCGTAGTTGTGGTGTGCACTCCATGATTCCACATGATTTATCTGAATCTAACGAGAAATTTATTAATTAGCGTCGATCGTAAATAATTTTATGATCGATTGGGAATCGATCACCGCACAGCGGGTAGAGAACGAATACACTAGATACAATTGCCTCATGACATTTGTTTTGAATTTGAATGCAAATGTCAGTGCGCACATCAAGACGAACTCGACAATAGGGTGAATGCTCTAATTGATGCAAAAACTGTGTTGCAACATTAAAATAGAATATTTTATAAAATGCAAAATTCTTGAGCATTGTCTTATGATGCGTTATGATACATTCAAGAGGAGCCACTTGGGCCCAGATGTCAACCAGTCACCAACCATCACCGTGTCGCAGTGTTCAGCAGACAAAAGCAACGCATTCTCAATCTGTCGGTCGATAAATTTTGTGTCGTAATGGCTTCATTTATTATTTTTAATGGTTTTTGAAAGCCATTGTGTGGAAGTACGATTATTGCAAGTGCAGGCGACATTGGTGACATTGTCACTCATGAGAGCTCGTGGTGGTGGAGAGTGCATGTTTATGAATATGAATTGTTTTTAAGAAGGGAAATGCATTTCAATAGAAGAACGGGTGTTAACATTCAAAATAAAGTGTAGACAGTGATAGATCAGTGGAATGGCGGACTGTCTAGTAAGAGAATGTCTCTCTTCTGAATTGGGTTAGCAGAGGTGCAATTGAAATATGTCTTAGACATGGTCATCTATCTTCAAAAATGTTGTTGAACAGAGCAAGCAACTCAAACCATTCTGCGCCAAGCGCTACAATAAACGGAACATATTTACTTATTAAGGTGGAGCTACAGTTCGGGGATAATCTGAAGTGGCCATGGTGTAGTGGATAGCATCATCACTTGTCATTCCAGGGTTCCAGGTTCAAGAAAGTTAATCGACAACGAAAAAATGGATGTCAACTCTAGTGCATAGGCATAACACTGGCAGTAGGGTGGTCGTTGCCATATGGCTTCAAGTGTTGACCGCACTAAGTAGTGACAATGACATCAGGAAGTTCGAAAAAAAAAAACTGTGAATTATAAGCAATGGCAAGAAAGTTATTCTGGACACAACTCTCGAAGCAAAGACTGAAACCTAATACTACATGAGTTTCAAAATCAGTCCTTTAGATGCCTTCGAGACTATTCTGGACACAACTCTCGGAGCAAAGACTGAAACTTATCTACTACTGCCTGAGTTTTAAAACCAGTCCTTAAATTGCCCAAGAAGCTCTTAACTTCCCATAGATAGATATTAGTAGGAAATATGTGTAACAGGGTTTCGAAAGCAGCTGAGAGCATCTGTGATATAGATGCAAGCTGAGCTTTGTACGCCTTCAAAAGCACTGATTTTGCACATTTTATCTAGCGTAGATCATCAGACAACTTTTCCGAAAAGCATAATAGGTTGGAAGTCCCATTTTGGATCCAATGCCTTTTGTCAATTGTATCATCGTACGGTCTTGAATCCGCTTTCTTAACTACACATGCTATCTCACATCCTCAACAACACACATCACCAACCAGGTCACACGAGTCGTGGTAACAAAAAGGCACATCTAGTGTTGCATGGGTTCATGCTGAGCCGCCACCTCTACCTACCTACCTACGGTCTTGAAAATTCAGTTCCCAAATAGGTTTACTGTGTAAGAGTAGTCCTAAGTATGTATTAAGATTGTTGGTAAGCCGATGTTCCTTGAGAAGAGTACTAGTTCAGTTTTCAATGGTCTGTTCCCATTCCTTTAAGAATGTCAAGCCAGAAAAGTCGATAAGTAGCTCATCGAATTTATCAACAGACTCAGTTAACTAACTCTATAACGAGCTGGCTAGAGACCCTTGTTGTTTGAGGCCCAGGTCCACCCCGGACTGTAGCGCTGTTACTGCAGGTAAAATTCTCTAAAAATCATACACCAATTCGATTGCAGTAAAGTCTTTGTGTCACCAGCTGTGTGCCACGTCACACCATCTTGTTCAAACTATATATCATGAGGTCCGACAGCTGTATGTTTGATACAACAAATTCAAAATCTAACCACTTATTTGGCACAGCAGTGTACAGCGTCATCTGCACTTACCACTCCTTCGAACGACTTAAGTGAAACGTCATTGATAGCGGTAGCTTGGTCGTTTTTAAGGATACAAATAGAATGCTCTGACAATCAAATCTTCCACAGTGTTCACCACACGTTTCGGGAAATTCGGAAAACTGACTTGTGGATCTTATACTTTTTAATGAGTTTAAGTTCCTTAACATCATTTGCCGGTAGTCCTCAGGGCTTCAGTAATGTTTGACGAAAATCGCCTGTGATCCAACCCATTCCTTTTTTGTTCTCACTGATATCTTGAAGGATTCTATTAATCCCATGTGGGTATGTCACCCAATGTATGGTAAAACCTGTGGTCTAAAGCCCAAGGTCACATATCCTCACCTACGCCCCCGTAATATGGGTCAATGAAAAATCTACCACAACGACTTCAAAGATTAGCATGTCTCGCCATCACAGCGAACTTGCCTTGCGGCAGCCCTAAAGGCACTCGTTGGGCTTACTCTACTGCACATCTTTGTCAAAAAAGTGGCAATACGCAGTTCAGTTAACCTCCAACGCTCTACAGGAATTCAGCCAAGCAGACCAACGAGTCATATGGCTATCATTTCCCTGAGGTTGAAATGAGGAGCACAGTATCCGACTTCATGGAATTGCAGACCAATTGGTGCTGAACCCTTCTGCGGCATCCCTACTTCCACGTTCAAAACGAGTCTGGACAGCTGGGAAAAACGGACGGATCCAGGGACTAAGACAAGCTAAAAGAGAAACCCGACCCCTGAACATAACCACAAAAAATATTCTCAATCACAAAAAGGACGATTTCAGAAGGCTTGCCGATCACTGCAGCCTCAGATATCACTTACATGAACTTAATATAGTTCAGGAATCTGAATGCCGACTCTGCTTATAGGAAGATGAAGCAGCGGAACATGAACCATGTGAGTGGGTAGCTGTCTGCAGAGTCAGGAAACGCTTTCTTCACAAGGAATTCCTAACACTTATCCTCATACTCATCAACTTCATTAGGAAGAAAGAAGATCTCTTTGTCTAACTGGCTCCAGGCACATTAGATCTCTCAGATCGCAGTACCACATGCGTCAGTCGCAGAGCCTAACTATAATAATAATAATAATAATAATAAGGCAGCCTTACCCCAACTAGTTACAGTACTCTTGTAGGTTTTGGCTACCTAAAGCCAGTACTAAATAAAGCTACTTCTTCAAACACCATCAAACAGTGTATTTCTGAACTGTTCACCACTATCTGTTAGCTGTCTCTCCTCTCTACACACCCACAATAATCGTCGTGCTTCGAATGCACATCAGTTAACCTTCAAGCCTACTTTCAAACGTACTGTCAAGTATAGAGATTCTTTCTTTAGCCGTTCCACACGAAGGTGGAATGATCTACACAGCTCTGTGTTCCTTCATCACTACAACCCACAAGCATTTAAAGCCAACGTGCACGTTACCTCCTTCGTCTCTCCTCTAATTTCCCTAATGCCGGTGCTCCAGTTTAAGGGTAGGATGATTATAAAAAAATAAAAAAAAAGCCATTTGAACTTGATTTTTGAAAAATGCTGAAAAAAGTGTTGCATTCTAAATACAAATTTGTAACATCTTCGATTTTCGAAGAAAATTCAACCCCTTGTGGACCGAAATTTCAAAAAAAAATCCTTTCTTAGTAGATGCCGACGTCATGAACACACTCAATGTATGTTTCAAAAATCAGGTTCCTATGATAAACGGTTTGAACTGAGGCATTGATAGATCAACTCTCTGCATAATCTATCAGCAAACAATTAAAAATTAATTAAAAAAACTTACAAAAGTTCAAATGGCATCGCGGATACAAATTATCTCGTTCTCAAGACAATTTATAGCACTCTGTCCGAAAATTTATTATTCACTTTACGTATATATAGCGCTTCGAAATACAATCAAATTTGAAACGAAATATCGTGTTCGAATGATGATCGTTGCGCAATTAAGAAATCATTCTAACTCATCTATTTAAAGATTGGAGAAAGCCTTTCCACGAAAATGCGTTAAATTTCCACCGGGCTTCCTATTTTCGTTCTCTTCATTTTCTTTTTCCCTGATTATATTTTCTTTGTTGGTTTATTAGTCCCGTTTATTGAATTCCATTAGCGCGGAGAAATACATTTCACCCTTGTGTCGTCGTCGGACCAACCAAACGATATCGGTGATCATCATGGAACGATTTTATTTTATTATCGAAATATTTTGAATGGATTCGAACATTAACCGACCGACCAATAACCACTTTTGGCCATAAACAGTTCACAGGGCCCCACTATCGTTGGTTGGTTTGGGTTGTGTGATGAAAGAGCGAACGGATCGCTGAACCACCGTCTCTGTCCGTTGGTTAATCTTTACGACTTCATTGGAAAACCACCACGATCGAAGATTTATTAGAAATGAAATTCAATATTTCCATTTCCATAGTGATCGCGCTCTGGTGATCGTTGGTGATCCATCCGGCGGGACACCTGAGTGCATCGGCTGCAACTGCAGGTGGATGGACATTGATGCGAGCGATGACTTAAAATGTCATCGTATGCATTGTGGTGCGATCCACTATTTTATAGATCTCGTTTTGATTTGGATGCATCGTCGGTGTGCTTTTGGATGTGGATGCAGAGCGGAGCGCTACCAATTGGTGTTCTGTTTTCTTTGTGTTAAGTTGTTAAATGCGATTCTGGGAAATTCAATTTTTTATTTCGTTGGCCTTGATGAGTGTAGTTTTGCTTTTCCAGCTCGATGTTTGTTTTGGGATCTTTGGGAAAAAATATACGCAAATGAAAATTCGTTTCCTTTGATTGGATCGAATGTTCGTACGGATGGGCAAACGATGCGATGTGTGGAGTCTGTGTGTGTATCTGTGTGTTTCTAATCCAATAATAGTGGTGCATCGTTGATTTTATGATTACAATGGGTCAGCAAATTGGTAGCGATACATTATGGCAGATGTTTCAAGGTGGGAGGCCAACGGGTGGTGGAGGTGCTGCTCTGTAAATTTATTGATACGACTATTGTGATGCTGATGATCTTTATGTGTATGTGGGAGGGAGCGGTTCAAAGTGCATTCGCTAACAATTATGCATGACTTTGTAAATTGGCACTGAGTGCTCTGTGTTGGTTCAAGTACAGGGTGGAATGAAAAATTGAAGTGCAAAATCTTTGTTAAGGTTGACAGAACCTTTGTTTGATTCTGTCAAGCCGGGATAAATGCCATTAATTCGGCGGTAACATCAACAAAACTATTGTTAGAGTGAACTGGCACTCGGTCTGCTTTGGGTTTTGTGTGGGAAACGTCTTCATAGCCTTCATAGTTTTATGTCAAACAGTGTCTGCAATCCGTTTGAAGCGGTCACAGAAAATATCACACCTCCAAGTGCATTATATCCAGTGATATGTGGATTCACTAGAACAAGGTCAAAACATACTAGCCAGTCTTGCCCATGGCGATAACCACGGGATACTGGTCTTGTGAAGACCACGTAGCCAACCTAGAGATAACACACAACATACCGCCGCAGTTGCAAGAATGAAAGCGGGAAAGAAACCCTTGCTCAGCACTAGCCAGAGCTTACCTACCTACATATCTGTGGTTACAAGGAAAAACAACATAAGTCGACTTGTGTCGTGAGTGACTCTTGCTGTTTTTCCTTGTAGCCACTGATATGTACCTCTTCCCTTGAAAGTGAATATACGAATCTACTCTTTGAATTGTATTGTAGCTACATATGACCTTTCACATCCTTGACATGAACCGACTAGTAAGAAAGGGTGTGTACAACCGCTTCATTTTTTAAATAACGTGTCACCCTATGCGTTTCTAATCAACAATTCCAACTGCCAACTACACAATCTGTCTGGACTTATGTCAGAAATGCCAATATTCGATTATGCTTACCGGTTTAACCCTCCGAAAAACACCCTCCCACTCGGTGTATATAGCTCATTTGTCTGTCGATATATTCTCCATTCTGTCGACTGTTGTTTTATCCCGTTCCAATGCCGAAGGACACACTGAAAAGCGCAGTGTATACCTTGCGTCAAAACTGCCTTTATAACCTCCATCTTTATCATGACTATACCATAGGATTTGTACGCAAATTTCGCATTCGCAATAATCCCCAAATGTTCAAACGGGATCGAATGGGGTTGTCATTTCATGCGTTTGTATGCAATGGATGTATCTCATCCTTGTGCAAAATGTAATCATACAGTTACAAGTTATGCTGCACTACTTTTGCTCTCCTCATGGCAGAGTGCATCGTCAGAGCTGCTGATTGAAAGTATAAAACGGGAACCGGGGATGATGGTTTGTTGTGTAAAAGGTGGGGCATGTAGAAATTCTAAATTTTGATTGCATGCTCATCACACACACACAATGCGAGAGCGTAAATTAGGATTTCAAATGACATTTCGAATATTTACGGCATCCTGAGTGCAGTTAGATTGCAAAATGGCAAAACGGTATAATGCCACCACCCATCAGGAATGGGGTTGTAAATGAATTAAGCTTTTTGTGTGTGTATGCTGTAGCAAGTTGGGTTAGGTGGGTTAGACCCCAAAAACTGCATTGATTTTAGCCTTTGCATTGGATTTTCGTGAACATTTTACGTTTGTGGATTAAATGTGTGTGATTGTTGAGTTGGTTTTTTTTTCTAGAAAGGGCTAGCTAGTGGACAGTGTTATAGGTCGGTTCGGACTATACACAACTAAGGGTGGGGTGAGGCTTTTTAATAATTCAAAAGCGTTTTAGTTGGTTTTGTATTCGAAATCAAATTGGATATTTACATATTTATTGAGGTCCTCCTATGGCATGTTCGTTATTAAAGTGAAATGTTTAGTTAGAAATGATAAACAGATTTTAATATTTTATTAGAAGCCAAAGAGTGTTGTCAATGACAAATGAGTATTGAGTGATGTGTTAAGCTGTTGTTTGTGTGAGTTTGATGTGAATTTAGAATTTGAAAAGGACATTGGGTAGTGGGGAAGGCTTTGTTTATAGACGTAGCTGAGGGGAGAAATGCGGAAAGGTGCATTTACTTTAAAAGAAGAAGAATTGCATCAAAGATGGTTACAACTCTTCTTAAAATATCTTGTGAGCTTTTTCAGTTACCTATCGATCAATATATGTAGACTAATGATCTTCTACCTACATCCTATCATATGGATGGTCTTCTACCCACTTCTCAACTAATGTTGGTATCCGCCAGGGCTATATTCTCTCTCCGAAATATTTTCTAATATTTGCCAACGACCTTCTCCCTTTCCTTTGCAGATGATAGTACTCTTGACTTCGCTTGTTCTTTAAAGACTCCACGACAAATCACAGATGCTGCTTAAATTTGCATTAAATGCCTCGGTTCCATCAAATTATGAAAACGGGTTTTCACTCCCACAGTCTTGGCTACGATCTATAAGGCTCACATCCGTCCAATGCTTGAATGCAACCGCCGTGCTTAGGCATGAGCTCATACATCATGCATCAGTTTACACGACCATATCTGGCGGCAAGTGTTCGTTTTCGTTTTGAATGCATTTTTATTATTATTAATTCATTTACTCTTACACGCTAGACAAAAAACGCTTAAAACTAGCTTAATTAACTTAACTATGTAACTCTAACTTACTGGCCCTACACGGGCACTCTAAGCTAAACTTAATACTTATTCTATGTCTTTCGACGTAACCTAAGGCGGCAAGTGTTCGCACTGATCGGTGATCAACTGTAGTCATATTCACTCTCGATCGCCACCGGAACATTAGATACTTAGCTCTCATATACCGGTACTTCCATCACAATTGTTCAGACTTAACACATAGTTGTGTCCTGCGTTCGCCTGTCATATTTGTTCAATTGGAATTCACGGGCGGCATCGGCCATACACTCACGTATCTTAGAGTCTGCTCTCGTTCGAAAAAATTTACAAAAATTCCCTAATCGCCTTGAGCATCCCTACCTTATACCTTAGAGCAAAGACGGTCAAAAACACGGAAAGAAAAGAAAAAGAAGGGAAGTGCCCCAAGGAAGTATGCCAATACATTGAAGAAAGACCTACCTACCTACGTTACCCTAACTGGCACGAAATTTCGTCTGCTAAGCAAGTGATGTAAAGGGCAGTTGATGAGAACCCCCCTCCGCCCAACGAATTATGCTGAGCAGCCACTAGCGTGTCGCGGTTCTCCTCATCTTTCAATATGGCCAGATTGGTACACATTCGGTGCTCTGAGGGACTCACTTATTATTGAATACCGTTGTCGTCCAAATGTCTCATAAAAGCTGGAAGTAGACGAAAACATTTCTTCAGCTATTCATCTGCAAATATTATCCCAAGGTTCTTCCAGAAGATCGATCTTGCCGCAGATCTCCATATCTGATTGCTGATAGATGAGACGGAGTAGGTTACAATATTTAAAGAGGGATTGTCTGCTTCTCTAGACTCGATAAAGTCTCGCCCGGATACTGAAGCAAGAAGAGATAGATTTGGCCTCACTTGTATCTGAATAGAACGTGAAGACTTTTGTCAATCTTTGTAGTAGGAACCCTCACAAGACATAGCTTATATGCACGCAGATAGCAGAATGGATTCCCCCTCCAACGATTTTTACTTAAGCTGTAAAGAAGAGTAGAAAGGAAGAGTAAATAGCCTTCTATGAGCATGTCCTACCCTATCTAAAGCTGAGAAGGAAAACCATCGGCGAGTACTTCTATGACGATCTAAGTGACCTAGTCAGACTCGATATTTACAAAATAAAGATCTTTGTGTGACCCAGAAAGGGCCCAACACCTACACGGCTGCCCTTAGGATTTTTCTGTAAGAGCAAAGGGAATTCATCATGCAAGGTTCGATGATCGACGTGGTTTCACAATGGATCCACATTTTGGTCTGTGTCCCCAATTGACGTTACCTTACTTTTTAGTCGGTTGAATCAAGATCAAATTTGACTAATCGACTCTTATGTAGATCAGACTTCTCTTGAATCAAATAATTCCGGTAGATACGCGTAAACGTAAATTATTTGCATAATTTCCCACACCCATTGGCTTGCATATAAAACCTCGCACACTAATTGAATTGAAGTCTTTCACCAATTGCACAAGATACTTCCCTCCTCGAAGTTGCCACTGCAAGAGCACACATAAAATCAATTCAAGAGGCTCTCACGCATTATTACCTCCTTCCTTCTTGGTGGCTACAACAACGCTTACATGGCACATAACACTTGAGAGCCCACACTCAACATTAATGGTGTGATAACATGCTGTGTGTGTGGATATTTTTTTTTTTTAAAATTCTGCAAAACTGATTTCATTTCGAGTACAAGTCCTCAAAAATCAACTCAACCACCAACCACCAACAACCAGCACCCGTCATCGTCAGAAGAATAGCACTGCGCACTCGAATTGGTCCATATTTCGAGTGCTTACATGTGTCCTTGAATTTTTATGAAATAAAAAATAAATTTTCAACAATTCTTGTTCGGTAATTGCGTAAGGACACTTGATTTCGCTTAATTTACTTCGGACGTAAACTCATCCCCGAGTATTTACTTGGGGAGTACCATAAATGCGGTATCCTGCTGCGGTAGTGGACGCACTTAATTAAACGGAAATCTAATTTTTTTTTCCAAAGGAAACCACTACAGTGACCGATCTTGGTGGTTTTTTAAGTTCCAGAGGAATGAATAAATATTTGATTTTTACACGCACCCTTAAAAAATTAAGGATACTTTCTTCAAAAGGAAGAGAGTTCTTTTGCGTGGCAAAAACGAAAGGAAAAGGAGACGATTCGTGTTCGGTTCGTTAAACTTTTTGACTTTTGTAGGGAAAAAAAATTAAAACCTTGTGGAAAGTTTTTTTTTTGGGTAATAGTGATTCATTTGCGGTTCAATTGTGGGATCCTTAGACCCCTAATTCTAGAAATCATTGAGCATATCGACGTTAGTTATATAAGTGACGATGACTATACGGTTTGGTAGGTACATATTTTTATAAAATTAAAAGTCATGCGAAAGGATATTGTTAAGGCGGTTCACAGTTTGATTTATAATTTTAAAATTTGGAACGGAATCATTGCAGCTTTGCTAATCTTTGTTTTGACAAAAAAAAAAAAGGCTATCGTACGTCTTACAAGAACATCTAAGGAATATCGTTGTCTCTGCATATCCCGGCACTGTAGATCAACCAAAGACTAAATTCTTACAGAAAACTTCAACGAATTTCAAGTCGAAACTCATGACCTCTTTATCGACTTAAAAGTTGCAAATGATAGTATTCATGTCGAGTTCTACACGAAGAAAACTGGTCCCGTTATGTCGCGCAACACTGGAAAACACGCAACTCTCCGTGCAGTTCGGAAACACCTGATCTGGTCTTTAGACGTTTCCAAGCTTGCACTGGAGATAGGCTGCCATGTGGGTTCTTCAATTTCGTACTCGGGCAAGTAGGGCTCAAAGCAAGAGTCAACACAGTAATCACTATTTTTCACATATCCATCCATCTACTGATGTATACAGATGACACTTACATCTTCGGACGCTTTCATAGAAAAGATGAACCGAAACGAGTTGAAAACAAAAAAAAAAACATCAGACCACCGCAAATGACTGATTCCTATCAATTCCTATCAGTTAAAACCCAATTAATTTTGTAAAGGTCTCTAGATTTAAAATGCGAGACTCAAATGCGCTTCTTCTTCTTCATATTTGGCGCTACATTTCGGGGTGAACCTGGGCCTCAACCAACAAGCTTCTCCAGTTAGCCCTGTCCTTAGCTTACCGCCTCCAGTTACACACTACACGTTTTTTGAGGTTCACTTCTTTTGTGCGTGCCACCTTAGGCTAGATTTTCCCCTACTGCAAGTCCCTCCAGGTTGGATTCGAAGACTTTTCGGGCCGGAGCGTTGGTGTCCATTCGCTCTACATGTCCAAGCCATCTTAAACGACCAACGTGTAGTTTTTTGACTAGCGCAATGTCGCTGTACAACTCGTACAATTCGTCGTTGAACCTCTTCCTTCAGAGCCCGTCTATGCAGACGGGACAGAAGCGATCCGCCATTGATAAAGTCCATGCTTCAGTGTCATAGAACAGGACTGGGGTGATTGAGGCCTTGTAAAGAGCTTCCTTAGTTCTTCGGGAAAGGGCCTTACTACTCAATTGTCCTCACAGCCCAAAGAAACAGCGATTGGCAAGAGCTATGCTTCGTTTAATTTCTGATTGGAGGTCGCTTTCAGAAGTGATAGCGGAGCCAAGGTAGACAATGTTAGACAAGTTAAAGCCGCTATTGTCTCAATACTAGCGAACACATCGGCGATAGCTCGCTGATTTCTGCCGATTGTATCAATATTGTCAGCGTACGTGAGTAGTTGCACTTCCTTTTGAAAGATTGTGCTGGCTTGAGCGTTTCGCACAATTTGTTGAAGTATGATGTTGAAGAAGTCGCATGACAGCGCATCACCTTGTCTAAATCTTTTTTTGATATCAAAGGTCTCGATGAGATCGATACCGACTTTGATAGAGCAGCGAGCATTCTCAAATGTCATCCTGCAGAAACGAACGATTTTGGCAGAGATGCCAAAACTAGACACGGCTTTATATAGCTCGTCCCTATAAATACTGTCAAAGGCGGCTTTAAAATCGATAAATAGATGATGTGTATCGATTTGGACTTCTTTAGGCCAAAGTTCTTGCATTACCCCAACATTTTTCTCAAATTGACTACCAGTTCCAATGCTTAAAGCCTATCGGCAAATGCTCGTAAAACGTGGAAGGCACCTATGTACATACCTAATTGTCACGTGGATTGGCTATAATTCCAACTTGCAAACGTTTTTTTTTTTTTTGTGTTTCATGCTCAATAATGCTTTTCTCGATCTTTCAAGTCATGATTTCGCATGCCTTCAAGGTAAAACCAACTCGTCATGTCCCTCTTTCAATGTCAGCTGTTAGGCACTAGATACTTTCTCCTCATTTTTTTACAAACCACCACAACACGTTTTCTCGCGTTTAATCACATCTTTAATCGATACACTTTCGCAATTTTGTGCAAAACTTTCAAGTCCGTGGATCAATAAAATACAAATCTAATTACTTTCATACTTATACATCTCGTCTTTCCTTCAATTTAACCCCCTCGGCTTTAATAAAAGTCCATTTTTGGCGTGCTCACATACCAGAACATTGTGTTTTTCTCAAGTATCTGCCATTTGGAATGTCAAACGGTCAAACATTCAAAAATGCAATGCAATGACAAAAACTGACGCCATCAGGACCGACCACATAGCCTACGCTGGCAGTCTAACTCTCTTGTCCATTTTCAAAATCATCGCCTGCCTCGCTCAAGTTCAAGGCATTTTGACGAATTTATTATGGAGATGAATGGCGCCCACCAAATGCGCGCGAGAGAGAGTCAACAAAAATGACCGCTTCCCCGGGTCCGTTGTGGCATTTCAATGCCAGTTCCGTGTCCACGTTGATTGATAATAAGTTATGCCAGTTTTTATCGTGTTGCCATCATCATCACAATTTAATATGATGGCCCCCTCTGATGCTGTCCAAACTGAATCCTTTTCTGACCAAAAAAAAAAACGGGGGAATTCTCGAAATTCCATAGGGCTCCTGTCGTCGTCGTCGGTCGGTCACATGGTCCACGTCTCATTGAGAATCTCTCAGTTCGGGAATATTAGCCGAAATTTTAATTACCAAACAAACACGATTAACTAGAAAAGCCCTGGAAGTGAGTTCATGACGGTCCAGGAAGGAGGTTGACATTTTTCTGCCGCAGCATGATGGCGACGTCATCATCATTCGAAGTCATCTCCCAGTGTTCGGGTATTCATGACGGTCGTGCGTCAAAAAAACAGCAGCGCGAGTTAATTGATTGATTTATTTCTGAGAAGATACTTTTTGTGTTGCAATGCTTTTGCTCCTGAAAGGGACTCCTATCTCCGTTGAACTGGAAAGGATTCAGTCGCATAATTTCGCGTATTAGAAACGGCCACGAGAATATATTTCGATTCTTGGTGGTCAAATTTATGTCAAAGTCTTGTGGCAGAGCGGATGGGGGGGAAGACAATTTCAAAATGTATTCGATTATGATTTTATGATGTTTTGGGTGGGTTTTGTCAGACAGGCGTCAGTCAGATGGAAGATCGGTGGAGACTGGTAGTATGTGGGACTTAAAAAAAACAGTAGCGCCGGGACAAATTGCGCAAGTCTTTATCTTTTGTGGAATGTTGAGTGATTTAAGTGGTCATAAGTGTTCTTTATTTGACGAATATAATTCGGGACAGTGCAGTGAGATGAACTTTTTAAACGAAAACTAATCGGTCTCTTCCTGGAGAAGTCTTCAAAGCTCTATATCTCTCTATAATAGGTTAATTCTTAACGAGATGATTGAGTCATTCTTATATTCACCTGCACCTATTGCTGACGATGCAGATACTCCAAGGAACTCTAGAACTATCGAAACTTGGTCAGTAGAAGAGACCTGCAATAGTGATGGATAAAGCGGGTCCAATTAATTAGGTACGGTCTATTGGATCGTATTACTAGTATCACAGAAACTATTCTAACTTGGAATACCTAGGTTCGACTTTTGTTTGACTATACAGCTTTTTGAAACTAGACTCCTATTTGCACTGACGGGCTTGGAAGAGCGAGATTCAACGACGAAGTGTACAACGTCAAAAAATTACAACAGAGTCAAAATAGGACGAATGGACACCAATGTTCTTGCCCACAGAGTCTTCGAATCTAACCCAGAGGGACAACACAGTAGAGAAAGACTTCCCCTTATATGAAGTGCACAAGAAGAAATGGATCTTAACCGACTTCGAGTGTTCGCAAATGTAGGCAGGTAACAAAGGACTGTATTAAATAGGCTAGGCAGGCTTTTTGGTTGAGGCTCAGTTTCAACTCGAACTGCAGCGTCAACAAAGTAGATGCTACTGTAAAGTGCTACTTAACTTGGATGTGATCAGCAGAGGAAACCGCTTTTAAGGAAATTCTACGTGTCAAGCTATTAGACCGATTTGGCCGGGGTTGGATCAGAAACTCTCCAGTTGACATTAGGCATCGTAACCGGGCAATGCCATATCAGAAGGCACGCCGAAAAGTTGAATGCCTTTTCTAATGATTTTTGTTGGAACTGTACGAATATGGTCGCCGTGCCTTAGTGATAAGTGCGTTGGGCCGCTGAGCGAGAGGGCACAGTTCGAGCCTCAAAACCACCTCAGATTTTTTCGCGGCACCACCTCTTCGCAGGAATGACAATCCTGCAATCTGTTATAAAAACAGCTTCTAAATCCGCCAGTTCGGAGTCGGCAATAAAACTGTAGGTCCCTTCCATTCATGCGAAAAATATAAAATGCACAACGTGAATAGATGCAAGAAGCTAGGCCCTGGCTCTCTATGCGCTGTCGCGCCTTATATGTAAGAATGTATGTCAGAATGAGAAGAGGTGGAAACAACTCTTCATCTTCTCCGTACCTATCCAGCGCTCTCCAGCAGACGGAAACGTTACATAGGAGCATACTTGACTTAGAAAATGTAGATATCAGGTGCCTCTAACGTTTTATATAGACTGTAGGTCACATTGGAACATTTCTAGATCCTTGTGGTATCGCAATGGACATACTTGTGGTTCAATTTTTGATGTACCTAGGCGCAGACAGCTCTACTCTAACCTCACCTTATCCTACATAAAGGACATCACTACCAATCGGATGTCTAGGGAACTAAGTTGTATCAAACTTTGGAAATTATATTCCATTACTTTCATAGTAAGATACGACTCACTGTCTGACCAACGGTACCACGAGCTTAACGATTCAGAAACTACATATTTGTTTCTTGTATGTAAATTCTGAAGGCGTCTTGGGTCTTTTTGTCTAAACTCAACTCCAGTGACATTGTCACATCATTTGTTGAAACGCCTTTTCGGTTTCCATTCAGTATCGGATCGGTTTTTATGAAGTTTACCTGCACATCTGTTTTGTCAAAACTACTCGGAGTTTTCATATTTTTCCCTCCCCCCAGCTTTTGTTCCCGTTTATCAGAACATCATAAGCATGTTTCCCTATATTTCTTGGCACAACATTCTCACAGTTGATGGCTTGTTTTATTTACATGAATGATGCAACTTTTGAAATCAACTCAAATCAGATAAAATCAATCAAAATACCCACCACCCTAAATATGGATTACCGAAAGGGTTGAGCAGCCATCTCCCTTTCAGTCAATTTTATTAATCGTGTACATCCACCCAAAGAGGAAAAAAGCAATTCACTTACTTCTACAGCAACAGTAACTGAATAATTTTATATCAGAAAAAAACGAGAAAAATATGTTCCAACATATGCGGGTCCATCGTCCGCCCGTACCCAGAAACACCACTCACAGTTGCACTCAACTTTGGCAAATGAAATAAAATGTGCGCGCTGTCGAACATATTTTTTATGCCATTTAACTTTTTCGCATTAAACTGATTAAATTGATTAATTTACTGTATTGCTGTAGGTTATATTGGCCGGCATTCAGACCGATTGACTGACTGGCTACGCCAAAGGGTTGTAATATTAAAATACTCTCGCGATCTTCCTTCTTTTTGTTGTTGTTTGACTGCAAATGAAAGGGGTTTTCGCGAAAAAGGGTTGCACAAGTGATTGACAAAATAAACATTATACTGTGTCGCCTTGTTTGCTGTGAAATGTATGACGGATTACTCTCGTATTCGCATCCTCATCAGAGATAGTGTGACTATACAGTACATTCGTCATCCTTTGATGCAGTTTTATCGGGATGAGATGAGGAATTTCCCTTCTTGTAAGTTGCGATGTATGTAATAAATAAAATGGAAACCATGTTATCCAAGCATATCCTTCTTCATCCGACTGACAGGAGACAAAACTTACTGCAACATTCGTAAAAAAAAAAAAGAACAAAACACCATAACTGGGGAGATATCAGGAAAAAAATGTTTACTTTCGCGGTGACTTTGAACAAAGGATACATGGGTATATTTCCTTATGAAATTGGCAAGGATAACATGAAATATCAGACAGGAACTGAGCATTCAATTTCTTAAAATCATTCATTTTCCAAGAAGGTTTCGGTGAGCCATTGGAAAACTTTCACTTTGTCTGAGTTTCTAAAAGATTTACATTTTAAAGCTCTGTAAGGTGCTCTTGAATTTTTGGGTTTAAAGCTTGAAGCAAATAAGGATAGTTCACTTGGGATGGGTGCCTACTTAGTTGTTTTTCAGTTTGAACCTTTCTATGTTTTAGAAGATGCAATCTTCCCTATTGTTCCTACTTACCTTTGTGAGCAAATAAGCTTAAGTTTACTTACTTATATATTTATGAAGCTTTACAGTCCAGTGTGGACTTGGTCTCAACCAAGAAACATCTCCAGCCAGCTCGATCGTCAATTCCAGTTTGCCACACCAAGGCGGTTGAGCCCCTTTAACTCTACTGCCCTATCTCCGGTGTGGACTCGAAGACACTCCACTGTACATGTTCCAGCCATCTTTAGCGTTGTATCTGGACTCTTCTGATAGTTCGCTGTAGTATCTTCTCCTCCATTGTAGATGGGAGTGTAGACCACCCGAAGGACTTTTCACACAAATTCCAGGCTGGTACATCTAGCATACCTTAATGCAGGTTTAGCCACAACTTCAAGGTAACATTTGTAGATCGCAAATCATTTTGGATCTGTCGCCGAATATGTGGGAACAACTGGGGAGTACAACTCAAGATGATACTCTGGCTATATCCTCGTATAAACATTGATTGTCAGACCGATGATATCATACGCAAGCGTCATCTGCTGGACAAAACGTAATGAAATTACCACATTTAAAAAATCAGAACTCGTCCAACGCCTATTTGGAACTTTCATGACAGGATGCCTCCATATCATCTTGGGCTCACCACCATTTCAAAACTTCATACAAATAGAAACCAAACAAGGCATTCATCGACTCTCTCATTCAGGCAATGCGATGACATGCTACCCCAATACAGCTTCAACAAAATCTTGTCAATTGTTAGCCCATTAAGGGAGGACTGGGAGAACCACAAACCCCAACCCTCACCTTCTGACATCATCTTGTATATGGGCGGATCCTAAATAGGAACAGGAACTGGTCACCGAATTTTTGGAGAGTCACCATGTGCGAACTTCTTAGTCAACCTTGGTAAATTCTCGAACATATTCCAAGCCAAGGTCTTTGTGCGACTTAATCAAGCCTCTCACAACTTCAAGAAAACTATACCTACCTTCTCAGTGAGTCAAACTGCCCTGAAGGCATTTGACTCGCCTGCCATCAAACCAAAGCTAGTCCTAGAAACTCGCAATGTGATCAAGGACCTAGCTAGGAATAACGTAGATTCCTGCTCATAGTCGATTTGCGAGCAATGAAAAAGAAAGCTAACTGGGGCGTCAACAACGTTCATTGGACCCGAACCCTTCTGTGGGGTAAGCAAACACTTTTCACAAGACACGCTGAGGGTTATTGCATGCAAGAATCTTGAAAGCCTGGCTCAACACACCAGAACAAGTATGTCCAAAGCTGTTATTCCCAATATCGCCACAAAAAAAAATCTGGTTTCATTGTGAACCTCGATCGGAATAACCTTAGAGCGGACACTGCCTCCTGAACAAATATCTACATCACATGAACCTTGCAACAGATTCAAGCTTTTGTGCTGTAGACGCTGTTTTAAGAGACCTCTCTACACATCCTAATGGAATACCTAGCCCTCTTTCACCTCAGACAGAGAATTATTGGCGACGAAATTGTCCCAATGGAAGAGCTTGCTGTCATCCACCCAGAGAAGTTCCTTGACTTCTTGACATCTTTTAGAGCGAAACACCTCAACTAGAAAATCATAAAGGCTCAATAGAATTCTGAAGAGAAACCTCAATGCCAAGGGCTGAACGGCCAATCCTTCTGACTAAAGAAAAAAATCAACTTATACACCTCTTGCCTTGACAATTGCTTCTAAGACAGGCTTTGTTTATGTGTTTCCTTTTCTGTAAAAATTTTATAGAAATTCCATTGACTCTCGTTTCGAATACAAACGGAAACTTGTTATCAGTCCACGAAAAAACAATAAACGAGCAAATTACGATTCACAGAGACATTTACAGAAACCACAAGTTCCTTCATAAGCCTACTGTCCACCCACCAAACCTCTCCTCTCCTCTCCTCACAATCTTACTGTGGCAATTATAATTGCTCTCGCATAGCAATAAAAAACAATAAAAATTATTTTTTATGATGAAAACGATGAAAATAATTACGAAAAACAAAAATCATTTTTTATGAGTGACGACGGCTCCTTCGTTTGGGCCCGGTTTTTAGTGTGCTTATTTATAATTGGCCACTTTGATGGTGGCTGAGCACCTCTATCGTACGTTAAAACAAAATCATATGCAAACGACAATCAAATGACTCCTTACGACCATAATTGCATGACAATATATCCTGACTGTGGCACATAACGCAAGGACTTTAGATTGAGCATTTTTTTATGGGATTATTATCTTCATCGGAACGACGACGCCGCCGCCACCGCCAGCCGGTTGATACATTGATATGGGAATTTATGAGTAGTGACGAGGAAAGGATGCAGTATTGCAGTATTGCAGTTGCTTGTGGACAGACTAAGTGATTATTAAAATTACCATCAGTGGCAGGGATTGCTGCGTAGGGTTTGTGTGTGTTTGTTTGTGTCAATTTTAACAACTTGATTAGCAGCCAATTAAGATTGTGTGGAATTAAATCTTGTGTCCACCACAACTGAAGGACACAAGCGGTAAAGCCTTGTAATATTTATTTTATTTATTTATCTATTTGTATACGTTGTAAAGTTTACAAATAACAATTTATTTTATTTTATTATTTTATTGTTGCAAACATTTTACAATAAATAATTTAATGCGGTGATATTAACATGTTTTATTACATGAAAAGGACTTGTCGTGATGCATAGCTTGTTATTTTGTTGTGCCTTGTGGGCAGAGTTATTAGTTTGAGTATGAAACGAGACATAAGGGTGCCTGAGACCAAGTTGGACACAGGTAGAAGCTTCAACATCTTAAAAACATTGATAGAACCAAACTACGAAAAAAAAAAACGTAAAACAAAAATAAAAAATAAAATCCTGACGAAGATTCAATGGAATGGCTTGAGTTGGAACCACAAATGCAATTAGAACAACCCCAACTGTGGCCCTCGATATCATACTAAAGGTAAGTAGGTTAAAGAGGTGTATGCATCGCGTGACGCAGCCTTCACTCGAATCTCTAATGGATCCATTGTGTTCCTCTAATGTGGAATGTCCATTCTGAAAAACAAGAAATAATGGAATGGTCTGGATGAGTGCAGTTCGGCCTCCCTGAACCATCCCGAATTCGTCACGAATGGCTTTTGGTGGCTTGTTGGACAGCTTGCCCAGGTCGTTGTGGTTTTTACCGAGAGCCGTCTTCCTTGTTCTAAAGGTATATAGGCTGGGACACTCGCATAGGAAGTGGGTTGTATTCTCTTCCGCGTCTGTATTACTGCAGCCTCTGCATAATTCGTATGTACTTAGACGCATTCTTCTACGGTGGGCCGCCAGTAGGTTGTGGCCTGTGATGATCTCTATGAAGAGAGCTAAGTTTGATCTGTTTAGCGCAAATTTCTAGGGCTGCAGTTGATGTAGTTCTTATGGTGCCAGTGGTGCCTATACATCATATCATACTTTAAGACTTATACGAATACCTATCGATATTTTCACAAAAAAATGGCAGCGAAAAGTACGCTCTGCCTATAACAATCTAACCTTAGAAAAATGTCTGAAGGGTCACCAAGCCAAGTTGTGGTCGCCGTGACTTAGTGGTAAGGTGTGTTGGACTGCTTAGTGAGAGGGCGCAGGTTTGATCCTCAGAACCACCAAAAGTTTTTCCACGGCATCACCTCTTCGTAGGCATGACAAACTTGCATGTCATGAAAAAGCTTTTCAATCCGACGTTCGGAGTCGGCAATGAAACTGTAGGTCCCATTCGTGTGAAAAATAAACCACGCAAAACATGAATGTTTGTGAGAAGCTAGGCCTTGGCTCTCTTTGAGCTGTCACGGCATATATGTATGTATATAGGTCACCAAGCAATTGCCAGGTGGGCGAAGATTGAAACCAAAACTGACTACCTAACACCAATCCTTGAGTTAAGCCTGAATTTGGAACTCAAATTTCCCTCCAGAGAGAGCTAGACAGAAGGAAAGGTCTTAAGTCCCAAACATATATTCATTTGTACGGATGGCTCTGGAATCTACGCATCAGAACCAAGCATTACATGGTCGATAAGATCTTCAAATGACAGCAGCATGTTCCAGGCGGAAGCTCTAGCAATCGCTGAGGCCTCGCGAAAACTGTCGTAGCAGGCACTCCCAAGATGGTACATGCAGATGCAAAGATGGTCAAGACAGTCATTTAAGCCATCACACTGACAAAAATTGGATCCAGAATCGTGAAACGCTGAAACCATAAGGTTTCACTCATTTAAGTCTCGGGACATAAAGGCATCCATGGGAATGAAAAGGCCGACGAGCTCTCTTCAAAAGTCCATGGAATTCCAAAAACTCGCGTATGCAGAGAATATGGGGACCAAGACGTCGAGAGGAACTCATTCCAACTTCTATGCCTATGCCAAGGCCTTAGTAGAAATAAAACATCAGCCCTTGGATGATCTTCAATGATCTGGGCGAATTATCAAACAAGATACCGAAAACCACCCTAAAATTCCTTCGGAACTCGGATTAGTTCACGGAGGCCAATCAACAATAATAATCCTTGTTCCATTATTTTAGGTATCCCACACCGGGGAGCACAATGGATCCTTTGAGATCTGAGTAAGGCTGTACTATGTGTAAGGTGCAGCCAGCCCTACAATCGAACCTAACCTGCTTTCGTAGTGTTGCTGCTCGCACGAATCCAGTGAGAAACTCAACATTAGGCCGCTACTTCTCCGAACGGAATAACTTATATGTACATGCTAGTACGCATGCTCTTCAATTGGCTTCCAAGATGCGCCATGTATGCCATGTCATCAAGTCTCCCTGCTAAACCTAGGATGATGCGGTTGGATCATATCCTACATCTCCGTTGGAACCATCTGGGGATAGCTTTTGATGAATTGATGTCAGTGGCGGATGATCGAGAAGGACTGCGAGTTGTAATGAGCATCCTACCACTACGACCGTTAATGTGATTGAAAATGTATATTTATATTTAGAATCTTCTCTAGTTAAACAATTCGAAGCAACTAAGGCTTATCCGATCTTATCGTCTCCGAAAAGTCGAGCTCGGTATCGGATTATCGAATGTTTGAGCTTTCATCTCCATCATCGTTTTTTCCTAAAGAAAGGATTTATAAATGACTTCCCCCGTACAGCACGACTTCATTAGAAGACCCGTGCAATGAAATCAATTTCTTTACTCTTAACCTGCTTGTAGTCACCCCCATCTCCTTCTTAACAAATAAACAGTGCTCCAAGCCACTCACTCACAAGCTAAAGAAATTCACTTCAAGAAACGAAATCAAGAGTGACTTCTCATCATATTCTTGCGCTGTGCGGTCCATTAACGTCCGTCGGAACTCATTAATCTAACCGCCCCTGAAGCTATGGATTTTCTTGTAAACAACTATCTTCTCATCCTTTCCCTCCACACTACTTTCTGTGTGTCTGTGTGTGTGTGTGTGTATTGAATGTTAATCCTGGCATCGCAAGGTGTTAATCCTTTTCGCCCAATCAACAAAAATGAAAATAATTCAATTTGCAGGAAGCAGGAGTTTCATCTCTTCGGTCCTACACGTATCGAAATGAAACGCCCTTCGGCATTTAGCAAACTTTATCTTAATTCTTTTGCAGCAATCGATTGGAAAAGTTCCCTTTTTACCATCCACCCCCCTGCCCTCTTTTTCAAACCGCTTCAAAGAAAATTCCATCCTCGCTTTTATAAACTTTTTCCAAGAAGTTTTTCCCCAAGACGCGCCGCTACTCCACAAGATCTAATATTTTCTAACAAGGGTAGGTGATAAGTGGGGTATATGGTGTTCGTGGTAGTGGTGAGAGAGTGTTCTCTACAAGACTTGTGGTAAGTCAATATCGGAGAAAAAGATTTTCCAATTATAAATCAATTTTCGATTAAAATTACTTTGGTTGTACCACCAGCTAGAGAGCGGATGAGAGTTAAATGTTAGGAGTTGCGGTTTGTACACCCTCGCACCAAAAAGACCGCTTCTTTGCATTGTTTTGTGTGCCAGTGCCAGCAGCGTGTTGAATTCTCGCGGATTTAACGCGATAGTGTCGCATTGCGCGTGGTGCCTCTCTGCCTATCATCATCAGTTCGAAAATCATATACAAAACTTTGTCTCAGAAGAAGGATAACCCCCACACCCATCCCTCTAGACTTTTTCCCCGCAAAGGAAAAAGTTAAATTGTGTGGTGTAGTGTTCGGGCGTCTTAAGAAATTAGTTTTCAAAGAAAACTGCCAGGGTGCGGCAAGAAACGCAAAAAGAAACGCAAGACTGCATTCTAAAGACTGTTCGTGATGCGGTCGGATAAAAAGAAGCACAAGGAAGAGGGAAGGTTTCTGATTCGCTTTTGTTCCTTTACGCAAACGAGATCTAGAGATTTTTTTAATGATAAATTTCCATTTGAAATCCCCAGAGCCATCTCTGTTTCATTTGATTAAGGGGACCCCTAACAAGATGATATTAAAAATCAATTAACTGCCATGCGACATCATGATCCGTGAGGACAGGTAGCGTCGTAAAATCCAAACAGGAACATCAATACCCAGAGGGAGTCCGACGATGTTGAGCGATGGGTGGGTCCATAAAACTTAGTTTATAATTTAATATTGCGCGCCTTATAGTGTGTATCCTGAGAAAGTTATAAAAATTACAACCGCACCACAGTAAACGGATGCACCAAGACACGGCGAGGAATAAGGTAAATGTTTCACGATTTAATTATTAATTAAAGATACGATGATCCTGGCATTGGCGTTTGGGAATCAAGATGGATAGGTGTGTACTGTGACCGGGCGAAATGTTGATATTGTATATGTCTGGGTGTTGCTAGCTGGAACAGAATATTATCAGATGGGTTCATGGCTAAATTTTATGATATCTTTGCTAGAAAGGATGGCAGCAAAGTCGACTTTGAAAAAAAAATAAAAATTTCGTGCACGTTAAGCAGCATAAAGGAGAAGTGGTTTGGATATGTAGATAATTGGAAAGGATTCAAATAAAATCAAATGAAGATAGTTGATATCCTTAAAGTGAACCTTCAATTACCTTTACTTGGGGGAAACATGCGTTATTCTATTTTGGAATAGAGTGTCAAGAGTTAGGAAGATATTGCTAATGACCATCAAGGCTTTGAGGATTTTCATTCCAAGTGAGTGAGAGCCTCTTTCGACGAGAGGAAAGGAAACCAATTTACACCTTTTCGGCACCTGTCCGGTATTAAATGCCCTATAAAAGAAGCCTATGTACGTCTATAATTAAGTTCATTGTAAAATCAAAATGGGTTAACTGATTGCACAGAACTCAAACCCCAACACGAGAGACACAATCTTTCAAAAGTCCGTGTAATTACTTGCCGATGATAGTGACATAACCGGAAGAACGTGGTATGATGTCAGTTGCACGTTCGTGAGTCGGTCAAGATCGGCTAAACGGTCAACGAGGGCTGGCAATACAACAGGGATAGAGTTCCGCTATAAACTCTTGCAACGACACCATCACTGAGATCAAAGGCAAAACTCTCTCTCGAAGAACTTCCGTGATTCCCGATTCCATACGAGACTCTGATCATCCCAGTCTTGCTCTATAGCGCAGAGACTTTGGCTTTGTCAAGAGTCAAGGAAAATCAAACCCTTAACCTGCTTCTGATTTTCTGATCCAGCGGATATGACGACAATATCAAAATCAGGTGTACGATGTCAAGGACACATGCCATTGGCATTCATTTTACAATTTTATGGCAGGAACCGATACTGACCTTGTGTATCCCCACATAATTTGTCTTCCTGTTTGTATTCCCTATCCCAATGTCAATACAACAACATGCATGTTCGGCGCCAGACTATACCCAACTCCATATGTATGCCAGCAAGCACCTTGCACAATCATTTCACAAATCTACAAGCAGGATAAAAATTAGAAGAAAAAAAACTACATCGTACAAGTGACTGCAAAAACGATCATCATAGTTCTGCTCCTTTTCTCTGTCCCTCTGAACTAATATCCTTTTAGTTAAACTGTTCATTCATTGGTTTTCCGTTGTCGACAATTTATTATTAAATTATTGCCGACACATAAATAAAATTTTATCAAGACAATGGCGCCTGTATTGATAGGTAAGGAACAAGTCATGTTCCTAAGTGCATGTCCTTTACCTTAAAAAAAAAAAAAACAAATACGCAGGTATTTTTACTTTTTTTTTTTTAACCAGATTTCGTGGGTCTTTTCTGTATAACCTACGACGGCGCCGTTTAAATTCATTGATGAAGACGATCCTTTCGATTAGAAAGGATATTTTGTAACATTCAGGATATAATTATTGTTGCGGGTGTGCATTGTGGAAAACAAAAAAACGTCCATGCAGCACGTAAAGTACAAATCAAGTGTGGAAAAGAAGGACAACGATAATGAATTTATTGCAATGGCTCTAGTTTTTGACACTTTTGAAATTTAACCTAGGTCCGAGAACCAGGCTTCGAATATTGTTTTTATCTTTACATTCGTTGTCACGATTTAAGATGGTTGAAAATATAAATGCAAGTGTTTTGTTTGTTAGTGATTGGATGATAAAAGAGAAGATAGATTGCCTTAAAACTGGATGTCTGGAGACAGTGACATCGCTGGTTGCTACAAGGCTGACGAACTTGCTAAATCTGGAACCATCCCTCCTATCCAAGACCACTCGTACTCCAAACAGTTAAAAAAAAAAACGAACTCCAGATGGGAAAGTGGTCATATGTGTCGTTCCACCAGACCTATCTGGCCTGCAAAAGATGATATGTATGCATGTTGTGCGTGTTATATTCTTCGCACGAATGGTCTCACAACAGACGAAGACTTCTAGACCTTAGCCAAACTCATATTCTGTCCACTAAAAATGCAGTGTATTACAGTTTGGGGTGGAACTGGTCCTCAACCAACAAATATATCCAGCCAGCTTGATCTCCAGTTAGCTGCCGCCAGTTTTGCACGACATGTTGGTTTAGATGGCTTTTCATTTGAACCTGATTCGTGGTCTTCTCCTACGGCGGTATCTTTCCGGACCAGAGTACTGGGATGCAGCCGCTCTATAGGTAAATTTCATATCCAAGTCGTTGTATCTAGACTCTGTGTTCTCCCGATTATTTCAATATCGTCAACGTATGCAAGTAATTGCATGGAGTTTTGAAAGATTGTGCCTCTAGTGTTGGCTTTTGAGTTTTGAACAATTCTATCCAGAAGAGGTGTCTTCCCTTGATGGAGCAGCGCACATTCTGCATCGCCATCCTACACAGACAGACGGTTATGGATTTCGATTCGAGGCGACATATGATAGTGAGAATAGAGATGAGCTATTTGGCACTATGTCTTGTTTGAGAATTCCTGACGATGAAGAACGTTTGCTGCTTCGTCAACGTTGAGTGATACACCATTGGCAGGGCAGGCAGGGCGATGCACAACACGTGCGGGACTATAAAACGAGCAGTGGTGCCTTCACAAACATCAAAAAACGAAAAGAAGACGTAGTGCATGCTGTCTACAAACACCGGGACCCAACACCGACGTCTTGCCCAAAACGATGGGCAAATGTAACTGAGAGGTAGTGAAGGAATTCGTCTACCAAGGCTCTGCTAATAATTCTGCCAACGAAATTAAGAGACTTATGCAGGAAAGCACTATCAAGAAGAATTACGAGACAGTATGATGCCGAAGCACGGATTTTGTCAAAAGCGAATGAAAGCGTTCGATTTATGGCGTTGACCCTCTTCATCTTGAGGAACTACGCAGAAGATGTAATGCTTGAGCGAGATAATCTTCCTTGGCGTCCACATGATGACCTCAACCAACTCGACATGCACAACTGGACACAGCTGCCTAGGAATCGTACTGGCAGAAGAAGCTTCTCTGTTGAGGTCCTACTTGAGTCTCTAAAGTGCTATCAAAAATAAAGAAAAGCAAGCATGCCGGTGGTCCACTATCATCCCTTCTAGGAGCTTGTGGACATGCCTTTAACCAATAAAAGACTAAACTTGTTTCACTGCCTATATCGCTTGTAATCTTTCAGCTGATTTTGCAATCTTGCCTTCGTTTTCTAAAGATAGATCAGTTCGCTCTGCCTACAAATGTAGATACCTACGTCTCAAAAAGGTCCTTTTTGACCACCAGAACTTTCTACTATAAAACAAAAAAAAAGGATCTTTCTCTTCAAAAATTTCAAATTTCAATGAAGATAAGCCGATAAGTTTCCAAGCCTTAAGCAAACAACTATTAGCGATTGGTTCAAGGACATTGATTTGTTATTTCAAAAAATAAAAACACTACACACAAGGAACATGTGATGGAATCCTAATAAACTAATCGATGTGCGAAGAAATATTCAAAACGACTTTTCACAACTTTCAAGGATAATCATGTTCAAATATTCAACCAACAGTCCTTTCGTATGGTAATTTAGGAATGCGTCCGTCACTTTAAAATGCACAGACGACCGAAATTGTTTTGTTAACATTTCACATCCTTTCACGAGAGATAACTCTTTTCACTCAGCTGGACATCGTCAAACATTAATGTGAACATCTATCGATTCCTTCATATGACCTTGAAATATTTTGATAAATTATCCTAGTAAATATTTGCATGTTACAATGTTTACGTTCATGCATGTCGAAAGGATTTCATTTTTGAATTTTCCTAGAAAAACAAAAATTCTCAAAATGGTCGGTTGTCAGTGTGCAGTTGACAAAGGACTCACAACGCATGCTGCGGGACAAAAGGGTAATAGCTCTAAATCTGCATATTGACATCAAATATGCCTCCTTTCCTTTCCTTTCCGAAACCATTTATCAAACAGACAGACTTATGCTTATGCTGATCCCAATGAGCCAGAGAGGACCTCGCAAATCCTTCGGTCCACTTAATTAGTTCGCAAAATATTTGACTTAATTGCTGTAATGGTGTCCAGCTCATTGTAGTCGCCCTTAAACCCAACAGTCATACGATTCATTTGTCACTCAGTTCGGTTCGTCCGACAAAAGGATCTAAGACAATCGGATTTTCCGGTCGCTACCTGATCGTATCAACTCTGTCCAACTCACACAGATTTGCACTAGATCGTGTACAAATCCTTTTGCGAAATTCAGATTGTGGTTGCTGTCTTACCTGACCGTACGGACATTAGTGCGAAAGGAGTTACACCTCCATAACACTAAATTACAGGTAGGATAGTCTGAGGGTTGGTTTGTTTGCTTTGCGGGTATTGTTTCCATTGCTCATCATGCTTTGTGCATATTTTACGACCGATTTTAGAAAATATGCCGTTTTTATGGGATTTCTTTCCTTTTTATTGCTCCCAAGGATAATAATCAGAATTTTATTGCAAAGCGGACGTTAAAGGAGAAATTTTGTTTAAATAAGTGGCAGTATGTGATATATGTAACAAATTAGCCGGGTCAATGGAAGGAAGGTCGGCGTGTTCTTGTGGTACAAAATGGAAAAAAAAACAAACACACACACACACATATTAATAAAAACCTCATTTTCCCAATGGAATTTTGTTTTTATTCCTTTGACCTGGTTTTATTTAGTCCTTGGGGTGAATATTTTAGCACATTGAAGGTATTTCGTGTGAATTAAGGTTAAAATATGTTAAAGGGTTTTAATGGTGTTCCTAGTTAGATCCACGAATTGAGATCAATCAGAAAGTAGGACATTTAAATAGTGTCACACACTTGAATAGTAGAGTAGGAAACAACACGTGGCAGAATTTCTATTAACTGGCGAGTCGTGGAGTGTCCTTAACCAACCAACCAGTCGTCTATCATTTTTATAGATTCAGCTTAGCTGGTTCCGGAATGAGCCTAACTATCTGAGTGATCCTGCACTTAAAATCGTCCACATTCCGCTAGGTCCGTCTCGTCGTTTGAAAAAGTTGTTTGGTGGTCAAATTCAAATCCATTCACAGCTCCAACCTCTTCAACGTGTCCAAATTAGAGTTTCCGTCTTTCTCTTTAAAAAGGCTTCCAGGGATGTGGTAACCTCCTCGTTTCAGTCCTACGAGCTAAACTTTGAGCTAAGGAAAAAAAGGCAAAGAAGGCCAGATCTGGTGAAGTAAGTAGGGGATCTATCGATTCAAACTGCAATTCCCGAATTTTCACCACAGCAGCGAAGGAACCAGCTTTTTTTTAAACTTCAGCTTGTCAAGAGTATGACACGAAGCACTTCCTTCTATTTTGCCACGTCATTAAACAAAATTCCATGTAAATCCCAAAAAACAGCCACCACCTTCGCGGTCACAGCCTTTGCCATCTCTCTAACCTTCATTCGATGGCCAACTTTCTCGATGTTATCGGTGATATAGGCAGCTGGCCGACCTGAACGATCATCATCAACCAAACTGCTGCGATCACGTTTAAATTCGGCTACCTAGCTTTTCATGGCGACAGATGTTTGAGCATGGTCCCCATAAACAGTGTCTTACTCGGTTCAACAACGACAATAGTCTAGGAAATCATACAAATGTTGAAGCTCTTCTAATTCGATGCTACGGACGGACGAACGATGGATGCAGATCTTCGGTTTATGTCTTTTGATCGTGAACATCACTCACGGCATCCAGGACAGTACTGGCAGACTTTCCATATAACCAGCATCGCCCTGCCATAATGACAATCAACACGTAAGTCCCAGTCCCACTCTTCAACTTGGTGTCTCCATCAAACTGGCACTTTAACAAAGCGGTTTGCGAGCATTTGACGCAGCATCTGGACATCTGCATACGCTACATTTCCCCAAAGGTATCCAACTTAGACCGTTTCTGTGGACTGCTAATATTCACCGCAAAAAAACACACATCTCTTGGCTCGATACAGGACGGTATTCATCCCTGGTTGGAGTGTCAAAACCACAAACAGTTCGAGGATAGCTTTGATCCTAAAACTGCTGATGACAAACTCAGATCACTTGACAAGAGGCGTGTGAACAACTGACAAGCTGGGATCTTAAGAGGTTGGAAATTCCAGTCCTGTCCAGTCCACTTACTTACTTACTTAGGTGGCACTACAGTTCGGGTTGAACCTGGGCCTCAACCAACAAGCTTCTCCAGTTAGCCCGGTCCTTAGCTTACCACCTCCAGTTACTCACTCCAAGTTGGTTGAGGTCCCCTTTTACTTGTGCGTGCCACCTTAGGCGAGGTCTACTACTATGAGGTCTCTACTACGTTGTCCGTTCGGGTTGGATTCAAAGACCCTTCAGGCCGGGTTCGTCAAAAAGAACCCAAGTAGCGCTAAGTGTGCCTTTTTGTTAGAGTGTTAGTGTACATTCGGTCTACATGTCCAAGCCATCTTAAACGACCAATACGTTGCTCTTTGACTGGGTCAATGTCGCTGTATAGCTCGTATAATTCGTCGTTGAACCTCCTCCTCGAGAGCCCGTCAAAGCAAACGGGAACTAATATCTTACGAAGCATTTTTCGCTCGAAGCGACCAAGGGTATCTTCATCCGCCTTTGATAAAGTTCATGCTTCGGAGCCATACAGCAGGACTGGGATGATTAAGCTCTTGAACAGAGTTTCCTAAGTTCTTCGGGAAAGGGTCTTACTACTCAATTGCCCTCTCAGCCCAAAGAAACAGCCATTGGCAAGAGTTATTCTTCGTTTGATTTCTGATGAGATGACGTTTTCAGATGTGATAGCTGAGCCAAGGTTGACAAGTCCTATCCCACCCGATCAAATACAAACAGTTAGACCGCTAAGAAATAGGACACAGGTTGGAGCCACAAAGCAACCAACCCAAACCTCTTCCCAAGCATAACAAGCCTGCAAGAGCAACTTCTTAATCTACCGTTCGGAGTCGGCAATAAAATTGTAGGTCCCTTCAATTCGTGTACAACATGAATAGTTGCGCGAAGCTAGACTCTGAGTCTCTATGAGCTGGCTTCCGTATTTTCAGAAATTATTTCAAAACTTTTAAAGGAACGAAAATCATCGTCTTCTTCTCAAACCTGGAAAGCCAGCCGACAAACCTGAAAGCTATCGCCCTGCTATAAGCCGGTAGAATTTATTGTTTGCAACCGAATCAGCTCAAAGCAAGCATATCCCCGTCGGCCAAAGGAGTTTTTGACCAGCAAGATTCGAAAAAAAAAAAAACACAAAAAGAAACATCTGCGGCATTCAAAGACCTTAAAAGGTTTGGGGACAAAGCCCAAGTCAGGAAAACACAAAAACTGATAACAACCGATCATGAACTAAATTCTGATTTAAAAATCCTTAATAACTGCTTCAGAGGATAGCAACAACATTACTTAATCTTTCGCAGATTTGGCGACAAGTTGGAGTCATGTAGACGTCCTTAAATGCACACATGTACATACAAGTACTTTCAAAAACAGTTAAATAAATTCAAAAATCAAAGTCAAACGCGTATTCTTCTTTGAACATCGAAAATGCGACGAATAACAAAAATAAAAACATAACTCCCCAAGGGCGGAATAAATTCCCGTTTTTTTCTTACATTTTTCTTTCCTTTAATGTTTTTGTTTTCTTTTTTTAAACAATATTTGTAACAAAATCTTCAAAAATAAATCTACCCCTCACACATATGCTCATACGTTGAGCGGAAGTTCTGGTGTACCATTGTGTACACACAAGCGGGGATTCTAAGTATCCCGAAGGGGAGAAAACGACACCCTCTTTAAAAAAAAAAAAAACGGAACCAGAAAAAAACCCATAACGTAAATTTATCATGCTTAATATGGCGCGTTGTTTATTCATCCCCCATACTCCAGCGAACTCTCATCCCCCATCGGCATCATTATCGTCATCATGAGACTCCTCAAACACGCATCCTTGTCAATGTCATCCATCCACGGTGGGATACGTACATTGTAGGGGAGCAAGAGCAGCAGCACACGAGATGAGTGAATTAAATGTAAATTCGCAGGATATGAAAAGCCATAATGGGTGCCATGTTTTTTTTTTTTTCTATTAAAAGCGAAATGCGATGGTGCGGCGAATGGCGCCGCTCGTGCTGTCAATACTTACGCGTGGGATATACACGAGTATCTGAAGTCATGTACTTATACCCAAGTAATTGAATTAAGGTTATGACTAGAGTGTGAGGTGCTTGGAGTGGGTGATTTCTGTTTTCATATGATTTTTTGTTGAAGGATATAATTAAATTTTATAAAGTGTAAGGATCCTTCACGGTCCCGGGCATGCTGCTTTCAATGCTTCCAGTGTCCACGATTGCCTGATCTTTAAAGCGGGGGTTCTGTCTCCCCTTTCTTCGTGAACCAGCTGGCTGGGATTAGAAGACCTTCTTAGCAATAGCGTTCTTGTCCGTACGGTCGATGTGGCCGAGCTGAACTATATCGTCATCTTAGTTCCTTAGTTAGTTAGCAGCTCGTCCTTCACGCAGATAGGACCAAATATTTGAATTTTTCTTTCGAAAGATTCCAAGATCTGCTCTGTTGTCATACTTATCGTCCAGCATTCAGCTCCATAGAGGCTGGTCAGAGATCAGAGATTTTGGAACTTCGAGTTAGAAGCTTGGACTCTAGCTGTTTGGACAGACCGAAGTAGCAGCAGTTGCCTGAGGTTATCCTTTGTCGAATCTCTACCAGGATGTCATTTGTGGAGTATATATTTGCTCCGAGTTAGATGAGCTCCATCAGTAGGTACCTCGAAATTATAGCTGTCGCTTGTCAAGTTGTGTCCAAGCCAGTGTTCGACTGATCGGTTTTTGGTCGACCGAATGTTCTTCAATCGCCGTAAAAGCTTCAAGAATGACACGCTGGGAACGGGCGATGATGTCGATATCGTCTACGTACACAATGGAATATTGGTGTAGAAAATGAGGGTGTTATGCTCATGAAAGTAAAACAAGCGGTGTTTTCCAAGCCAAAATCATGACCATTACCCATTTTGGTAGAAGCTTCAAGGACGAAGAGGAGGAGGAAACTATTCCCCACTCCTTCTTTGTAGCCGCTCAGCTCTCTTCAGCAAATGATGGCTTCACTTAGGAAAATTTCTATTTCAACGATTTAAGCGATCAGGGGTGTCGAACTCGTACCGACTAAACAACTCTGGAACTCCTTCTTGCATTACTTCAGGGTAGTGCAACTTTTTCTAGCCTCTGTCGGCTTCTATTTTCGAAGGTCTTGGCGGATTTATGTGCTGTTCTCTTCGCTTTACCTTGAGCACTTCCTCGATGTAGGGGCTTTTCTTCTTTCGTGCACATTCGACATTACAGTAACGATATTGTCCAGCAGTGTCTAAGTTAAGGAATAGATCGAGGCTTGTAAGTGACTGCAAAAGATGTCGCAAGCCCATATACCAGGTAACGAAAGAACAGACGAACATGAAAGGAAAAGCTAGGCACTGTATACTTCACAAGAATTCCAATTAGTTCGCTTTGACGCCCCGGTCGTCTTCGGCATTATTACTAGGGACCACGCCATTGGTGTTTATGAGGAACCTCTCGATGTACATCACAACGACTGTTGCAGAAGTTGTAGGGACGGGAAAGATATTGAGTCTGACAAAAGAATAAGGACTCTTGGCAATTACTTCTTCACGGAGCTAGAGTGCTGAGAGACCTCGTAGTAACACAGTAACAATCAATGAACGATGATCTATAGCTTTTTGATACCCAAATTGGAGGACGTCTGGGTCCAGCCACACACACGACTCAAAACTTAACACTTTTTCGAGCAAATTGATCTCCCGTTTTTGATGATTTGTCATGACCAGCCAAACCGCCTCTAATTTCATTCTTTCAGACTTTTTCAAAGCATTCAGCTAAACCTACTTTCAATCTCTTTAAGTATTTTTAATACCCTAACACGTGTACACCCATAACTAATTGCACATCGTCGTCGTCGTCCCCCCGCATACGCCTTCGGTGTTCCACATGACTTCTACTAATCACAAAAATGAAAATTTTCAAATTAAAACTTCCTTCCCCCCTAATACACAATTAAGTTCACCTCACCTTTTCGAAGCATCATTCCCCACTCAGGATGCTCCTGTCATGACTAAATTTATGGAATCCAATGTGGAAATGCGTGCTCTTCGGATCTCCCTCAATTGAACTTCAGTCAACAAGGTCAAGAAAACATTTTCCCCACAAAAATCAAAAATCCCGTTCTGTTTGTCAGGGTAGATCCTCTATTTATAAACGAACAGAAGACACTTCCAAATTGCAGGATGTCTCTACACTACGTATTCGTGATACGTTTCTAGGTTATGATCGATTTATGGTTTTGTTATTTTTGGAACAATCCTAGACAGTTATTATATTTTCTGTTTACACAAATTGGAAGATATTCTCGAATAATGATGAAGAAGCGTGCCACTGGTGATGCATAATTTGTCATCACCCCCTCGACAAAAAATAAAAAATAAAAATTCGAGTTAATTGGTTCATAAATGCATTTTGGAATTTAGTTCCTTTGGTGTTTTTGTTTTAAGTGAATTTTAAGTCGGCCTGGGTGTTGATGATTTATGTCGAGTTTAGTGGTTGTGGTAGTAGTTCCACCCAAACATGGTTTAAATGCATTGTGTTGTTTGATTTAAAACGCTCTAAGGCGAAAACTATTCGAAATCTAATCGGTCCTCTCTAGACCTCGAGCTATGAATATGTATAAAATTGTGTGTAGCGGTATTCCTAGACTTGTTTTGTTTTTTCGGTACCAACAGCATCGGCATAGTTCCTTTCCAAGTTGCAGTATCCTCATCCAGTGTCCGCACGGAAGGTTAGATTAGGTTAGGTTAGGTAGCAGGGTAACATGGCATAAAAGTTCATCCCCCGTCACACTCAGACCAATGTAGATCCATTCTGGTACCCTTGTGGTTGCAACTTTCATATTGTGGAACCTATACGCCTATGGATTATCAAACCAGATAAAGTGCCCTCTGGAGGCGATCCGAAATGATATCTTCGAATGTACCGTTGATTTCTTCTTGATATCTTCTGTGTATCCTTGGACATAGAAGCCTTCCTTGCCTAGAATAACAAGCAGTTAATCACTACGATTGACCACAGTAAGGGGGAGAGAACACCAGCCTTTCGCAGCTGTGATGCTGATTTTTGCGCTTCCTAGTGCATTGTTGAATTTCCCCTGGTTAGGTTAGGTTGTAGGGGTGGCTGCATTTATGTAGAGCCTCACTCGGATCTCAATGGATCCATTGTGTTCCCCGGTGTGGTGTGGGATACCTTAAATATATGGAACTATTATTTTTATCAGTTGGCCTTCCTGAACCAGCCCGAGTTCCGAAGGAATTGTAGGATGGTTCTCGGTGGCTTGCTTGACAATGCAACCAGATCACTGAAGAAATGTTCTCCGAATGTTGTCTTTCTGTTTCTGCTAAGGCTTGGGCATTTGGAAGGTGGAATGGGTCCTCCTCAGCGTCTGCGTCGCCACATCCTCTGCATAGTTCCGTTGTGCTCAAGCACATTCTCTTTAGGTGGGCCGCTAGCAGGTTGTGAGAGTTGACTTCTGTTGAGTGCGATGATTTCCTTTGTTTTTTTTTTTTTATTTAGTTCTGTCCAGAGTGCATTGAGGTGCGTCATGTTGTGAGTGAAGTCCATGTCTCGTTCGCGAGTTTTATAAATTTCGTGGTGATGCTGGACTTTTGAAGTTCTAACGGGGGTAGGACTAAGTCATCGGTCATTATCAGATCCATCTCAGAGTCAGAGCCAATTTTTCTAGCTTCTAGCATGCTTTTGATCCATCGACAGGTCGTGTTGTCTACCCCTATATCCTGGATACATCTGAATATCTGGGAGTGCTCAGTGTTGTCGAAGGCACCCTCTATGTCCAGAAAACAGCCCACCGCAATCTCTTTTTCTCTGAGAAATTTTGAAGCTGGTTCAGATAGAGGGCCCCATCCCTTGTTTCGAGGAACAAGGGGATAAGGCTGATGGGTCCGAATGATTTTGGTAGATCCGAAGGGTTACGTACAGCTTTGGGGATGCATTTTACTATGAACACGCGATGTCCCCACAAGAAAGTTGTTCTGAAGATATTAATTATAGTTTGCATCGTGTGTGGGCAGCTCCTTTGAAGGACTGCGAGGAATATTCCATCCTCTCCTGGAGCTTTGGAGGGAAGGAATGAGTTTAATGCCCATTTTATTTTCTCTTTAAAGAAAATCTCTCTTGATCTCTTCCAATCTTCCTTAGTTGGTCATGTGGTTCTTACTTAGAGATTGTGTTGAGGTGAGTTCGGGCTTGGAGTGGAACCTAGAAAGTGTTTTTCGGCTAGGAGCTTAAGCATCTGCAGTTCAATTTCGGCGTATGAGCTATCTGGTTTTTGAATTAACCCTATTTTATTCGGGTGCTGTTTGGAATGAATTCTGTGAATGCGTGCACTGCACTAGCTTGGATGTCATTGAGACTTTGACAGAAACCCTTCCATGATACTCTCTTAGGTCTTCGGATTTCAAGGTTGTAGTTCGTAAGGGCTTCTCTATAGTTATTTCATTCTCCATTTCGTTTCGCTTTTTTGTAGAGCTTTCTAGACTCTGGTTCTTAGCTTAACGCGTTTTTTGTTCCGCCATTTTTCCTTCTCTGGGCATGCGCATGCCTGATGATACGATGTAATGATTGCCTGTGTTGAGGATTTCACAAGCAAGTTCTAGGCTGTCTATATCTTTAATGTTTTTGTTGCACCTGAACATGTTTTCCCTGTTTCATTAGTTAGTATCTGATTATCCTGCCATTCATCTTTGCTAGGGAAACAGGTTGAGAATGTCTTTGCATACAATGTTGCCCATGTACTTATGTAAGATGTTTGTATGTCCTGTCAAGCTAGGATCCCAGTTTCCAGTTTGGCTATGATTTGGGCGGTTTTTTCTGCAGATCCTTGCACGAGTAACCTCCGCCCCTCAATAACACTGTTTCCCACAATGTTTAGCAGCAATTGACTTGATAACATCTTTCAGCCCTTATGCACCTTTAGCATTCTTTAGAGGCTTTTTCTACTAGATCCTGACAAGTTGACTATCCAGTTGATAACCCTGAAGCTCGATACCAAAAATTAAGGAATCCTTTCAAAGACTTTTGTTACTTTATGCCAAAGCGTAGTCATGATTTAAGGACCTCACTTTCAATTACCTAAACTCCTTCATTTGAAAGTCCAATTTTGAATACATCGACCTCTGAAACTCCGCACATAAAACCAAGTTCCATGAACCCAAATGGAGACATAAAACTACCAACACATTTCGTCATAAAAAAAAAAAATTCGACTCCATCATCATCAGCCAGCTGATGGAAACCCTGCTCCGGATATGGCATCGTTATTCGAACTCGCACACAGGATATGACGAATAAACATTTCGTCATAACACACAAAAATCATAACCAAGACCGTAAAACTCCCCTCGTCCTAGGCGAACAGGAACAAAGCTATGTCGCCGAGTAATGGGTCCTAAATAGCGACACGTGGCACATACACAACACACGCAAAAGGACCTTTACTGTGACTTCTTGTCATCGGTTACACTGTATCTACTCCTTGGTGAACACCAAAGAACGGGGATTTATGGAAAATAATTTCATAATTCGGGGGGTTGATCCTGTTGCGCACTGCTTCTGCTACTGTAACGACAGGACTCGCTGACAATGTGTTAACATAATAATAGACAGTTTTTGTGTGCGTTGTTTGTTCGCGTTCTCTCCCTTCGGAGGGTTGAATTAATTCGTATCCTCATGCCTCACTGGATGATTATCCTAGATGATGGTTATTAATAAAATCCAAAAAAAAGGATATAATATGAGGTCACGTGCCGGAAGGCGTTATGTTTTTATTTGTCACATTCCTTGCTTAATGTAAATATTAGTTGATTGAGAGTGAGACTGAGAGATTGCGTCAAAGCGTCAAAGCCCATGGGGATGGGGGTGTCTTTTGCATTGATTGCGTGCATTAATGCGTTGTTAATGGATGGCAGAAAAGTACTTTTGCAAACAAAAAAGGAAAAGGATACGGAGTGAGATGGTGATGATAGTTTATCCTTTGTCGGAAAGATTTCCATATTTTGAGAGTTTTGATTTATGAAAATTATGTTCAAGGACATGTGACAGTGCGCAAATATTAGAAGGACATTTCCGGGGTTGAACTTTTAGAGAGAATGGACATTGGCATTTAAATCCGCTCAAAAAAGACAGAAATCACAAGTTGAAACAGTCCGTATCCAACTTGATGTGCGTTGGACCACGAAGGTGCCTTCGATAAAATGTGCTTCAATAGTCTGAAATTGGCGCTGGATAAGCCAACCCGCTTGTCTTAAGCTTGGACAATAAATATTCAGTCCGGGAACTCCAGGCTCAGATGCAGGGTCAGCCGTTGGTTCCTTTCCCATTACTGTGGGCAGCCTGGAAGAGATCGGCACAAGCCAGTTTATAGAAGTCACAGCAAAGTAGTTAAGCTGTGTAAAAGGGTGTGTGGTGAACAGCGGTGGGGAGTTTCACAAGGAGAATGGAAGTAGACAATGATAGTGAGACCTATCACCTCCTTTGCCTCTGTTATATGGTGGCAGGGAGCATCACAAAATGGCCAAAACGCGTTTTGATAGGGTTCAACGATTGGCATGTGTTGGATTGGAATCATAAGTGCGATACACAGGAGACTACTACGCGTGCGTTGGACGTGATTTTGAGAATCCTGTCACTTAACTTATTTGTAAGGAAAACAGCACGCAACTACGGTGCTTGCCTCGCACCGAGATGTCAAATTCTTTAGCGCGGAATGGTCATAGACATATCCTGGATCTTGTGGAAGACGAGATAAGTAACTTTGACATGCCTATGGACGGTAGGGAAGAAGTCACGGTTGGATCGTTTCCCGATAGATCCGGCACTCTGCCATACAAGATTTAAGATCCTAGCAAGGCACCTTTTCCAGGATCTAGAAGAAGTGCCCAGCAAATCGATGCTTGACATACACAGATTCATCAACGCTGTGGGCTGGCTTGATAGAGCTTAGACTTATGGTTCCTAGTAAGGGGGCTGCAACCCCTAGGGCGTCACAATGGGTCTACATTGACCTTAATGTGACGGAAAAAGGATTTTCTTCCCTGTGAACCCTCCTACCTAACCTAACCTTCCCGATAGATGGTTAGGAGACTTAAAAATTCTTACAGATGGATCCATGATAAGTGGTAGAATGGGAGGAGGTCGCTGGTTCTAGCCTTCCATCTCTGCTTGGGGACAAAAATCTCAGTACAAGTCAGAATGTTGGCACTGCTACACACACTGGAACCCTTGCGTGAAGTAGAAAGACAACCAAGCAGTGATCAGGCACATGGAGCGGCCTAGAGTCTATACATCACTGGCAATGGAAGGTGTTCAAAAACTCCGCGACTGAAATTTAAAATTACTTGACAGTGGTTTGGGTTGGAGGGCAGACAGTCCTCGAATTGAAAAGGGAGGACAACTTGGCAAAGCAAGGGTCAGCTTTATAGTTTCTGGGTTCTGGTGCCCATGGTGAAGAACACGAATAAACACAAGCAGAGAGGCCTTGAAGGAATTGAAAAGGGGTACAACTTGGCAAAGCAAAGGTCAGCTTTATAGTTTCTGGGTTCTGGGGCATTGGTGAAGGACACGAATAAACACCTCAGAAGATGAAAAAGTGTGTGTCCGCCGACTGCACCAATAAGAAGTTCATGATTTGAGGTAGTAACGTTTTCCAAAGGACATGGACACTTAGATAAGAAGATTGGACTTTCAGAAGATTACACCCCTAATCTGTGTCTAGAGGATGAGGAGACAGGTGCACATATGTATGTACACATGTCCAGCACTGGTTAGAAGACGATTCATGTGCAGACGTTTGGCCAAATATCTTTCACGAGAAATCGTGGTCCGAGAAATTTGAACGACACTGTTGACTGAGACGACTCGTGGAAGAGAGTCAAAAAGGGACGCAAGCACGTGAACTCTTTTGATATTTCTTCCTCAAAAAATTGTCGCGGCAACATCAACCGACTGCTGCCCCACAAACACACATTCATTACCCACAACCGGATATACCAACCTTCAAAAAACAAATTAAAATTTCAAGCACTTGTGCGCGTTCATATTTAATTGCCACCGACAGTCGTCGCTCCAAAGGAACTGAATCCATTTAAACGAAATCTCGCCTACAACTAACACCAAAACTGAAAAAATAAAAAAAAAGGATGTGCACAGGACGCATAACAATTTATCATTACACTTTATTGATTGCATTGCCCCTTGCAACTCGGTATTCGTATTCGGTATTCCATTTGTGGCACCTCTCTGCCATGAGACTTTTATGATCGGATCCTTTTGTGAAAGTAAACAAAAAATAAAAATTAAAAGCGCTACTGCTTCAAAGGATCCTCTCCTCATTGTTATGAGCGTGTGTGTGCATGTGCGCATCTATAATTTATTTGCTTTTAATATTTCCCGCCGATTCGTGTAGCAATGCCTCCTACAACACCAATTGGTCTTTTATTTTCGCTGGAAGCGCAAACTGAAAAAGTGTTAATTACAATCCTGTGCACAACCCTGTCCTGACATTGAAATTAGACACTTGCCGCCTATCACACACGCACATCGGTGGCAATTAAATGTGGGATACCTACCTAAACCTAAAATTAGGTTCCGTTCTGCTCTTGTACAAACACACGGTATCACTGTTTGAATATTTTTTGATGGGATTTTTATGATTTTTTACTGCCATCCTCGGATGTATGATGAATTTTAATATTTTTCCATGCTCCATGGAGTATATCTATCCCTTGTAGCTGTAACTATACTTACCGACACCGATGCTGCTGTTCCTTTCTTGTGTTTGGTTTATGCGGGCATTTATGTAAACATTTTATTGAGGTTCGAATTTGGATGAATGAATTTCGGACAAAAAAAAGGTGCAATCTGTGAATTGGATTCATTTGCATTGGTCCTGCCTATCCATTGTATTGAGATGCATTCAGTGAATGAAATCCCTCAAGACTGCAATGTTGGTGTAAAAGAGGAGAATTAAATGACAATCATTTCGAAAAGTGTCAAAGTAATCCTAAAAGACATAGAACTTAAGTTCACAGGACATTGGGGGTCATTCTTGACAGTAAACTGAGGTGGAAGCTTAATATCTTGGAGCGTGTCTAGGAGGCTTCTGTTGCCCTGTATTCCTGTCGTTGGGCTTTAGGCCCGAATTGGGGTCTTCAGCCTGAAATAGTGCACTGGATTTATACAGCCATAGTAAGTCCAATCCTAATGTACGATGTACTAGTCCGGTGGACAGCATTGGACAACAAGAGTTACCTGGACCTTCCTACGAGGATCCAGAGACAATCATCCATCTGTATATCGGGTGCCCTAAGAACAACACCTACAGATGCTCTGAAGACAATAAGGGAATCCTCCCAATTGGGCCACGAGGGGATCCTTTACACGAACATAACCATCCCTAGCAGTACGGACTATATTGTCCCTTATATAGACTTCAGCGTCAAATGCAAGACAAGAACTCCCAGCAGAAGTGCTTGGGAATCTGGTGGGGTCTTAGATGAATCTGCGATAAAGATATACACAGATGGATCTAAAACAGCGTATGGCACGGGGGCAGGATTCTTCTCCAAAGCACCTGACTTAAGTATTGCCAAGCGACTGCCAGATCACTGTAGTGTATTTCAGCCGAAAATTACAGCAGTCCGGTTTTTGGATTAACGCGATAGATGGTAGCGCTATTGTACTATATATAGATAGTCAAGCAGCGATAAAAGCCTTGGAATCACCGACAGTAAACCAATGCCACAGGTCTCTAAACGAGATCGCTGACAGATGCGATGTTTCCCTGTGCTGGGCTCCAGGACACAGGAAAGTTCCGGACAACTGCAGAGCGGACAAGCTAACAAAGAAAGACGCAAGTCAAATCCTCTCTGAGAATGGAAGGGAACCGCTTTTCTCTTTAGAATCGATAAAATCCCGGCTTGATAGTGAAGCTAGAAGAATAGCGTCGAAACAGATCTGTCCTAACCTGGATCTGAGGAGAACAGAAGACTTCTGTCCGTAAATAAGAAATATGTAAGAAATATAGTAGGAGCCCTTACGGGGCATTGTCTAATTGGCAGGCATCAGAATAGGAGTACCTTCTAACGATTTCTGTAGAAGCTGCAGATGAGGAGGAAGAAGAAACGATCACACACCTTCTTTGCACATGCCCTACTCTATCAAGGCTGAGGATGAAAACCCTTGGAGAGTACCTACTTCTTCGATGATCACAATGACCTAGCTAGGCTCGATATTTTCAAAATTATGAATTTTGTATGTGGGTCTAATTGGTTCTGCACTTAGTGCGGCACAGGAGAGGGCTTACACCGATACGGTTATCCAAAACCTATACTACTTTTCTCCTATAGGAAATTCCACATGTGAGGTTTCTAAGGCTGGTTTCCGGTTTCTAAACGCGGTACCACAATGGCCTAAATGGGTCCCTGCTTAGTGGGGACCGCCGCCCAACCTAACCTTATCGTAAAAGACAGAAACTCTAGTAATGAAAGCATTGAAGGCTACCGCATTCTTCGATGCGTTTGATTTTTAAAAGATAATCCTGCGTCGGTTATACTTATACCTACCCATAGACAGCGTCGGGCCTTTCCTATGTCTGGGAGCGTGTTTTGTTTGAATTGGCGTTAGCAGGAAATCGCGACTTGATTGGCACACGCAAGTGGAATGGGACCTCAACCAACATGGCGTGCGAAACTGGAAGCAGCTAGCTGAAGATCGTACTGGCTGGACACACTTGTTGGTTGAGGCCCGAATCCACCTCGGACTGTAGTGCTATCTTAAGTGGCAGCAGGGCACCACTAAGAGCATTTGGCGGCATTCAGCTGGTCGGGCTTCACACAGATCTCTTTGGGTACTGTGTGTCTGTAGTTTTGTATGAGGCGGCATTTTTGATTTAAGACGCGGCTTGACTATTTGGAGAACGTTTTCATACTTTCTGTAGGGTTCTTTAAATGAAACGTAGAAAGACGTCGCAAATTGAATATGAACTTCGAACAATTGAAAGAAAAAGCTGTTCGGTGATTGAAGTTAAACTGAAATTTATCCACAGAGTGATCCAAAAACATTTCAACATTCAAATCGTAGTTTAGGAGGCCAATATATACGTAATGATATCAACTGTAACAGGGGAAGAGAGTACTGAATTCAAGTTTCGCGCAAGTGATCTGGGAACCAGTGTCCTAAAGGGAAAGGCTTGGAGGGCTCCACAACAATTATTCGTCATACGTACACATACATATGTGTTTGGAGTTTGGAGTGTCATTTGTGGAGTTTATATTTTCCCCGAGGTAGATAAACTCCTTCACTACCTCAAAATTACGGATCGATTTTTGGTAGACAGCATGTACATATACTTTGTTTCATCCTCGTTCATCGTGAGACCAACTCGTTTGGCTTGTTCTTCTATTGCCGTAAAAGCCTCAATAATAGCGCGCTGGAACCGGGCGATGATGTCGATATCGTCTGTGTATCCCAGCAGCTGGACGAATTGTTAAATATAGTGCCTTCTGTGTTTATGCCGGCTTTTCGCACTATCTGCTCTAGCAAAAGATTAAAGAAATCACACTACAGGGCGTCTCCTTGCCGAAATCCGGTGCATATTTGGAATAATTCGGAGGTTCTGTTCCCAAACTGCATGGTGCATTGCGAGCTCTCTAGCGTGGCGCGACACAACCGGATCAGTTTCATCGCGTTATATAGTTCGATGCGATGAATGCTGTCGTAAGCGGCTTTGAAGTCGATGAAAAGATGGTGAGTATCGACTTGGAACTCGTTGGTCTTTTCCAGGATTTGGCGCAGCGTGAAGATTTGGTCTATCGTCGATTTGCCGGGCCGGAAGCCACACTGATAGGTGCCGATGAGTGTGGTGCAAAACGGCTTTAGTCGTTCACACAGTAGATACACTGGACAGGATCTTGTAGGCTACATTAAGCAGGAATATGCCTCGGTAGTTCTTGCAAGACATAGGATCGCCTTTCTTGAAAATGGGGTAGATAGAGCTGATAGTCTAGTCGTCGGGCATGCTTTCGTCTTCCCATATTTTGCTGGTGATCTGGTGCATACTCCCTACCAAAACATCGCCACCAGCTTTGAAGAGCTCGCGGCCTTGTTGTTCTTCAGCTTTTTAATGGCTGTGCCAACTTCCTCTAGGCTAGGTGGGAGAACTAGGTACTTCATCGACTGAAGTTGAATTTTCTTCATACTCTATCACTCTTTCCTGATCATGCCCATCAAGCAGCTGCTGGAAATGCTGCTTATATACATCCACAATTCCCTGCGGGTCGGTGACAAGATTACCCTTACTGTTTCGAAGGGCCTGAGTTCCTGGTCACTGAAGTACACTACGAAGTTAAATTTCAATAAGTATTCATTCTGCAAACAGCATTGGTACCTAAAGCCTCCGTTGAACTTCTAAGCTAACTCGGGTTTGAATCTCAGCAGAACACCTAAATATATTTCATACCATCAGCTCTCGACAAACAACGACAAACCTACAACTTGTTATGAGAAGGTTCTCAATCAGCCATTCGAAGTAAGTCAGGTCCACAATGGTTGTGAAGAACTGTGACATGGTCCTCTTTGAGCAAAAACTTGGATTAGGTATAACTAAGCTTCTTGTTGCTAAAACGGCTAATAAATGCGCAACGATTGTTATGATATTTGCGTCTATGAGGACTTCAAACACACATGCAAATTCTAAGCGGTTCCTTCACTTTCCCTAATGCGACGTAAGACCGCATTAGGATTTTTATCCTAATACTATCCCGTCAATGTCATCACGTGTACCCTAATAACTACCCCCTACATCCCCGCCTACAACAAATCAGGCAAAATAGTCTAACCGAGTCTAACCCCCAATTGCAACCAAATGTTGGTCAATGTCTCACACTTCGGAATACCTACGTCTAGGTAGATACAATGTACCTACCCAGAGTTGTTGGAAAAATAACGTGTTGCTTGAATTGGATAGTAGGTAATTCAGTAACCTTCCATACTCAACAGATTGAACCCAAATCGATTATGTCCTCCTACCTTAACTAAAAGGACAACGATTTGCAAATGAATTATACAAGTTCAAAACAGTCTGTGTGACCTAATTTGATCCGAAGTCTAAGAAAGTGTTTTTCTAGTTACCTATAGGTAGGTACATATCGACTTTTAATGTTGGTAGGTAGGAACATATGGAACTTATCGATAAAGTAGAAGTAAATGCTTGTTAAGTTACATTTAAAGACGGAAAAATTAAAATTGGTCTGGAATATCCTGAGATCCTGGCTTTTTTTTTTCTCATTGCAATCGATAAACAACAATTGTTGCTGCCATTACTTACCTATTTCCGTAAATATTTGAAAATCCATCAACAAAAATAGCCAAGTACCTGCCAACAAACATATCTACTCATTTCCTTAATTGAAACCACCATCTGTGGTGAAGGCATGCCACCGCTTCTATCACACACACACACAGTGGCTCCGATGAAATCAATCAAAAATCATTCAAACACCAACAACGTAAAACCAAAAAAATCCCACCGAAAGCAATTATCCACTCTTTCCTATCAAAACACTTGATAACAATCATCCTAACCTTTATCTCAACAAACAGAAGGAAAATTCGCTTTTCCACCTGAGGCACCCTTGCTTGCAGCCACCCTACTTCTCCTCTTACCCAACCACTACAGTGTACCTACCACCGTTGGACTTTACCCTACCACCACTTGGCCACTATCTATCTCATCAGTGAGGTCGGACAATTTTCTTTTCCTATTTTCCTCATTTTTTTTTCGAATTTCCTTTCTCACCACCTGAGTTTTCTTATTCCCATTTATCAAGAAAACAAAAAAAAATTATTATATACTCGCCAGAGTGAAGGAAAAAAATGAGATAAATAAAAATTTATGACCACGCCCAGAAAATAAAAATTCACCTTTCGCTCCACAATACAACAGCAAAATATTTTTCTTTCTTTCGTCCCGCCACCCACTCGTCGAGGAGCCAGCAGTGTGCCACATAAAGGATATTCTACACATAACGCGCGCTGGAAAAAACGACCCCTACTGCGGAGTGCCACGAAAGAAAATATTCTAAGGGTGCTTTTGGCCCAACCACCCACTATCTCATTCTCAACCCCCCCACGTGCACACATACTCGCTACCACAATACAATGCGTTCTTCTTTTTATTTACACCGCGCCGTGAGAAAGAGCGAAGCAACAACATATAGCAGAAGAGAAGAAAAAAATACGACAGGAAAAATTATTAATACAACAATCGAGTACCGTTACCCACCCCCAACCCAACAAAAAAAAAAGGAAATTTTCATAAACTCATTGCAAGAAACGTAATAACTGCTCTGCAAAGCAAAATCAGACGGAGAAAGAGCACACCACACACATTGTGTCAGCGAGCAGATGAGTGCAAAAGGGATAAGAGGAGTTTTTTTTTTTTTTTATCTTTTCTCACCCAAAGATTCAAGGAGCAACAAAACAAAATAAACAATAATAATATTAAATGCAATGCAACCAACAACACGACAACGTCGGATGGACGGACGGACGGACGTAAAGATGTAGAATGGCAACGGCAATGGTCGTGGACCTCTCTCACCGCGAGAGAGACGAGACAAAGTTTTGCACCCTAAAAACAAAACAAAAAAAAACACAACCTGAAAGAAGAAGAAGGTGAACAACACACAACACAGAAAGAAGTCAAAGTGGGGATGGTGATGGAATCAAAAAACAAAAAAAAAAACATTGAGGAGAACACTCTGTTGCATGGGTGAGTGACTGAGCGAGTGTGCGAGAGCGTGGTTATTATATCGCTCCGCCTAACCTTGTCATAACCTTATAAAAATTCATCTTTTCATATTATCTGTTATGACCAGAGAGCAACAGAGAAAGTCTCATACAGATACTATTCAGAGTAAAAGAGAAAGAATGCTTTTTATGATAGTGTGTGGTGAATTTGACTTGCGCATTTCATCTGAGACAAAAACTAACTGAGTTGAGTGAAACTTTAGCAGATGAAAAGAGAGCACTCTCTCATGTAAGATGTTCGAATATTCGAAATTAATTGCAAAATGAATGGCAGCGAGGAGTGAGTGAGTTTGTTTAGTCTGTTGGATGTAGTTGAAATGGTTTGAGGTGAAGATGGTGTCTAGGGGTTAACTTCTATTGCAATTGTTTTCTTAAGTCCTTACAGATTTCCCTAAGCAAAATCCAATGTAGTTTTGATTTTAAATGAAACTGATTAGTGTGCCTTGTATGGAATCGTGTTTTTTTGATTTTAAAAGAAGAAAAACGAGTGGCGAACTCCGACGGCATTTTGAATTGAGAACGTCTTGATGGGAAATTTTCACAAAATGGTTCCAAGTTATGACAGGCATTCGTCGAAAAGATTGGAAATAGTTCTGTGCATTAGAGTTGCTCAACAATTGATCTATTGGATCACAAGAACCTTAGGTCTGTAGGTTGGTCGATACGTAATCTTTAACCCAATCATTGACAGACACATGGACGACGACTTGAAGGTAAATACATTTAGGGAACTAGGTACTTCAGCACTTAAAAACTATGGGTACGGGAGCAATGGCTTCTCAAACATAGATTGGTCCCTACTTGTGTTTGAATGCGTGGATTCAGCCGATTTAAAATCGAAGCATGGGTGAACGCGAATCTTAAATATCTACGGTCACAAGGAAAAACAACATAAGTCGGCTTACGTTGTGTGTGACTTATGTTGCTGTTCCTTATGGCCACAGATATGTAAATCTAAGTCTAAAGACAGAAAGATTGATGCCTCCAGCCTACACTCTGAACCATCAGATCTTTGTCAAAACGTCCTTCAATTTGTAGGAGCATTCATATCATTTAAAGGCAGGCAACCAGAGTCCACCTCGGACTGTAGCGCCACCTTAAGAAACCAGAGTCCAAGAATGATAGACAGCTATTCTCTAAAGCTTCTTGAAACAGCTCTCCTTCAATCTTTTAGATCTCATATTAAATGGTCGAGTCTGGATAACAAGTCTTGACTGAAATAGTTTGCGTAGGACTTCATAGAATTGACCGATGGCTAACATTTGTAGTAGCTGCATAGGTAGGTTTATTTTTAGGAAGAATCGTACCTATATCATCGTCACAGTTAGCACTGGTCCAGTGAATATTAGTAAATTTCAAGTAAACTGACCACAAAACGTTGGTGGATTCACCAAAATGTCGTAAATTTTATACAAGCATACAATTTAAGTTCATTGAAGTATTTTGGTTGCAAATTTCAAAGAGGATATCCGAGAAGATTCTGGAATTGATTGACTTAACCTTCAACTAGAATATCGCCACTGTTATTGGTTTGACTACAGTACTGCCTTGAGAGTTTTTCTGATTTGTTTGGGCACTTAAGAGGGGAAGCTACCTATCCGTAGCTTATATTGCTGACAATTTCTGAAGCCTGAAATGTTTGGTTAGCAATGCGGGTTATGCAGCTAGGCGAGGGAGCACATAGGTATCCGGGGATTACTGTATTTAGGCAATTTGCTGTTTCTGCTATACCTATGTATAAAGATGTATGCATGAACATACCGAGTAGGTCTAAGCCTGTTGTTGTTGTTGGCCGGTCACCTTGAGATGGTTGTCGATCCTTCTCTATACATAAATGATCTCGAAGCGGTGAATTGGATTAATTGAACTTTCCGACACTTGGGATGAGGCTTCTGATGGAGTCCCGTAAGAATGATATTGAAGACGCTTTGTAGGAGCCAAGGTTGTTGTGTATGAGTATGATGGTGTCGTTAAAGATGTTATCGAACACGACGATGGGAGTGACGAAGGCTGTTGTTTATGTTGACTAAAGCGTCGAAGAATAGAACAACGACTGTAAGACGATGAAAATAACGTGGTGCGACTATCCTGGTTTACGAAGCATTAAGTGCTAGACCTAGAATCTAGCAAATATTATGTGCATTTTAATGGGTGCTTATTTACTGAAAAGAGTCACATGGATCTAGGTACATGGAAATGATAAAACTATTCTTGGTTTTTTAATAGAATAAGCTTTCGCTGTTGGCACGATGCCTGCTTCTACTTTCATTAGTCTTCGCTTGATGTTACGATGAGCCTCTTGCTCTTTGATACTTATATGATATGGGAAGCAACTCCAGCTTCTCTCTACTAATCGGTAGATCTTGCCCAACACTTATCTCCTGATTCTTGCCTTATGGATATCTATAACGACACAACTACCTACCGAATCTAGAGCGTTGTCCATATTTAAGGGCCTTCTTCTGTAACTGGCTTTTTTTTTTGTTGAGATCAGGTTTCTCAAGAGTTGAACCTGAAACCTTAAGCTTGGCAAATAACCACGGCCATCCATGTTCTGATCGGTTTTTATGAGAAGTTCAACAGGCGATTAACAAGATCTTAAAGGCACATCAACACAGACATCTCAAGTAGGCATGTATGATCAAAGAATTGAAGAGAAATAAGACGGTTTCATTTTAAGTTCTGACATTGCCTACACTAATGATGGACTTACACCATGTCCATGGATTTAATCTCCATTGTTCAACTGTTAAGTCCTCTTTTGAAGAAGTTCAAAAATTGAAGTACAATTTTTGGGTCCACCTCGATCGGGAAAATAGAAAACTTTTGAGCAGAAAAATTATGCCTTGACTCTTCTAACGTGGGTAGAGGTGAGAGGCAGAAGGTCTTTTTAAAAAAAGGTTGGAAGGGGATTTTATTGGCATTTATTAGCCGGAATGAGCTGCTTAGCTACTTGCTGAATAGCTACGTCTCCAAAATATAACAAAATATATGATTTGGTTGGATATCGTGCTATAGGCACCTCACTTGGTCATTTGACTGCCACAACAACTTGGGTGGAAAAAATTGCTGATTTGCTACTCTTTCTGAAATTCACAGATTGGAGGCAGACAGCTGTGCTTGCTCTAATGGCGCAAATGGCAAGATTGGGTTTCCGTCACGTTGCCAGAAACCCCCAATTCTATACCTACTTACCCCGAGACATGAGTCGTCAGTCTGGTCACTAATACCTAGTAAACACTTAAAAGTGTTAGATACAAAGCAACTTTATCCACTTTTCTTTGGTTATATAACTCTCAAAACAATTTCTATGGCAGTTTGCTGCGATATTCTGGAACCTTGAGCCGAAAGATCATTAACTTCAAACGTCTGGAGATCTTGTGGCATTTCTTCACATGACAGCAAGCTTTTTGTCTCCTCCAAGCATTGTCCTGCAAAGCGCCATCTTTTGTCATAAACTTCTCAAAGTACGCCATCGTATTCAACGATAACACTGCCGTTGAAGTTGATTGGAAAACTTTCCGGGCCGGGGCGTTCTACATCTCTCACCAATTTTAGTCGTTGTATCTGGACTTTTGTTCCATACAGTTCGTTGTGTAGCTCGTCCTCCACTCCTCATTAATGCAGACGATACCGAAAATCGCATGAAAGATTTTGCTCTCAAAACAGCCAAGAACAACCTCATCCATCCATACCTTTGCACCATAGAACAAGACTAGGATGATCAGGGTCTTGTACCTATACAATCACATTGGGTTTTCGAGGTTGTCTTGCTCCTGAGCCTTACCCTACAGAAAGAGCGATTAGCAATAGTTATTGTACGTTTAACCTAATCGATGGTGTCATTGCCTGAGTTAATATCGGAGTCTAGGTAGACAAAGCTTCTAATTATCTCAAATTCATATCTGTCTAAGGTGCCCTTCTGTCTGAGACGCGTTAAGTGCCTCTTTTTGTTGCTTCCATTGATCGTTAAAACCATCTTCGCCTCTCATATCTCAATGTTCATGCTTCGTTCTCCCATCGGCGGTGTATGCAAGCAAAAGCACTTACTTTTGAAAGATTGAGCTTAATTTAAAGTAGATTCCTTCCTAAATCCTTGTCAAGTAAGTTGCAAACCAAAAGGATCACAATTCAAAACGCACCTTCAAATTTGATATGACAGCAAACGACCTAAATTCACCACGAAATTTTCATTCACCATTCGGCCATATTTCGAAATACTCTCTTACAATTCGAATATCCAACAGTATAAGAGTTTCACTGCAAAATTCACCTTTCTCTTTCCAATTGAAACGAGTTGCACCACCCCGACACCACAAGCGAGCAGAAAGCACCCAAACAAGCAATTCAATTGGAACAAGTTAGACAAGGACACAAGGCAAACTTTGAAAAACCAGTTCTTCTCCACCACACTTGAAATAAAAATCTCGTAAATGGTCCAAAAAAAATGAGGAAAAGGTGAAAAAGGAAACAACAGAGCACACACTTGGAGAGGAAATAAAGAAATAACAGAGTTATGATGAAAATCATAGATGGGTTTTTTGTTTCATCTTTATATTGTGTTTGATGGTGGTGGTAGCGCGCGGTTAATATGCATATGACAGGTTCTCTATCTCTTTCTTGATTCCGTTTTTTTTTTTTTTTACTCTTCTGAGAGTGTGTATGAGAATTATGAATTTCATTTGTTTTTTGGTTGGCAAAAAGAAAGTGGAGGGGATAAATATGGGTTTGACTTTTCGCCTTCTTTTTCGTTTTAATATTTCCTTGGGGTCGTGGTGGGTTGGTTGGTTAGGGAATATTTATGATTATTAGGGGGTGGGATGGTGTGTGGTGAATTTTCTGAAGGCTACTCTGATACAGATTCTGATGTGGATGTCAGGATAAGAAATTGTTTTTTTTTAGCAAGATGGTGTCTAACAAAAGGTGAATATGTAATCATAATTTCAAAATTTTACTCTTGTAAAAAAATAATAAACCACCTTAGTCCCTCTTTCTCATTCTCTCACAAGTACTTTGGTCTTTGCTGGTTCGTCGGTCGCTCATAATTCCCTGACAAGTGCAAAAGAGATGGAAAATTTAGCAGAAGAAGAAAGAACATGCCAAACTGCCTTGTCCGAGAGGGAGAGAGCGAAAAATTGTGAATGGGAAAAGAAACAACAATCCCCCGTGGTGAACCCCCATCAGCATGAAAGAGAGCACCACGGATAAGAAACCGAAAAAAAAAAAAAAATGAAAAAGAAACGAAAATTGAGTGATTTTTCCTGTCGTCGTACTGTTGTTGTGTCAGTGCTATTTTGACGCGCGTTGCGAACATATCCATATCACGGAGAGTATCGCGTCCGCTCACATCACAATCGCAACCGAAAATTCGTAACAAAAAAAAGTTTCATAAATCCAAGATTTTCGTTTCGTGTTTTCCTGATATCTAGATAAAATATCTCGTAATTTTTTTTGTTGTTTTTGGAAATTTCGGTTTTTTTTTGATTCTAATATGATTTGACTGGTCAGCTGGAGATCGTAATAACTCATACACATACAACAACACATAATAAGAGTGGTTTACGCGGGGAGGGAGAGGCGCAAAACTGTGATGAGTGAAGTATATGCCTATGTAATGCACATGTACCTACTTATATATGTATCTAGATACATGTTTCAATTATTATGACGATGATGATGAGCACCTAGAGTTATTATTCGTTTATTCGAAAATAATGATGACAGTTGATGACGGCAACGTGCAGTGTAAACACACATCATATACTTGATACGATTATTATTGAAACAAAATATAGAATATCGTGTTTGTTGTTGTTTTTCTTTTTTTTTTGTTGGTGAAAACATAATAAAACTCATGAATGGAATCCGTCGCGTTTTCTTTTTGCTGACAACAAACGATATTTTCTGTGAAAATTTATGAAAATAATGAAAAAAAGAATATAAAGTGTTTTAAAAAAAAAAAAAAAATAATAATATATATACAGTGCAATCCTTTTCGAGGGGTGGAAACAAAAAAAAAAGTTATGGAACGTGGAATTAATTTCCAAAAATCGAGATGATACTGCGAATGTAAACGGACGGATAAATGCAGAAACGCGATAAAAATAAAAGTGTTTGCGGTTTTTTCCACCAAAATTTTTGTTTGTTTTTACGGTGTTTTGCATTTTTAAATGAAAAATAATTTCATATCTCTATTGGGTGAAATGCGAAGTGATTTTAAAGATAATACAGATACTATCAATAAAATGATACAATTTGGAACTGTTAAATATGGAATTGTTAAGCAGCTTAGAGATCGAACGAGATCTGAACGAGGTGAGTGTACTTACCCACCTACCAGTGTTGTGTGTGTGTGTGGGTGTGTTCAAAGTGTTAGATAACAGTGTTCTTAGGTCAGGGATATGGACAAGTTTATAAGTGAAACAAAATATTAGTCCTTTTCAAACAAAGTGGCCTTTTTAAATGTCAAGGCGCAACTTTTTTAATTCAAATCCGTGTTAAGGCGGATTTACTATTCGTCGTTTGTTTTTATAATGAAAAAAAGAAAACAAATTAGCTTAGCCAATAGCTTCCTAATTAGTCGCCACTAATTGGTTTAATTTGAAAGATCGTGTGGTGACAAACTTATAACTGATTTATGATATAAAAGCTTAAAGATCTTTCCATAAATTATTGCAACAGTGTCACCGGCTTTAGTGGACAAAAAAAGCAATTTCACGGAATTTTATTTCCTCAATATATTTGGCATTTAACTGTTGTGACAGTTAAATTTTTATTCGTTATACCTACGTATGTTGTAATGCAACTATACCTACTGTCTGCTATTAGCCGATTTATTGTGAATTTGCAGTTCGTTTGACAGCCGTCAGAATCAGGGCCATAAGGCGTTTTTGAAATATCTTGTAGATATGCTACCTAGCTACATTCAGAAACCTTGGTTTTTGTGTCTATGTGGCATGAGATCTTTCAAAGTCAACATCGTCTGACTTTTTTTGAACACCATGCTGTATCACTCAGACACAAAAACAGGTCCATTGTACTACCAGCAGGTGCAACCGTTTCACGGTGTTTTCATCGTCTTTCTAAGAAAGTCGAGTCCCATAGGAAGTGTTCTGCAGTGTCGTCGCCCTCTCCACAAGTGTCGCAGATAGTGGTGCCACTTGAGCCTAACACGTTGAGATGTTTGAGGTGTAGTGTCCCGTTATAACGCAATTAACTTGTCTTTTATGCTAAGAAACAGCAATAATGCCGGGAAATATAATAGTTTGCCTACATCCTGGAGAATCATGCCACTTTCAGGTTTGCTAGAAACCCCGCCATCTATACAAGCCCTAACCACGGATACGGGCAAACCTAACATGGGTTCAGGGTTGGAGAAGTTCGCCTCTGAACCTTGCCAGCAAGCTCATCGGAGAACGCATTTTCTGTTACCCCGCTGTGCCCCTCAGGGACTCAGACAAGGCTTAGCAAATTGAATCTTGCAACTGAACTCAATTTTGTCTTGCATTCTCGAAGGGCAGCCTGACTGGTACTACAGACGCAGATACTGCGTGTCCTCTACATAGGTATATACTCGTACTTATGGGAAAGTGCAGTCTAATATTGTCGCTTTCCACAAAGACTTCAGCCTCTGAGCCACTGGAAACAGTACCCGGCTTAGAATGTGGCGAAAACCACTCCTGTAAACAGAGAAAGTCGACCGTTAATCTACACCGTAGTCTTAATACCATTGCGTCAGATGGCATAGGTATCCATACGATTTTGGAACAATTTTTGTATGGACTACCAGTTTACTCGGATCTCTACAGATCCATTGTGTTTCTCTAACGTGGAATGTCCAGTCTGACGGAGAATGCGAAGAAGAAAGGTATATGTCTGTCATTCGAATCGTTTTTGGTGGCTTCTTAGAGAGTTCGCCCAGGTTGTTGGAATAAGCCGTCTTTCTTGTTCTGTATAGGCTGGGGCGTGCGCCCCAGATGTGCTCTCTTCCATGTCTTAATTGCTGCAGCCTTTGCATAAATCTTCTGTACTTAAACGCATTTTTCGAAGGTGGGCCGCCAGTAGGTTGTACCCTGTGCTAATCCCCTATGAAGAGCGTTAAGTTGGCTCTAATTAGTGCAAGAATGTGTCCTGCTTTGGCAATGTTTGTCCAGAGTTTTCTGTAGATGCGGCTTAATGTGAGTGCCCTACATCTCTCGCCAGCTTGTCTTTGAAAGTCAAGTGCTAGGAACGGCAGTAGGTACTGAGTGATCGAACAATGATAGGTCCTGTTTCGAGCCCTTCCTAGCTAACTCATTCGCCATTTGGTTCCCGTGGATAGCATTGTGTCCCAGGACACATTCTCCCCTCCCCCAATACAATGCGTACACTGACTGAATAGCTTTGTGTGCCGTCCGATGCTAAAAAAATCACATATCAGCTCCCAATTCAAAGCGCCCCCAGATCGTGACGCCCGGTACAACTGGCACGGTTGCACTGGCACGGTAAAGCGTGACGCTGTATCAGGCATGATTTCTTGGATTAAATATTTCCAAAAAGGCCGATCAACCTTCTATAAAGGCAAAATCTCTAATCCCCCTCCTCACCATCCATGCAGCTTCTGCTTAAATAGTTTCAATGGACGCCAATCCTTATTGCATGCTTGTCTATTAGACAGCGACCCGTAATGACATTTAATTCTTAGTGTTTCAGGTCCAGCTGTGGCCAAATCAGTTTTGTCTCTAGACACGTTATACCACTCGTCCACCTAGAATTTGTTCTCTATCGAGAGCATCCAGCTTGAATTTAAGTTTAAATGAAGCGATCGGTGTACCTCCCTAAGTTGCCTCTATCTTGCGATATCGTCTACCTTACAGTTCCCTGGAATATCTCTATGCCCCGGCAGCCAACGAAGGTGAATATTGATTCTACCTACAGTATGCAGGACACCAGGCGAGATATGAATCCCTTACTCGAGCTTTTGGACGAATGACGACTTAGCCAAATGTAGCTCTCTCGCGGATTAAGTCTGCTTCCCGATTGGACTCATCAAGGGAGGAATTCTCCAAAACTTTCTTTCAATTGCCAACTCTAGGGTGGAACAGCTTAGAAAACTGTGCCATATCCAGACAGATATGTCCCACCTACAATAGAAATAGGACGAACGACCTAATCAGACCGAGCACCGGGGCCAATTGGCGCACACGCTCCCTTTAACATTTACTGCCGTAGCTTCGACTCCATCCATACACAGGAAGAGGAAACCTATTCGACTTTCTCTGTGACTTCCCGGCACTAGCCTGAACAAGGCATCTCACACTTGGCAAAGCCTTTTCCAAGGTATTATCCGAGATCTTTGACTTGAAATTTTGCAACTGTCTCCACTTCACAGGATGGGCTTAAAAACTGCCCCTCTAAGTCACACCCAACAACATTCAGGTCACGGGAGTTGTGGTTCCAAAAAGGCGCCTCAGCGCTACTACTGGCAGGACTCTAACCAGACAGCCACTAGCCACTATTGACTTGAACAGCAACTCAAGCAACATCCTTGTGAATTTGCCTCCTATTAAGTCCTTAACATATACCTATTGCCACTTGATGCTTCGAAGCATTATTGAGTGCCAAGGCACCAGCAGACTGTCCAAACCAGTGCAATGATGTTAATCGTGTTATGGAAACTCAGGTAGGGATTATCCCCTTCTTGAATCGATGCGCTAACTTGTCCAAGGTGAAAATGACAAAAGAAACAGAAGTACTTATACCTATTGTCTCTAATCTCTATCACTTCACAAGATCCACTATAGTTCTAACGTAGATCCTGCAAAAATGAGTAGTAGACGTCATGAACATTTTCAAGTTCGCTGCTGGGTTCATTTAAAAGTATGTTAACCAGGGACAAACAAATTCCACAGTTGCAGCTAAACTATCTTCTAAACAACTAAGCAAATAGTCATCCCTGACTGCAACTCTGGGTATCGGCCGCAGCATTTGTTTGAAAGAGTTTTGGCTAATCCACTTTGCTTGAATGAATTTACAGCCGAAAACATATATTCTTCTGGAAACTTGAACAGAGCACATGTGCAGCTGTCTCCACGTCTTCTAAACACAGGGTGCAGGTATCCTCTTCTTTTTTATGGGCGCCAATGGATGTGAAATCTTCATAGATACCACTAGCCTGTACTAGCTAGTCTTTCCTTTGATTTTCTTTGGTGAATGGGTGGAATGGAAACTCACTCCCGGCCTCTTAAATGCAACCTAGGTGCTCAATGTGGAATGATCTACATAGCTCTGTGTTCCCTCATCACTACAACCCACAAGCATTTAAAACCAACGTTCATCGGCACCCATGCCCGTGCTCCAGTTTAAGGGTAGTCATAATCCCTTAAGCGCGCGCTAATTATAAAAAAAAGCTGCGTTCGCGGCAGACCCGAAATAAACTTTTTTTTTCCACCAACCCCGGACCTGCTCGAGCAGCATGGGACCCCTTTCACGGGCGTATGATTCTCCGGTGCAACGCGCTTCCGTACTAAACCACATCTCTGCACTCTTCTACAACTCTCCCCGCAAGACTGCTGGTAGGTTTTACTTCGCCGGTCATCTGCCTTTTGATTCTTCTTAACTGGTTCTGTGAGCTCTTCAACCAGTCGTCCTCTGACCTCATCATACGGCTTTTTAAAAGCTACGGGCCTGGCAGGTTCACTCTTCTCCCTGCGGAGCGCCTGGAGCATTGGCTGTTCCTCGGCTTCCCTTTCATCTGGACAATTTGGTCACAAGGACGAGTTATCACGTCCAAATCTGTGGAGATATTTTCGATAGGTGCCGTGACCGGACAGGAACCGTTATTCGAGTGCTTGTGGGCTTATCTCCCTTTTGCTGAGTTCTCCCACCAGGCTTGCCCCAATGCTACAGATGTTACCCTTCATTCAGCTTTAACACTGGTCCTTAACCTAAGACTCCCGAATGTTTCAGGGCCAGTTAGGTACTACCCTGCTCACTTATTAGTAAGAAACTTGATTAGGAACATAAGACGTGTAAATTATAGTGATCGAGAGGTTGAAATACGGATTCGGTATAAATTTGCTTGAGTTTTGTCAACCTTCTGCACAAAAAAACCAAGCGTGTGACCCTTGTATTTCATTTCAAATTATTCCTTCTTTGTGATTCACCGACAAGCGTTTTAAGATTTTTTCCTAAATGAACCTCAAAAAGCATTAGATATGACATTTTTCAAAACCAATTCCCATTGTTCACATTTGTATCTTATCTTTCCAATCAAAAGTCTGAAATCAATCTGTTTGCCCTCGATTTACATTGAAAAACAAAATATATATCGTTCGTGTTAAAAAAAAAAAAAAACCAAATGCCGACGGTATTTCATAAAATGTCATCCATTCAACTGTCAAAATATTCAAATAATTACCACTAACGTCTGAGGTCCATTCAAAAGTTTAAGCCCTTGGAAAGCATTTAAATCATTCAAATCTCTTTCATCTGTTTAAATCGTTTCGATTAGTTTAACGCACACAATGGTCATTTCTCTGCCAATTAAGCGTATTTGGTAGCCGTTTCTTGAAAAATTCTCCTGACTCCTGATAAAAATCCTCCCCATTCCGATTAATCGGTTAATTAAACAGAAAGAAAGACAAAATAACAATAATAAGGCACCGCCATAAAACTTCATCTTCCTGTTTGCATCCAGAGATATGACCATTTAAACTCCGGTGGCTTAATTAGTATCGAGATGCGGTCACTTTGTTATCAAATCTTCACCATCTTTCTTCTTAAATCTTCTCCATCTTTGTGAATAGGGGGAAGGGAGGGGAAACAACACGAAATTGTTTCTTTTTTTTTTTTAATATTAATAATTAATATTCCATTTCATGTATCTATAGTATATTTTTGAATTCCCAATGAGCGGCCCAAACTCCAAGAACTGGAAGGCCATCCAAGAATTAATGGCGATCGAAAATGCTTTCACAGTGATAAACCGAAGAATTAAGCCCACAAAAATCAGAGAACAGACCCAGGGCAGGGAACACAATCCGAGTATCTATCATTTACAGAAAAACATCTTTGTGTTGGAGTGTGGAATAAAAGGTACGAACGTACCTAATTATGAATAAATTAATCCGAAATGTCTAAAGAAACTCAACTCATACATATGTGCGGTGTTTGGATTTAGAATTCAGAGGTTTTCTCTAGCGTTTAGGGCGTGAGTGTTGAAAAAAAAAAAAAAAAAATGTCTCGGAATATTGATTTTTTTTTTAACTCAAAGATACACACTCTAGTCTTAGCACTTAGTTGGAGTCAAAGAGAAGAGCATCTCTGTTTTGGTATGGGAGTCCACCAATGACGCCGATGCTGATGCTGATGATGATGATGACAGTAGCAAAGATGAGATACATTCTACGTTGGAGGCAATTTGCATTTAAATGAATCAATAAATAATTTTTGTTTCGTTTCTGGTTTTTTTTTTCTATTGAATTTCATGTTTTCTTGATAAAATGCTGCCGTGGTTAGGTGGGGAGGGGGGGGGGGAACTTTGTGCGTTGTGCGGAGACATTTTTGAATTTTTGATTAGTTAGATATATTTTGTGAGAGAAATTATAATGGATGTTGGTTTGGTAGTCACCGTCTTCGTCGCTTCGTGCTTGAATAGTTTTATTGGATGGAACTTCTAGTTTTTTTTTTGTTGAAAATGAAAATGTATGTTTAGTCATTAAGGGTCACTTAAGCGATAGGCAAATGAGTGCAGACGGTGGAATGGAGAACCATCATTTGTTAAAAATCATAAATTAAACAGTGGAATTACATTTTTAGAGAAATAAGAAATAAATAAAAGAGAAATATGGGAAATATTTTAAAATTTGATGTTGATATATCGTGGACACGATACAGGCACACACATATGTGCATAGTTGAGTCAGTTTCTTGGACAATCAGTGACTTGAATATTTTTGAAATGAATAACGATTTAAAGTCGACCAATGAAAGAAGGTGAGTCCATTGTACTACCAGCAGGTACAACCTTTTCACTGTGTTTTCATCGTCTTTCTAAGAAAGTCGAGTAAGAGCTTTCAGCTATCAGCACTCATCTCATCAGCTCCAAGAATCTGCCACATGATAAGAGCAAAGGCAGGATATGTTCCGCAGGGTCGTCGCCCTCTCCAAAAGCATCACAGACAGTGTTGTCACTTAAGTCTAACACGTTGAGATGTTTGGCAAAGGCGAAGTGGCTCGTAATAACGCCAATAAGTTGTCTACAGTCTTTTCTGCTAAAAGATAATAAGAATGCCGGTGACTTCTTACAGACGTCGAGAAATATCTGTTTAGTCTGCCTGCATCCTGGAAAATCATGCCTCTTAGAGCTGTGTTTGCTAGAAATCCAACCATCGATAGAGACCCTAATGGGCAAACCTAACGTGGGCCAGAGAAGTTCTCCTCTGAACTTTGCCCAGTAAGCTCTTAGGAGAGCTTACTTTCAACAAGAAGGTAAACCAAACATCAATGAGTCGGACAAAATAGCAAGGCAGTGAGGGACTTTATCTGCCTCAGTGCTGCTATCACTTCGAACAACGTCATTTCATGAGAAATCAAACGAAGAGTAGGAAGCTTTTTACAGTTTAGGCTGCTTCTTAAAGTTGAGAAGGCAATTAAGTAGTGATGCTCCAGCTCCATATATAAGGTCCTAATCATCTTAGTTCTTCTCTATGGCATTGAAGCATGGATTCTATTGATAGACTGGTGGTGGTGTTGTGAGAAACTTGGTTGTTCTGGAACTCCAATCTAAGCAAACCTGGTCAGCAGTCCAATGTTCTAACCATTGGGCCACAACGACCATGAGCAGTGTGCATACTACGAGAAGTCTGATGAAAAAGAAACGTCTGTCTTACATTATGTGTCTGAAGCGTGATGACGAATTCTATTCATGCCTAGGTTAGGATTGGGTGGACTTTCTTTTGGACTGGGCTTCACCTTCACTTCCTCGTCTGTCCAGAAACGAGGTCTAGCATGTGAACCTATGGGACAATGCCCGTTAAGATGCCGGCGACGGAGCTGATTTGAATTTATTAAGCTGTGTCGGTCGTTGGAGCTTTTTCGATCACCATGCTTCCATCTTTGTTCACATCTATGATAGCTTGAGTAAGTGTTTACATTGAGCGATAGGCATACTTAATACTCTGACTCCAGTTCCAGTTTTGGAACCGTCTTTACTTAGACGAATTTTGGTTCTTATACTGATAACATTATCCCACTCATCACGGGCGGGAATTGTTGCCTTTAAGTTGCGATCAAATCTGAGTTTCGATGGAGCATTGTCACTCTTGTCGGGTACGAACTTTAATTTGTCAAAAATAAAAGAGGAACGGCCAGTTTGATGTACCACGTCCGTAGGCTGCTTATTCAAAGAAAAAAACTAAGTTCCTACAACTTCAGAACTACAAGCTTGTAACTTTGGAAGAATTATTGCGCCCTAACAAGAACAAGACACGTTTCTCTCTGTTAAGACACGGGGGGGTTGAGGTTTGTCATCCAGTTGTCAAAAATTACAGGGTCTTGACAGCTAAAAGGATCAAGTTTCGATTAAGGGTTTCTGACCATGTCTAGATGCTCATATGGATCCTCATTATTCGAGCTTAGCTTAGATTTTGTTCTTTGAACTGAGCGTAACAATGACCACTCGTAGTGAGCTGTATTTTCCATGGAAATGATTCAGGGATTGGAGGCCCAAATATAATGAAATTCAAAGGAGGGGGCAGCATAATATGCAAGTCTTTGTATATCTTGTCCTGGAAGCTTTATGTCTGCTTTGAACAGGAACTTAGCTCACAGGATAGACACAGAAAGTGCAAGGCTTACACCCAGCGCAGAAAATATGTAATTTTGGCTTAAAATATGACAACCGCCATGTTTTTGAATTAAAAAATTCATAAGAAGGCACCCGAAAACACTTACTTGGTAAGACTGGAGGTCCACGGAAGTCAACGGATTCAATGTTTAACGTTTTTTGTTACGTTTCCAGGTTTCATTTTAGGCGCAATAAGGGCCGCTATATTTTTTTGGAAGTTTCTTTATCTTGGATGCCAACGTATTCTCTAAATTGACAAGAAGACTGTGCTAGCAATGTATGACCCTACTTTTGATGATTAACTCCAAGATTGACCTTGATTCGATGGTATTATTAGGAACTATGAGGGTATTTAACTGCGACCTCCTGGTCTATTGTGCCCCTTGCTGGTGCTTTCGAGAGGTTTATTCCTCCATCAGATTTCCCCTCACGTTATAGTTGCCCTTAGAGTTAAACCCTTATTTAACCTTGGCCAGAAGCTCGACTTTAGGGCACCTTCTCTTAGCCTTATGAAATTTGAGGTCGAGAAGTGGGTCTATAGCTCGAATATCTTTATCCTACATTTGCAACTTGCCCAAATATTTCATTAGGTGTGGGTTAATGCCCCACAAGACTCCCGGGGTTGCTCTGGAGTCTAATTGGTCTCATTGCAGAATCTGCAGGTTTTCTTTCACTATCCCTAGGTTCTTCCAGTGATTTCTGCAGAAGCTGTAGTTATAGAGACGAGGAGGAGGAAGAAACGGTCACCCACTTTCTTTGTACCTGCTTTAGAAGAATTTTTCTACGAAGACCTAAGCGATCTAGCCAAGCTCGATATTAACAGAATAAAGAGCTTTATCCGTGGATCTAAATGATTCTGTACATAGTTCGGTACAGGAAAGGGTCTGCACCGAGCAGTTACCCATAGCTTCTTCCTGGGAACGAGGAAATACATCATACTAGGTTCTCGATGCCGATAATCCGGTATCACAATGGGCCTACACTTTGGTCTTAGTGTGCTCTTGCTTGGTGAAAGCCACCTAATCTAACCCAACTTAACCATTCCCCTAGGATTTATTTTAAGATACGCAGGTTGTTTCTGTTTAGGTTGATGCATGCTTTGAATCTTTTCCGGTTGTAGTCCTCTAGGAGTTTTTTGGCTTGCCTCAAACTTTGGAGGGTATTCCAGGCTCTGGCGCTGTTCTCTTTCTCTGTTTTCCTGAACTCTTCATTTACGGTGTGATCCCCTATTTCACAGAATGATTTAGGGCTAATAAAGGGTTCAGCTGCCCCTACTTATTCGATGGTAAGCCAGAACAACATTTTGATAATATACCTAGTACTTTGTGAGACATGAGTTAAGACAAGATTCACCAGAAGCTGTGAGTCATTAGAACTACAACCCATTTGCATGGGCATTCATCATCGAAATCAAAATCATCTTCACGTGTTTTGGGTGAAACCTGTAGCTTACTCATACAATAAAGCACATCCACTGCGTAATCTTTAAACATTAATCTCAAAAAAAAAAGAAAAAACCAAAACCATTCATAAAATTCAAATGAAATTGTTAAGTTCTATATGAGCACGCTATAAGCAAATTATTTTAGAACAATATTTTTCAAAAAAAATCACCGATATATTGACGTACATTTGTTTATCTTAGACCACCATCTGCCAATTGATTAATGAACATAATTCCCTAATGATTCACACCTCAAAATTTTAAACAATTCTAGTTAAAAAAAAAGAGAAAGTATTAATCATTATTAAACCAATTAAAAATCTTCAAGCTCAGATACATCAGCCAAACTCTCGTATATATTCTCAATCATCAAACTTTTTCAAAACAAAAAAAAACAGTATCTAGGTACAACTTATACCTCAGTTAAGATGAATTATTTCATAATTTACACAAAAATACATTTTTTATGTAGTTTTTCATATACAACATAAAAAAAAAAAAAAACAAAATTAGTTCGTATACTTTTAATAACAACGTTTTCACACTATATCTACCTTGAGTGCGAAAAAATCAGAGCATGAGTGTTTTTTTGTCTATAGTGCCTGGACGATGGTAAAATTAATTTTTGTATCTCATGTGAATTATGGAAATTTCAAAATGAAATACGATTTATATCTGAAACGTAACACAAGATGTACTGGCATAAAATTTGAATTAATAGCTCATACAATGGATTCAAAATTGGATAACATGTATTTTTTTTTTACAAAAAAAAAGGAGGAAAACACACACTGGATGTGTCATGAGGAAATTGAGTTTAAATACATTTCGTATAGCGCCAACACAACACACAATCTGAGGTCAACTTTGGAATAATTTAACCTACAATGTGTGTAATAGTCTACATATAGTATCTAAAACAAAAAAACTGGATAATAAAAAGGGTGACATTGCCACTCTCTGTGTATCGCACGATATTTGCAATTCGAATTTTAGTTTATTCTTTTTTTTTTTTCATTTGATTGTACATTAAGCGAAATAATAAATAAAATGTTTGTTTTGTACATATGTATATAGAAAAAAAAAAAAACCGTATTTTCATATTCATGTGTTCCTTCTTGTTGTGCGCTGCTGTTAGTTCGTGATAATGAATTTTTCTATTTTTTGTATAACCACTGTGTATGGTGCCCATGAAATTAAAATCCAAGCAATGTACTTAGGTACGGGTAAAGGTAGTTGATAAATTTACATATGAGTGAGGAATGTATCTATTAAAGAAAATTTCCTGAATATTTATCATATTTTAAATTTATTTTATTTCTGAGTAAATTAAATGAAATTTAGTTAAGCAGGATTTTGTATAGGGTTATCGGAGGTTACACTAGTTTTTTTTTTAATATAATCTATTTTCCTTATAAATAAAAGCTTTTTATTTTAAGTAGGGCATTTGGCTTGGAGACTTATTTTAACATAAATTATAACTTATGCCTAAAGGTTATTGATACCAGCGTACTGTCTTCTGTCCTTTCGATATTGGTAAGAGGAGGAGTCCTCAACAACAATAATCGACCACAATTCCACGTCGGAGAAATGTGACCACCTGTTAATTGATGTTACTTGCCTCGGCACAGAGGCTGAAAGATACTCATCAATTACGTGATCAAAATCTGTGGCATGCCAAAATGTTTCCGCTTCATCACAGCCCTCCTCAATCTTTAACCCGAACTACAATACTAACGCACAGTACTGAATAGAATCGCCCGTAACCAGCGAAAATCCCCAACAATAAGTCAAACTCGATCTTCGCTCTAAAATAGCCGGACGATCTTGACATTTACCACTGAGAGACTGACCCTAATCACCCTAGCGTTTTTCCAGTCAAAATCACAACAACTATCCGTCAGGCCGCCGGATGGTTTAAAGTAGACCTTACACGGTCATGCTCATGCGTCAAATACTTACATGTGTTTGTGAAAATGTATCTGTATGCGTCACACACATTTGGCGAAGTCTGCATGATGAAAATCAAATCACTTTTGATTTTCGTCATGCAGCGTAATGCTGCATGATGTGTGTAAGGGCTGGATTGACCTAAATTACTTCATTGTGCTCTGTGTAGCGGAAGAGGAAACATATCTGTCGCTAGCGGATAGTTGATGGACGATGAAAATCGGGCATTTTTATTGGAACTTATTGTTTAATACTGAGTTCATGGGATGTGAAAATGAAAGATTGCAGGTACCGAAATAAAAAATTTAAACAGTATGAAGTTTTACTACAAAAAATAATGCAATGCATTCATCCGCTTCATTCAGCGTACATCCGTACACCACGAAAACTCGCAAAAAATGAAAATTTGACATCATTTGATTGAGCTGTGTAAGGGCTAGCATCAATCCACACATACACGATTATTATCGGCATGAGCATGACCGTGAAAGGTCTACTTAAGGTTCATCCAGGATCGCAATGTAATACTCTGTTGAGACCTCAGTCATAATGAAATTCCAAGGAACCTTGCAGCTGATAAACTAGCCAGACAAGGTTTTCTAGGTACAGACAGTAGGAATCTCAAGCACAATGATGCTCTGGCGAAAGCAAATCATAGATGGCAACCTCTTTACCATTGCAACAATGGAGTGGTGGCGATGGTGTAGTGGGTAGTGTGTTAACTTGTGACTCCACCTGTGCAGGTTTGAACCCGGACGGGGAACAGCAACAGCTAAAAAAAAGAGAAACGAACAAATCTGAGTTTCTCAAACCGCTACACCAAAAAGGGGGTTTCTGCCTGAGAGTACAATGAACCGAAACTAGTTTGAGTGCTCCTGGAATTGGGAAATTTCCTTTAAAAAGAAAAGAAAAGCAAAGCCTAGGTCCTAAAATCAAGACCGACAGTTGGAGAGCATATAATACCAGTAAAGGAGAATTCAAATCAGAAAATGGAAACCGATACGAATCTCTTAGTCATCCTTCGCTCGATTTAAGTCTGAAGAAGTGGACTGACATACCTACTGACATAAGGCTTACAAACAACACTTTTGTGACTTCTCCTAAGGTCATAGAAACGTTGACTTCGTCAGCTTATGATTTACGCAAACGCCTAAGTTGCCGAAAGTACTGGGTTCGTAGCAACAGGTCTACTGGTGAGTTGATGACATATCCCATCGAAAAGGGGAAGGAATCTCTTCATAAGTTTGATGATGTTGTGCCATTTGTCGAAAATGCGTGCATATTGCATCGATGTATGTATAACTTCATTGAATTGAAGTTGATATGGGCGGTTTCAAGACAAAAATCCATGTTTCTTCTTCGCTCTCTAACTCACGCCCTTCTTTTCTTCGACTTCAAAATCATGATAACATTGGGTTCAACAAAAAGGGTGAAGAAATTTAATATATCCAAACCCCAAAACTTGTTTCCTATGAAAACCTAAGCGATCTAACCAAGCTTGATATTCATGAAATAAACAGCTTTGTCTCTGGGCCTAAATGGTTCTGCACATAGTGCGATATAGGGAAGGGTCACCGTGCAGTTACTCAAAGCTTTTTCCTTGAACAAGGAAATCTACCATGCTAGGTTCCTGATGATGTACGGTAATCCCGTACACTACATGCTATCACAATGGACTTACACTCTGAACTAAGTGCCACCTTACCAAACCTAACCTAACCCCAATCCTGTCTTCCATCTCTCGAATCTTTATTTATTAATCGTTCTCAGATCGCTGAAACTGAACAACTTTCCATCCTCGGTATTTGTGTCAATGAGAAGCCTGGTTTAAATGACCACAAAGACATAACACTGGCAGTAGGGTGGTCATATGGCTTCAAAGTTTTGATCGTACTTCTGACATCAGGATGTTCGAAAGAAATACTGTGAATTATAAGCAATGGCAACAGTACCAATAATTCTCCCCAATTATTCTGGACATCATCCACAGAGCAAAGATTGAAACCTTATACTATACCAGCACCAGCGTTATGTGAATAGCATCATAAGGGTATTCATAACCCCTTTAACTTTCACCCTTCTGATCTGGTCTCAATCTTTAAGGCATTCATGTGCCGAAAGCTCGAATACATCTGATTGGTCTTGTGCACCAAAACCTGACATTCTATAGATGTCCTTCACAGTTTTATCGTTTTTTTTTCTATTAAAAATGATACAAAGAAGTAGCAGTTGGATTTCGCGTCTTAAAAATTTCATCCACAATATGTGTCGTGTCTCAAATACTCATCAGTTGACCCTTTAGACATACTGTCAAATAAAGGCATTATTTCCTTTCGGGTTATTTACCACTACAACTCACAACCATTTAGAACTAATGTGCATTGGTATCTCCGTCATCTCTTCTCGAATGTCCAAAAATAATTTAACGGGAGCTGACTTATATATCTCACCGGAGCAATTATGCAAAATCTATCTTTCTAAACGCACTTCCATCGAATGAATCTTTGAATGGATTCACTTTACAGGTGTATCCTTAGGAGTTACAACACCTCTACTGCTCAAAAGGCTAAGCTCCAAATGAACTTACAGACAAGTAGGAAATGTGGAAAGTTATCCAATCGGGAACAAATATGATGGGTAAGATCTACTGAACCAAGTGAGGCTTGGAAAAAGGATTTAAAAAGGATTAAATGGATTGTCAAACCGCTTTTATGAACTTTTATCGTACTTGATGAGGTTTCGCAGTATTTTTTTTTTTGTTCAACAATCCCTTTTGCATCCTGGAATGGTGCCAATTTGATGACGATCGAAGAAGCCACTCAAATAGGTGTCGCCGATCGTAGATAGATTTTGTCGAATATTTCGAAACATAATTTTAGAAACAAACGTGTGTTCTGAATTGCACGTTTTGGCATTCTCTGCAGGGCATGTCTGCATGTCGAAAATAAACACTCTTTTTGATTCAAGAAAATTCTACTGAAACTATGACAAATATGACAAAGCTAACATTTCTTGAAACAACTAACATCACTCTTATCCTCAGTGATGACAAATGACACCAAAAATAAAAACTAAATCTAAACTGGAACATTTTCTATTGAAACCCACAACACCACAAGACTTATCCCACCATTTGCATTTTACAATCCAATGCCCACTAGGTGATAAAAATTCAATTAACTTGAAAAAAAAAGAAAGGAAGCAGAAATACCAAAAACTAATCATCATTATGCGCATTATAGAGTGTTAATATAAATCAATTGAATTCATTATAACTTTATTCTTTTATTTTGTGTCTTATCAAAACTTTTTTTTCGGGCCAAATCTCTCCTCCCATCTCCGAGTGTCGATCATCAAAAAATCATAAAAATCATTTTGTATATTTTTTTGTTTTCTTGTTCCCCCCCCCCCCCCCCTTCTATCTATCAAAAAGGTGAACGACGAGACAAAAAGAGAGAGAAAAAATACAAACAGCAAATTTGTTAATTTTTATTATCTTTTATCATTGTTAAATATTATTTATTTGAATGAAAAAAATAAATTCGTAGGTAGAAAACAAATATTCAGATAGTTAAGCAGCTCACTCATACACGTGCGTTCTAAATCTTATGTCGAGATTTTCAAAATCTCAATGATGACGACGAATACGAACGATGCGATGGCAGCAGCAGCGGCAGATCATTAAATTGTTTCGTTTATTTGCTTAAGTTTGGTATTAATTTTTTTGTGTTTTTTTTTTTTCGATTATTTTATGATTATTATACAAATTTTATTTTCGAAATACATTAGCGTGTGTTTTATTATCTGAATTTGATTCATAAAAATAAATTAAATATTTAAATTATAAAGAATACTAAGTAAAAATACATATATTTTTGTAACATCATTTGTATAATATAACGCATAATACAACACACTCATATTGTTAAAAAAAAAAAATACTGAGAGAAAATTCCTAAGTGCTATTGAAAATAAATCAGATAAAGATTTATTATTAATATTTTATTCAATAGTTGTGTCGTAGCTTTTCCTTTTTTTTTTGGTTTTTTTTTTTTATAGAAATTTGAATATTTAACAAAAATTTTGATTGAAATTTTTGATTAAACTTGCAATTTAATGGGTTTCTGAACTAGTTTTGCAATTGTGGACGGCATCTTGGATAATGTATGGATTTTTCCTATCTAAATGGGATTTTTAAAATTCTTTATTTTTTGTTTTAACCAAATCCGTAGGCGAGTTAAAGTTGTGTTTCTATTTTATTGACACTTAAAAATTTAATCATTAGAAAGAGATATCTTGTGGTGATTTCTTTGAAATTTGAAGAGAGATGCCATCAGAAATATGACATAAAACTCTATGAACTTTCCAACAATCTAATAGATAGGCAGAAATTCCAGAGAACCACGGGCTAAATATTAATGAGAGGAAGAGAAGCGATGGGCAAGTGATATACAATAACGTTGAGTATTTTTTGAATGTGGACGTATTTTAATAGGTGTTGCAAAAGATGAAATCAGATTTTTCCTTTAAATAAGGATTCAAATAAGTCCACCGCTTAGGATTAGCCCTGAGTTAGTAATTTAAGTGTTGAGATTTTATTTTCCTATAGGTATAAGCATTTCTGAGGCAGACCTTATGACACTTACCTATTTTGATGAACGTTTTTTGAAAATGCTGTACGAAATAAATGGAAACGTATTTAAGTAGTCACAATCTCATTATTTCTGCTTTATCTGGTTTTCGTGCAAAAATAAGTTGCAAAACTGCTCTCTTACAACTTGTATTGGATGAGATTTGAAAAGCATTTAATTTCCTGAAAAACTACTGCGTTTAGGCAGTGCAAATCTGACATTCATCCTGCTGCGGCGCTAAAATTTTCTTCGGCCCTCGCTTATTGCATATGTTTTAACCCAACTCATGGAATCGCCATGATTGTCCCAAAAGACACGTCTGCAACAATGCCTTGACCCTTGAGCATCGATACTCTTTTGGTCAATTTCTCTGGGGAATACATTCCAACAATCTTTAGAGTGGTATACAGTTCACCTGGGTCGGTGAAAAAGTATGCGCCTAACTAAGGCTGTCACAGAGGTAGTGCTTCGTATTCTCTTTTTAGAAGTAGTAATAAATCGCATTCTTTTTAGATGAGCCGCCAATGATGCTAATCCTTGGTGATAGGTACGGTCTGTCGATAGTAAAAGATCGCCCGTCTATAACATTCATTGGACCCGAACCTTTCTGTGGGGTAAGCAAATCACTTTTCGCAACACATGCATACAAAAATCCAGAGAACCACTAGGAGAAGCCTACTCAAAGCGACTATTTTCGATACCGTCAGGAAGACAATCAAGTTTCATTGTGAATCTCAATAGGAACAATCTTATACCTTCCAATTGAAAACTCTCAGCGGAGACTTTCGCATGAATCTAACAACAGATTTAAGCTGTAGACTCTATCTTGAGAATAGAATACCCAGCCCTCTTTCAACTCAAAAATAGAATTCTTGGCGACGAAGTTGTCTCATTAGAATAGCACATTGCCATCCACCCAAAGAAGTTCCTTAACTTCCAGACATCTTCTGGAGTGAAACAACTCATGTTGAAAAACTTAAGGAAAGACACAATAGGATTCTAAAGAGGAACTGCTGTGGTAGGGGCTGTAAACAACCCTCTCGAATGCACATAACATATCTAATGTCTGTCAAGCCATATTTTTTTGGCTATTTGATAGGCGGCCGCGACATAATCAGCAAGCTTTCAGAAGTCTAAGTTTATATTACGTTTTAGTTGGATACTTTTACGTGGGTCAAAACTGAATGATCGACCATTGTTTGGTTCAGTTTAAACCCTGTTCTTACTAATACCTTTATGTCCCGGTACTCAACTGAGTAAGATTTTTTGTTTTGATCGTAGGATCTCAAACTCACCGTAGACAGCTCTTTACTAGTTTTGACTTAATAACGTACTGCGGATGAGACGGCTTTAATCGCGCCTTGGCTATCGATCTACTTTCTTACTTAATTAGGTGGCGCTACTACTCAGCGTAAACATGGTCCTCAACCAACAACAGTCCTTAGCTAACCACCTCCAGTTAAACACTCCAAGTTGGTTGAGTTCCTTCTCTATTTGTTCGCGTCACCTTAGGCGAGGTCTACCTCTACTGCGGTGTCCCTCCGGCTGTCGGAGCTACACAGTCAAATAATCCCTCTCAACATTGTTAATAAGGTTCTTTTGAGCCTTCGCTATTTCTTAAACCTCCGATTTCGATTACACTGTCATGGTTATTTACCTGGGAATGGCAGGTTATTCTTAGTAGACTCCGGAGCCTTCCCTGTATTGTTGAGTTCAATGCCCCTTTCTTCACCATAACTTTCTCTTGATGGAAAGAGTGTTTGAAAATTTAGGTCGAAGTTACCGTAAAGTAAGTTTCCAACTTTGCCCATACTAGTGTTATCCATTTGATCCTTCTTCCAGAAGATGGGAGGGCGTAGGTTTATTTTCGCTGCCATGTCTTTAGTGTATAGGATGAACAATATACATAAAAGTATCGTTTTGAGAGCTGCTGTCGGGATCGTTCTTATAGAATTCGTTGACCTGAACCATAAGGTTTGTGTAAAAGCCACATGGGCTATATTTTCATCAACTGAAACGAGTTTTTCTAGGAAGCGGATTGAAATTTAAGTGTTACACGTTTTTTATTAAAATTCTGATTCACTTAACCTTTTTTTTCAATTGATAGATCCAAAGCTTTCAATTGCAACATTTTTTTTTTTTTTCTTCAAACAATATATCTCCGTATGTTCCCAATGAATTGTATCTGTTTATATGCGTTGAATTATTTTTGTTCGCTCCCTTCTCATCCGTTTTATAGAAAATTTATGAAATCATAAATCTCCTTCCAATTAAAACAAACCATTTTTATTTCTCTCTAATTTGTATACAGACAATATACTATAGCAAAAGTTCGGAATAAAATGAAAAGCCTACAAAAATTGTTTAATCTACAATAATAAACGCGCTTTTTTTTTTTTTTTTTATTCAGTTCATTTATTATTAATGCAGATCACTTAAAAAATCGTTTCTGTGGTTCCTAAATCAACTTTAATGATACAATATAGCTTGAGGAGCTGTGTGTGCCTGCTTCATTGGTTCTTATATACGATACGCCATTGTGCATCGTCAATGTTGTCGTTGCCGCCATTCAAGCAAAGTCAAATGAGCGATGGATACATGGAAAAATAAGGAACCTCACCTCATAAAAATTGATTAACCAAACGACAAGCGCACACTCTCAAGACTTTTATAAAAAAAAAAAAACCAACAACTCTTGGGCTGTCATCGAGTTTTTCGTTTTTTTTTTTTTTTGAAAAGATACATTCGTATTCTCATCTTTCTGTGTGGGTGCATATTAAATCGTCGGGAATTTGTTTCTTTTTTTTTTTGTCTTAAATACGATATATTTATATTTTTTATATGCAGATACATGCTATATTTCTTCTCATCTACAACGAATGTAAGAAAGATTAAATGGCAATTCGATGAATTGTACGTTTTGTATCTCTATCTGAATTGTCTGCGGACCCGCATCTTTTAAGTGATTTACATTTGTCAGTCAGTCAGTCTGGGGACATTTGTTAGTAATTCCTTTTTTTTTCGGAGCATTTATACTGACCTCGTTGCATGGCTTGAGTGTAGAATATACTCTTGAAGGGATTATACTTTCATCATACAACTTTTGTTTGGGATTAATTGTAAATTCACCGGCAATTTTCAGAAGAGAAAGAGCAACAATAAAGCAAAAAATGGCTGGTTCAAGACCATGAGTTATATATTGGTTGACGTGTTTTAAGATGAGATAATGTATAAGTGTGCATGAAATGGGTAATTTTTCGTTCTTTGATTGTCACTCATTAAAGCATATGACTGTGTAAAGAAATAAATAAAAAATAAAATTATAGTTGCAAGCTTTAAATATATGTAACTGGGATGTCGAATATCGTATCTACCAGCATGAATCTGTAAAATGTTACATGAGGTAGCACTCTGTTGTTCATGGTAGATTAGAATAATATTTCCAAAGAAAACTTGTTTACGTTTTGATGTGCGATAATTGACATTAAAATTTATCGCCTAGGTACATTCATATTTTGCTTTTAGAAATTACATACACTTGCATATAAACTTAAGCTAACTATGTGTAAAGAAGGAAGTAGTAAACAATTGTGTGACTAAGACTTAATTAGTTACACTTAGCTAATGTGTAGGTAGTAAGTCTTTTCATTATTTTATAGTAATGTCTAAATCTTACTAAATATGTAGGTACTTGTTTTTCATGTGGAACTTTAAACAAAGACCACACACATAAATTCTTCTTTTTGAAAAGTGTTTGGGCGTGAAAGTTAAGATAAAACTATAAAAGATTCGCCCCTTTTGTAACGAAGATGTTAAATAGGTTATCTTCGCCCAAGAGTCAGACATGACCGATAACCTAAAGTAGCTTTAGACAAATATCGCTTTTCAAAATGATGTAGATTCTTTTCAATTTTAGTTTGATCAACATATTTAATCTTTTCTGAAAACAGGGGGCCCTAAGCCTAAGTGTGTCCCTCGGGACACTTATCTACCTACTGAACACTGGGTGGTATTACATTTTATATCGGTATCTCTCTCGTCTTTGTACCTGTCTTTAAAGAGTTGAAAATTTGGTCCTAGGGCTGCTGATAGTAGGTTTTTTTTTGTTTTTTTTTTCCCTAGCACAAAAGGGGTTATGAATACCCTTATGATGTAATTCACACAGCGCTAGTGTTGGTGTAGTGATTTTGCAGTTTTTTTGCTCCGAGGGTGGTGCCCCAATTACTGGGGAGAATTATTGCCATTGCTTATAATTCACAGAATTTCTTTCGAACATCCCGATGTCATTAGTATGATCAAGCTATATGACCACTCTACTGCCTGTGTTATGCCTATGGAGTAGAGTTGACGTCAGCTTTTTTCGCAGTTGATCGACTTTTTTTTTTTGACATCGGGATTTGAACCTAGAACCTTCAGCGTGACGAGCGATGATGCAACCACTACACCATGACCACCCCTTTATTTCTCTGTTAAGCTTTTTTGACTGTCAACACATCTTTGGTCCTTTCGACGACAGGTTTCTTGGTGTGAAAGCTTTCGAGTCGGTATGTCTGGCTTAGAACTGCATCAGTCTCTGTCCATAGCACAATTGTGTATTCTTAAGACTCATATTTGTATTTGTCGACGTTCATCTCTTCTTTTTATCTATCGCATGCATGGATTAAGGTTTATGAAAATTTGGCAAGATATCTCGTTTGAACCCTTAATTTATTTTGGTATGATGGGCTAGAGAAGGCCTGGTTCATGGTGTTCTCCTTTGTGGAATGGTTGTCCCTCCAAACCTTAGTTCTAAATTACGCGATAAACCAGCCTGTGCTCTTTATAAAATGGAGCATGGCCATCAGTGGCAGGCACCAACTTCTGCTGATTTCCATATATCGAAGTCGATGATTTTGGAGATTGGGGCATTCGTAGAGTATATGCTACGTACTGTCAAATACAGAAATTCTTTCTTTAGCCGTACTACACGAATGTGGAATGATCTACATAGCTCTGTGTTTCCCTATTATTACAACCCACAAACATTTAAGGCCAACCTGCATCGGCACCTCCTTTCTCTCTCCTCTTATTTTCCTAATGCCCGTGCTCAAGTTTAAGGGTAGTCATATCGCCTTTAGCGCGCGCTAATTATAAAAAAATAAACAAAAAATGACAATTGGTATCGTGATCGCCGTGGCTTAGTAGCTTTGAACTACTAAGCGAAGGGACACAGATTCAAACCTCAAAACCACCAAAATTTCATAAAAATGTGGAAAGGGATCCTGTCAATCAAACGTCAATCCTGTCAATATTCAATTTGCGAATTTCGAAAAAAAAGTTCCTCAATACAGAATTGCTTAACACTGACTTAAAAATCATCATCATGAATAGCCGACTTCCTTAAAAGGATTTACAAAAAAAAAACACCCCCCCTCCCCTTTACCAAGCCTATTTATTGTTCATATCTTTTCCTATAATAAACAACCACTTAAAAACAATATTAAGACAATTATCGGTAATTTAAAACAAATACATGAAATGATACATTTTCAAATGGGGATACAAATTAATGAGGGGGAAAACTATAAAATTATTATTGAACAGAGTGGGAAGCATAAAACATTTCATGCTCCCCGGTCTCCATTCGAATAGTATTTATGATTATGGTGGTTGCTTAGGGGGGCGTAGTCGAAATGGTTGCTTCGATCCAAAATATTTGATAACCGACAAGGAAAAATTCAGTAAATAAACGCTTCCTAATTGGTTTTGAGACAATAAACTTAATTTAATAATGGTGGAGGAGTATCCATCCATTCATTGCTTCCGGTTTATTCTGCAAAAAAAGAAAAAAACAGAATGCTGTGTCAACAATAAGGTTGAACTTGACAAAAGGTATGAGAAGTTCATGGTGGTCATCTGTTTCGTTTTGTTTTGTACATTTTTGCAAGTTACACTGGATTTTGTTTTGTTTATTTAGGGCGCTTTAGCAAATTAGAGGCGAGACAAATGAGATACCAATGCACATTGGTCTTAAATGACTGCGGGTTGTAGTGATGAGAAAGCATGGATCTATCTACGTATGTAGATCATTCCACATTCGCGTTGTAGAAAGGCAGGCTTAAGGGTAAACTGATGAGCATTCTGGTGAGCGACTGACTATCTCGCTAGAGCACTGTTTGTGGAAGAATTGATAAACAGTGAGAGACATGGGATATTTCTTTTATTTCTTCAGTGTTCAAGTAAGTCTATGCGTTTTGCAATGATTCTCTCATTATCCTGCCAGACCGGATGTGAGTGTAAGGTGTAAATCAGTTTTTGATTCATTTGAGGAGAACTAGACAATTTGCAGAATTTTTGGCGACAATGAAGGTTTTCTTTGACATATGTTCATACCGACGAACGAAAATTGTTCCATTCCATTGTACCATTCTTAAATGCTAGTTCGAGGTTTTCGTTTCACTTGAATTACAGAAGACAGTATTGCGAGGTTGAAATTTAATGAGTTGCCGTTCATTTTCTACGTTCAGAGACGTGAGTTTGAGAATGAATATATGTAAGAAATTGAGGGTACTGTCATCATCGAAGGAATGGATTGGATTAAAAGTTGTAGAAAAGAGAAGCAGGGTGAGAGTCGGAGATAAAACTGAACTTTGGGAAACCTATGGTTTATTGCAGATTTAAATCGGTCCAAAATGACTTAAGCGAGTCTCTTATCCACTAAAGAAAAGATATATCGATACCTACATACGCATTTTCGACAAAAAAGCTTGACGCCAAACTCTGGCAAATGCCTTTGAAATTTCAAATGCAAAAATCGTACTTTTACATTCAGCGCACCTATTGCTCCGCAATGATACAGCAGCAGCGTTTCTATGACCTTGAAAGGAAAGGCCGTACGAACTTAATAAATGCAGTTTTCCAATCTATTCGGAAGGATATCACAAGAATATTGGTTTTGTCAATGCGGAAGAACCTTTCTACAGAATTGTTGATGGAATACCAACTAGACGAGTGCTGAGACCTCTTAGTACGGCTGCAAGTGTATAAGTGCGAAATTGGATATGTCTCATGGAGAATTCGACACTCTAGGGCATAATCTGAAAGATTTTGAGCTGGTTGCAAAATGCACAGCAACCAGATTGGTCTTGTCTGAAAAGGTGGCAGCTCAGCTGGAATGTAAATGTGCCCTGGAATGGATGACAAAGCAGAATTATTAATATTCTAAACGAATGACGACAGATTTGTACCAGTCTTGGTACACTGTAGTAATTTTTGCCTCAACATTTGGTCACAAAGGAAGTTGACACGTCGGCTTTATTCGAACCATTTGAACTTTATTAAGTTTTCCTACGATTGAAATTGGATTCGTAACAGCGATGTAGCTCGAAAATGGAAAGTCTTCTGAAATTCTTTTTTGTGTGCCTAGAAAGTCTTAGAATTGAAATTCTTCCTCGTATACGTAGATAGTCTTAGAATAAACCCTATGTAAGCAAACGTTTTTACAATTTAAAGTGCATTCGTTGAAAAACTTGGACTCTATAAAGACAAGTCGCAAGTTTCTGTTACAAAAAAGCTATTACTCACCAGTGTACATCATTAGCCGTGTTTTTTTGATAGCTGTATACCCAGCCCAGTAAGATTTTACACACAAAGCAATAACAACACACCAAGTGGGGATAAATTTCCCAGTAGCAGAAAGTGAGGATAGAACTACATAAGTTGATCACCAGAGCGCGAAAAATCTCATAAATTAGCCCTTAGCCGATCGTATTTGTTGCTTTTGCTCGGTTTTGACATTTACAAACTGTCAAATGAAGAAAAAGAAATCGAGCCACAAACCAATTGGTTGGTGCGGCTGCTACTGGGGATGAAGTGAGTACAGATCGTTTTTAGACTGAAGTGAGTATAATTATCAAAAGAACACGGCTATTGTACTATGTCCTATAAGATGCCTTTATTCTAAGTTGCTGAATGTAAAAATATATTCAAAATTGTCTACCACGAGATTTTCTATAAAAAAAAAACTTGACATCTCTCTTAACCTGAAAATACAAGTTCACCGACCAATTATAATCTCAAATGTCATCAGTTGTATCGATTAGTATGTAAACATCTTAACCAACACTTGCCTCAAGTGCAATCGATTGTAAACTCATCGCACTATCGTGTATCCAGTACCCATGCGGGTGTCTATGGAACTTTGACTTTTCAACACGACATCGAAATTTGTTAAAACATTACCTGACCTCAAAGCAGTAACTTTTCTACAATAAATATCTTTCCTACATGTTAATCACAACAAGATACACATGGGTTACATATTTACATATTGTAGGTATCTCTTTGGTATTTTATTTTTTTATTCAAAAGATTTTCTACTTCCACTTTTCGATTTACACAACCGCCCAACTGGGGTGCGAAAAATTCAACACTCTAACGCTTTTTTGCATCTGATATCTAATAGAGATCAAAATCATTTGAACGGTGTTAGAATCCGATTAATTTGCTTTCGTTATAATATTTCACTTGAAAAGATACATACATAAGCAAGGCGTGGTAATACGTATTCTCATCTAGTTTGTATATAATAAAATTTTCTATTAAGGCATCTCATACACGAAAAAAAAAGAATAAATCGACGCAGATGCAGATATGTACAAATTTAACTCATGTGCATTATGTTTTGTTCCACAATTGGATTGCAGAAAGATAGATAGATGTATCTTAGAAGAGAAATAAACGCATGGTTTATTGTTGTGCATTTTTCATTAAAATTTTTTTCTTTTCTGTCCCAAGGGGGGCAAGTACTAAGATACACACGAGTGTGTAGACTAAATTGCACATTGCTGTTGAAATCCGAACCAAGCAACAGCAACAAACAGCAATAATAGATTTTAATGGTGCGATCAAAATTTTTAATGAACTTCCATTTTTTTTCTGCGTTGCTCCTCTCTTCTTGTTCTGTATCTGTGGATTTTTCTAAAGGCTATGGGCGCTTGCAGCAGCTATGCAGCTTCTCCACACATGTGAATTGACCACATGTGTATCCACTGTGTGTTTATTTCCGATCTACTGACCAAGAAATAGTAATAGATACAGTTTTTGCTTCAAGCAGATACCGGCCGACGGTGGTCGGGGCAACAGGTACACCAAGTAGCATGCACAACTCATAGAGATGTGATTATATTTTTTTTTTTGCTGTCTTGATGAGGGGCGTGGTAGGGTGTGATGTGATGACAGCGGGATGCGTGTGGTTTGAGGAAAACACGTGCCATCGTGTCCCATTGTTGTTTAGGAATGGGTGAGTAGCCAAGAGAACAAATCAAAAAAAAATCTAAAGAAATAATAAAAGGTAGGACACACTTTAGCTCTACGTAGTACCTACAAACAAGTGATCTTGTTGTGGATTTATACATTTTTCTTTTATTGTATAAGTATCTTGGTAATGGAATGTAGGGAATGCTTGGAAATTGATTTTATTCCATTTGCAGAATGGAAAATGTTGCTTGGGATAGTTTTTATAATGAACACCAGTGTTTATACCAAATTGGAAACTTATAAGTTTTTGCAATAAGTACTGTTTAACATTTAACTAAATGTACCTAGGTACACAGGTTATTTATGCTCTCAGAAGTGGGACTAAAGTGGTGAAATGTTAACGAGTGCCATTAGTGTTTCCTGTGGCAGACGTTAATAAAATGTGTTAAATTTATCCATTTCCATGTTTGAATGAAAGATTCTATTAATTTATTTTCCAAAATGAACAGCTTGAACAACTTTTGCTTGTTTTGTTTCAATTTCAGATGTAACCAGTGACCAAGAGGAGATTGGGTCATGTTCTCCAATTGTCGATTGCCAGTCCAATAGTCCTGAAATTCAAATGCAATCGCAACACTCGCCTACAGCGGATGCTGAAGATAAAGATGCCACTATAACTACTGGTGCTAGTGTTGCCTTTAACGTAGCCGATACAAGAACCATGTTAGATAATCATCATCACATGCATCACCTGAATCATTTTAGTCATTTAAGTAATCATAGTATAAATCATTTGGAAGATCACAATCATAATAATAATAGCCTAATGTCACCGCTTGATGGTGATGACGACCACCTGCCACCTCATCAGCAATCGGAGGTAATGGGTGGTTTGAAGGGGGAACAACATACATATCTGCAGGAGATTGAAAGGATAAATAGTAAATTACCTTCACCGACACCACCCGATTTGGAGATAAATAATCAACCATTGGATAGGAGATCACCGGAGGTGACTGGCGATGAAGAAACACCGGAGGAACAACAGGCGGACGACTCTCGGGAGACTGAAGAAAAAGAACAAGTGGAAGCGGAAGGGAATCATGAAGATTTTGAGGGAACCGCTCCAATGTCAAATAATTCCCAACCGGAACAAGAAGATCCAGTAACGACTGAAGATGAAAGACCCATTGAAGAAGACTGTGCGGATGAGGAGAATCGTCTGATCTCATCACCACCCACACAGAGTCCACCTATGCAATTGCCACAGTTTCCTGCGCCAGGTCCGGTCACGCTGGAGGCGATACAAAACATGCAAATGGCTATCGCACAATTTGCTGCGAAAACAATTGCGAACGGAAATGCTGGAGCGGATAACGAAGCTGCCATGAAGCAGTTGGCATTTCTGCAACAGACTCTCTTCAATCTTCAGCAACAGCAGCTTTTCCAGATCCAATTGATTCAACAGCTGCAGTCACAGTTGGCGATGAATCAGGGAAAGAGTGAAAATGAGTGTGATGAGGAGAACGAGGATCTGGAGCAGGAACAGGAGCGGGAAAGAGAACTGGAACAGGATCTCGAAGAAGAGCAGGAGCAGCCTGCCGTTAAGCGTGAAAGAGAGGAAGATGAAGCTAGGTGTCAAGAAGAAGAAATGCGGGCATCCAGGCTAAGTGAGTCAAACAACAATGACTCGCTGAAACGTAAGCGCGAAGAGTACGAAGAGTTCAGTAGAAACAACTCACTTCAAATGTTGGCGAGCATGAAACAGGATGAGAATATGCCTCTGCCTTTCGGCTCTGACCTCGCGTCGAGCATAATAACAAATCACGATGATCCTCCATCGCTAGATGAACCAAATTCTCTGGAGATGCTTCAGCGGAGGGCGCAGGAAGTACTTGATTCCGCTTCGCAAGGCATTCTGGCGAATAATCTAGCGGACGAATATGCCTTTGGCAAAGATGGTAAGACAGCGGATGGGAAGAGCCGCAACGAGCCATTCTTTAAACACCGCTGTCGATACTGCGGCAAGGTGTTTGGTTCGGACTCAGCTTTACAAATCCATATTCGCTCTCACACCGGAGAGCGACCATTTAAGTGCAATGTGTGCGGCAGCCGCTTCACCACAAAGGGTAACCTGAAAGTTCACTTTCAACGGCATGCGCATAAATTCCCCCATATTCCCATGAATGCGACACCCATTCCTGAACACCTTGACAAATTCCATCCACCACTGCTGGAGCAAATGTCACCGGACAGTTCACCTACCCATCAACCACAAATGCCGCAACAAATGCCGCCGGTTTCGTTGCCTCTACCATTCCCACCGAGTGCAGGGTATCCTGGGCTTCCCGGCCTCTACCGTCCACCATTGGATATTCTGAAATCGCTTGGACCATACCCAAATCCATTCTTCCCCTCTCTGCCGCATTTGCCACCGGTCATGGCGGCGGCCTTGAAACGTGAGCAAGAAATGCCAACTGACCTGCGCAAGCCATCGGCACCAAGTTCACCAGAGCGAGTCAAGGAACCGGAGTCTGTGGAAAGGAGCGATACTAGAAGCGTCACGCCTACAAACGAGGAACCGCTGAGTTTGAAAATTAAACAAGAAACGCTGCAAGAGGAGAACGATCTGTCGCGTGAAAGTATTCGAATGACTCCACCACCTCCTGCATTACCTCTCCCGCCACCTCCACCGGCACAGACGGCACCCACCCCAACAATTTCCGTGCGACCATTGGCTCCACGAACACCACCGACACCCACAAAATCCGCTCTGCCTCCGGTCATACAGCCACAACAACCAGCGATACACCCTCAACCATCGCCTGGATCTATGCCACCGCAGAATGTTGAATTGCTGCCTACTCCTGGACAGCTGCCTCCGTCGTTCCACCGCGATGATTTCTTCGCTGATCGATTTGCACTAAACTTCACCAAAACATCGCCTGATCGCCGATCACCGATTCGTAGTCCGGCCAGCATCCCACGATCACCATTCTTTGGAACTGCAATGAAACATGAGATGGCGCTGTTGCCCAGACCACACAGCAATGACAATTCGTGGGAAAACTTTATCGAAGTGTCGAACACATCGGAGACCCTGAAGCTCAAGGAAATGATGAAGAACAAGAAGCTAACGGATCCCAATCAATGCGTGGTCTGTGATCGGGTGTTATCGTGCAAAAGTGCGCTACAAATGCACTATCGCACGCATACGGGTGAGCGGCCTTTTAAGTGTCGAATTTGTGGCCGGGCGTTCACGACCAAGGGGAACCTCAAGACCCACATGGCTGTTCATAAGATTCGTCCACCGATGAGGAATTTCCACCAGTGTCCTGTGTGTCACAAGAAATACTCCAACGCCTTGGTGTTGCAGCAACACATTCGCCTGCACACTGGTGAGCCCACCGACCTCACGCCCGAGCAAATCCAGGCTGCAGAAATCCGCGATCCTCCGCCCTCAATGATGCCGGGTGCATTCTTGAATCCTTTCGCCTTTCATTTCGGTGCAATGGGTCCCGGTGGTCCTCATAATGGTGCTATGGGTTCAGAATCATCTCAAGGTGATATGGACGACAACATGGACTGTAGTGATGACTTCGACGACGATGTATCATCAGAGCATATGTCCTCCAACCATGATGACTCTGTCGATCGACCAAAATCCGGTGACGACATGAAGGGCATGCTATTCGAACAAAAATTGAAAATCGAGGCAAGTGCGAACTCGGCGCCTACCAGTCCGATGGAAAATGCTCCAATCATCAAACCTCCACCGTCACCCGGGGACAACTCAGTGCAACAAGGTGCTTTAGATCTAACCCCACGATCGCAACTAAGTCAACAGCAATCAGCCCCACCCACGAAGATACCTACACCGCCCACGCCACCTCAATCCAACCATAGTCAACAGCTACCACAGCACCCACACCCCCAGCAACATAGTCCGGTGGCACCAAGCCACCCGAACATGTTCCTCCACCATCAGCAACACCTCCACCAGCAACTGCATCATCATCACCAGCAACAGCAACAACAACACCAACAACATCTCCACCAGCAACGGCAACAGCAAGAAGCTCAACATCAGGCCCAACAGCAGCAGCAACAACAACAACAACAGCAACATCATCAACTTCAGCCCCCGCCACCACCACAACCAAATCCGGCGCTAGTTGCCGCTCGACCACCTTTCGGTATGTTTCCCAACATCCCGCTGTTTCCGCCGGCGACGACACAAAACATGTGCACCGCCATGAACACGATCGCCCAATCGGTGATGCCGGCGGCACCCTTCAATCCACTAGCACTCTCGGGTGAGTTGTGAGTTTCCAACTTTTTTTTAATTCAAATTTTTAACAAAACAACATAAAAAATAAATAAAATAAAGAAAGCCAACCCTACCAATACCAATGCAAATGCACATACAAAGTTGGTTTTTCGATATCTAAAGACGAAATTATTTATTTATTTTTGTGTGCTGAAACGCTACAGTGTATTAATTTTTAATTTTTCCATTTTGTTTTTGCTTTTCTTGGTTTCCTCTCTTTATAGGCGTCAGAGGGAGCACAACCTGCGGTATCTGCTTCAAAACATTCCCATGCCATTCGGCTTTAGAAATCCACTATAGGAGTCATACCAAAGAGCGACCGTTCAAATGCTCAATCTGCGATCGAGGATTCACAACTAAGGTGAGTTATATTATTTTTTTGTCATGAATTTTGTCGGGAATGGCTAGGATAATGTGGGCTAAACTGGGTGTAAACATATTTTTCAAAAAGGCACTACCAACTCAAAAAGATTTACGTAAGTCCTTTAGACGCTTGCCGACTTGGCTTCGTAGATATCAGTCACTTATCTGCAAAAGTATGATCCTGAAGTGCCATGGCTCAGAAGGATCGAGGGAATCGCGAGCGGAGATATTTTGGTTTGCAGTGTGTACTTGAAAACGAATCTTTTTCTTAAAGGCACCAGTTTAACCATACTATAGTGAGATAGTTCCTTATGATCATAAGATGAAGAGACATTATGTGCTGTAAAGTTAAAAGATAGAACAGCGGGTTATAGGTTCAAGGATAAGGAAGAAATGTTAAGTTATGTTTGGTTATGTGCGTGCCCAGCAACATATCGAAACAGGCCACGACTGTTGGCTCTCTATCCAATTTCTTAAAGTTCCTTGTTGAGGATAGTTAAGGGCAGTTGCATAGCAGGTGTTTGCTCTTATTTTTTCGTTATTCCTAGCCTCGTTGCATCCCTATATTCAGTGACCTATTTGTACATCATTCAGGATTCATAGATAACTTAGCTGGGGTTATTGTCCATCTCGCACGACTGAATGTGTCATAATTGTACTATCTCTCAGTGTTGCAGTGCTGTAGTCAAGCGATCCCTGCCTAGTGTCGTTTTTTGGCTAGTTCGATTGTTTTGGAATAAGCTGAAGAACCCAGCCTAGAGTTAGGGTGTACATATTCGATATCCCATTAAGGGATGACCGACAGTGCTTGGCTAGTTTTGCTTTTACTATTGGCGATACAAGTGGTTTTATAGATGGCTGACTGTCGATAAGGTTACATCCGTATTCATCGAAGACTATTCCGCTGATTCCCAAATAACTTTTGTCTACAGTGCATTAGTCCTGTAATTGACTTATATTAAGGGAGACCGAGAAGATCTCAACTCCTGCTTCGTTATTATTCTTAGACCTGCATTGTGATGACATTTTCCTCTCATTACTGCCGGCTGGGAAGATAGGGCTACGTTATCCGTAACTTATATTTTAATGCTTTGTTAGCCTTTACGAGAGCGATAGATTCGAGCGACTTGAGCCCATAGTACACGACATGTAAATTGTTGCATGTATGAACATATGTACATATATGTGACATCGACGTCATGAATGAATGCTGCATGTGGGTAAATGTTTGTTGTTTGCGTCTGGTGGTTGCATAAGGTTACATGGAAATAAATATGGGTAGTAACGACATGTGGATTTTATCCCAAAAAAAAAAAAAAAACGCGACGAAGGTGTCGCATGTGAACTGATTGCATATATAGTTGTACGTATTTTGTCGCATATGCGGTGCTAGTACACGACATGTTAAATAGTTCGCATGTGTAACATGCAAAAAAGGGGAAAAACATGGGTATATGATTTGGCTTTCATCCCTTACAGCAAAATGAATGAAAACAAATATGCAAACACACATGTACCACACAGCAGTGAGTTGATCGACACTAGCTCCTAAGCCAGACGGAGCATCAGAAAATTATCATCAAGTTGAACGCACTCGGCAGACAGTTCAACTGATTTTTTCCACTCGCCGTCTGCCGAAATCAAATCCATTGCCATCTCAGTTGTCCATTTTTAGCTTTCATCCCTTAAAACAATGTATCATACAATGAATGACAACAAATGTTCAAACACACGTATTACACAGCAGTGAATTGGCCTACATCGTGCTTCAATAAGAGCCAGTACCTACCCATGGGACATATGCGACGGTACGAATTCGTGTGATCGCATATATTTTTCAACCGACGAAATGTTGCATGTATTCACAAATGACATGCGTTTTGCTAGTACACGACATGTGAAAAAAGTCGCACGTTTATATGAGACGAAGATGTCGCATGTGAACTGATTGCATATATAGTTGCATGTATTTTGCGCATTTGCGATGTTAGTACACAACATGTAAAACAGTTCGCTCACATCTACAATCGACACCACATGCTACCGCCACAAATATGGGTAGTACACGACATGTAATTTACATGCAAGCATTGGGACCGAATGTGACGTCAATGTCGCATGTACATGCAACGATTTGCATGTCGTATTCTATGGGCTTTACAAGAATTTAAGCTCATCGTATTTAAGTTTCAAAAAAATTTAGGGGTCTAAGCTTACTTTAAATAATATATACAACTTCCATACCGAAGACGTTATCTGGTCTTTCAAGCGATCAATCATTAAAAATTTAAATAAAGTTCATCATCCCACAATTCTACAGGAAATAATATGTGTACATTTTCTTTTATTTACAGGGTAATCTTAAACAACATATGTTAACGCATAAAATTCGGGACATGGAACAAGAGACCTTCAGAAACAGAGCTGTCAAGTATGTAAGTTGTTATCTATTATTTTTAAGTTTTTATTTTTTACAATATTTTTTTACACCATCATTTCTTTGTAAAAAGTTGTTTCAAAAGTTACATAATACAAGGTGGCGCAAAATTAGTCACCCGATGTTCTTTGCCTGTAATTTTTTTTATGAATGAAAAACTTTTGCTCTGCTTTCGGATTATGTTTATTTGATGTCTTAAATTTTTGTCCATTAAGTCGAAAAAATGATATCGGCTAAGTGGCCGCCGCCAGAATTCATGACCATTCGGGCCCGATTTATGGCATTTTCCATCACTTTTGCCAGAACTTCCGGCGATAGATCCTCGCATTCTTCTTGAGGCTTGTTGACATAAACTCGTGACTTCAAAAAATCCCACAAAAGTAAGTCTGGAACGGTTAAATCGCTCATGATGATTTTCGATGAAAAGTTGTCTCCCTTGTGGTCGAGATTCAGGATGGCTTGAGCGTAGGTTACACGCGCTTGGCGGTCAACAGCTATCAGCACTTTGTAAGGGAACATCTTATAGTCTTTCACTAAAATTCTCTGTAAAGACCGCACGATTGATGCCCAATTGCGTGGTTCGTCGTCTGGTCGATGCTCCGGGGTCTTCTGCGACATCTTCAGCCATAGCTGCGATATTCTCAGGGGAACGGCTGCTCCGGGGCCGGCCAGACCTGACAGCATCTCGTGTTGTCCCATACTCTTTGAGGCGAGCGACTAAACGTCGTAGTGTTTGCCCAGTTGGCGTCAGACGACCGGGAAATCTGCGCCGAAATTCACGCTGCGCCAACATCACCGACGAATTATTCCGCAAAAAAATCTAAACAATTATTCCGCGTTCTTTAGGATTATAGCGATTCATGTCCTGTTGACGAGTATTTTGTATCTGTTTACTTCACAAATGTCAAAGTAGAATTGACATTTGACGCCATTTTCAAAAATTATAGCATCTTCGGAAAGGGTGATACATTTTGCGTCACCTTGTACATCGTACTCAGTCTAAGTTCTTAATTTTTTCGTTGAAATCTCCATGCGTTCTTAGTTCAAAATAATTTCTTAAATTGCTACACAAACCTCCAGACAGTCTTCTTGTCAGTTTTTTTTTTTAAAACTATTGTTAAAAGAAAAAAAAATGTTTCAAATATGAATTAAAATTGAACTTAAAGTTGAACACAATAAATAGTTCGTGCAACGAATTTTAAATTGTTAAATGTGTTTAAACAACTTGAGACTCTAAGGCAATTACTTCTTACATCATTGAAACTGTATACAAATTGATTACTAGTAAAGAAAACCATTAATCTTTAGTCATAATCAACATGTTAACAATTAGTAATGCAGTTTAGCTATAGATAAATAGGAAGCACTGCAATTTGAGAATTGCCAACTGGTTGGCATTGAAATTTTTATTTATTTTCTTAGTTTCGTTAATGAGAAAAAATAATGCGTTACGATATTGTTTTAAGGAAGAAGCTTGTATTGTACTATTGTCAAAAATGTTGCAAAATAATGCTGTGGTGCAAACATAAAACTTCGAGCGAAAGTACAATGAAGGGATGCGATCAAAATTAGGGTAGAAACAGAGATTTTTTAAGTTAGTCTACAAGAAGTGTCCAGTTGTTATTTTGATGACATTCCAATGTCTTATAGATCGTTCTTTGAACAAAAAGGTTTCATTATACCAAAGTTAAATAGCCGTTGACTATTTTTACTAGCGATGACAATCCAATACTTATGACGACGCTACAGTTCGGGGTGAAGCAAGGCCTTAACCAACAATCTTTTCCAATGATCATTAGCCATCTTTTTCCAGTTGCATATGCCGAGTTGGCTGGAGCATTTGTGTTAACGAAAATACATAACTTAGCCAACTTAATCGTTGTACACTTATCCTTTTGACCAAGTCAGTGTCGGAGTAAATGGAGCTAAGGTTCCAAACCAATCTTTTTATCTGCTTTCTTCGGATAATGTCTTATAGATGCATTGGTACATATACTCTACCAAGCTTCCTTCACCGTTTAATAGTCTGCCGAAAAATTCTGCTCCACTATGGTACATATTCCCATTTTTATTCGTACAGGCTCCGGTTTGGGTACCAAAAGTCCTCTTTATCACTTTGTTTTTAAATTCTAAATCTCTTTCCTGCCAAAAATGTCCACATCTCCTTTATCCCAAGGTTCCCATGCTTCTTTTTCTTTTATCTATGGACGTATTCTTCATCTTTGGTCGCAGAGCTCACGAGCGAGTTCCGTCCTTTTTGGGGGAGCCTCTTCGTAGAGGATTAAAACCGAGCACATTAGTCGCGACATTTTTGATGGCTTGCTGGTGCTACTACCACTCGTCTTGTGTGGTTTCTGTGCTGCTGAGGGACTTCTCCAAATGTTTGCGAATGCAACCTAAAAATTGAACTTTCTCTGAGGGGCGGTCCTGACTACAAAAGGACTGGATATTCCCATATGTTTGCCCCTTAGAACGTTCGAACATACAATACACTGGAGGAGTCTGTTCCGTCGATTGCAACGTGATCGATTTGATTGGCGTTACAGTAAAACCCCAATAACTGCCGCGTGAATATTTTTATTTGTTTTGGGCTCTTAAACGGATTATGTATCAATCCAAAGCTGCTTAATGCATAGGAAATACATAAACCTTATATTTTTGGGCACTCAAGCGATTTTGGTACTTAAACGCGCAGCACTTAACCGGGTTTTACTGTAGTTTAATCGGGTGGCTTTATTAAATTAAGTTATTCTGTGGTTATTCAGATGTGTCACTTTTTGCCCTACAGTCAATAAGGCCTAATTCAGTTTATAGAAGTCATGTCGTGTAGGCTCTGCCTTGCGATGGTGCTGCCAAAGATGTCTTTGGCAAATCTCCAACGATGATTTCAACATAGTATCTGGGGCATTGTACTTAGGTTTTCTCGTGAGATCTGTTTCCTCTCTAAGGGCGGCGTGAGTGCAAATGAAGCTGATGTTACGAAATTGAGCTTTGATGCCGATCGTCATAACCTTTTCCTCTTACCTCTAACAGCCAAATACATATAGTCGCTGTCCCTGCTTGTGGTATTAATCATCGTAAACATGTCGCAAATACCTACTTATGTTTCTGACACCAGGGATCTCTGTTCGAATTGTTACACAAAGGTCTCAGTAGAAGTACAGAAACTTCCAGGTTGCCCTAACTTGGCAAGTTATATAATTTTGTGACTAACCTATCCCTCATATCTTTAAAATGTTGTGGTTAATTGTAATATGATTCAGCAGTTTTTACGTATTTTTTAAACCAGAAATGAGACTTTGTTTTCACTTAAATTGTTATTTAGTTTCAGTTCATTGCATTTGTTGACTACGATACACCTAGCTCTTAATCTAGATTTAAAATGACGACATTTTTGAATCACTGCTGTAAAATTTGTCAATTATAATTAATTAAAAAACTCGTTACTTCTGTTTACTGTACGTGATTCGAATTTATGTGACTTTTAATACATTACGGTATTGTATGTATCTTTAGGTTAGTAATTTAAAAAAAAACAGATATATGTGTAGGTTTTATGTGTACTTATCGCACGTGTTTACAATTATGACATTTTGAAGGTTGTCTCTGTCTTTTTAAGGGACGCTTTTGTTACATAAATATGTACCATAAGATCACCATCAAACAAATTTGCTTATTTAATTTCAGATGAGCGGATGGAAAGAAGAATACGAGTAATCAAACAAAAACTCAACACTCAAGCGTTTGATCCTGAATGCAAAATAAAAAGAGGGAAGACTAACAGTCAAAAAATCAAATCTTCTTTCCCGTGGTTTATGTATGTTGTCACCACATAATGATCTCATGAAACTCCTCCACTTAACAAAACAAAGTCACCTAAAATGACAGCAGGTAATTGCTGGAAGCTTTCTCCTATTTTCAAAAATATCATCTCAAAGTTTATTGGATATATCCCAAGAAAAACAATCCATTTCAAACAGAACAGAGATAAATAAAACAACTAATTCCTCATAAACTACAACATCGTTAATCCAACTGAAAATATCTCGTTATTACTGGTTTCATAAGAACAATCTAAATAAATTACAAAAATAAAATAGCTGGCAGAGAATAATAATAATAATTTATTTTGTTGCCATTATTCATTTTTCATTACTCAAAACAAAACAAAAAAAAATCCATTTGTTGTTCTTGATAATCCTGTTTATGAGTGAATTATTTGATTTTTCTCTTTGTACTGTTTTATGATATAAAATTGTTTAGAAAAATTAACGAGAATCTTAAGAAAACAGATAAAAGAAAACTATTAAATGAAACGTATCCAAAGATGCATGCAATGTGTGATTTAAAAAAAAAAAACAAATTTAAAACGCCAGACAAGAGACTGATTTCGTTTCATTTAACATAAAAAAAAAAACAGCAAACTACAAAATCATACAAAGTATAAACAGGAAAAGATAAAAATTCTTTACAAAATAAAATCAAAATTCGAAAAGTAACAAACAAAATTAGTCGCTATCGTCGCCGTTGTCATTTAAAGTGAAATATATTTTGTGTATCAAAAAAACATGTGCAATAAAAACAAATATATGTTTATAAAATAATTTCGGTGGTCGTTAAAACAATAAAAATTGTGTAAAAATGTAAATTATGAGAAAAAGTATATAAATCAAAGCTATTTTCCACTCTCTGTCTCTCTCTCTTTCTGTCTTTGTCAATCTTTAAATAATTTTCAATGACTGTACTTATATTGCTTTTGTAAATACAAAATAATTTCTGTCGATGTAATATAAAATAAACACATACACACACGAATGAAACGAGAGATAAAATTAATAGCTTACAAAAAAAAAAAAAAACAAATGCGAAACAATTTATATATAAACAAATTTTGTGATACTATCCATTATACATATTATAAATGTTAAATAAAAGTATATATATACATGTAGATATATGTAAAAGAAATCAAATTAATTTATTTATCATATTGCAGCAGTTTTTATTTTAAACAAAAGAAAAACAGAAATATTTTTAACACTAAGGCGTAGTAAATAATAATATTTAAAATATAAAAACAATTGCACGGTGTAATTAACATAAAAGAATTCATTAAATTTAAGGTAATGTCTTAAGTAAAATGATAAATAAATATCAATCAAATATAAAGGTTTTTATATTAGTTAACGAATAAAAATAAATAAAAAAACAAAAAAAAATTATAATATTTTGTGATGTTCTTTTAATTTTTTTAAGCTTATAGCTATCACATGTAAATATTTATCGTTTATTTAAAAATAATAATTTTCAATTAGTATCTAAGGGAATTATATAAGTTTTATGATCATTAAAATAGATGTTAGTGTATGGATGCATATGTTTAAAAATTATTTGTCAAGAAAAGAAGGAAAACTTAAGCTAGAAATAGTGAGTAATATAGTAATATACAAATTAAAAGAAAAGAAAAAAAAACACATGAAAACAATGTAATAAATTATTACAAACCAAAAAATATAAAACAAACAAAATAAAACAATTACATGGAATTGAAAATGTTTTTGACTTTTTGTTTTTACCATTTGAGATTTTTTAAAGTTTCAGGGCGAGTTTTATCTATGGATTGCCGATGGGTGTAAGCTGAAGTAAGTATTTCACAGAAAGATAATTTAGGCCACCCTTGATGCAGAGATTGAAAGCAATAATTCAACGAAAAGGAAACCAGCTCTGTAAACACACAACAGGTAACTGCATCCTGCATCCTAAAAAGAATTTCTGTAGGAGGTGGAAAAATCTATCGTTCACTTTGTTGTGCCCTTGCAAAAACCACCTAAAGTACTTCCTTAACGATATAAATGCCAACAAGGCCGATCTAAACCGCTACGTTATTAGATCTAGGAGAGAATGCGTCCACTATCAGGGAGGTGTTGTTCGCGAATACATCCTTAACGGTTTAAATGCTCTGAACACGGCCGATGTAAACTGCTAAGTTAGGAAACCTAGAAGAGACTTCATCCACCCTCAAGGAGATGGTGTTTGTGAATACATCTTTGACGATCTTAATGCTCTGAATACGGCCAACGATTTAAACTTCGTTCGGAAACCTAGGAGAGACTGCTTGCACCCTCAGGGAGATGGTGCTCGCTCCCCGTCTTCTTGGACTCCCATCGACTAAACTATTCCCCTCTCGAGGAATCAGCCGACCTCGAAATCACTTTTCACATTTCTTGAGGGTGATGCCACTATAAAGTCTATTGGGGCTCCTTCTTGCTTTTTGATTTTTTCTACTTTGGAGTTAAAGCTGTGCTCACTTCTAATCTTTCAGTATTCCCCCAAAGTAGAAGCATACACGATTGGTCTGTTTCTTGTTAATATGATGACTTCAATCACAACTTTCAAGCCTTCCCCACTCTTCTTGCGTCGTCATGACGGGAACCACCATAATTACAAGCTGGGCTCAATGGTAATAACTACTTTAAAGTGCCTTTTCTCTGACTAGCTCAGGGCTGCATTTTCGGACCGAAACATTTTTTACTTGTGATTTTTCATGTGGAGGTGTCCGAAGACAATTTCCTTTTCAGTTATGCAGATATAGTGTAGTGACCATTCCTTGGGACACAGCTAATACACAGATAAAGTAAAACCCAGGGATGAGATAACTGCGCACTTGTATGGAAGCCTTGCGCGATTTAAGCCTTGACTTTGTTGCACCGCTTAAAGGCGATAGCTTTGCGTCTACTGTGCTGCAATTTCGAGTAGTAAATGCCTTCCAAAGGGTATCATTAAATCCTCAAGGCAGTTTGGGGGATTTGCATCTTTTGGTAGCACAATGGTGTTTTTTTTCTTCGCACCACTTTATATTTTGCTTGCAGTAGTGTGAGCATTTTCCAAGTCGCGTCAAGTACCTACTGATACTTTCCATAAAAAAGAAAGTCGCATGTACCTACTGAACCATACTAAACCCTAAATCTTAAAAGTTATAACTAACGGCCTTTCAAACTTCAATTTCCCTTAATTTTTTTTTTTCATTGCACTTGTATATTTCTGGTTACCGCCCTGTCAAAGAAAAAAATGACAAATGATCATACGTCTGACATGACTTAACGCTCCCTGACACTCCTCTTACCAAACGGAAGCAATTAGCTGGGTATGAGATGCAGTCGTCAGAAATGTCATCGTTTAAGGATAACCGGTGGCGGTGGTTGAAAAAAAAAAAAAAACGTTTCCACACTTCTTTTCCGTTTTGGGGGTGACAAATTATAATTTTATTGAATGAAGGGTTTGTTTTCCGTTCTTTACAGAGACAGTGTAGAACATTTTGTATATATGCCCTTTCATCGCGTTAATACAGGGGTGCCGCAGTTCTTTCGTTGGTTTTTTTTTTTATATTCGCCACGGCTGTTATGACGGTTAACTGACAGAAGGCACTACATGCACGTGACTGTATGAAGGGGACAAACTGCCTTTGTGCACTTTGTAGCATCGTGTAACATGTTATATGTCATACAATATTTCATGTTTTTTTCTTTTTCATTTTTCAATTGGAAAGCGAATTGGGTTGTTGAAAAATGTTTACAAAAAAAAAAGAATAAGTCGTGTTGGTTATCCTTGTGTCATCCCTTAAATTGAATAATTTCACATTCGTAAAAAGAGAATTTTGTTTATGCATTTAAGAATGTTAATTGTGTGCATAGCGATGACATAACGACGAGGGTAATTTGTTTTAACTTGATAGGAGGGATGGGGATGATTTTTTGATTTATGATGTTCGTATATTGCACTTAAATATGTATTGAATATTCCAGTACTGTAATGATATTTCTATATGGGACATATCCCCACTGCCGGCAACACTTAAACATAAAAACAACGAAGAAATACAGAAGATGAAGACGATGGGCGCGAAAAAATGAGGAAGACGGGAAGAGGATTTATGGGCGCGAAGCAGAGAACGAGCAGAGGACGATTGGAAGGCGGACGGAAAAATGACGGGAATAGACGAATACCCGCTTTAAGCTCCTATTCTTTTGACTTAAGGATGCATGAAGCTGCCTGAATACCATCAATCAGTTGAGTTCTAGAGCACAAAGGCATTCAAGGAAACGAGATTGCAGATGAACTCGCCAAACAAGTAGCTCAGTCAACCTTTATAGGCCAACTTCATGTCTGTGGCTTATTTGCCAGCTACTCAACTCGTGAGAATACCAACAAAAAAACTATAAACATGGAAATCAATTACCGAACTTTATCATTTTAAAAAGTTCATAAGCCCTTCAGTCACAAAATTCTCACACTAAGCAAGCGTCCCAACAAGTAGGGCATAAGTTCCAAGAATTGCTGCTTCTGGTTGTAAGATCAAGAAACGTCATAGCTCGCCATAGTGCGAGAAAAACCCTTCGGCATCGGAATCATCTCTTCAAAACTTGTTAACCATTCACCCGAAAGCACCATCATGAGGTTCGTCTATGACCTCTATCTCACTTAGTATCACGAAATAAAGCAGACGATGCTTTTGGTGAATCAATTTTCTTTAAAAGAGAGCAGGACAGGTCCGAAGAAAATGCAAAATGTAGGAAGACCGTAGGACAGTGCCCCTTATGGACACCGATAACGATGCTGATCAGTTATCGTTCTATTTAAAGCGTTTTCGCTCCAGCTAAGCTAAGCCAGGCCTGAGACTTTACTTGTCGTAAAAGTCCAGCACAAGTGAATCCTAAAGTGTTCTGCCATCTCCATGAGAGACGAAGCGTAATATAGAGCGGCCTTTGAAGAAGGTGAGCATGATACCAGGTAATGTGTCGGATTTTTGCTGGGACTGTGGCAATATAGAAGTAGAAACAGATACGACTGCCCAATCCACAGCAGCACCAAAAGAAAATAGCCTTCGGCGTCTACTTCTTTAGCAATTTGGACAAACTGTCAACCACGCCATCAAAGGCCATCCTAAATTTCATATTCAAATCAGGATAATTCAAGGAGGTGAATACAGTGGTGAGATTCTTAGTCCTTAAAGCAAGCCGACTTAGGTATATTCCTCGATAATCCTTCCACCCAACCACCCTGTTATGTCATGCTATTAATCAAACAATATCCACGCCTCCACATCGCTCTCATAATCCTTATGATGTCTTGCGCCACAAACCTTCCTTACGTCACAATATTTTGATAGCGTCAATTGTGCGGCTAATTTAATGCAACATAAAGGAAAATGCACGTGCCATCGCCCAATGATAACACATCCGCCAACAAGGGGCTACCAATTCTTTTAATCCCCCCAGCAAACCCATAAGGACAAAACGAACACCACATTTGCAGACAAGATGATGATATCTTTCTACGCGTGCCATCATAATTCATGGTAATACCATGGCCATGCACCCAAAAGGATGCTATGTATGTTATTTTAAGAAGGAAGTGTGAACAAGGACTATGCGAAAATTAGCTTCAGCGATCCAGTACCAGTTAGAAGGATAAAAATAACTGCATGTGCCTTTGAGACATTTACATTTATTTACAAAAGGATCATCATCGTTTAAATGGCAACACCCCCGCACGAGTTGTTTAACTAAAGTGAACGTATAAAACGATACAATCATGCAGACATCAAGGATAAAACCAGAAATTGCTAGTCATGAGCAACAATAACAACAAGGACAAAAAAAAAAACATGTCAGTAGCTATCTTATAAGGATTCATGGTAACGGGTACAAGGGATGAGTTGAGATTACAAAATGTTCCATTGCATGACTCCCTGATGTCCGCGTCGTAACTTTTGCAAAAACAGGACGATTGCAGGACGTGGAAATGGAATACTACCTTGTGCATGCATGGCGTGTGCACCAGGATTAATGGAAAAATTATGCAAAAATTCCTTTCCATGCTTAGAGGTGTGCAACAATTTATTATAAAGTGTCACCTGCTAAATTGCAGATTAGGATAAATTATGGAAAATTGATTGTGGAGCTGAGATTTTTTTCAAAATAAATGACTAAAGGATACAAAAGTAAACGCTTCTGTGGATTCATTTTGAAAAGAGATGAATAAAAAGTTATGGTTTTTTTATTTAAACAAAAAATAATAAAATGTCCCGATCATAATTTAGCCAAAGCTCAGGTTCAGTGCTCTCCTTCGATTCGATTTGCGTGTGTATATAATTACCAATCATTCGTTTGCATAATTAACTCGTTTAGGTTGTTGAGTATTTTTTTGTGTCATTTTCTTCAATTGTTGTTGTTCAGATCTATTTTAACGGAACCCTCATATCGTCAACGTGCGCTCTTGACAAGCCACATAAATTAGTTGTCTAAAACATTTCGACACGATGACAATAATTGTGTCAAAAATTAGTATTCAAATTTATTTGATGGATATAAAGATAAATTAAAAAATTGATAAGCTCAGCAAATATAATAGATTTTAATTAATTTTTTTTTAATTTGTTTTTCTGTTTTTTGTTTTATTTTTGATAATTTATTCTTGATTGAGTGGATGATTGATACGGCGGTGTACGGCCATCATGGGTATATAAATATTTTATCGAAAATAAAGCAAAAGTGTTTTGTTTTTTTTTTTTCGGTTGTGGTTGTCTCAGGCGACAAACGATTGGGCGGAAACGATCATGGACAAATTGACCATATTAAGCGGATCAGCTAAGTTTTTAGAAAAAATATAAGAATTGCATTTTAATTTTTAAATCCAAATGACACTGACATGCGTCAGATATTCTATCCAACTTAGGTAGTTGTATGTCATCTCATTGGTGTTGTTTGTTTGTCTCTTTTGGAATAGGATACATTCTACTTTCAACTCTTTTAACTATTTGCTCATGAAAAAGCCTTAGATACCTTGTCTGACGTAAGGTGGATGAAAAAGATTAGAAACTTAACTGAAAGAGTATTCTTCTTGAATTCGCCAATAAAATCGTTAAAATCGCTAACAATCTCAAAAGGATTTAGCTCCTATTCCTCCAGGCATATCTCTGCTTAATGTCACGCATAAGCCTTGCTACCGCACATTAATCGGCACGAACTAGTGTGGCTTCCAGCCTGGCAGATCGATCATAGACTAAATTGTCACACTAATGTTAATTTTGGAAAAGACCAAGGACTTTGGGGCGATGACCGAATTCACGATTCCGAACAAATTAATTCGGTCGTATCGTGAAACACGGAAAACATTTATCTTTCACATATCCGTCTACTTGCTGGGTTAGGCAGACGTTATTGACAACGACGGATGTCCCCAGCCTGCCATCATTGATGCTTTTACGACAATTGACCTGAAGCGAAACTAGTTGGTCTCGAATTTGAAGTGAATGAGGATAAAATTTAGTACAAACAAAGCATTATTAGTCTAAGGCATAGGACAAACAACTTAACCCTAAGATGTAGTCTATCACCATCTTAAAGTTACAACGACTTCAAAGATAAGCATACCTCGGCATCACCGGGGCCATGCAAACCTACCCTACGGCAGCCCCAGAGGCACTCATTGGAATCGCCCCACTGCACACCTTTGTCAAAAAAGTGGTAATACGCAGTGCGGTTAACCTCCAACGCTCTATAAGAAATCAAGGCAAGCAGACCTACAAGTCACATGGCTGTCCTTTCTGACAGATTGAGACAAGATTGAGATCTCGTACCGTAGCTCTTGGGAAACCGGAGATCCGTTGCGAAACATAAAAGGACCTGCGTGGTATACTCATAGTTTAAATATGGACTTTGGTGTTGGTGCCGGTATCTTTGGCCCTAATCAAAAAAGTCTGAAAGGCACTTGGAATGTGACCTGGTGCCTAGTAGCTGTGCTAATATCACTCTCGATTCCGGCATAAAGGGAGTATCCATCAATATATTCACCGATAGTCAAGCAGCGCTTAAAGCATTGAGTTCCCACTACTGTAACTCAAAGGCCGTTTTAGGTTGCTTCAATGCTCTCCATCTCAAAGCGAAATAAAGTCAAGCTCTGGTGAGTACCTGGATACAGAGGCATTGTAGGCAATTAAATTGCACAACAACTTGCCAGAAAAGGCTCTTCAGAAAGACACATAGGTGCTGAACCCTTCTGCAGCAATCCTATTTCTGCGTTCAGAACGAGTCTGGACGGTTGGGAACAACATCCAGGGCCTAAGACAGACTAAAAGGGCCATCCGAACAGAAAACAAAAACCTAAACGAAATTAAAAAACGAAGGTGTGGTGTGGTATAATTCGTAGTTCTCTTCCTACTTCAAAGCAAGGGTTGTCTTTCCATACACACACGATTTGATTACACAATTCACTCTCAAGTGATACCCAAGACCCGATTTTGGCACATGAGTAGTAAATGTTGTCGCCCATAAACGGCGTCCAAAAAGAAGTTATAAAAAACGAAATCTTTCAACAAAAAAAAACATTGAATTAGGTTGTAACTATATAATCGACGAAAAAAAAAAAAATTTAATTCATTTGAAATCTGTATTCGAAGGAGAAAACCAATCAAAAAATCGTATTGCATGTCTGGGGCAATTTCACTCGTTCAGATACAATAATTCGCCAATTACCATCCATCCACCACCCACCCATCGGGCGCGCGAGCAGTTAACTCAACCCCACCGCGTGCCGCCCCATTTATGGGCCGCAAACAGCTGCTGCACCTAAAGAGCGATAGTTGATTTGAAATTGACGTGTGATCGTGTACACGAGTGTTGCCGAAAGTGAAAACAATCGAAGGCGGACATTAAACATCCGCTAAAAATGGTTAAAATAACTATCATACATTTCGTGCATACATTATACGGAACAGGTGTTTGTGTGTTACCCTGCAGACCAAATCGACTGCGGAGGAGGACTATAATGTTTCACACCGGGATGTGGATTATTAGAGTGAGTTCATTGTGGTTGCGGTCTAATTGCCATGACCGTTGCGCACGCAAATTGTCCTTTCAATTTAGGAATAAGAATTTGAAAGAGGGAAGGGGAGGAGATACTGTAACCTATCATGTACGGACTTTCTTAGAAGTTAGGACTGCTTTGCTAATATTTATAAAAGAACATTCCAGAGAAGGTGGGGTGAAGTGCTGATTTTAGACTTATCCGTCACATCCTTTATTTGATTAGTGTTAAAAACTCGTTATGGACTTGCTTACTTCCAATCTTTCGCTCCTTATATACTTTTCTAGAAGGCTGCACTTTCAGGCAGTGCTGGCTGCTTAACCTTTTCTAATATCTAATATACTCACATAGAGAGTAGCCTACTTCCATCACAATCAGGAGGTGTGAAGGGGGACCGGCTATACTCTCTCAATCTTCGGGATAGTGCTCCTTTTTTTTTCTTCTATGAACGAATTCATGTCCTGTTCTCTCTTCTTTGCCTTCAACAATTTCTCGATGCAAGAGAACGCCCGGTTCCAATGCGGTATGATTCCGTCTACCTCCGTTTCTAGACTTCGTTTCTCTGCAAGCCGTCTGTTGCATTCGAAGAACGTATGTTTGGCGTTGCTTGAGACGAGTCGCCTTTGCTCTTTCTTTGCTCAAGCATTGCATCTTCTTAGCTTCCCCTGTTACCGTTTCCCACCCAACTTATGTTTTTCTCCTATAAATGTAGTTTATCTTTGCGGCGAGGGGGAATACTACCGCGACTACGAGAATGTCTGATTCTGACACTGTTCGGTACGAATTCACCATGCGCTGCACTGCTGCCATCTGTTTTTTTATATTTTTTCTTGTTGAGCACATCAACCCAGGTCTTGTCTGGTCTACTCAACGTTGTGTTGTTCTTTGCAGTCCTTTCCGACCAAAACTTGATGTAAGTAAGACGCGGACCACTCAAACTACTTCTCATTGGTAGATCCGTCGTTGAAACCTTCGCCTAAACCTTCATCTTAACCTAAAATGCTGTAACCTCATGTACCCTTCGCGTTCTTTAGAAAAGTTTTTTTTTTTTCTGATTGTAAATATGTCAATCAAATGGTGGCATACAGATTGCGATATGCAAAGCCTATGAACCGACCAACCGGTTCGTTGTGGCAACCATTCTAATGGCCCATTGTCCAGTCACTTCACCTGAAGCTACATAATTTCTAGTATAGTTCCGGCAAATCATTCTGCCGCGAAGAAGAAACGGTCCCTAGTCGTGCTCTCTCTCTCGTTTCTGACCAATCTGGTGTAATAACAACGATGCGACGCGAATGTGAAAGCTAACGCGCAAGGACTATGTGCACAGCACACACACACATCCAAGCATTCTAGTTAATTTTCCATCTCATATCAACAACAAACAATTCCGAAAGTCAGTCAATCAGAACCTGTCTGACCATCCGTCAAAGTTGCACATCACCATATCACCTCCGCGAAATTATCCTCCGCGCGAATCTATTTTTTTTTTCCTGTAAGTTGCCGCTCAGCCGAATATTTTCGCGCGCGGCGGAACATCTCTGTGAGGACATTGAGTATCTGTTGCGGTACATATACACACACACATAGCAATTGGTTGCAAAGCAAGGCGGCAGCAGATGGATGTGCAATGGGATGAACGGGCTGCGAATGAAGATGGATAGTTGAATGGAGCTGGAGGAAGAGATGCTGATGACGTTACATACCGAATGGCGGTGAATATGCTTCAATTGCGCTTCCACCGCTTGCGATGTGTTGTGGGATTTGCTGATTTGCCATGATGCGGAATTATCGGAGATCCTTTCGGGGGAGCCATCATTAAATTGCTTTCCAGAGACCGGGGAGTCAGTGGGTAGGTAATCACTCCCCATCAACCCGTGCATATTCCAGCAATTATCTCCGCAATCGTGAACGTTGTGTTAGATGGTGGGGGCTGGAGGAGACAACTCCCCCGATTTGTTGTCTAAATTCAGTTTTTTTTTGTCTCTGTTTACCTTGTGTATGTGCAGTATGCCATGGACAGGCAACTTCTTGTGGTTGAAGCGGACTAATTCGATGGTGAAGCGATTTTTGAAAATTACTCTTACTCCGCGCGGTGATTTGCTGAAATCCCGTTTCTGAGCAATTATTCAGTGCTGGATGGATGGACGGAAAGCCTGACACAGCAATTTAAAATGTCACTGTGGGTGGTTGCCAGAAGGTGGGCCAATTATTAAATATTGTTAAGCGGATTCCATGGAACAATAAAGTCGATGGCGATTCCTATTAAAGGATTTACATTCAGTTAAAGGGGGAAAGGAAAACCCCTTCTAAGAACCACATCGAATGTTCAAGGGATAATGTTTCTAAAAATCAAGAAATCATATAATCCCACTTGCGACCAACCATAAAACACAAATCAAAACCAAATAAAATATTTCATAGATATTCCCAGTACACAACCCCATCTCCACTATCACTTGCAACGATCTCTCTCATATAAATTAAGATCGAATAAACCGTAAATCAAATTCCATGATGACATGATGTCATATCTTTCCCCGGATCCATCCGATTATAATGGTAAAAAGCCGTAATCAACAGCAACAGCATGGCACCACCACGCAACAAGATCGTAAGGCGGTAGCATTCATTCGAACTAACTAACAATCACGTGAGCTCTTCTTCAGACCTCACCTGTGCTTCCAGCTTCAGTAGCTGTATCTTTTTATCGAATGAATTGCCGGCCATTGATTTGCTCGACAGGCCCATCTCCTTTCTGAACCTCTGATATTGATTTTAATGGACCGATCGAATCGATGGGGGGTGCCATTGCCTATGTGTGAGAATGTGACTGGTGATGGGTTTTATGTTTTGGATTTTTCATAATATTTTTATAGATACTTTGTTCAGTGTAAACAGTGCCTTTGTGGTGTGGTTTGCTAAAGAATTTAAGATTGTAAAGATTTTCTAAAAGAGATAAGGGTGATGGTTTAGTTGGAAATGCCTATTAAATGGGTTCAAATGGGCCCTTTTTCATTCAAGAGAATCAAATGTGGATATTGGATATTAGCTTGGATGAGTATCTCGTTAATGAAGTCGTTTGCAGTTTGCAGAAACTGCTTGGAGTCTGCATGTTGTTGCTAGGTAATTATTTTTATTTCCGATTCAACTTGGAGTCTATTTGGTGTTGGATGTCTACAAAGGGAAGGAGTAGGATTGTATTAATAATTTTTAGGTCAACAAAACCCATAATTTGACTTGTATCTACTCCATAAGGATATTTCAAATTTCAACATGATATCACAGCGAGTGTTATGTCCCACATCGTCATAAATATTGAGGTCCGGCCGTTTAGAACGTTCTAGTTAGTGATTACTGTCAAGTGTGGCAATGGTCTCTGAAACAAGATTGGATCCTGAAGTCAGTTTTAAGTAAGGAGACAGATTCTTACGGATGCGAAGAAGTAGGAAGTACCTGTGCAAATACAGTGGACCCCCGGTAATCCGACAAACGTTTTGCAGGGCGGTGCCACAGACCCCCTATAGTCCGGAATTTTGTGAAAAAGTATATCTTGTAATCTGACAAATTACAAGTCAAAGTGATAAGATTCTATCTGAACTGCATGCCGGATTACAAGGGGTGCCAGATTAGCCAGGGGCCGGATTACCGGGGGTCCACTGTATAAGCACACAATGGCAACATTCCAATAAGGCAAGAGCCGACAGATAATTGCTGAAGGACAGAAAATCTACATGGTTTTCGTTTTTTCCTATAAGAACCTTGAAGCCAGTTCAACCATTATCGGTGCTGTCAAGCTTTGTTTGACAACTTTTAACAAAATTTTGTCAACAAAAGTTTGACATCTATCAGCAGTATACACGGGTAACCTTAGTTGTTTGTTTGTTTTTTTGGGTGTCCTAAGACTTACTAGTCCATACCCAGCTGAGCCCGTAAGGAGACGGCTAATTTGAGAACCACATGAAAAGGATAGAATTTTAAAGGCCTAGCAACTCATTAAAGAAGCTCGAAGTGCAAGACAGTCGCAAAGTAAGTGCCATATTCTATTCTATTTCCACTTTCTCTATCCGAATTCTATAGTAGTCCTTGTAAAGTAGCCCAAGTCATTTTTTGGCAACGATTCACATTTGTTTTCGTCTTAATTTTATGAGATTTTTGAAATTCTTCTTTTCTAAGGTTGGCCATAACGACCTCCCTATTGCACATATGTCTAGATGACACCATCGCTTATTAGCACCCATTTCTCTAAACAGGGTGCTAATTGGGTTCCTTGCAAAATCGTAGGATACAGAAACTGTATCAACTTAGTGCCGATCCTTTCTTCATAATTTCGTCCAAACGTATCCTTGTGCCCTGATACCCAGCAGCGAGTCACCTTGTTGCACATGCTACATTAAAAGGTTAGATTTTGTCGATGCTGATTGCAAAGCCTTGATGGCTTCCCTGGTCAAACTTCTGAGATGACATTAACTCTGAAGCACTTCCCACCAGACAACTGAACCGTTTTTTCTGATGGACTGTACTATTGCTGTGTATAAACACGGATTTGAAGCCAAGAAGCTGATGTTTGTCTTTTTTTTGTGAAGAATCTCAGTTTGTTTTTTGGTCCAACTATTCAGTAGTGTCGAAAGAAATTTTCCGCCGAAGCCATTCAAGATACAAGGTTTTAAGTAGTCAGATCATTAGGAAAAGAATCATCACCCGAAGGCGCCCGTTGGGGTTGAAATGACAAGGCATGACCAATCTAGCTGCAGAGTCCCATGCAGGTAGCTTAAGATTGCTTCAATTGCTCACGTTATTAAAGCTCCTTCACGGTCAAGGAAAGTGCCGAGTGGGAATTCTTCGACAAGGAGAGTTTTTCTATCGGATTTGTCTTATGTGATCTGGATCAGTGGTCTCTCCCCAATCTTTGGCTGCTTTCTTACTATCGTTCTTCGCTAGTCGAGGCTCACAACCGCAATGACATCAACTTTTTACTCGCATCTTGAAAAGGTTACAAACACAACCAATTGTTAGAGTCGAACTTACTCTCTTTTAAATGTTGTCCCATGACCCCTTACGGGTCTTATACCGATTTACACCGATTTTTAACAAACATTCTCTTCTATAGTATTCTTTAAAAAATAATTCCCTTCTAAAATTCTAACGGTTACCATTTCGTATCACCCACCCCAAAATTCCATCACAATCATGCACATTAATAAATAACCTCATACGAACTTCAGTTACTCGTAGAACTAACTTCTTATAAGCTGTTACATATGTATATATGGACACATAGCCAGCAGGAGTATTCCCTTGCATTCAAATGGATACAGTATCTGCACATCGATATGCAATCAAAAACACATACCTACTTACTATAGAACTTAATCGTAAAAACTTTACACTGCATTGAGGGTGGATTTTTCAGTAGAGTTCACCAGACATCCGTTTATGGGGATATGTAACCCTTCAGGTTTGTACCCCCTACCGTAACGTAAAAGGCAGCCATAAATTAATGTTGAAGATCTGTGATTTATATGCAAGAGCACAAAGTTTTATTTCAAGGTTTAATTTATGGAATTTTAGTTTTGCATCTCGGTATGCAGTATGTACCGTTATCCATATCTATATATATGTATATCTTGATTTATATCTTTGTTGCTGTAAGTACGTACCCAATATCAGTCATTTTAGTAATTTTTAAAGCCATTTTTATTGGATTTGGAAATACGAGTAGGTACCTGAATACATACATATGCCTAAAATAGGGCTGTTTGGAAGCCAACAATTATCAACCAAAAATGAATGTTATAGCACGTAAACATGAGAATTCAAATTTAGTTCAAAGCTCTTGGATTGTTTCGAAAAACAGTGAAACACGTTTTACGTGTGCCTTACCAATGAGGTTTAGGACCATATCAAGGAGAGATTCTATTACATCCTCAACGGTGCTCACAGGGACTAGAGTGTCATGCCAAAATCGGTAAGAAGAACATCTTCGACAGGTTATATGTAAAGCAGAGGTTCCACGATACGACAACAGACAACCATTTTCGACTAGAAGACTTTGCGTGCTTGTAAAATGGTGATAAGTACCACCAGATTCATCACCTAAGAATCCACATAGCAACCTGGTTTATTCCGGATGTGCACACATTCAGAGGAGTCAACGCTGACTCCGACGTCCGTTGCAGCAAAAGTCAGAGCTTGAGACGAAGTTGCGAATCGCCCAGAGAAAGAAAATTAACATTGGACACCATATTAGGCCAGGAATAGCCAGACTCTACAGATAGAACCTGAAGCACCGACACCAACAAGCATTGAATCCAGTATCTCACCATTTTCAAGAAGATAGCCGAAACCGCTTTAAGCTTCCGCGTTTAGCAGAAGAATGTGACAGAAAATGCTGACAAACAAGGGCACCAATAGAAGAGTATCGAAGAAGAGTATTTGGTCTTCCAGCTCAACGAAGTCGAAACATCTTACAACTACAGTTAAGCCCGGATAACTGCCTCTTGAACATTTTCATCTGTTTTGGGCGCTTAAGTGGATGAGGTAGCTATCCGAAACCGCCCAAATGCATAGGAAATACATGAATCTAATATTTCCGGACACTTAAGCGGTTTGGGTACTTAAGCGCAAAGCCGGGTATTACTGTACAACAATATCCAGCATTTTTATAAGAAAGTCAAGTAACTGGAAGCTGGCTTAAAACCCTGAACGCAGGCCCTTCGAAAGAAATGAAGTCACCAAGACACAGAGAATTATAGATGAGTTTAGGCAGCATCTCCAGCAGCTTGCCTTTTATAAGAGGACAAGGAAGAGGACAAGAAGGGAACCCATGCCCAATCAAAGGAGAAGCGATACTCCCACCCAGTTAAGAGGATGTTGTCGCAGATGTTAAGGAAGAAAAAAAAAGCCGCGGGCTTTGATGGTTTGCCAGCTAGGCTTGTTGAATACTGAAGTCATGTATTCCGACCCTTAAAAATATCTGCAGGCTTCAACACCAACTTGTTTCGCATTTTCTTCCATTGCCGTAAATACCTCTACTAAGTCTGCGTATCCCAGCAGCTGGATGGATCTATGGAAGGTAGTCCCTTCTGTTTAAGCACCAGTACTACACATTACAAGACATCGTCCGGAATAGTTCCGATCCGAGGAAGTATTTCGTCTTACGCTGCATATTGCTTTCCAGGTCCAAGCAATGAATGCTGTCATACAGCACTATGAAGTCGATTAAAAAGTGCTGGACTTCGACCTGAAATTTAAGGTTTTGCCAGAATTTGCCTTAGTGAGGAGCCTTAATCAAGAGGACATTTTCCGGGCTGGAAGCTGAACTGATACATGTAGATTTTTTTGGTTCAAACCGCACAACGTCAGTCAGTTCATTTAAAGGCGAGTTGCAGGTCTCATTTAGAAGGTTTCACGTAAATGGCACACAACAACAAACAAAATTTGAAACTTTATGAGCCTCTTCGCACAGAAAATTTCTAGCTTTGCTAGACCTAGGCGTATAGCGTTCAAATTCAGATTTCTATTTCTACCGATTGCCGATGCCTGCTTCATGATCATTTACTACATGGTCTCTCTATATACCCACATTCTCCTTGCTTGTGATATGATTAATCCGTGACTACCTGGTCTGGCAAGCATTCCAAAATGTTAACTCCTTTCAATATTGAAATACCACTGTGAATGGCTTTATGAGCCATTTTGCATCTTAATTCGTCTCTTCCTTGTCGTGTCAATTGGTTTTGCAATCATTATGCAAAATGTCAAATAAATAAACAGATAAAATGAAATTCAGAGTCGGGACCAGCTTGGCTTCGAATTGCTCATCAAATGCATGTCGACACAAAAAAGAAGACCAACAAGACATGTACCATAACTCCATCACAAGTCCATCAAATATTTAACACATTGCAGATACTGACCAGCAGATATATGTACAAATAACTTGTGCGCAATCGTACTCGATATCACTTTCTCATTATGGCCCAGGAAGACCATACCTTCAAGAAACAGATACAGTTCACATTAAACTTATAACGTGTCGCTTGTTGGATTGAAGTTTTATTTAGCGGTTTCGCTGTGACGATGGACGAACCGAAATCGTGATTTTCATAAAATGCATTTTTATGGCATAAAGTGGACTATTAACGACACTCGCTGTGCGCGCAACAATTCCGCAACGGCAAGCAATTTCAAATTGTTAATACACACCGGGGGGCTACAGATACACTATACCTCCGAATTGAACGGATTGGTTGAGATTTTTACCTAAAAAGCATAAAAATGCTGAACGATTGCGTTATTTTTGTTACCGAGCACGAAGTTTGCGCGCACACACAAAGTTTTGTCTGTTTTCGGTGATTTATGGTGTTTTCCAGTGCTGAATCCGATGAACCGCGTCAGCGTCACATTGAGTTGGAGGCGGCGGCAATGGATATAGGTATCCCCGTTAAAGAGGGGATCTGTGATTTGTTTAATTCATTGTCTGTCAAAAATCCCGAAATCCTCCCGACACGCCACAGACGTACACAACATACAAAGTGAATCGCCTCCTCTTGACCCAGCCATTAGCACGTGTCTGAAGATTGGAAACTTAAAAAAAAACCAGGTTATCAGTCTTGGTGTGATTATTGTTTTGGTTAATTGTCCTACAAAAAGCGCTTAACTCATCCATTACTTGTGATATGCATATAGATACGCACCGGATCTGAGAGAGACCATTCGAATATCTGGAGACTTTTTTACGAGGACATTATTCTAACCACTTAAATGGTTAGAAACGTTGGTGTTGCTCGGTGTGTCGGTGTGGTGATACCGTTAAGAATCAGAGTGTTATTAGTATTTTTTTTTTTTTTTAGAAAATCGTGTACATTTTACTTTTTTTTTTTTAATTATTTTCATTACGCGCGTCTATTCGAGGCCGTAAATCTTATGGCGTGGCGGTGCGGCGTCAGGCGCAGCACACTATAGTGTTTAGCTAGACAAACATATTGTCTGCGTCGACGATGAGTACAACGACGACGACGACGACGACGGGAGTAGTATAATTAACCCTTTGGAAATGCGAGTTTAATGAGTGAATTAAAGTTTAATTAGAAATTAATTCAAATGCAAGTGTGTTTTGTTTTGAAATGAGTACTTGGCTTTTATTTGTAGGCTCGTTTTTCCGAAAACAAATCGTTCGTAGTTTATTGTTGCGTTTATTGATTTTTTTTATTTTTGCTTTACACTTAGTTGCGTGCAACCAATCACAGATATGCGTTTATGGTGGAGTGGATAGGAATAAATGCTTTCGTGGTGGTCTTTAACAACCATTTTGTAAGGCTTATTCTATGCAAGTTTAACGGTTGCAGATGCTAGATTCTAGACAATGGTTAATGGTGAGCTCAACTGGATGGTTTCATAGCCGCGAAGCTTTTGATTTAAGAGGTTAGTGGTAAAACCGATTTTTGTTATAGTCCCGTTGTTGTCCTCTTAAAGGTTCCTTAGCCATTATTTTCATTTTTGGTTAACAGCTTCGCTACTAATGACCTTTCAAAGGTATTATGTTGAAAGTTCCCCTCCTTTTGTGCCCTACAACTCCTACAGAAATCATTTGAAATGACGCCTAGCCTTGTTGTGTGCTTACCCATAAGACAGGGGTCGGCGACGGCACCGTCTCCTCACAAGATCCAGCTTTCGGTATTGTTATTATTATTATGGTATCGAGAGGGTTGATCACAGCCCTTGGCACAGCGGTTTCTAGCCAATCCTATTGTGCCTTCCCTAGTGTTCACAGATGAATTGTTTCACCCCAGAGGATATCAGGAAGTTAAAGAATTTCTTTGGGTGGATGACAGCGAGTTGTTCCGTAGGGATGACTTCGTTGCTGCGAATTCTCTTTCTAAGTTGAAAGAGAGCTGGGCATTTCGTTAAGATGTGTATAGAGAGGTCTCTTCACTTTCAAGGCAGAGTCTACAGCCTGAATCTGTGACAAGGTTCATGCCATGTAGGTGTTTGTTCAGACGGCAGTGTCCGATTAGTGCTCTAAGATTGTGCAGCAATAGCAGCTTTAAACATGCTTGCCCTGGTGTGTTGAGCCAGACTTCTCTAGATTCTTGTATGCAAAGACCCTTTGCGTGATTTTCTTACCTCGCAGAAGGGTTCGGGTCCAATGAATTCTGTTTTTTGCCAGTGTGTCGGGTTTTTCTTTGCCCGCAAATTCACTTTGTGCAGGAATCCAGTGAAGGATGACCATGTTGTTCCTAGCAAGGTCCGCGATTACATTGCGGGTTTTTAGGACTAGTTTGGATTCGAGCGCTTTTGGGTCAGCTTGACTGTCTGAGAAGATAAATATGATTTTCCTCATGATGTGAGAGAACTGATTGAGTCTCACACATTGATTGAGTGCAAAGACTTCGGCTTGGAATATGGACGCGAATTCACCAAGGCTGACTGAGAAGTTCGTACATGATGATTCTCCACAGATTCCGGAATCAGTACTTTTTCATTTTGGAACCGTCCGTTTACCAAACGAGGTCAGAAGGTGATGGTTGGGGTTTGGTGCTCTTCCAGTCCTCCCTTGACGCGATAACTATTGAGAAGTTTTTGTTGAAGCAATATTCGGGTAGCATGTCGTCTGCAGGCATGCTGAAGATCGTCTCTTGCTCCAGTGTTTCAAGCAGAGATAAGTGTCCTTCTCTATATGACTTTGAGTCGAAGCAGCTTGAATGAAAAAGTCGGCTTAAGGTAAATCTGGTTAGAAGTCTGGCACATTTTGCTGATTGCACGGAGTTATCTTGCATTTCTTTCTATTACGCAGTAGTGATAAAGGCGTAAGGAAGGCTTACAGTAAGGTCGACAGAGAAAATGTCCCCTGAAGATTTATTCCCGACGAATAGCGAATCGAGAAGCTTTTTTCAGGACAAATTATATCCTCGAAGGTTTGTCATTTCCTGTCGAGAGGTGGTGTCGTTTTGTTTTTGGGGTTTGGTGTTTGATAACAAATTTGTTCAACTGCGGTAGAAAATCATTTCGCCTTGTGTCGTGCGCTTCTTTTGACAGAAGATCCTGTCAAGTTTATTACCCGCATTGAGTATAAAAACTATTCCGACTTCCCTGCATACTTGGGGAACATACCACTAGATACGATTCGTTTTATACATGGTGGCTTCTACGGCCTCCACCTTCACCTAGGTTGACCTCCAACAATTGTGAATATAATACACACCCTTTTTTTTCAATCTTTTCCAACCAATTTACGATCACAAAATTGAACTTTTTAGAACAACAAACACTCTCGTCCAAACAAGATCAAGCCCTCAAAATCGAAGTACAAGTGCAATTAAAAAGGTTTAACATCGACTGCCCTTCAGTCGGACAGAAAGCCTTTTCAATATTTCCACTCATTTGCACATCGCAATATGTACGCATGCATCGCTTCCATGTAAACCCTCATAATGGCCTCATAAACCACTGACCAACAGATTGGCTCTTTGCGCACCGTTTCCACTCCCAATCGTCTTCCATTTTTTGCCGTCACAATGTTTTAGCTAACTTCTCGGGCTTGCAACTGATAACACACAATGCTACCATCCCAAGATGTTTGGTGGCGGCGCGGCGCGGCGTTGCGCTCATCGGTGCAAAAAGTCGATCGGGCAAATTAGCAAATCAACAACAACTCCCTGGGACCGATGCTGAAGACATATTTTAAGTTTACTTTGGTGTGCGTGTGGTGGACACGTAATCGGTGAGTTTGGCGATTTAGAACCGTCCTGTGGTTCTGTGTCTCTGCACCTTTCTCTCGACAACGGTCGCCGCGAAAGGTCAACGTGTTAAATACAAGGAAGCGATTTCCCATCCTTCATCGAGGTCGTAAATTTTTGCATCCCATTTAGGAAGCTCGTTGGAAGAATCATAGCGGAGACGGGGGAAAGACATGGATCGGGGCCTACCAGAATGACGACAAACACGGTCATAAAAAGCGAACCAAAGCGATTCTGTGTGTTATTCGCTTATCAATAAGTTATTGGAATCGAAGTGCACTTCAGTTGAGCGGGCGCCCAAGAGATCCTTTTACCCGTGCGGGAAGGGGTCACCCTCTCTCTGCGTTGATTTAAGTTTGCAAAGTTCTGCTTCAAATTGAATTAAAGAAGTCCGATTGCGAATTATTGCTTTACCTGCGAAACCACACAACAAGTCACCTTTCAACGACCGGCGGCATGTCTTTTATCGCAGACCCGCTTGAAGTAGGCAGGCATATGAGGAGACGGTTTTGTTTTTGTTCGGTAATGATTCAATTTCCATCCCACAGGCGATAACGTCAGACATATATCAAGCATAACGAAACCCGTAACCGAAATCGTTTGCAAGTAAATTGTGACATTTTATTAAAATTGCAACAGTGACACTTTGTTCCCCCCCGGCTTGACGTATCCTCTCTCATAAATCCCGAAATCGCTTTAAGCTGCACACATGTGCAGAGGCGGACAAAACGAAAACAACGTCCGAAACTCATTCACAGAGTCCCGTATTTTTTTTGTTATTTTTAATTCATTCCCTGAGGGTGATAGCGAACTGATTCAGCCGTACATAGTCATAACTGGTGGAGCCCATCTCTGGTTAAAGGACATTCGCAAAAAAAAGGAAACCATTCAGAAAAATTGGCAAAATCCATTCAGCAACTTTTGACAGCAACTTCATGTGAAAAAGCGATTGCAATCGAGGAAATGAAATGATGCGAAATGGATTTCGAAGGACATTCATACTCGTATATGGATTTTGACTATCCAATCTGGGGATACTGTTTGGGAATGACTCGAGTGATCATAGGGGATGGTGGTGCAATATTTTGAGGAATTATGTGCAATTTATTGGAGGCACACCACTGCCATGATGGGTTTCCTTTGTTTTATGAGGGGACTTTGGAGGCGTATAGTACAAAAGAAGGATATTTGCAGGTTTTGATGGGAATGTGGATGCATGAATGTAATGGTGGGGGGTCAGTTTAGTTTTTAACATGGATCTAGTCGCACTAAATTTTCTGTAGACCACTGTTGTTCAAGTCGTGAAAATTCTGATGAATTTCAGGTTCAAAGTAAAGAAATTTTAGAAAAGCAATGTGGACTTCCATGATGGGTTTTTTTTTATGAAACTGCAGCTTTGATCGTATCAATTGCAAAGGTTTTCTTTTGAATTAAGCAGTTCGCTTCCCTGTAATATTTGCAATTTGAAGGGTGACGCTAATGAATATCATTAATTAGTGGTGACTGCCTGGTAGACTGGTAGAAACTATGTATTTCGAAATTTCTATGTCCATCGAATTAAATGATGTAGGAACGCTTATGCTTCTTAAGGCTTAAGTTCTCAATTTTCTCAAAAAAAAAACCCAGGCAATCAGTCCAACAATTCCAGATACATATAACAAAACGAGCCAAGTCCATCCAAGATGGTTTTCTTCAGACCTCTCGTGGTCCGACGAAGTATCTTTCCCTTGAAGGAATTTAACTTTCTAACTTATCGTCCAACTTACTTATATATATCAGGCCAGCAACCCTTGGAGGGTCTGAGCTGGAACTTATGCCGCTTTCTATCCTTCACGGTCCCGGGCACGCTGCTTCCAGTTTACTAGACTAAGGTTTCTGGCATCCGCGATTGCCTGATCTTTAAACCGGAGGTTCGATCTTCCTCTTCTTCGTGAACCAGGTGGCTGGGATTCAAAGATCCTCTTAGCTGGAGCATTCTTGTCCATTCACTCGATGTTGCCGAGCCATTGCATTCGACGGATTTTTGACTTTCGGACTACATCCACATCTTTGTACAGCTCGTAGAGTTCGCGGTCTTCTCCTCCATTCGCCCTCCTCGCAGACAGGGCCAAATATTCAACGTAGAATTTTTCTTTCGAAGGATCCCAAGATCTGCTCCGCTGTCTAACATATCATCCAGCATTCAGCTGTATAAAGCAAGACTGGCGAGATCAAGGTTTTGTAGAGCAAAATTTTGGACCTTCGAGTTAGGAGTTTGGACCCTTGTTGTTTGGACAAACCGAAGTAGCAGCGGTTGCCTCAGGTTATCCTTCGTCGAATCTCCTAGGGTGTCATTTGTGGAGTTTATGTTTTCCCCGAGGTAGGTAAACTCCTTCACTTCCTCAAAATTATAGCTGTCAATTGTTAAGTTTTGACCTAGATGGTGTTCGACGGATCGGTTTTTGGTAGACAGCATGTACTTTGTTTTATCCTCGGTCATCGTGAGACCAACTCGTTTGGCTTGTTCTTCTATTGCCGTAAAAGCCTCAATACTGGCACGCTGGGATCGAGCGATGATGTCGATATCGTCTGCGTATCCAAGCAGCTGAATGGTGCCTTCTGTGTTTACGCCGGCCTTTCGCACTATCTGCTCCAGCACAAGATTAAAGAAGTCACATGACAGCGCGTCTCCTTGCCGGAATCCGGTGCATGTTTGGAATAATTCGGAGGTTCTGTTCCCAAACTGCACGGTGCATTGCGAGTTCTCTAGCGTGACACGACACAATCAGATCAGTTTTCTCGGGATTCCGAATTCGGTCATCGCGCTATATAGTTCGGTGCGATGAATGCTGTCGTATTTGACTAACACTCGGTGTCATATAAAAGGACTGGTAAGATCAGCGCTCTATAGAGCATCAATTTTGTCCGTCGAGAAAGAAGCTTTGAACTTACTTGTTTTACCAAACCGAAGTAGCGAGAGCTTCACTTGTGGACTTGATGTTTGCTTCGAGGTAAATTAACACTTTAACCACTTCAAAGTTGTAGTTGCTAACAGTGATATTCTGTTCTATGCTGAGGACTGATGCTGCTTTGTTTATTGACAACGTATAGTTGGTTCACTTCAAGACCAACTCACTTCACTTCATCTTCAATCGTCGCGAAAGCCTCTATGCTGGCACGCTGGAATTCAATATCGTTTGCATATCCCAACATCTGGACAAATCCAGCGCATACCCTTCCTGGAATTAAGTGCATGTTTGGAAATGTTTAGATGAACAGCTTCCGAACTGCACGGAGCACGGTGTGTATTCCAGAGTTTCGTGCCGCAATCGGATCAGTTTTAACTTTGACCAATTCCCGAATAAAGTCATCCTCGTGGATGCAGCTTTAAAGTCGAATGGTAGTGAGATTTGACTTGAAATTCCGTAATCTTGTCTATGATTTGCCGCGGTGTCGATGCCAAGCCGGAGGCCATATCGCTAAGTACCGATAAGTGTGGTGCAGAAAGGATGGATATGTACACTTCGGATGCGTCTGTTAATTTTACGCATGAAGGTGTAAGTCTTTCTTCTTTATTCGTTGTGGGGAGTCCAAGTGGGAACGATGTGAACAATGCTCGGGTTTTCAGCGATACATCAACTCACTGTAGCAATATTCTCACAATTACATCATAGGCGAAACGATCAGAGCCATCTTCTGTTTGAAAAGAAGTGGTTTTTGGTTTAACACGCACTGGAGTTTTGAGGACTATCGTGCGCGAGGAATATCTTTTGACTCAAATCTTATGGATATGTCATCTGACGCAATGGTTCCGGAATTAAGACTACTGTGTAGATTTACGGTCGACTATCCCTGTGCACAGGAGTGATTTTCACCACTTTCTGAGCCGGGTTAGGAATGTAGTCGAATGGCCCAAGACCCGTGAAGACTCAGGTGCTGGAGTCTTTGTGAAAAGCGATAACACTAGACTGCACTTTCCCCTAAGTATTTATGCATCTGTCTACCAAGCGGAGATTTTTGAAACAGGTACTTATGGTTGCGAACTATATTGTGAAAAACCAGTGGAGGGGACGGAGTATCTGTGTCTGTAGCGACAGTTAGGCTTCGCTTAAGGCCTTGCTCAATCCTCTTACTGGATCCAAAAAAGTTCGAGAATGTAGACCTAGTTTGAATTCGGTTGGGAGACTGAATTTGCTTAAACTTGTCTGGGTCCCTGGGCACAGCGGGATTACCGAAAATGAGTTCTCCGATGAGCTTGTCAGGCAAGGTTCAGAGGAGAACTTCTCCGGCCCTGAACCTACGTTTGGTTTACCCGTATTTTCGGTTAGGGCTTTTATCGATGGTTGGGTTTCTAGCAAACACAACTGTAGATGACATGACTCTCCAGGATGCAGGCAGACTAAACAGATCCTTTCCGACGTTTGTAAGAAATTCTTGCTGTCTCTCAGCAGAAAAGACTTATTGGCGTTATTACGGGACATTTCTCCTTTGCCAAACATCTCAATGTGTTAGGTTTAAGTGACACCACTGTCTGCGATGCTTGTGGAGAGGGCGACGAAACTGTGGAATATTTCCTATGTGATTGTCCTGCCCTTGCTTGTATCAGGTGGCAGATTTTTGGAGTTGATGTGATGAGTGCTGGTAACCTAACACCAGGAGGTGGTGTTGCACATGGAGTCACAATGATTCCTAATCAATTTTTCCAACCGAGACTGAAATCGCAAAGTAACAAGTTGCAAAGCTGTGGGATTCAATCCCACCTAAGAAGTGCACCTTCAACCGCATTCCAAATAGAAGTTAATTTTGGAAAAATCTTTTCATACGCAACACCAAGTCACACCTCCTTACCTCCAATATAGCCCTGGGCCATGTTAAAAATATTTCGTTAACCACCAAGTCTTTGTTGAGTAATACCTTGCTGTGAACCCTTGAGATCAGCACTAATTAGTGCAAAATATATTTAAAGATAACCACCTCTAGCTGAGAATGCCTCCCCAAGCGCCTAACCAATTTGCATAGATACAAATTTCTTGTTAATGAGTGATTTTAACATATAATTCCATTCGGCTCGGTTCGGTTCCACTTCCAATTAGATGGCAATCTCGAAACATTTTCAAACGACGATGATCGGAATCACCTCCGACAGTCTTTGTACACAGACAGTTGACTTCTTTTTTTTTTGTTTTTTTTTGGAAATCTTATGAATTAGATTTAAATTCTCCATCACAGTTAGAAAATCATGAAAATCCTCAAAAGAGAAGGAAAAACTAATGCCAGCCAATGCTGTTGTTACTGACCAGAATCGTTGTTATGCATAAAATAATTGCATTTACGAATCTTGGCTCTTTGACACTCGAACCTCGAGCGGAGGCGGAGCAGAATTTAAGCGCCTTCTCAATTTGCATACGAGATACTGCTTCAGCCAGGCACGGTATTCGGTAACTCCCACTCTTAATGCATTGATGCTGTTCTTTGCATTGATATTGTTGTGTGCTTGGGGCTCCAGAACACCATCCAGTTGCACATTGGATCAAATAGATGTCGAGCAAGAAACGTCGCCGCCAACAACTACACACCAAAGTGCCTGGCTATGTGTATAGTGACCAAAATGCAAAATCGTGACTAATTACAGAAATTAAAACGCTGTAATTAATTATGTATCTACGGATCCAATGCGCAGGCTCATAGATGTTTGTCTCTGTGCACCCAAAAAGGAACCACTCGACAGAGTAGATCTGGAGCCTTTTGGTTATTGTTTAACATTTTCTCATATATCTCGTTGGTATGGGCTTATCCAATGAATGAATGGTTGGTGCCACAACAGTTTAGACGTTTTCTTCAGGGTCGGCTGTGAAGTTTTCCATGATTTATGACTTGCAGCAGTCAAATCTGAAAATAGCTAAGGCTTTTTGGCGTTCATTGTGCTTAACCTACGACACTACATATTGGTGGCGGTGGTGTTGTGCGATTCCATTTGGACCACGTAAGTTCTCACAATAAGGTGTGATTTATTGTCGGTTGCAACAGAAATAATTTACATTCGTTGCAAATGTACTTTCAACACCAGAAATTGTTATGAAAGATTGATAATTGATACGATGGAGGTATTTAAGGTGACATGGCTTTGGGAAAAAGTCATGCCAAGGACATGGCATGATAGTGTGGACATTTCCAATTGTCAATTCATTTTGTCAGCAAGTATCCAGCTAAGGTATTTCGAACTTCAGACTCTTAGAACGATTTAGGGAAAATCGACGAAATCGACAATAAAAAGATTGAATCTACAGCACTCAGTGAGTACTGTATACATATAACCTGAGAGTCTTTCCGAGGGTGGAAGAAATTGATTTTAGAATTATCCACGAACCCCCTGTGAAAGACTTAACTTCTCTGGGCATCTAAGCCTTTAAGCATAACTTGCAGCCTCAACAGTATATTGTCAATCTCTCTGCCGGGATTGGTTAGATTTTGTTCGATTTAAGAAAGTTTGGCAAAACTTGGACTGAATCTTGGTTTAATAAGTCCTTTTTCTTGGTTCCCGGTCATAGTAACATAGAGGGGGATCAGAGAGCAGAGTTCACTGTTCCACGTCCAGATAGATATGGCCCACCTGCAATAAAAATAGGACGAACGAGACAGCAAGAATTGTAATAATTAGCACACTAACTTGCTTCCTTAAGGTGGCGCTACAGTCCGGGGTGGACCTAGACCTCAACCAACAGGCGTCTCCAGCCAGCTCGATCTTAAGCTTGCTGCCTCCAGTTTCGCACTCTAGGTTGGTTGAGGTCCCCTGCGCCACCTGAATCGCGGTCTTCTTCTATTGTTCCTTCCCTCAGGGACGGATTCAAGGATTTTTCGGATCGGGGCATTGGTGTCCATCCGCTCTCTATGACCCAGTCACCTCAGTCGTTCGACCTTCACTCTTCTGGCTAAGTCATACTATACAGTTCGTACAATTCGTCGTTGCATGTCCTCCTGCACTCATCGTCTATGCAGACGGAACCGAAAATCACCCGAAGAATTTTCCTCTCAAAGCAGCCAAGAGCTTCTTCATCCATTTTTAGTAAAGTTCATGCCTCTGTGTCGTAGAGCAGGACTGGGATTATTGATGTCTCGTTTTGAGTCAATTGCCTTCTTAGCCCAAAGAATCAGCAATTGGCAAGAGTTATTCCTTATTTGATCTCAGCGCTGGTATCTTTGTTTGAATTGATAGCGGAGTTTAGGTATACGAAGTCTTAACTACTTCAAAGTTGTATCTGTCGAGGGAGACACTCTGTCCGAGACGTCGTTGGTCTTGTTCTCATTGACCGTTAAACCAATTTTTGCCGCTTTCGTCTCAATACTCGCCACTGGCATCACACTGCTTTCTTCCAATCATGTCAATATCTTCGGCGTATACGAGTAATTGGACGGACTTTTGAAGGATTGTACCTCTTGTGTTGGTGCGTGAGTTTAGAACTATTCTCTCAAGAATGGTGTTAAAATATCGCATGACAGCGCATCGCCTTGTCTAAATCCTTTTTTGATATTAAAGGTCTCTGTGAGTTCTTTATCGACCTTGATGGAGCAACGTGCATTCTCCATCGTCATCATGCACAAACGGACGGGTTTGGCAGGAATGCCAAAACTAGACATTGCTCTGTATAGCTCATCTCTATAGATGCTCTCATACACGGCCTTAAAAGCGATGAATAGGTGGTGTGTATCGATTTGGAATTTATGGGTTTTTTCCACCAATTAGTTCACGTCACTGGCCAATTGACCTACACGCTACCAAATTAACACTCATTGCCGTAGCAGCAACAATACACAGAAAAATGAAACCCTATTCCACTTTCTCTTTGCAGTTTCTCTTGGCACAGCCTTTTTCAAGGAATTATCAGAGATCTCTAGCATACAATTTTGCAAAATAATTAACTTTCCTAACTCCACAGGATGGATTTGAAAACTGTCTCTCTTATCACATCCACGTCACGTGAGTTGTAGTATCTAGTAGTTTCCAGACAGAACTTGCCAGATAACCATTCCACCTACCTATCTACCTAAGGAAACTAAAAGCAACAAAATTCTTACATCCTTTCTAGACGATTATGTTCTGAAACGAGTCTTCAGATACTTTGGAGTGTCGTAGTGGCAAAAAAATGCACCCCTAACACATAAGCTTTAATTATTTGACCGACTCAGTGCTATGACTAATTGGAAAGCTCTCTTTCGTAAGTAAACTGTTCTACAAACTTCTGCGTTTTCAAAGTTCAAAAATAACTCCATAACGTAAAAATCCACCCCATAACCATGGCAAGACTTCTAGTATAAATCATTTTCATGTTAATCCTCTCACGTATCATTTTATAAGAATCTAACGAAAAGCCACCGCTGCATTCAGGAAATATATTCGCAAAAAAAAAATCCACAAATTTTCACTCCAATTACACCGCACCATGTTTACACATATGTCGAATCTCATATTTGTCATCGAATCCTTTATGTTCATCTATTGCCGATACAACCCCTTGCAAGTATCATTTGTCTCCCGAGCAGTATCGTGACAGTAACGCAGAGACACCAGCACACAATCCTTAACTCAAATCCTCCTCTCAGCCTCTTTCACATTCAATTCAATTAATTTCAACGAAAAAAATAAATATCCTTTACAAAAGGATATTGTAAATATATATGACAGGCTTTCTATAATTTCTTTTATCTGTCTCTTCACACAAATCCTCGAGAATCAAGGATGTGCAAGCAAAAGCAACCCCTGTGCTTCATAAATGCCATTCCAATCTCATGTGTTCCAGCGCAGCACCATCCCTGCGGAAGGACTATTTATTTATTATCTTGTCACTTTGTTCGAGTCGCTCTGATTTCCCGAAAAAAACAAAAAAAAAACTCTTCCTTCTCGATTTTTCACAATTTAATTTTTGTCAAGGATATATTTTTTTTACACCAGTTTTCTGTTCGATTTTCCCCGCCTGTCAACAAGTCCTTGTACTATTAATAGAAGAGTGTACGGTAAATAGGATTTTTTTTATCGTCCTTTTTTGTTGTTTGTTTCTGTGGAGTGTTGTCTTCTTCAATATTTGACCAGATGCGAGCGTTCACGACCACGAATTATCCTGTGGCGTCGTATATGATTGTCGGGTGGATGGATTTTATAGATTCACTTAATTATTTATTATCCATCAACAGGAGGATGGTGTGTTATAGTGAAGAATTGGTTAAAATTAACGATGCAAAAATAACGGTACCTTTAATATAGCATAAGCAATCCACCTACCACCCCATTGAAACCACTTAATGAGCATCGTCTCAATTAGGAAGAAAGGAAAGAAAATGCCTAATGGCCATTAAGAAAATTGGGTTATGTGCCGGTTAATACAACCTCCACAAGTTTCATCCCACAGGCGCGCAAGCAGCATGCTCATTAAGGCAACAAATTTGATGAAGGATTTTGCTATGCTCCTTCGCTAGTACATTAATTACTAGCAAACAAAGGACGAACGAACGAATAGAAAAAAAAAAGAAAATATAGAAAAGTGAAAGGAATCATACGTATGAATGTCCATCAGCTATCGTCTTTGTGTTGGATGGGTTTTTTGAGTAGCCACCCTTTTTATGAATTAGACTACAATAACCGATGTTAATGCCATTTAATTAGGCTCATATGGACGGAGATCATTAGTCATAAGCGTTGCGTAGCCAATTGGGTTTAAAGCTCAAAATATAATCAGATAAAGTTGAGAATCAGTTTGGAAAACATTTTCAATACTCAGACAGGATTCGGGTCCAAGTTACGTATGTATGTATGTAGGTACTATGTAAAGTTATATGTTAGTGGTGATGCAGAAAAGTCAGAAAGAAAAGGTTAAAAATTGCACTGCAGATGCTTCACCAATTGATCCTAGTTCTTATACAAGACAAGGACTACTTCTTATCTAATTAACTTTTGATGACGTTACAGTTTGGGGTGACCCAAAAATCAAAGCTCGAGAAGAGCTTAGGGTTCTTGGGACACAGCACAAGGTTACGCATTGCTGGGTCCCTGGGCATGAGTGCATACCAGGGAACGAGAACGCTGACGAATTAGCAAGTGGTGATTCGGCATTAAATCTGGAACAAGCCGACCCCTCCCTGACCATCACACGTTGCTCATTGAAGCTCGAAGCAGCGAATAAAGCTCTAAGAGAGGCAAATAACAGATGGTCCTCTCTAGACACTTGTGTCATCACAAGGAAGCTGTGACAAAGCTTGGACCGGCAGAATTATACAAAATATAAAAAAAACCCTTTCTACCCTTACAGGTTTGATTACGAGACATAACACTATGCGGTACCACATGAAGAAGCTTCGTATGGATGAAAACTTGTGTAGGGGCTGCGGTGATGAGGTTACAACCAACTACCTCTGTTATTGTCCTGGGCTGTACCACCTTAGATACAGATTCCCCGGACGTCACTTCTTCCAGGATCTCGAGGAACTATCCGACATACCGGTGAACGACCTGAACAACTTTATTTAATCCAAAGGATGGTTTGTACAACAGCAGACACAGTAAGCTTAACAGTTTCATAAGGTGGGGTTAGATTCCCCCTATGAGTATGTAATGATCTGAATGTGGCGTAGAAGCAATTCCTCCTCATACCCACGTACCTTACCTAACCTTGGTGCGACCCAGGGCTTCAACCAAAAAATCCCTCTAGGATGCTGACATCCTGATGCAATAAAAGGACCAAACAGAAGATTTACAAAATTCGACTATGGCAATACTGACATACTATGCCAGACTATGGCTTACCCTTATTCTCTGCTTCATAACACTTTTAGTTCTCTTAACGTTTTTAGACGGTGGCCGTAGCTCAGTATTTAGTTCGTTGGACTATTAAGCAAGCTGAGACAGATTCCATCCACCAAAAGCAACCAAAAATGTTGTTCCCGACACCACCTAACGACAGACAAAAGTATAATTTGATGAAAAAAATATAACACGCACGACATGAATGATATCGGAGCCAAATTCTAACCGCTTCACTACCATTATGGTTACGGTGATGTGAAAGTCGTTCATAATTCGTTCAAAACTACCTACTTCCAGAGCAATAACACAATTTCGCATCGCTAATCACTTGAATAATTCATAACCGAGATCGCCCTCAAAGTCGTTCCCGAAATCTACATACAGCGGAAATACCAACCGTAATCAGATCGAGTATCTCTATATCTCCTCGTTCGCCAAATTCCACAACCAAACAATCATAATTCAAAACAAAAGCACGCTCATTGTTCGTTTCGCATTCAAATGATCGCAAGTTATGATCGCTGCGATAGCAATTTGAAACCAACGATCGTTGTATGCAAAGCGGCTATAAATACCCCAAGCCCTCTATTATTAGGTCGCGCTGTCAAAAATAACATGGTTTATTTGACGTCCAAATCGATGGATGTGTCTTGTAACTTGGGCATGCAAAAGAAAAAAAAAAAACATATCGATGATGTATCTACAAAATTGTGATAACCATCGTTCAGTGCGCTGTACGTGCCTACAACGGAAAAGGGGTGGCCCATTCATGAGATATTTATTGAACCATATTTGCGTCATATTTTGTTACAATTCAAATTATTACCTCCCGTTTGGATCTTGGATTCGATTAGAATTACGATGACGTGAGAGGATGAATCGAATTGAATACAAACAAAAAAAAACTGGTGCACCTGACCGCACCCATTGGTAGACCGCGCGATAAATTTACATAAAATAAGCGGAATTATTAGTAATTCATGTGAATTTATGTGATTGCGATGCGCAACATGTGTGATGATAGATAGACACAGATACGAACGACTCCGGGTGGCCGTCGTCTACGCGCTTGGGTCCCTATTTCTCTATTAAGTCAGCAACACACGTGTAATCTTCCATTTACCAGTCGCGTTCGCATCGTATTCGATAATTAACACTGCATAGTGTCTGCATACTTATTAGGTGTCCGTGATGGTGGTCAGAATTGAATTCATCCGATGACAGCAGATTTATGCATATTATTTGGGTTTTTATTTTATTGTGACAGTCGGCACTAGTGGCGATGGTGGTATCCTGGATGGATTGGCATAGAATCCCAGCAAGTGTCAGCCGATGCGACCAGACCCAGACGACTGTGTCTATGACTGTGAATGGTTAATCTAAGCGCTTTGTTATCGCTAGAGTGTAATCTAGGAATTGTGTAGCAAAATAAATTCACAAATCCGTCATAAATTGCATCGAGAGGTGTTGAGTAGTGGAAATTAATATGGCATATGCGACATGAAGTAGCTCAAGTGCAGTCGGGTTTGGATCGAGTGGTATTCGAGGAGCACATATTCATCATCCGAGTGAATGCATGCCAACACTTGTATTGTGTGGCGTTACAACTGTGACAGAGTGGAAGGTGAGGCGGGCTAGGAACTAAAACAGATGCAAGTAAACTGGTTTAGGCAGGAGTCTAACGGGCTTAAATGGGTGTCAATAGGCAAGATCCAGTAACTTACAATTGGATATTCACGCAAATAACAGATTTGGAGCGATAATTCACAAATATGCCAAGCTCTCGCAAGCATTCATATTGTGGGTGCCATATTTTTACGTGTTAAAAGAAGGGACCTACAGTTTTATTGCCGACTCCGAAGGACGGATTGGAAAGATTTTTCATGACGGATTATACTCTTGCTGGTTTCTCATGTCAGCGAAAAGGTGGTCCCGCTTGATTGTTTCGAGGCTTCAAACTGTGTCCTTTCAGTAAGCAGTCCAGCACACTAACTACTAAACCACGGCGACCACCCACCTGGTATCTACTGCACTTAATGGGAAACCCTTCATGATCTAGAGCAAACTATCAGACCGAAGACGTGCTAAGATACATACATACATTTCGCTAGCTATAATCGGGCTTATCAATACAGCTTGTCAATTTCGGGGCGTCTTCTGAGTGTCAACTTAAGTGAGTGTCTACATTCAAATCGCTCAGAAAAGACTGCTCTAAGAGCTACTTGTCAAGTTACATTGCTCAGTATCTTTTAAAAATCCTTGCCAACGACATACACGACACCTTGCCGACATAACCTAACCCCACACTTCTACGCAGCACCTTTTTTTCCAATCCAATTTCTACAACTCATATAATTTATCATTCCACATACTCGTACTGCTCCCGCTCACTCAAGGATATTCATAAATAAGTCCATAACAAATAGTATCTACTTGTGCAGACAAGATCGTAACGCAAGATGTCTCGAATCTATTCATGCATGCAATTTTGATTACCTCTGGTCATCGAACATGAAAAAGAACGTGCCATGCGACTATCTTCCCCCAGCATATACACTCCCACAATTGTCCTCCCCTCACTCAGCTACCCATTGCCTTTCTCATAACCAACACGAAGTGCCAAAACCATTATCATAAAAAAAAAAAAAAAAAAATCACACCACATAAGAACACAAGAACGTGGTTTATGAATATCACTGAACCTAACCGCATGGAATAAAGGAAAAGTCTTCCAGATTTTATTTGTTTTCTAGGATTTTTACGCGAAGACACTTCTTGCTCACTTGGGGTTCTGTGGGTGATATTTTTACGATGATATTTCCATTTTGCTCGTCTTACAACTTGATGGGATCTCACCCAGGAGAATTGTGAATATTGCTTCTGTTATACACCGCCGCCACTCAAATGGTGCAACCTAACACAATTGAAGGATATACAAGTCCACATAAAAAGGACAAACAGTTATTTTGAAAGTATGAAAATTGCTATGTACATTTCGTGACACACAGTCCAGAGGAGAGAGATCCATAGCATAAGATAGACGAACAAGGGAACCAATTTTGCAGTGACAGCGTAAAAAGTTATGAGATTGCATTCGGAAGGCAAAAGGTAAAATCTCAGAAACAACAACAAAAGGAAGGAATAGAAAATCATTCATCTACCACAAACAATTGACATTGAAACTGAAGCGGAAAATGAAACAGTAACATCTGTAGTAACCGGTAGCTGGTATACAAGAAGAACGTGTGTTTAGTGTTGGTGCTGTTCTATGATTAATGATATCTAACACGCATATTAGAGCCATTGGTACCACACCACCGCCATCACTGTTGCTGCCGTCATCCTTATACCGAGAACAGCACCTATCCATAAAAGACAAATTACTTCTTCGGGTGCAAAGAGAGGTATTTTGATGTGGTCGTAGTGTTCTTACTATGTACGGCCAGTGCACTGTGGGGCAAATGGTTCAAATTGTGGAAAATATTGAGTATTTTAAATAATGTTGTATGTATGTGTGATGTCTCATTACGGAGGCGAAGAGTATGGCACAATTCTTGTGATCAACTTTCGAACACTTTCATGGTTTAGATGGCTAGAAACCATGTTTATCCTTTAAAAATTGAATTTTTCAGTCACATTTGCCTAATTTCATCTTAAGCCCTAACTTTGTGCTGACTTTCAAGTTCATAAGGCCATTGTTATGAGCCAGGACAGGGTCATGGAGGCATCCCGGTGTATGTGAAGTAGACGGCGGCACGCTAGCTGTTGCACGGTTAGGCTTGACGGATGGGGTAGTCCATGTCCCCCTCCAACATACATCACCTAGGAAGGTATAGGTAGATAGGTAGAGGTGGCGGTTCAGCATGAACCCAAGTAGCACTAGATGTGCTTTTTTGTGACCACGACTCGTGTGACCTGGTTGGTGATGTATGTTGTTGAGGATGTGGAACATTCGGTGCCTAGATCCTGTTGTGGAATTAAAAAAGCGGATAAGATCTCTTATCCCTTTACCCGATTAGTCATTGATTCGTGCCTAAACTAACTAATAGAAGAAGAAAAATATTCCCAAATCCCTACTCAGACTTCAGACGGACATTAGAAAAGATAGGACAAACGAGAATAGAAAGGAAGACTCCAACTCAAAAACCTTTGCTCCTACAGAAAAGAGAGAATAGCAAATGGAAACTTACTCTACCTTACTAGCCTAATCTAAACCTTAGGCCTTAAACTATAAAGCTATCGCTAACTTCCTCCTCCCCTCCTATTATCGCTCCCCCATAAGGGTTCGTCTCGTTTCCGACATGACGATGGCGTCTGCATGGCTAGCCCTCCCAACCGTTGCTATCTCCCTTGGCCTGTTCATTGGGAGATAGCCCCTTAGCCTGCTTCCCTTCACAACGTGTCTCGTCCCGTAGAGGAAGTCTGTAGGTCGTCCAGTCACGTCATGTTACGTCAGTGGGTGTCGTGCTGTTCCGTCCTTCTCGCACTTCGGAGGACGGCCTTGCCAGATATGGAACAATTATACTCGTGCTTCCAGAAAAAGGCACCCTGGGTATACCATTCGCTAGATGTAAACGCAAACTCAAGCAAGATGCTATCGAGAAGACAAATTCGAGGTGAACAAGTGGTATAATGTGTCTGGCGACAAAACAGATTTGGCCACAGCTGAATCTGAAACGCTCTAAGAATTTTATTTCTCCCGACAGATCGCACATCAGATCCGTAATAGGTGTCATCACAGGACAAGGGCAAGTATCCAACAAGGCTTGGCGTTCATTCAAATGAATTTTGTATAAACTGGAGGAGGAGACTCCTTTTTGCCCACCTTCTTTGTAACTATCCAGCTCTCTCCCGCAAAAGAAGACTCCATTTAGGAGAGTTCTACTTTAGTGACTTAGGCGATCCGATAAATACAGATATCAGAAACCTCCTTCGCTTCATAAGAAGCTCAAATTGGTTCAACGAATAGGTAAGGAGATTGATCCAGACTGGTCTAAGTGTTCTGGCAACAGCTGGCCGCCACTTTAATCTAACCTAACTTAGATCATATGAAATCCAATTGAGTAGAGATTACAGCCTACAGTATTCGCATTTCATCTCAAAGTTTCAGCTAAGTAGTCAACAGCCCAGTTGAGACTTACCATTTGGGTAGAAAGCTGCTTATTGAAGTGTAGAACCCCTTGAGTCCAACATTATTCTTACTTGCGAAATCCTCACTAGCTCTGAGATTCGAATGTTCTTTTTTGTGCTTCAGAGATAAGCCACCGAATGTGTTCGGATTTACCTTTTTGTTCTAAGAGAAAGAGAGAGTTCAATTAAATTGTCTAGGCAGATCCCGATTTGAAGATGCATCTGACAAAAATCTGACTGTTTTTAGATGCTCGTTCAAGACGGGTCGCATAAGGATCCTTTTCTTTTTTTTATAATTCACTCGCGCTCAAGGGGTTATGAGTGCTCTTACAATGTTATTCACACAGCGTGAGTGTTAGCGTAGTGGTTTTGAAATTAACAGGTGGTATGAGGTTTCAGTCTTGACTCCGAAGCTGGTGTCCAGACTAACTGGCATTGCTTTATAATAGAATGATCTCGTTAAGCTATATGACCACTATACTGCCAGCGTTATGCCTATGCATTAGAGTAATATTAGCTGTTTTGCTTTGATCGACTTTCTTGTCATAAGGAGTTGAACCTGGATCCTTTAATCTGTTTTCCATTCTTGACATCAGCTTCGTAAAGCAAAGTCAAAAGCCGCTGTTTCAGTGAAATAATCTTTAATTTTGTCTTTTTCTACTGAGTTTTACAACTCCTCTGTTTTATTACGGTTCTTTTTTATCACCTGCTTTTGAATTGCTTTGAATTGCATTCAACGTCAAAACATGGCACTCCAATCTGATGCCAGATACGTCTTTAGTGACAGTGGTTTCAGCTACTCGCAGTATTTTTAAAACTTACCAATCAAATATAGTAAAACTTAAATAACCACTAAACGTTTAATCAAAACTTACCAAGCAATATCCACATCTAATTCGATGCGCCCCACTGTGCAATGGTATAGATGCATCGATCGAACTCGTAGTCCAACTTTGTTGCAAATTCCAAATGAAGTCATCTTAGTATTCCGTTTGTCAATTTATCATTCACGAACATGCAAAGACTAATGGTAAAATATTACATAAAAAAAATCCGTAGGATTAGTGGATGTAATCACATTTCATTTGTTAAAAAATTGAGCTTTGTTAAGCTCATGCGTAACGGAGGAAAACTAGTGCAGAAAAACTAAGAGCAATCATATTTTTTTTTTAGAAAGAATCTCTGCTCTACTCTTTATCAAGTGTTTGGCAAAACTTCGCTAATTCAGAAGTCGGCATTAAGACCTACAATAAAGAAGTTGTGAAATTGTGACTTCAGAAGACTTACTTCCTAAGTTGTTACATATTTGTCATATGGGATAAAACAAGAGTTGTATTCCTTGTTAGGTAGTTAGTCATATCTATGTGCAGCATTTTTATTGAAAACAACTGAAAATGTGTTTCCCCCATTCGACCCTCCTAAATTGTGCGATACAAGTCTTGTACTTTCAGACAAATATCCAAAAATCTGGGTCTCATTCTCGACAAAAAGCTCAGCTGGAAGCCAAACATCCACGAGCGAGTAAAGAAAGTCACCGTAGCTCTGAAGTAGGTGGAGGCTACAACCACGTATCTGTCATCAAACCAATCTTGATATACGGCGCGATTGTCTGGTGGAAAGCACTGGATAAAGCCAACAATCGTAACCATCTGTGCAAAGTGCAACGATCGGCTTGTATATGATTTAGTGGAGCACTCAAAACCACCCCAACGGTGGTTCTAGATACATCGTTCCATCTGTTACCCTTAGATATCTATGGTAAACAAGTGGCAGCCAGAGCAGACATACGCATTAATGAACTTTACCATTGGTCCAGCCTGCGAGTAGGACACTCTACCATTTAAAAAGATTTAGATCGATTACACCCTTCAACGACTCATATTCAATAAAAACTTCGCTATCACTATCCCATCCAGACTTGACTGAAAGGATGAATTTGAGCAACAACAAACGGGATCCATCTGCTTCTACACGGATGGCTCTAAACCAAAATCCAAAGTGGACGGGTGTGTTTTCTCCAAAGATGTGAACGTAAGCATCTCTTTCCGTTTGCCTTACTACTGCAGTGTCTTCCAAGCCGAGGTAATCACAATCAAGGAAGTCCTATCGTGGTTGATAAGGATATTAAATTTTTTTAATGATATTCAGGCCGCGATAAAATCCCTGAAATCTGTCGCCTTCAATTCAAAAACACTCCTAAATTTCCGCTTGTCTCTTAACGAGTTGGCTGAGCAATTCAAAATTCACCTTATATGTGTGCCGGGACATTCTAAAGCATTCTGAAGTATTTTATCAAAATGCATACACATCTGCATGCACCTGGGGATAAAAACTTCAGAATCAGAACTGAAAATAGTTTCAAAAGCATGCCACAGCATGAATTTAATATCTCTGCTCATAAAATACAAAAAAAAAGAAGTAAAGAAATATACCTTCCCTTGAATTATGACTCTATTCACCTCTCGCTATAGTTCCCAATGCATTCTCATAATTACGGTAATTATATTTACTGCATATACAATTTGTGTAGCACAAAAAAAAAAAAAAAAATCCCTACACCACCTACATACATGCAACACATAAACTCACGCAGCAATCTCAATTACAAAACTTCTTGAATATCAAACACCCTACTCAAATGCTTCGTTACTCCGTTAAGATAACCAGGTGCCAATTTCATCCATCAACAAATCCGTCCGTCTTCTTCTGTTGCCTTCTCTTGGTTGTTTTTTGGTCTTCCACCGATGATCTCTGTTATGAAGTTGTTTCAACACAAAATCGGTTTACTAATCATAAATCAACACAATCATATTTTATATTCTTATGGATATATGCTATATAAGTCGAATGGGAGCTCAACAAGAAGTAGTAGCGAGGATAAAACACCTCGTGGCCCAACTGTAAACAAATCAAATTTACTGAAAAAAGATTTGTAGACACAACAGCAGCACTACACAGAGGCACCTACCATTCACCGGCCTACAAAATGATTCAAGTGGTCTTCAGGAGCGTAGCATAAAAAAAGAGATACTAATGCCGAGGAATGGCGTTCTGCTGGTGGATGTGTTTACATCATCTTTCTGCACGTATCTCAGATGTATCCGATGTTGATAGAAAGACGATGGGTTTTGGGGAATGTTCAAAACGATGAACGGTCGGACTAAAGTTCACACATAACAAACTCCAGATTGGGTGTTTATAAACAATAATTTTTCTTTTTTTTTTTTTAATAATTTTCTCCGTTCAAAGTAAGTAGGTGATGATACTGTATTTGAACAATAAGACCGATTAAGACATTATCTGGGCGAAGTATAAGATACTTTTGTGTTTGTCCGCATGGGAAGGGGTGAAGTTGAAATTATTAACACAAAAAAGAAAAAAAAAAACATTTCAACTAAATAACGATTTTTTATGACAGACTTCATCTCGGTGACGAATTAGAATGACATTAGCATATTGTTCATCTATAAATACAGTCAAAACGACAGCTTACAACGACATCGGTTATAACGACCAAATTCATCGGTCCTTTGAAGCTCGTTATAACCGATTTTGACTGTAAGTAGGTGCGGAAACATTTCAACAGGTCTGAGTTGTTTGCATTTCGGATTTAGTAGTATTGACACGATTATGGACGGAATTCCACCCCAGGAGATGAACAGACCGCTTCTATTTGAACGGGACAAGTACTTGGTAGATAGATGGCGCTATCATTTATCTGGGTCTCAGTTCGGTCCTGCTCAACTGCTTTCAGTTGCATACTCGAAGCCATCTAAGGCAAAGGCTTTACCACTGCTTTGTGCCTGTGGGTTGGATTGAAAGATTCTGCGGGCTGCAACGATGCTGTCCATTCGTCCATCATGAAAGCAGTTTTATTTTTACTACGTCGATGTGGCTCTATAGCTCTTTATCGTTGAATCTTCTCCTCCAAAGCCGGATTTTCGCTCAAAACGACCAAGGATATCCACATCCGTCTTTGACAGAATCCATACTTTAGCGAAATAAAGAAGGGCTTCAGCGGCATAGAGTTTAGTTAGTTATTAGGGATAGGGGAGTAGGGCAGTAGAGCTGCCTAAAGATAGCAAAGCCAAGGTCGATTAAATCCCTTACTATCTCAAAGTTATAGCTATCCACTGTGACGTTCATTAGTCACAAGTTCTTCCTATTGACAAGAAATAGTTTGGTTCAGGTATAATATTTTTGGCATCAAAGGTCACGGTGATCAGCGAGCATTCTTCATCGTTGTCCTGCACAGACTAAAGGGGTTTGACAGGGATGTCAAAACTAGCTTGTCTTTATAAATGCTGTCATAGGCGGCTTTAAAATAGATACAAAGACGATAGATATCTCTTTCGTCATCTTTGGTTGTCTCCAGGGCATACCGAGGTTTGAAAATGTTGTCCATTCAGATTGTTAACAAAATACGACGGGAGGTCCCTCCACCCGAACGAATTGACCAAGTCAACATGGACCAAAAAGTGTATTGTTTGCCCTTATTCTTAAAAAAAACATGTTTCCTTGGTCTTAAAAGCATGTTTAAGATTAAGGGTCTTTGTTGGTCCGACAAAAAGACTATATTTTTAGAACTAAATCTTTGTTGTTTCCTCAGAACTTCCGTCAAGTCTAAAAATCATAACGTGCATACATTTAGTGTCAAAAAAAAAAGTAGCAAAAGAGATATCTTGACAGCCCCATCTTAATTATCCAGAAAATTGATTCAAAAAAGGATAACTAGAAGTAATAATTCATTCATATCGTTTTCAACTGTATTAGATTCCGAGGACAACCTCCCTTATTTCACGCTAAGTAGCAAATAGAAATTTTAAATAATACATATGAATTTTAAAAATTTAGAAAACCATGAAATTTGTAATATATTTAAGTGTGCAATATCCTTGTGCATAAATCCTTTAGAATTATAAATCCTATTTGCATACATTTGTTCCGCCATGCCTTGCATGAACCTTGTCATATAAAATGCACACGCAACAAACATAAAAAGAGGATATAGCATGAGCAAAAGAAAAGAAGGACACAGGCAATGATATGAAGGATATGGCAACCCGCTGGCATTCGACAAATGATGATGATGATGTAATTCTCTTCGCGTGACCAATTAATTTGATTGTGAAATGGAATTAAAATCCAATACAAAGTACACAATGTCCCAAGGATAATAAAAGGATGCGACAAGGAAAATCGCAACGCTGAGAAAGAGGGGTGAATTGATATCCTCCATTGGTGTGTCGCATATATAATACTTACAACGAATATGTATGAAACGATAGTTATTTGTCATGTGTTAGCGCAGCGAATCGTTATTCAAATTTTAAATTATTTTAACGCACACCAGGACATAACACACATATGTATGTATCTAAAGGTGTTTAAAGGGGGTGATTGTGCATTCAAATTTGTGAGTTAAATGAGTTGGAAAATTACCATCAAACAATTGTAAAAAGCTTTGAATTATTAAAAAAAAAGAAGGAATTTTTCAAGGACATTCCTCCTGCACAATTGTGTCTTCGTATACATAAAGAACTTTTTCAAGGAGTTCAGCGAATTTCTTTTCGATAATTACATCCGCATTTCGGAATCCTTGAGAACATTTTAACTGCTTCGTTGCGGTTTTCTCTTCTATTTTCGACTATTCCACCTCGTGGTGGCGGCAGGCAGGGAACAAAGAAATGAAAACTTTTCGTTCCGTTGACTGACTCTTTGGCTGTGTGTTAAGAAAACCTGAACCAACTTCAAAAACTATCAACTGAACTGAGAATACTATCCTAATTAATCCTTTTGCTTTGGGTGTAAAAGTACTAGTCGAGCGGTAGAACTGGTGTTGTCCACTGGAATGAAAGAGTCACAGCAATCACCGGTACTCTTCTACGAATCCTTGACTAGAACTTATTTAGTTTTCATATAATAGGCATTCATTTTGTGTGTTGGATAGAGTTTTCCAATTAAACTTTATCCTTTTCTTTTAATTTACCGGTTACATGCTTTGTCGCCTTTATGGTTTGGGTGAATGGATGAGCAGGAACAGTTCATTGTACACCAAATTGGATAAAACGAAAAATGGGAAAAAGGATTAAGATCCATGATTTTTGGAAAAACTTTCGTCTGAAAAGATTAATGTGGGCGTGGTTTATGTTGCAATAACTGCAACTGTAGACGGTTTTTTTAAATTTTTACTTCCAAATCTAATTTGATCGATGATTGTAGAATGGTTCAGGGGGTCTTAAGGCTTCTTAGAAAAAGTTGCTGCATTCTTTGTCAACATCTGCCTTACCTACTCATTGAACTCGAAGCATGTTTGCGGCAGGAGTAGTGGTTGTGGTCTAAGCTTTGAATGCCTATACATCCTTAAAAATTAATTGTTGGCTTCAAAGCCTTCCAATACCCCGGAATTGCCGTACAAATAATGTTAGCATCAGTGCCAAACTCCTCCATCTGTGCAGGATAACGATGAAGAATGCTCGTTGCCCCATCAAGGTCAGTAAAGACCTCACACAGATGATGTACATAATTGGCAGAGTTCAGCGAGCTGCTTGCGTTCCCGAGTGCTAAAGCCGAAGATGCTTAATTTGATTTAGCGGAGAAAGACTGCCAAACTTTATATTTATTGTCAGCAAGAAGGGGTGCCAACATCGACGAATCTTGTGACGAAAGAAACAGTAGAGGTTTTGAAGGTAGTAAGGGACTTTGCCTAACTTGGCTCTGTTATCACTTTTGACAACGACATTTGATGAGAAATGAAAGCAAAAACAAAATTGAGGAGTAAGGCCTTATCATAAACTACAAAGTAAATACTATAGACTCTATCGAAGGAAGATGAAGATATTCTTGGTCGTTTCTGGCGAAAGAAGGTATACGATTTGACGACAAACATACAGCTTGTACACGAACATCGACTTAATCAACCAAAAAAAAAATGGATATTTGTCTTTTGAGGTGGCTAGGGCATTCAGAACGGAGAGACGCCAACTCTCAGGCCTGCTCAGTTTTCGAATCTAATCCGGAGAGACAACACAGTGAGACACACACATGGAAGAGAGCTCAACCAACTTGTTTTTTTTTTTTTTTTGTAAGGAAGGTGGAAAGCATTGAAAGCCAGAGTGTAGGACTTTAACCCAAACTAAAACCACCTCTGTGTCTTACCCATGCTCCCCCTTGTACCACCATCCTGCCATTTCATCCTGTGGGGTGGGGAGTTTTAGCCGTAGCTGCCTCCTGTCAACAGATTTGTGTGAGTCTGTACGTCTGGGGATGTTTGTGCATTGCACGAAAGATCTTTTTAAGTCTATAAGGTCTATAAGTCTGCGTGCTGCTGTGTACGCATGTATGTTCGTATATCTGTCTGTCTACGCGTCTCTGTAAGGCTGTGCGTTACTGTAGGGATGCGCGTTTCTGCATGTATGTGTCTGCTCGTGTTCTCTGCGCTGTTTCTTGCATTTTCCTTGCTCTCTCCTCTTTCTCGCTCAAGTCGTCTCAACTCTTGGCATATATCTTTGACGTAGGAACTCACTGTGCTCCACTTACTTGTAGCACGCAAGTTAAGGCAGTTAGCTGACGATCGGGCTATCAGGGGAATCTAGTTTGTTAAGGCTTATCCTGGACTGACCAAATTGCTTACTAACGAGAGTAAGTTGTTGAGCTAATTCTGCAAGAAATCTGTATGATGCCAGGAAAGCATTGTAAACCACCATATTCCTTACCACTTTCGATTTACTGATAAACTTTTGCCTACTCTTCACCCTTCTAATGGATGAGCTAATAGTTTACTAAACGCCCTTGATACATCTCATCAAAGGCCAACTAGCTCAGAAATCGTCGATGTCCTCAATTGAGGCGAACTATTGTTTTTTTCGACGAATAAGATAGACTTGTATTTAAAAAGAAATACCTTATGCAACAATCTACCCCTCCAATGTATTAATGCCAAAGGTATGATGAAGATCATAATCATCCCCTTTCTGTGGTATCAAATAACCATCTTCGTCCAACAAAGCCATAACCATAAATTTTACTATTTAATCCATTATTAATTTGTAATAATTCGGTCATTTGTTATCGATAATAACTGGTGTACACATCAGACATTTCCTGATACCAGGCCATAACCGTTTTTTTTTTCTGCTTCCCTTTCAATCTGTCCGCCTCGCTGCGCGTACAAAAGACTCAATTCCCATCGCAAGCAAAGCCATCTAATAACTTTTCAACTTTATCAAAATGCGCAAGGAATCAAAACCACCACCAGAATTCACTTTCCCAAAAAAAAAAAAAAAAACACCCACACAACCTCCGACAGTAGAACAGATGACTTACGGCTCCCTGTTTGGGGGGGCAGACACATTAGAACCAAAAGACCAACGACCAGGTCCACTCCTTGAAACATATGCACTATAAAAATCCATTACTTTCCGTGTGAGTGCGAGGATCATAAAATTCTATTACGATGATTTATGGATGTGGAACGAGCCGGACCACCACTCCGGTACACAGGACATTGAGAAAAATATTTGAGGGTGCTTAGTGCTTAATAGATGGACATTTTTTCCTGTTATTGCTGTCCTTGCAGAGTTGAATCCTTGATAAAAATCAACTAAAAAAAAAAATGAAACAAAGAAACACTCGACAAAAAAAGAAGAAGAAGCAACAACAGAAGGAACAGAGTAAGACCCTCGATGAAGAATCATGATTGCCGATGATGTTGAGATGCTGGTGACGATGATGATGATGATGATGATGATGATGATTCTCAGTACCAGTACCACACCATGCCTCTATGCTCCTACATTGGTTCCTCCCCGCGAATTCGAAATCAATGTTGCCAAGCCACCCCGACCAACAACAACGGAGACAAGACGAGACGAGTAGGGAAAAAATGTGTATTTTTACGAATCACGGTTTCGATGTTTCGCATGAATACGTAATTAAATCTATAAATCGGCCAATTAAAATGCTTTGATATCGTGACAACACAACATTGGACATCGGCAGAAGAGGAATTAAAATTATTACACATACAGAGAGTGTAGCATAAAATCAGAGAGAAGATTCCAACTTTGGCGGAGGCGCAGAAGGCGACGACGACGAGGACGAGTCCTTTAAAGCCGAACTCTCCGAGTGTGATTCTATGCGGTTTAAGTTTGGTTGTAAGCGGGTGAGGCGCCGCGCTCTATTGAATTCTTCAATTGCTTTGGTGTTTATTTCCCTTCGAGATTGGTTGTATGGTGTATGTTCTTCGTGCATAAAGGGCTTGAGATCATATGCATGGTTTGCACTAACGCAATCTATTGGGCAACAACCGAAACATAAATGAGCGAGAGGAGTTTTATTTGTGAACTAAGTGCCTGGGAATACATGAAAAAAAAAGAGAATGGGTGGGTGGGTGTTGCTAGCAAAAGGGAAATTGGCTGATCATACCAAATAAGGATTAAGCCTACAAATTAAGTAAGAAACTCTAGGTTTCATGGAAAGATATAGAGCAATAGCTTTACTCCAGAAGTTGTCAGTTGGTTAAGGATCTGCACATGAGTGGGGTAGTGATGTGTTCTTTTAACACAACTTCGTTTTCAAACATTCTTCTTAAGTCTAAAGAAAGGAAAGACTCGACATAGTCTTTGTACTAGATATTGCCTGGAAAATGCTCATCGTGTATTTTCTTTCAATATTCTAGCCTATTATGTCAAGATGCTTTCGCAAAATCCCAAATGTTGGCCTAAATGTCGTCTTTGTACGAATGGAAGCTAAATTATGTAAGGATCCATCGACTCTTTCATTCGAGCACTTTTGATTCAAAGTTTTATAGAGGAGATCACTTATGACTACTTGAAACATTGAAGCAGGACATAGTTTCCCAAATAGTGCTTGAACAACAACTTCTCAATAATTATCTCGTTTAGGGAGGTCTGAGAGATATAAAAACCGAAACCGAAACTTCGCCGGCACAAAACAAGATCTGCATGCAGAATTGTTGGAGGATCATCATGCGCGAACCTCTCAGTCAACCACGGTAAATATTAGTCCTAAGTCTCTTGATGTGAAGAACTTTCGAGCACTTTTTGGATTTTTCACCGAACACTGCTGCCTGAATAAACATCTACATCGCATGTATCTCCTAGAAGAGTCAAGCTGTAGACTCTGCCTTATCTAGATATCCCAACATAGTGTCTAATCCTCTTTTAACTCAGGAGGAGAGACCTTGGTAGTAAAGTCATCCCAAAGGTACGGAAAAGTTTCTTGACTTCCTGACATCATTATGAGTGAAAAAAACTCATCTGGAACTTATCAGGAAAGGAATGATGGGATTTTGAAAAGAAACCGAAGTGACCTCCCGAAAATATAAGCATAAAAACCTTCCATCTTGCTAATTCGTCCGATCAAGAATTTTTGCAACCATGATCGATAGTCTTCGCTTGACCTAGTGACAATATCAAACATTTCTTTAAAGGCTGCTACCATGTAATAAAAAGAAGGCGTATCAGACGAATGTGGAATGCTTTACATAGCTCTGTGTTTCCTCATCATTACAAGCATTTAAAGCCAACGTGCATCGGTACCTCTTTCGTCTCTCCTCTGATTTCCCTAATGCCCGTGCTCTAGTTTAAGGGTAGTCATATCCCCTTTACCACACGCTAATTATTAAAAAAAAAAAAAGCCTTTGAACGGAGTCAGCGGAGGCAGAAGAGTTTGGAGAGTCGCAGAAAGTCGTTTCCCTTACAAAAACGTTATGTCCTTTCTGATGATAAACCAATTGTACAATTGTCAAGTAAAACCAATCCGCCATTTATTTAAAAATACCGTTATCAATGATCACACATAAAAAAGAATTTCAAAATTTGAGTGCGAAGCAGAAGAAGGAAGAACAATATTTTCTTTGATATCAGCTCCTTCTCGCTCCAGATCTTCCCATGCAGATCATAAGGATTGGCATTGTGGTTTTTTTTTCCATCCTTTGGTGCATTGTTGTTAATTTAGAGAAAGATGCAAAGGAGAAGCTATAAATTGGTTAAATACTTATACGGGAAACATATTGAAAAATTAATTCCCCTCTTTCAACGGGCAAGGTAACATGGGCGTACCTCTTGGATTATGCCAATGATCTCCTTCGATTCCCATCCGCCACTGTGGACAAATCGATGGAGATACTAACTCACTTTCTGCATCGGGCAACGGCAAGCTACGACGGTGGTGGTAGACACATCCGCAGTTTTTTTTAAAAAGATATCTCTTGCAATTGGGTTCCTGTAACTCCCACGATCAGTTCTGGTCTATATGCATACGTTTGTGTATATGTGAAGGAGCTCCATTCATTTGCAAAGGCTATCATCATCTCGAGGCAACGATAGAGAGAGACGAGAGAAGAAAAAAAAAAGAAGATCCTTGCACTAAATACTGAGCTGGAAGATCTGTACAAGCCAAATGGAAGCAAGGAATTCAATTGATCTGCAGCTCCATTTGCCGGAGCCTTGTCACACTCTCGTGTTCTTGAAGTTAATTTTGAAATTCTGCCGCCATAGTGTCGTCGTCGTCGTTGTCGGAGCGTTCGGTCTACGTAGTCATCGTTGTTGTTACCCTGTCGCCGTCGATGTCGTCAATTGGAATGGGGCAATATGTTGTGTGTGTTTGGAAATTTTTAGGGATACATCTCCGTTTCTGGTCTCTCGCTCAGGTGTTGCAGTTTTTAGCCCTTTTCTTTTTGTCCTCTCTTCCCTTCGCAACTTCTTTGGATTTAGTAGGTAGTCTTCTTTGAGTTGTTTTGTCTTTTCTTCCTTGTGTGCTCTCTCATTGTGGCGTGGTTATGTTTCATGCCGCGCATTGTCATCATTTTATAATTGTTGTGGTTAAGATACGACAGGAATTCTATTTCAATGTTTTTAAGATGTTCTTAAGCTGCAGCTTAAGGTGCTGAAAAGGAGAAGAATATTTTTCTCAGGCTCAATAATTCGAATGGTATCACTTGATTATGTGGATGTTGCAACAAAGTTGAGGTGGAAATGATATGAGCATTGGAGTTAACATTTTTAAGACAAGAAAAGAAGGAAAGATCTTGTATGAAATTAATCGACAAAAAGATGGATATTTAGCTCAATGGGTATGTTTAGGTTGAGAGTATCAATCGATAGCTATTGTAGCTGAGGTTACCTTAGGTATACATTCACACGTAGGTAGCTTCACATAAATATTTGTAGTTACCTAGATGAAATGGTTGCAATAACAGATTGGTGTTTTGTCGAACTTGTCATTATGTATTTGGGGCAGGTTTATGAAGTTGGCGTCTTTGACGTTCAAGTGTCATACAATTTTTAGGAGATACCACCAGATCATTGCTGGCCGATCCTCAGCTTACTCGCTAACTCTTTGTTTATCTTAGGTTTGAGTCAAGCAACTGGACACCACAGCAAGAGCACGCTATTGTATGAAGGCCACACCAACCTGCAGATATGGCAAAAGGGAAAAATAGTTTTCTCCTCCTCTTCGTTGCTGCAACTTCTGCAAAAATCATTTAAGAAAAGACTAAGGCTCCAGGCATGTTGGTCAATGGCACAGTGGCAAGTAGGAACACTGATTAAATAAGTCTTGAAATCTCCTAAGAAGTCACCCTATGAAAATGTGTCCTTCAGCAATAACCTATGCGGGTAAGCAGTGACTCCTGCATTTATGAATTTTTGAAGACCACTCGGTGGCACCGTGACACATAAGAAAAGTGTGGACTGAAGAGAATATTGGATCCGTTCAGGAGAGTGTTGATGAAGATCGAAATTTATCGATTCGACGTCGTTTATGACAGCTTGGTCTTTGTCCGTCCACTTTATAGAAAATTCTACGAAAGGCTCTTGGTTTGAAGGCTTACAAGATTCAGCTCGTTGAAGCCGAATGACCATCGTTTGCGTCGCAATTTCGGTGAATGGACCCAAAATTAACTGGCATTGGATCCGCTGTTTTGTCGAAACAGCGTTCAGTGTTCAGCGATGAGGTTCATTTGTAGCTCAATGACAAAATTGTCGCATTTGGTGCGAAGATAAGCCACATGAGATTATCGAAACGCGTTTACATCCCGAAAAATGCACAGTTTAGTGCGGTCTGTGGGCTGGTGGAGTCATCGGACCATATTTTTTCACAAATGAGGCTAACCGTTGTATTACGGCCAAAGGTATTCGCTATGGAGCCATAATCAATGACTTTTCGTTCCCCAATTGAATGGTACGACTATGAAAGATATGTGATGACAGCAGGATGGCGCTACGTGCCAAACAGTAAGGAATCATTCTATGAACCCATAATTTCGCGTAATACTTACTTACTTACTTAAGGCGGCGCTACAGTCCGGGGTGGACCTGGGCCTCAACCAACAAGCGTCTCCAGCCAGCTCGATCTTTAGCTAGCTGCCTCCAGTTCCGCACGCTAAGTTGGTTGAGGTCCCCTTCAACTTGCGCGCGCCACCTGAGTCGCGGTCTTCCTCTACTGCGCTGTCCCTCGGGGGCGGATTCGAAGATTTTTCGGGCCGGAGCATTGGTGTCCATCCACTCTACATGACCCAGCCACCTCAGTCGTTGGACCTTCACTCTTCTGGCTAAGTCGATGTCGCTGTACAGCCCGTACAGTTCGTCGTTGTATCTCCTCCTCCACTCACCGTCTATGCAGACGGGACCGAAAATCACCCGAAGAATTTTCCTCTAGAAACAGCCAAGAGCACCCTCATCCACTTTTGATAAAGTCCATGCCTCTGCGCCGTAGAGGAGGACTGGGATTATTAAGGTCTTATATAGGGTCACTTTTGTTGTTCGAGAGAGGGCTTTGCTAGTCAATTGCCTTCTTAGCCCAAAGAAGCAGCGATTGGCAAGTTATTCTTCGTCTGATCTCATTGTCTGAATTGATAGCGGATCCTAGGTAGACAAAGTCCTTAACTACCTCAAAGTTATATCTGTCGAGGGAGACGTTCTGTCCGAGACGTCGGTGTTGAGTGTCCTTTCTTGTTGACAGCATATACTTGGTCTTGCCCTCATTTACCGTTAAACCCATCTTTGCCGCTTCCGTCTCAATACTCGCGAAAGCGCCACTGACATCACGCTGCTTTCTTCCGATTATGTCAGTTTCGCTTAATAGACCTCTTAATTGGCCTCCAAGATCTTGTGATTTGATGCTTCTTGATTATTATCTTTGGGGATACCTAAAGTCGCTAGTCTACGCCGACAAACCAACAACAATCAAAGCATTGGAAGTCAACATTATTCGTGTTATTGAGGACATACGGCTACAAATGCTTGAAAAAGTGATCGAAAACTTTGTCTCTTGGATGACATTCATTAGATCTAGTCGTAGTGGGTAACTTGGAAATTCGTTCTGGAAATTGAAGACAAACACTTTACAGATATTTTCTTTTAAAAGTGCAAATGTAGTCCAAGATATGATCACAAGGATCACATTAGAATCATCATTCTATTTTCATTTCTTCTTCTTCTCATCAGTGCTTATCAACAAATAAAATAATTTCCAAATGCGCTGAATATAAATTTCACCTTAAATGACTCTTTTATGGCCATCAGCCAACAGTCAACGTCAGCCAGTCAATCAAGTTCAAACCCACTATTCCTTAAAAAGTCGTAAAAATTATATTCAAAGACACCCAACAATTTAAAGACACAAATTTACTTTATCAAAAAGCAATAAAATCTCAAGACATCCTTTTCGTAACTTGAAAAAAAAATTAAAAATAAAAACAAACAAACATAAACCATAGCATAAGGTGATATGCATGGGATACCGATGACACTTGCTTCATGTGTGCGTGCAGCAGCCACAGAAATAAATTATTTCACCAACTGTGGTCACTGATAAGAGTGAGGTTTTCAAAATAGTTATAATTCAGGTAAAAGATACTTTTTTTGTTAACACCAATCAAGCATCATCGTTCAGGTACTCGTATGTATCTACTGGCGCTGATGACAAGAGTTTTTGGAAAACAAATTTATAGGTTTTCCAAGGATTTTCATCCAACGGATTTTATAGCCATGGAATGGACACTGCTTTGCAGGATCTCCCTACTCAAGGACCTATGACGGAAATAATTATTTATTATCGAGTCTTATCGATGGGAGTCTCGATGCGTGCGGCGCTATATGCAGCAGCGCGTCATTTGTCGTCAATTTGAAATTTTTTTTTTATTGGATTTTTGTCTCCCGATAGTTGGGACCATTGAGTCATAGAATTTGTGTGGAAGCAGTCTATCATTCTGTCATTAAATCGAAATGAATTAGTTATGTAATAAAATTCGTTGGCTTGATGGATGTTAGATCTTTAGTGAGGTCAAGGAAATGTCGTAAGAGTCAGGTTAATTAGGTAAATGAGTAAAGGATGGGCACCAAATATCATTTGTTGTCTGTGAGTATATAGCTGAATTTGTAGATAACTCTAGAAATTGCTTGAGAGTAAGTGCACTCAATTTTTGGTCTAGGTTATGGATTCTAGGAATCCAGAAGCTTTAATGGGAAATTTATATGCATGGATGACCAAGTCGTGAAGATGTGAAGTATACAGAGGATTTGAAAGGAAGATATGCTTTTAAGATGTGTTGAAGGATTAGTTGTGGAGTTGAATTTGGGAGATGTAAAAACGTTTGAGTGAACCAGTTTAAAAAAACAAGATTTCTAGAAACTGTCTAAAATACTTTCTTTTTCAATCCTCGCCCATCTTGACAGATTGCTTTCAGTTCGCTCTGGTGATTCTAGACAAGACATCCGCAACTCGATGTGTCTTAACTGAGTCAATCTAATAGTCAAGTGTAAACTGTAGCTTGTATCCAACAGTGGATGATCCTTTTAAAAGATTTGTTATACAGTTTGCACTATATACTCGAAGTAGAACAAGAGCATGGTTATGTAAAAGCTATTGAAACGTTGGATTATGTTCGCGAGGTAAGATTGAAAAAGGAAGTCCAATAGCTGCAGCTGGATCAGATGCGCAGCTTAAAACAAGGAACGTACAATAAGAACTTAAGTACGGCTACATTATAGTCAGTGGTTGAGTCTTATCTGGTCCGTTTTCCTGTCAGCTGAATCTTACCTTCAACTTTGCGAAACAAGGTAGTTGAAGCCTTTTTTTCAATTCAATTGCTTTCCGCGCTGAAGTGTTAATTTTCATTCGCCCTACATGTCCTAGGATATGCCGAATTTTGATGGTCACTTTCTTCACTCGCTATGAATGCAGATAGGGTGGTTAATGACTTCTTGTTATCGAAACAACCAAGTAAATTTTGGTAAAGTACCTACACGTCCTTGGATCTTAGAGCAGGACTTAGGTGATTAGAGTCTTGTAGAGAGAACTTAGGTAGAAGGTGTTGCAAGACAATTCTGACCTCATAATTAGTAGTAGTGTGGGTTTCTTACCCACCAAGACCACGAGATGGGAAAGCTACGTGTTCGGTATCTTTAGCCCTATCTCTACAGCTTCGATAGGAAACTGTTTTATAATGTGCGAACCATGATACAATCTCAAACAGCAATTCCTTTGGCGTTAATGTAATTTTGGTGGGAACGTAAGTCCCCATCTATTGGGCTTAATACAAACTTAAACTTAAAAACTAAGATTGGATGGGGTGGTGGAGGAGATCGAATTTAAGTGAAGCCGTAGAACGGTTAAAGTCGAAAATGATAGGTATAGAGTTAATCTTTTGAAGCATACGGGAGATTGATAAGTTCGAACCATAGGAGGTGTGGTGAGCCGGTAAATAGCAAATACAAGGAGTTCGTAGAATGCGAGGTTATGTGAAAATAGTGTTGTGAAGGAATGAACTTTCGAAGTGGTTTGAGAGCGCATCTCTGCGCTCCTCAAGAGTATTCAAATGAATGAGGTTGAGACGGTTTTAAATGGGAGGCAAGATAAAAGGGTCGTTCCAGGCAGACTTCGAAAAGCAACTCGAGGAAAATGGCACTGGATACTCTCGATTCTCAAAATATTAACGCGATGATACAAGGAGCAAGGACCATACTTGACTGACGTACTCTAGGAGGGAGCGGACAAATGTAATATATAGGAACCTGGACACATATGGGTTGGTGAATTCTTTGGACTATCGTTTTACAAAACCTAGTAAAGAGTTGGCTTTAAGGATTATCTCATCCATGTGTGAGCAGAAAAACACCGCCTAAACTTCGTATTAAGAACAACCTATTAGGGGGCAGTGATTTTTGGAATGATTTTTACGCTAGTGCGAGTCTAAGAGAGATTATGTCGTTAACTATCTCAAAATTATGGATATTTATTCTATTCGAGACCCTGATACTTTTCATTTTGACGATACTCATGAAGAGATCACAGAAAAAGCACAGGGCGTATGGATTAGAATAATTAAGGACTTAACCGGAAGTATTTCTATTTTAAAAGGTTTGGAAAGATTTTTTTAGACTTAAACATTGAAAAAGACTTCTTGGAACTCTAGCTATCATTTAAGAAAAAGGAGTACTAGAAGAACACCACTTACATATGTATAGTTAATTTTACTCAGTAGAAAGTATGTTTTTAGTACCAAATAGCATCTTGCCCAATTGTCGAGTCTAAACCAATGTAACAACCCAAAGTACATACGTACTTTCACTTTTCAATTTAATAACCATGTTTACCTACAAAGAAAAAAACAAAACACTTACCTCTGTATAGAATCAATTTAAAGTGCAACAATTACCCTGTCCATACTCTGAAATGCACAAAAGGTTTCACACTTGACTGGAGACCAACCCACAACGAAATTGTCCAAACCTTTCCCAACCCCACCACCATCAATGCGTTGCTGAAATAAAATATTTCCTTTTGTCCAAAATCTCCATCCACCCACCCACATTGCATTAAATTAATTATTTTCTATCGTTTCCATTTCCTGCCGGTCACAATCAATCGGCAGCGTTTTGTTTGAATTTATTTTTAAAAACTTTCAATATATCTCGAACCGTGTGGCCGTGTAACCTACTGGCAAATTATTCATCGGCATTATCATCGCAGTCATCTGGAGCCAGAACACTGTGTTTATTGTCGCTACTAGTGCCCGGTTAGTGAATCGGATAATTTTTCTGATATCTGGATATAATAATAAACAGGCCATTGATTGGGGGCTTGGAGTGGCCGCTTGGTTGACTGAACGCGAGGCTACTCCATGGACACGGGTTGATCGGTGAGCGCACTTGTTGATTCGTGTTGCGGGACAGTGGGAACTGCGGCACTTGTTCACTGCCGATTAGGTACGCTGAATTGGGAAACATCCGAAAAAAAAGAAATATGGAAAATTGTTACATATGTGTGCATAGAAAAAATCAGACCGAAGAGCGTTTGACGATTTCATGGTCAATTGATTGAGGAAATGATTCCCATTTTTTTTTTTCAACTGTTTGTTCTCTTTATTACAAGTTTTTGATTGTTAAAAAATTGATTCCATTTATTTGGATCCGAGAAAGAAACCTAATGATAAACTTGAAGCTTGTGAACTTACTACGAGTGAAAAAGCAATTGCAATCGAAAAACGAATACAAAACCTTAAAAGGACAAGGAAAAAACGAGGTGGAGGAAATACTGTGAATTATAAGCAATGGCAATAGTAACAATAATTATCCCCAGTCATTCTGGACACCACCCTCGGAGCAAAAATACTGAAACCTAATACAATCTGAGTTTCAAAATCACTACACCAACACTAGCGCTGTGTGAATTGCATCAAAGGGTATTCATAACCCCTTTAGCACCTGGTTAAATATAAAAAAAAAACCCCAAGATTATGCTGCAAACAAGCAAGACACAAGAGCTACCATCGGAGGGTTCTTATATCTCATCATCAAGTTGTCCCAATGGACCAGCTTGCTGCCATCCACCCAGAGCAGTTCCTTAACTTTCTGACGTCTTCTGGAGTGAAACACCTCATCTAGAAAAATATAAAGAAAGTCATAATAGGTTTCTGAAGAAAAGGGCTGTGAACAACCCTCCCGAACACATATAACAGAACTTCAAATCATCAATCACGTACTTATGTATATCTACGTTTAAATACAAACAAGAATTGTACAATGATTTCCATACTCTATAGGTTAGGTTAAGACGAAATGGAACAATAACCTACCCCTATCGAAGTACTAAGTATCGATTATCACCGACGGCTCCAAGATGGAGTAGGGCATTAAAGCAGGTGTCTTCTCAGCGAAACTGAACGTATTCAAATCGTACCGCCTTCCTACTCCTCGAGTGTTTTCCAGGCGGAGGTACTAGCGATTAGAGAGGCCTGCAAGATACTTAGCCTTAGCCCTACTGCCGTAAACAACATAGGAATCTTTATTGAGAGCCAGGCTGCCATCAAAGCGCTCCATTCTCTCACTTCGTCCTCTAAATTAGTGGAACAGTGTAAGGAAACTTTTACGCAGGCTAACGTCCTCTTCTGGATTCCCGGTCATAAAAACATACAGGGGAATGAGAGAGCCGACTCGCTAGCCAGACGTGGTTCCACCGTTGATGCCTCTCTTGCGGAGTCAGTCTGTTCCCCGATGGGACTCATCAAGGGGAAAATCTTCCAACACTTTCTCTCCATTGCCAACTTTAAGTGGAAAAGTCCAAAAACCTGTGTTCCCATTTCCTTTGGTGGTACCATTCCTAACATATTATCCAATAGCTCGTCTTTTTACAAACTAGCTTGACGAAACATAACATGTCCATACGTAGTTCTTGTACAACGTCCTCTAATTCTTCAAAGCGCTAAGGGGAAACCTTAAGTAGGCATCATACTCGAGGTTGCATAGCTTAGACTCACGTAAGGTAGGTAGCCTCGTCAGGGCTTTAAGCACTTTCCTCTCGATTTCTGGCCGCCTGAGCTCGAGTTGGATACGGATGATTTGTGGCTTATTAAACTATTTATTCCCCTCCCCAGTCCTTGTTTTTCTTCAGACAACCGTGTGCAGTAAAACACCACGTGTTCTGGAACTTCTTCCAATCCAGGACATACTGGACATTCTAGAGCGTGTCGTCATGTTTCCGTTAAGAATTATGTAAATAGGACTCCATATTTCCTGGTTGTATACGTTTTTATATTTGGAACCAGCTTATAGATCCATCTGCCTTTATGTGTTGCTGCTGCCAAATCTTTGCAGGCTTAAGGCTAAAAACAAGGCTGATCTTGTGAACAAGTTTAAATGAGGCAGTTCGACTAGAGCTGACGTTCTATAAGCCTGGTGTTTACTAACCCAACACTTTCAAAAGGTAAACTCATTCATTTCAACACTTAAACGTCCAAATATTCAGCAAACGACACTCGACATGATTTCCATCTCCCATCGAGGAGCATTTAACATTCCTCACAGCCAGTGGCCAATAATTATGTAAAATATTTTCTGCATGTGTACAGTGTCATCAGTGACATTTCTCGCTGCAAGTTCTGTACAGTTGCTTGCCACTGTATTTTGTTGCGCATCAGCAAGTCACCTTTTCCAGCAATGCTATGCCAAATCCATTTTCATTCCCACTGGTACCATCAATGCTCGGCCAGTTACCAGCTACAGTCCTGGAGAATTCCAAAAAAAATTACAAAAATCCCAGAAACACTGAAAATAGCAAAGTAGCAGACATTACACTCTTCGCACAAAAGGGTGAAGCAAAGGGAACCGATCGGATCCTGATCCTGAACACAACACAGTTTGCTACTGGTTGCCGCCCGTTTTACCTCTCGCCGCCGTTGCGTTCGAACAGAAATTACAAAAATTAGCAAAATTGAGTCTTGTCCGATGGACAGAAAACAAACAGCTTGGACAAACTGAACTATTACAAAACTATCGTCGTGCAACAAGGAGTGAAATTCATTTGAACACAAAACGACAAGACAATCGTCGTCGGTGCGGCGGCAACAACGACCACGACAACGACAACGACGGCGACGACGACGAAGAAGAAGAAGATCATCGTCGCTGCCTAGTAAATGTTCATCTTCTTCTTCTTCGTCCATAAAGTCGCCACCACCACCACCATCATCATCATCATCATCACCGACACCACTACCACCGGTAGCATCTAGCACTAGGAGCAGCGCAACTAGCGCATCAATTGCAATTGGAAGTGTTGGTCGCATCTTTATTTCGTCTTTCATTGGGATGCTTGTTGGTCTTCCTGTATGCAGTGGGTAATCCTTTTGGTAATAAACCTTCGTCGCTGCCTGTAAATGGCTCTCGAGTGATATGTGTTTTCGGGGGACTACTACCACACTCCGTGGGGGCAAATGGACACTAGCCCAAGACAACAACAACAACAGCAAAAAAAAAAAGGCAATAAGCGGTCGTTTCATCAGCCTAAACCTAGACCCGCACATACAGTAGCTTGTGTTCGGTGGATTCTAGCACTAGTATTCTAGATAGGTGCATGGCATCGCTGTTCCTGTGATTGGGACTTCTCAAGTCGGAATTTTGTGTGAAAACAGTTGAAATGAGGCGCTTGCACCCGGTTAGGTTGTTGTGGTTGTTTCTACTGTGCGCCGACGAGTCGTCCTGCAATTGCAATTCGTTAAATGGCTCGAAGTACATTTTGTTTTTGTTGTTTTTAATTCTTTTTTTTTTTTTTCAGCCATTTTAAAAGGCGACGAACATGAGCACGAATAATCAGGGGATATTTTTATTTTTTTACTTTTCACTTCGATTTGGGAGGGCTGGGGTCATAAGGGTCTAAAGTTGTGTATGGTTGCGAATAGGAAAGGATCATAGATCGAAATGGACAACTATTGCGGAGCCACTGGTGTTTAAGAGTTTCCTAGCTTTGCTTGTATTCGTGTAATCGGAATTAATTATGCACTTGGCCAGTGGACATGACCACTTTAAGTGCTGCATGTCCTTTGAAACTAATTAACGACTTGATCAGATATCGTTAAAAGAGAAGTATTTAACATTTTTATGAAACATGACAAAATTCTTGGCACAGTCTTGTAATATTTCATTTGTGACAGGCGGCAAAGGTACACACAAAAAATTAAAGAAAAAGCCTTTAACCACAGTCTGTCAAGCTTATTAGGTTGCATCTAGCAACAAACTAGATCCTACAATAATTGTAGGCTGAAAACATACACAGGCAAACTTCTCACGTCGCCGGGGGTAACTGAAATAACGCTCGAACTGAAAAATGGCAAAACGACCTACATAACCCATAGTCATTCGTTTGAAAGCGTAAGCTGACAGTTTGGGCCAAGGATATGGAGATGCCACTCTTGACCTAGAAAACAATCGGTTGCTCGTTGATGATTAGCCCTGCGCCCATCTGAACATCTCAACTGAGTGAGATTTACTCAAGGAACCTTCAAGCATGAAGAAAATGCTTTCGATCAAAGTCAAAGAGCACAACACCATGCTCTGCCACCAATTTTTACTGTCCTGCCACCAACCAGGGCCCCAAGCAAATTCATGTCACCTCCACAGATTTGCAAGAATCTTACAAGGATCCATGCATATTACAAACAACATTAGACAAAGCAGCAAACGCTTATCGCCCCAAACAAGGACAAACCGAGTCCAATTTTGTTCGGGATGATGTCGACTCCTTTACGAATATCGATCCCACTTCGATGCGAATTTAGATGACAGATGCCCTCAATGTGAAAGCGGTCCACACTTCACAAAACACTTCTTCAACTCGCCAGTTCGTCGGCTCTCAATCCTTTCAATGCTCCAGTGACTTGGAATCCATATCAGAATAGTGTTACGTTTGCTATGGAAAGCAAGTTCTTCTTTGCTCTGTTTTATCAGAACCTAGAGGTTGTGGTCGCTGGGCTTTGAACTTTGATAGGCACTTGGCTGTTGGTGAAGATGGCTTGATTGCTTTTACGCTTCTTACGAGTTTTTATCAACCGTTAAGCCTCCCGAATTGTTAGTACCTCCGCTTGGAATACACTTGGTGAGTTGGTTGGGCTGAAGGAATTGGAGGAATCTACTTCATGTGAGCAAATACCTGCACCGATCCCAGAGTACATTTTGGACAAGACCTGATGAGTCCAATGTTTTCTTTCCTAAAGTTTAGTTCCAGTGGGTAGTGGTATCGGTCATATTTTTTAGAATCGTATTCAGGACGTCGCAGTATCAATATTCTTTAAGTCTTACTCTGGAAGCATTGAAGTTGAGAGATTTGGAGGTTTCAGTAGAATATTCGGGTCTTGCATGGGGCATGATCGTATGGCCCCTGATGTGCTGATATAGTCCATTCTTTCAACAGTGGCTAGTGTTTTCGCGTAAGGGCTTTTCACCATGCTACTGGAGCTGCATATGTAAGAATAGGCCATACCACTGCTATGTTGTGTACATCCAAAGAGCGATCTTTGGTTGTATCTCCATTTCCTGCCAAACATTTGCTTTATTTTACCCGTATTCTATGTTGTGCTTACAGTTGACCTTTGGGTTCATTATAACCTCTAAAAATCCAACGCTGGCCTCAATTATAGATTGTTTTTGTTTGTGTTGGTTTGTAGGAACGTACTTAGATTCAGTAGATGAGAACATACTTATAGCTCAATTTCCGAGTGAATTTTTGCCATCATTTTTTCTACATCTCTTTGCCCTAAATTTTCAGACTCTTATGCCTTGTTTCACAGTTTACAGCTCCAACAATGCCAAGCCTATAAATGTATAACGAGTCCCATTAGCCCAATTAACACTATACTGATTCTTTATGTCTCCCTTGTGTCTCACAATTATGCCAGTACTGAGACACTTTTGAACTTGTGAACACTGAACTTGGAAATTCAAAACCAAACGTCAAACAGAATAATAATTAAGAAACAACGACAACAATAATAAACCCTTTTAAGAGGATTATTTAAAACTTGCCCTAAGCGAATTACCATCATCACCATAACCTCCCATCATCCATCGCTTCATATTAATAACGAGACATGGGTAATTAAAAAAAAAAGTCTCGTAATTGGATCCTCTTGCGACACGGTGAGCTTTTTCACGTGCCAAACGAACCGTTGGCGTTGCTTTTATCTATCTTCTTTCGTCGCCACCCTTCCTTCTAAGCATAGACATGCAATTATTTAAATATGATATTCTATGCCAGCTTATGATTATAGGTCTTAAGTCAAGTTGTACTAGGCTCATGCTTATGCCTCAAGGGTGTTTGTTATGAATACCATTTAGTCGACCTAGCTAATGGTTTTTACAAAAAGATCACTACGGGTGACTGGATGGTGTGATATTGGATTTTGAACGAAAAGTTTATTTTTTAATCCGCGTAAACGATATGATTGTCTAGGATAGGGGCAGGACACTGGGTAATTGGAAATACTTGCAAGAAGTATCTTGAAGACTAATTGGGAGACGCTAGAGCGAAAAGGAGGAGAGCAAAGAAAAATGTAAAGTAGAAGGGTTCATAAAGAAGATTATAATTGTAATCCAATAAGTCAACAACGAGTCATTGAATCGTAAGATTAGGAAAAAGGATGTTCTTAGATCCTAGGCCAACCAAGCCTCAAAAAGTTCCTTGGGAACGTCTGATAGAACTGCAATCGTGTGCGTAGTCCAGCACTGAATTGAATTGAATTGAAACTGCTTACTTACTTACTTTTCAGGCCAGCGATCCTTGGAGGGTCTGAGCCTGAACTAATGGCGCTTTCTCGTCCATTCGCTCGATGTGGCCGAGTCATTGTAGTCGACGGATTTTTGCCTTCCGGACTACATCCACATCTTTGTACAGCTCGTAGAGTTTCCGGTGGTATCTTCCCCTCTATTCGCCCTCCTGGCAGACAGGACCAAATATTCGACGTGGGATTTTTCTTTCGAAGGATCCCAAGATCTGATCCGCTGTCTTACTTATCGTCCATAAAGCAGGACTGGCAAGATCAGGGTTTTGTACAGCATGGGTTTGGTCCTTCGAGTTAGGAATTTGGATCCTAGTTGTTATGACAAACCGAAGTAACAACCGTTGCCTAAGGTTATCCTTCGTCGAATCTTCACTAGGCTGTCATTTGTGGAATTTATGTTTGCCTCGAATTAGATAAACTTCTTCACTACCTCAAAATTATACAAAGCTGTCAATTGTTAGGTTTTGACCTAGACGGTGTTCGACGGATCGGTTGTTGGTAGACAGTATGTATTTTGTTTTATCCTCGTTCATCGTGAGACCAACTTGTTTGGCTTGTTCTTCTATTGCGGAAAAACCCTCAATAACAGCACGCTGCGAACGGGCGATGATGTCGATATCGTCTGCGTATCCCAGCAGCTGGATGGTGCCTTCTGTGTTTACGCCGGCCTTTCGCACTATCTGCTCACACGACAGCGCGTCTCCTTGCCAAAATCCGGTGCATGTTTGGAATAATTCAGTTTTAAAACTGCTACATGTGATCAATTCTCTCGAAATTCATTCCAGGATCTGTCTTGAAAGGTTCTAGACTATGCTAACATAAACAGTCTCTAAGTCAGTTTGAAATTCGTTGGACTTTTTTCTCAGAGACCCTCTGAATCCTTCCATGAACAGGGCAAAGAAATTCAGAAAATTTTCAAGAAAAAAGGTATTTCCTGGATACAATATTGAGAAGCCGTTTTGATGTGGGAATCACAGCACTATAAAGTCGAAAATTGATTTTAGAAGCCTTATTATGCCATTTTTACCATTCCATTACACTTAAACTTGGATAGATGTAACTTGTAGCTATGAGTTTCCGTGGTGTAGTGGTTATCACATCCGCCTAACACGCGGAAGGCCCCCGGTTCGATCCCGGGCGGAAACAGTTTTTTTTTTTCACTTCGTTCATTTAAAAGGTTAATCCTCTTACAATGGCTTCGATCAAATTAAATTATGCATCAATTATTATTGACAGAACAAGAGCTCATTATTTCAACTCAAAAGAATGACAAAAGAGAGAGAAAAATGAGAAGGAAACGCAAAAAAAAAGAAGAAAAAATCAAATATACTCGTATAGCTTCAGATGCGTGCTCCCGTTCTTAACGAGAAATAAATTGCGTATGCCCAAAGTTGATTGATCAATGGCCATGCTGTTTGCTCGGTGACTGCTTCTTGTCCTTGTCCCCCACATCTCCAGCCGTTGTCATCGACTCATAAGATACAATCGCCATGGAAATTTTCCACATCTCGATTGCATGTGCAGCTCAGCTCAGTAGCAAGTCGCAACAGCAAATGCAATATAATAACTGGAGTAAGTAAAAAGACAGAAAACGGCGATGACGGCGGCAGGAAACCAACGCGACAGTTGGGGCAATGGTGACCAAGTTATAACGATAGTGGCAGCGTTTAAAGACCTATGACAACTCTTTATGGTAATACGCTATGGAATTGGCCAATGATTTCCTTTTCCATGTGGAAAGTGGATTGGTGAGTTTTTTTCTTAGACATGGTTTCGCTTGGTGTCATATTAATTGCTCTATTGCAGGAGATGAGGAGAATTTGTTAACTGAACACTACACACAAGTCTGGGTGCGATACTAAGTGTATCTACGGATTAAGACTGCCAACGAAGTATTTTTAATTAAGGACTGAACTCTCTAGAGGTAGCAGAGCCATCTACAGATCGAAACAACAATATTATTATTCTGAGCGTTCTGACCAAGTAAATATAAGTGTGGAAGTGCTCAAAGAAACTGAAATTCGAATTGTAGTCTCTCAAGACCACACGTGCCTAAGGTGAGCTTAGTCTAAAAAATAAACATAAGCTCATTAAATTGTTTCCTAGAAATGGAACCGAATTCGTAATGTTCTGAAGATTATTTGTTGTTAATATTCGCAGTATCTGTCACTCTATTTGGCATCCTGATGTCTCTTCAGTGTTACCAGTCTCACGTTATTCTCCACAATGGGTTTTTAAGACTGCGCCTACTTGTCCGTCGGCCAAGCAAGTCCTAAAGATTCTTTTTGAGATCTTTAATCATGAACTCGCCACATCTTGTTAGCTTTACTGGATAGATGCCATCAGGACCAGGTAGTTTTTCCAAAGAGCGAACTTTAGAACGATAAGATGCAGATTATCAGACTACGGAACTATTAGAACCAGAGGATGCAGTCAAGATACTCCACTCAAGCGACAGTTCGTGGTGGTAATTCAGTTTTCGTTTTCGTCCTCTGGTAGCGGTATAAGTTTCCGATGAGCTACGCCGAGCATCAACGAGGGTGCCGCGTCTTTCTCATCGGCACCCAACCCGCCTCTGGACCTTACCCTGACTAATAATTTGGTAGTCTGGTAGTCTTAAAACCAGGGGATGCAATTAAGACACTTCGTTCATGCGACACAACCTTGCAACCTGGAAAGTGTGTTGCGTGCAGAATATCATTGTCAAACTTAGCTTAGTTCTGTTGACTTTTTGGAAGACTTTCGTCGTTTCCATCAATTCCACGCAAAGTTTTCCATATGAGTCCAGCTTGACTTGACTTTCTTTCATCAAGCTCTACTCGAAGTTACGTTCTTTTAACACTGGAGAACACCTAACATTGGAGCTACTTCACCAAAAAGCATTCGAACAGCTTAAGCATAAAGCTTGCTTTAAGCGGACAGACATATTCATTGCACTTAATTAGATTATTGCCAGATTATTTTCGCTTCGTGAGTTACTTTTTGGTCAGGTAGCTCCAGTCTAGGGTCTCAAGCTTCCTGTCTTCTGTTCGTTAAAAAAGAAGGCTTGGTACCAACTTTGTTGACATCCGGTTCAGAGGACTCAAGGAATTCTAACGATTTCTCACCTCTGAGGGTACATTTTCTGCAATCCCAAAGGTTGTGTCTGTGTCTTGTTATTTCCATAATTGAGTCGTAAGACAGGTAAACGGAAACAATGATTATCGTCCCTCATTACGATAAGATACTTTTGTCAATGCAGAATGACCTGTGATTTCTAGACTTTCCTGCTTAGAATTTCATTATTAGGCGTCTAGTAAATGATTCAATGAAAGCATTGAATGATTATTTCCTTCGTCCCAAAAACATATTATGAAATTGCTGTCCCATAAAACAAAATCACATCGTAATCCTAGATTAAAGTTAAGCCAACATGCATGTGTTCGTGAGAAGTAAAAACTCAATTCGCGAATAAAAAAAAACACAAAATTACTTACTCAACACCAATAGTGTACTCTTGTTGTTCCATAAAAGTCATCAAACCCCCAACGATCTTTGCACATGCGATAGTTTGATTTTCAAACTAACTGTACATGGGACATTGTATCATTTTGATTTTGATTCACCAATTCATTTATGTTATTCGTAATCAGACAGTCAAATCATCGTCAGCAATGGGAGCTATAAAGTATTGAATATGGGATCGTAACATGAAAGCATTGCATGCAGAGCTTTGTGTAGTTTTGTGGTTTATAACTGCAAGTGCACTACCAATTATGGTTACTTAAAGTATCTATATAAACTGCGCACACTCCTTTGATCGTTTGCACATAAGGCATCAAAGTTTACTGTCCAGGCTGAGGAGACCCAACCATGGAAACAGTCAATGGTTATGGATTGAAGCGTCCATCTGATGTCACACTCTGTATGTGTGAGATTAGCGCTGATGTGAGAAATTGCATTTGCTATTTGGAATAATCGGTGAATGTTTCGTATAGTTTAGGTAGTCTTGGAGGTCTATCAGCTACCAAATATGGATAATAGGAGCGTGAGAAGAGAAATTTGGGAAAAAATGAGATAGTCCCTTTCTACGTGGTGATAGATACGACTAAGCAAACAGAAGATCATGAATATCCTCTTTATAATTGATAAAAAGTGCAAGAGCTCATTAACAGAATAGTTATCACCGAAGCTAGTACAGCTTAACGGGCATACTTGAAACTTTTTGTAAAAAAAAAATGTTATCCTGGACCTACCTTACTATCAAAGTCTTATACATCACTTGTATGGTGGGATAAACTTGAGCAAATCTCGACACAAAATGCACTGACATCACATCAACTAAGCACACCTGCCTAACTTCATCCTTGAAGGCTTTCTTAAACTTTTCTTCCTTACACGGTGGTCCAATCACCAGTAATTCTCAGTCAGTGTGGATCTTAAAATAATAACGGACATAGTACGAGTGTCTACCGTTCGAACTTCAAGCTACATGTCCCTCTTGACTGTCCTACTTCTATTTTTCAGAGAATGCATTAGACATAACATCCGTTGAAAACATTTTCTCATCTTTTCCGACAGCCAAGACTCAATCCGTACCTGGAGCTGCCTATACACCCTCAAGCAGCAAGCTGTTAACAACAAAATTATCAACTTATGCGTTCACAGACACAAGGGTATTGAGGGCAACAGGATTGCCGATGAGCTCACCCGACAGGTAACTTATTGATAGAGTCCGACCGAACATTCGACTTCGGCCTTCGATCGGACTCTACTTATTGATCGTTTCCATTCTGTTGGAAGCCCAACTCATCCGAGCACTAGGAGAAGCTCTTAAAATGGATCTCAACTACTGAACTTTGTCAGTCTAAGAAGTTCATTAGCCCCTAAAACTTTAAGAGAAGTCAGGAAATGCTTGCACCAAACAAGGTTAGCTCCTAATGGAGCTGTTTGACATAAGTCCCACATACACACATGTGTCGACTCTACTTAGAAAGCTTAGTAGTGGACTCATCTCTGTAGAAACAGTCCACCATTCATCCACAAGCATGTTGGTGAGGTTTCTCCATGTTCACGATCCTGTACACAATATTTTCGAATTGTAGGAAAACTTTGCTCGGCACAAAGGATCATTTACGTCGCATTGCCTTTCTTCAGTTAGGTAAGAGGCCTCTCAGAGCCGTCTTCTTGGGATACTAGAAATAGGTGCCTTTTGGCTTAGTTTGCGAAGATCGCGATTCTATTTTAAGTATGACAAGGGTTAAGATAACTTCTTGCATGTAGGACAACTGTTCGGCAATCTAAAAAGTGAAAAGCAGGAGACTATGACCTTCAAATCCGGAATGTTTATATGTAGCAATGAATCAAATATAAATTTGTGAAGCGTGCTGACATAGGTTCGAGCCTTAACAAAATAATCAAAAGTTTTCACGACGCCAATTCTCGGCACGCGAGAAGTCGGTAATAAAAATGGTGGAGGCCTTTCATTCGTGCAAAAAAATATACTCGTACAATAGTTGCGAAGAGCTAGGCCTTGAAGTTGTCTCATCTAAATTGTTTCCTTAGGGAATTATGCAATTCCCATCCAATTTTACTGGTATAAACGACAATACGCTACGAATCTGATGCCTTTGGCTGGCTATTGAATAGATGTTTCACCAAAGTTAAAGTAGAAGTCAGGTCCTTGTTTAGCTTAATCTCAACTGGCTTGATTTGTTTTATATTTAACCACGATTTAAGCTACGTATGGAGTAAATATTCAAATCTGAATCGGTCTTATATCTTTCTTCTATTTTTTATCTTTAACAAACTTCGTTGTGACAAATGGAACCTTTCCATCCGCTTTCTTTCTTATCTTTTTCGAAACCACCTGTAACCTTATTTCCCAAACAACATGATACACTATCCTTATCTCATCCAATCTGTCATAAATTGTCCTTCACTTCTAAATTTTTAATTATCACGGAAGCTGGCAATAAAACCATTCCCACCACAATACGTAGTCGCCCTACAAATAAAACTAAATTCATTAAATATTCACAAAATCAATAATAATTATGATAAAAATCAATAATTAATTTTATGATTTTCTCCGGACAAAAAAACAAAAAGATTTTCGAATAAACATTTTTATGACAAAATTTTTTGTTACCTCTGATTTATGCCTCCGATAAAAGGTATTTCCCTAGTCTTGAGAGTTCAAATTGGGTTCGGTTTTTATTCCCCCGATTCGGATGCGAGGACAATCGAGTAACAATCACAACTGGTGGTCCTTTGTCATGCTGCTGGTGATGGTGCAGGGAATATGCATATAATCTCAACATGACTTAATTCGTGTTTTGTTTCGTCAAGATTTAACTTCATGACAAATTAAAAATTATTTTGCCAATTAATTGGCACATACACACAGTAAAAACATAAAAATGTTTTTTTTTTATTTTATATTTTAACTTCATTGATTCAATAAGGACGACCCCCTAAGATGCAACGCGCCAGAGATGACGGACTCGTCATTTTATAGTCACACAGAGACGTGATTCAGTCATCATGAAAATCGGTGGTAATTAATTAATTTTTTGATTCACCATCATGTTCTTAGACCACATGCCGTTTTTAACGCTGCTTTTCCGTTCGACAGAGAGTGAGGTTCGTTCTCTTCGTTGTTGTTGTGACATAAAAGTAACTTTGCACACTTGGATGGGACAGGGATAATAATAAATAATGAGATACGATATAAAACAAAATTCTCGTAAACTCACCCTTGACGGTGGGGCGCGGGGAGGGGAGGGGCGTTGGGGGAAGGTCATTCATAAAGTTAAATATTTTATTTTATTTTTATTTTTTTATACTTACACTTTGCTTGGTGAAGGACACGGAATGTCCTGCTGACTCAGTGGAGTCATCTATTTCCATTATATTTAATATCGTGAAGCATCTATGAGCGGTCATCCGGTAGTAACTTCCATTTTCATTTATCACGGTGCATGTGAGGACAACAACGACTACGATGATGATGATGATGATGATGGGCTATGTTAGATAACAGAAAAGCTTTTTGCGTTTCATATTTCTTTTTAGTTTTGTTTTGGTGTCATTTCATTTTTACGATGATATAATAGATTTTTATCACTTTTATGTCATGTGATAAGATCAGGCAACTTATCAAGTTCTTGGACCGGCCGAGGGTATCATAAAAGATGAACTCTTAGGGGAAATATGTACATGAAGGTAGTAAAATTGTTAAACATGTCGTAGAAGTGGAATATAATGACTCAAGGAGAACAAATTGAAAGCAAAAGGTCAAAATGAATGCAGAACGCAACTGCTCTTGATTTCAAGTTCGAAGAGTTAGCTGATTTTTTAAGTTTACCATGTCCGAACTTCAAATGTATGCCAGAATAACCGAAGTGAAAGCGACGTTGCAATTCGTGACGAATTTCAGGAATAAAAAGTCCGAACTCAACAGAAACATGCGCCTTTTAGTTATAAATTAAGTGATCTATACTCGGGGCATTTAGGGAGAAAGGACTCGCTCTTGTCGCAAAGTCTCTTATCTTCTACGCTGAATAAATTATTTTAAAGCCTCTTGGCTCAGTTAACGAAAAATGTTTGATTCTAAGCAAGTTGGCTGTGGTCCAATATAAATATCTGCTTTGGTCCTGCCTCTTACTGTATCCTAGCTCCATGATCCTGATTCAAAAGAATTTGAGAGAAATCCATCGGAAACTGAAGTGAGTCTGAAAATGTTTCTCAGATGAGACTAGGTCTAGGTGCCAAACTCCAAAAGGAATGGATCAAGAAAAGCAAATAAGACTGCAGTGGACTTTCCGGTACGAAAATTGGTCAAGAGATGTGGTGGATTTTCATAAATTAAAATAAAGACGTAGTCCGATACCAATGGACATACACAACAGTATAAGCTAAGTTGAAACTAAACTAAAAGACCGAAAAGCAAATGCAGTGACGGAGGGGTTACGATTGAGGTTGAGGGAGGCTGTCAGCAAGGTGGAGTCCTTTCATCTATTCTGCGGTTCCTTGTCGAATCGACCACGACTGCTCAAATGGATGTATAGTTGGGGCTGGACGTCCAGGTGTATGCTGACTATGTTTGTTATCGGGGACATTTTCGGGAGTGGTTTGCAGTAACCCAAATAAATCCGACCCTACTCTTGTTTACTCTCAAGAGGAAGTAAGAAGTCCTCATGCTCTCTGTGGGTAGTTAAGACATTGCAGTTAAATATCTGTGTGTCTTTTTTGAGATTGTAAGCAGACACCATCATGGCCTGTAAAAGGCTGTAAAATTCCTTTTCAACCTCGGGAAGAACAACTGCAGAACTATGATCGAGCTAATAACAAGACGCAATACATCATATGGCCAACATTGGAATCATTAAGGACCCAAAGTGTATGTCCTGTCTTGAAGCGACGATATGACGAAGCACTTTTATTATCAGAGTCCTGCTTTTGGGAGATGAAGACTGCACACCTTATGTATTGCACTCAATCTTATCTCTTCCACTGGCGAAATTTGTTAAGTCATGGACCACCATGTGTCTGAGCACTTGGTTTAAACCAACGCTACACCAACTCTACTCACCATCTATGTGTTAATGAGATGGGTAGACCGAATAAATTTGCTTTTTGTTATTCAATATATGATTGAATCCATTGTAAGAAGCATTTAATGAACGAGTATTCAAATGCCTTCGATTTTCATCAAGCTAAGGCTACGCGTAAGAAAGGGAAAACATAAATGAAAACGTTTCTTTTTAACATCTGCAAACAACTTCACTGTAAGATTGTTCCAAAACCCATTGCGATTACGAAAGTTCTCTACATCAGGTGAGTCCACCTACATTTGAAATGTAAAAAGGTCAACAACAAGAAAATTAAAAAAAAAACAACACAACAATATTTACATTTAATTCAATTTCACAAACAACTTTCATTACGGCGCCAGCACTAGCTACCGCTTCTGAACTACAAAAAAATCGTGACTACAAAACAATCATAAATACCCGTACAAAAGGAATTTTTATGGATTTTCAAATACGAAACGCAATTTTATAGCGGCGCCAATTAAAAACAAATTTCCCCTACACGCACTAGGTGCTAGTTGTTAGTCATTAAAGGATAGCTTCATGCGTCTACACAGCGTGCGACGACGTCCACCGGTGAGCTACCTCAACAAATTAGAAACTCATCAAACTCTGGACACAACACACCTACCCACAAACCAAAGTCTCTATCATCAAGTTGTCCCATTAACACTTTGAAATTTGTCATGAAGAAATTCCCACAGGAATACCAATTAGCAAGTCAATCATAAATATCAAAGAAATTATCTAGCTTCAGGCTTGGCCTCGCACAAGATACTTTCTAGTATTCTCTCTCCCCTCTTGGCAACATTTCAAAAACCTGCTCCTGTTCGAATTTATTTATCCAAACAAAATAATATTGTAAATCATAACTAGATGACACTGTTAATGGCTTAATAATTAATCTCAGGGGTGTGTGAGTTCTGTTCTATCCGTTTGAAGGTGTCTGAAGCGTTTTTGAGTTATTGAAAAATCGCAGACGTCATTCGACGGTGCTGGCGGTATATTAAGAAGCACTTAAGGCGAAATCGGTCTATTAAAATTCCTGCGGTTTCGAGTGTGGAAATATTATTTTTATTTAATGACATATTAATAAAAGCAGACGTTTATTATACCGATTTGAAGGATACTCATTTTAATTTTGAAAGATACAAAATGGAAAATATTTGTAAACAGTGATGTGATGGATGCGCACATGTGTTGGAAAATATTATTTTCTCTTGTGGTTTTTTTTTTTATGAAACGAGGTAAATTTATTCAGAGACTCAAAGTTCAATAAAATATAGATTGGCTAAGTGTGTCATGAGGTTAGTCGTATATTATGCGATGATGTGTGCGTATATTTTGAAAAATATTCAAAGATATCGTGTGACATGTACAAGTCTAGTCAGTGGATAGCTGGAGTCTTGCTCTACTTATATGAAAACTGATCCGTGGCCATACTTCATTAAATATCAAATTCGTTTGACATCCAACAAAGGTTCCCCAAATGACTTCACCGAATGAATGCACTGTCTTTCAACCTAAAATTTTCGCCATTGAGAGTGCGATTCTGTCAATACTTGTGAAGATATTGAATCAATGTGTGCCGTTTGGCCTTTTCAAGTCAGGTAATCAGCTATGGCCAACGAATCGTCATGCAAATACACGAGGTTTTTCTGGGTTTCTGGTTCTAGTGGCATCGAAGGAAAATGACAAGGAAAGGAAGTACTTACCCATCAATAACTGTCCCAATTGGTAAAGTGAAAAGGCACGTACACTTTAAGACGAGAAAACGAATCAACGCCACCTGGCTCTCAAGAGGCGATTTTGGTCATATCTCGTTGCCTTGCCTGGGATCTGTCAGAGAGCTGTCGAATCGCCTTCGCCATATGGAATGCAGACTGTTTCGAGAGGGTAGGTAGGTAGAGGTGGCGGTTCATCATGAACCCAAGTAGCACTAGGTGTGCCTTTTTTGTTACCACGTCTCGTGTGACCTGTTTGATGGTATTTATTGTTGTTGTGTGGACAGCCGATATCTAGATCCAACCTGTGGTTTTAAGAAAAAGGATTAGCTCCCTTATCCCTTTACCAGAGATTTCCTTTAGGTCATCAAAAAATGATTGGTTGAATGCGCGCAGTCTGGCTCTTGCTAGCGCCGGCCATTTGCAGAATGTTTCGAGAACTGAAAGAACTTTAGTGATTTGACCTTGAAGGGTTTCATCACAGCATCAAAGTGATTTATGGCACATCGGGGACTACCACAACGTACATTTTGCGACAAGGCAATACATTTGGTGAGAGCTTGGCGTGAGCTGGTAGCGATGATAATGTCTTCTGTCGAAACAGATCTGGCCTAACCTGGATTTGAGAAGAACGGAGAGACTTCGGTCTGTGAATAGGAAACTTATAAGAAATATATTAGAAGTCCTTACGGGTGTCCCTTCTAAAAATATCTGCAGAAGCTGCAGAGGCGAAGAGGAGGAAGAAACGATTATACACCTTCTTTGCACGTATCCTGCCCTATCAAGGCTAAGGAGGAAATCACTAGGAGAGTACTTCTTCATTGACATCAACGATATAGCCAGGCTTGACATCTTTAAAATTAAGAGGTTTGTATTTGGGTCTAGCTGGTTCTGCAATATGGTTACCCAGAACTTTAACTCCTTCTTCCTCTAAGGAAATTCCAAATGTGAGGTTTCTGAGGCTGGTTTCTGTACGTGGTATCACAATGGGCACTCGTTCTGCCCTAAACGGGTCCCTGTTTAATGAGCACAGCCACCCAGCCTAACCTAACCTAGTAGCGATTAAGAAAGAATTCTATAACAAGCAAGTGACAGAAGACGTTATATCACAGTGTGCTTCAGATGGAATATATTTCAGACATCTGCTCCAAGAGGATCCAAAATCCATTACTACAGTCCTGAGCAACAATTTTAGAAGCATTGCAAGCGAGACTACTTGGTTGAGCTGTAAAGCAAGACAAACTGATGTGCAGCCGTTCTAGAGAGATCAAAACTACGGATGTGCCATCAAACCAGTGGCAAATCAGGCGTGTGTTGACTTCAATAAAAGGCAACGATGGCAGAGTACATGTATGTAGTTGAACTGAAAACGAACAAAGGCGAAGTAAAGCTAGTGGTGCAACGAGTGGCAATCATACCAATAGAAGGTTGAATCAAACAGTCAATTGTTCTAAGCTAAGAATAAGAAGAAAAACAAGGAACAAGTCGTGTTTCGCTGTGGAATCTAAGTTAAAAGTCGAAACAGTGCTCTTTCATAAAACAACGTCGTTCCTAATTCTTTCATTAAACTTGGCCGAGCTTTCCTCGGTTTTGCTTCAGGTGAATTGCTGAACCTTTCTCTTCTTGCTTTTTATGTTGCATCAGCAGCTGCCACCAAGGAGGCATAAAATGATTACAATAGGACTCTCTTCCATCACATGTTGCCCAATGGGTTAATCAACAAATTTTAGTTGAAGTCGAAAGCATTTACGACAACTTCAAGGCAACAAATTTCATAAATTGCTTGATAGATATAAAGACAACTTCTTTCTATCAATTTACAATACTTTTTTTCACTTTTATTTTCCTTTGCATCCGCCTTATGGTTTTTTTTTTTGTTGTCTACGAAACGAACACCGGCAAATGGTTATGACAAATTTATTAGCCCTTTCTTGGCACCACGTAAACTCATAAGCATAGGTGTCAGACAACAATGCTTGGTCAATAAACACAAACATTAATGGCGCCTCATATCATAACCGCATTTTTATTCTTGCCAAAGCAGTGTCATAAAAAAGAAAAACAATACTGGCGGCAAGTAACAACCTTTAGGGAGTTCATTTGGAATTCATGGCAACAGTGCACTGACCGCCGCCGTATTGATCCATCACCTCTTCTAATACGCGAGTAATTAATTTAATTGATCTTCATCAATAATCCATTCAATATCCTCAACAAACAACATCACAATCCACAAGTCCACACTAACTTGTCCGCTCGGCGCATAACTTTATGGCACCCTTTTGACAGTTCGCTCGTCGTTCCTTTTTTTTTTTTGTTGATTATCCCCACGTAAAAGGTGTGAGGTGTAAGGTGTAAGGTGTATGGTGTTTATGTTCGGTATCGATCGTCGCCTTGATGGGAGATTCTTTCACGATAGTTATGGTTAGATTTTAATCACGTTCTTTAATGATCGGTACACTATCGGTGTATGATATGAATATGATCGGGCGTAGTGGGCCCACGTGCAGGGCATTGGATTCGGATCGGGCTCCCCCCAAAAAGCGTGAAAACGTGCTGAGAACCATAATGTCTTACTGTGTGTGGGAAAAGATGGATTTTGGCAGCTCAATTGACATTATTCCTTGAAATTCCACTCATATTTTATAATAAAATATACGCATGGGGATAATGTGATGATTGAGCTGTGTCATAAATCAGAGGAGGGCTTGTTCGATGACATGATTGTAGATGTTATTGGATATTTATTGGGTTTTGTGTGTCATCGAATTACGTACTGTGGAAGGAGTTAGAGGTAAATTTCCTTAACACTTGAACTGGACAATCGTTTTCTGTGACAAGGGTGCGCTGTGGATAGATCAATGAACTTAACCAGTGAAAGGATAACCCTAAAATGCAGGAAATCCATTCAACTCCTAACTATGTGAATCTAAGGCATTCAACTGCTCACAACCCATCTAAAAAAACAAAATTGCGGTTGTCTCGAAAGATGCAGTCCTGCTTTATGAACCTTTTTGTGACTGACTACCAGCCAACAGCAAACAACAGGTACGAGTTTCACAAACTACTACAAACCCAAAAGTTTGGCATTAAGAAAGCACGATGTTCAACTCTTGATTGAGCTTGTCAAAAGATAGCCAAAAGCTTCACAAATTCATGCAAACATTGCCTTAGATAGGATCCTGTTATAGCCTCCATTATTTCCGACGGAATCTGATCTGCACCGAGGTACACACCGAGGTAGCTATCTCTGTTTTGATTAGGTTGCCTTCGGCACTGGCAGAACTCTGACGGAACTCTTCGACATACATCTGTGGCCTTAGGGTCAATCCGTATAAAACGCAGCTTAGTCCTTTCACAAAGAAATTTATTTTATATCCCATCAAAGTTCAATCGTACTTTCTTACTAACTTAAGGTGACGCTACAGTCCGAGGTGGACCTGGACCTCAACAAACAAACGTCTCCAGCCAGCTCGATCTTTAACCAGCTGACTCCAGTTTCGCACGCTAAGTTGGTTGAGGTCCCCTTCAACTTGCGTGCGCCACCTGAGTCGCGGTCTTCCTCTACTGCGCTGTCCCTTGGGTGCGGATTCGAAGATTTTTCGGACCGGAGCATTGGTGTCCATCCACTCTACAGTCGTTGGACCTTCTCTCTTCTGGCTAAGTCGATGTCACTATACAGCCCGTATAGTTCGTCGCTGTGTCTCCTCCTTCACTCACCGTCTATGCAGACGGAACCAAAAATCATCCGAAAAATGTTCCTCTCAAAGCCCCCTTATCCATTTTTAATAAACTCCGTGCATCTGCGCCGTAGAGCAGGACTGGGATTTTCAAAGTCTTGTATAGGGTCACTCAGGTAGACAAATCCTTAACTACCTCAAAGTTATATCTGTCGAGGGAGACGCTCTTTCTGAGACGTCGGTGTTGAGTGTCCTTTCTTGTTGACAGCATATATAGGTACTTGGTCTTGCCCTCATTGACTGTTTAACCCATCTTTGCCAATTTCATCTCAATACTCTCGACATTGCCACTGACGCTGCTTTCTTCCGGTTATGTCAATATCATTGGCGTATGCGAGTAATTTGCCGGACTTTTGAAAGATTGTACCTCTTGTGTTGGTGCGTAAATTTTGCACTTTTCTTTCAAGAATGATGTTAAAAAAATCGCATGACATCGCATCGCCTTGTCTAAATCCTTTTTTGACATCAAATGTCTCGGTGAGTTCTTTACCGACCTTGATGGAGTAACGTGCATTCTACATCCTCATCCTGCACAAACGAATGATGAATAGGTGGTGTGTATCGATTTGGAGCTCATGGATTTCTCTCTGCACTTTATTCGTGCTTCGTGGTGCCCTTAGGATTAGGTAATGAAAAAAAATATGACACAAACGTTCAGTATAAAACTATATCGACTCGGGGAGAACGTGATAAACAATTTGAGTTCAATGGAGCCTACCTCTCTTAAACTGACCACAACAGATCAAATTCCACATGAAGAGCAAATGGAATTCATATCTTAAAACTCCAAGGTTACCACACCGCTTAAAATAAATAAATCTATCTCAAATAAACCGTGGAAAAAAGAAAAAAATCTTCGCCTTGACCGATCGATAGATTCTTTGACAAGTCCGTCCCTGTTTATCGAATACCTACATCTCTTCCCACTGGATTATGAATATTGCCATTCATTGGCAATGTGTCTCGACTGGAATTTAAAGTGCTCGCTTAAATGATTTATAATTTGTTTAAATAATAAAATTAACATCTGAACTCGCTTATTATTTTGAATTTCATAAATAAACATGTTTATGATCACTGTATCGTTGATAATTTTTCCGTGAACAGAATTTCCAATGTGTGTACTGTAAGACCTGAGACTGTTAAGTTTTTATTTTTTTCTATTTTTTATTCAATAATTTATTATGTTACGTTTTGTATACCGAGGTGTGACCTTGTGTCATATATGTATGGCAACAAGTTGAATATGAATTGCGATTATATTGACAGATGATGCCGTTGAATTGCTCACGAATGCAAATGATTTTAAAATGACTTACTAGAGAAAGCCAGAGTTTGTTACAAGATACATATAACGTGGTCACTTTTAGAGACTTAGCTTCTGTATTGACATCGTAAAAAAAAAGACTCACAATCGTTTTTATTGACATTTCAATTTAATTTAACCCTTTTAGTCCGCCCTCAATAAGAATGTCCAAACATCCTCCTTTATGGATGAAAAAGACTAAAGTAATTGAAGTTATACGAGTATACCCTCAGCAACATCGTTTATCATTATCATCATAATCATTGTTATCATCGTAACGCTTTTGTGTAATCGAAATCAAAAGGAGTTTTGTTCGAAAGGATATCGAGCAATGAATGGAAGTCAAAATAATCACCGGATGGTGCTCTACAGCTCTACCCCTTTTCTATGCCATTGCTACCCTTTAAGTCATTTCCTCTTCAGAATTCCTTTTGAAATATAGTTGTTATGATTTTGTAAAAATGCCCGAGTTCCAATTAACTTGCTTTATTGTTTGGAGCCCTTGCGTTTGCCCTAAAAGAAAATTATTAAATGGGCTGGAAGATATTTCATCTTTTGTTCGTGTGTAGGAGTGATGTAATAATTCAAATTGAAAGGGGTGGTATTCTGTGAGTTCCAGAATAATTACAAATGAAAGTTGAAGGTTATTGGCATAAAAGTCAAGCGATTGAAGTCAAAAGTTGTTGGTCAGATGTTGCTTGTATGGCAAAAAATGAGGAACTGGCATCTGCTATGGATATTGAAAGGATTTGCTGAATATTTTGCAGCTTACACAACGACCAGAATGTCTAACATCAGCAATAGTATACCGCAGGGATACTGAACGATGTGAAGAATATGAAGATCGGGATCGGGATCTTTTGTATCTTTTTGGGTACTGAAAGGATGCAAACATACAAATACTTGTAAAGGGTGGTTAAGTTTTAAGGGCCGATGTCGATTTTGAATAAAACACAAATTATTTAGGAAATTATTGTCATTTCTTTTTATTATGATAATATTGGTATGGTTCAATTATGTATGGAACAAAATATTGGCCAAATGGCCGCCGCGACCTCGGCGGCACACCTTCATCCGATGGTCCAAATTTTCGATGACGCTGAGGCATAATTGAGGTTCTATGCCGTTAATGTGCCGAATTATCTCATCCTTTAGCTCTTAAATTGTTGCTGGCTTATCGACGTACACCTTTTCTTTCAAATAACCCCAAAGAAAGAAGTCCAACGGTGTCAAATCGCATGATCGTGGCGGCCAATTAACATCGCCACGACGTGAGATAACACGGCCATTGAATTTCTCCCGCAAAAGAGCCATTGTTTCGTTAGCTGTGTGGCAAGTGGCACTGTCCTGTTGAAACCACATATCGTCCACATCCATATCTTCCAATTCGGGCCATAAAAAGTTCGTTATCATCTCACGATAGCGAACACCATTCACAGTAACTGCCTGACCGGCCTCATTTTGGAAAAAATACGGCCCGATGATGCCGCCAGCCCATAAACCGCACCAAACAGTCACTCTTTGTGGGTGCATTGGTTTTTCGACAATCACTCTTGGATTATCATTCGCTCAAATGCGGCAATTCTGTTTATTAACGAATCCACTGAGGTGAATTTGGACGATTAAATTGACCGAAAAAATCACGAAGTGCACGATATGCATTTTGATTTGAACGCCCATTTGCATAATAAGCCTGATTAACTTTAACGCGTTGCTCGATTGTGTATCTTTCCATGGTTCAAATTGAGTTAGTCTGAAATTGAGAAATGTCAAATGAAATGCAGAAAAAAACTTGACGTTTAGGTGTGGTTCACATTCAACATCGGCCCATAAAATTTAACCACCCTTTACATACTCGTTAATTAGACATAGTCTTGGGATGGATTCACGTTGAACGTTTTATTCCATTCGGATTGAAGTGAAACAGAAACTAGGAAACGGGTGAATGTGTCCAAAGTTCCCTTTTAAAAATTATTGCATGCAGCAGATTTTAAGTCTTCAATGGTTGTGAAACCTGAATAACAAACCATTGTGTGGTCCTGACTCAAAACTTTAATGTTTAAGAATCTAGAAACAGGTTACATTCTATAAGTTATTAGCTCAGAATCTTAAGCTTTTTCCAGCAACGTTTGAGCAGCGTTGACTTGATAAGTCTCAATGAGATGGCTTTGATCAAATCCTGTAATACCATGGAGGCTTCCGATATGTGAAAAATTGCTGCGTGAGACACTGAACCCCTGCATCTTCTTCCATCTCGGTCGCGCTGGCTTCTGCAAGTTAAAATGAGCAATATCCGAGCTGTACAGAGCATCGTGTATTTTCCAGCGTTGCACGACACACACGGATCGGTTTTGCATCAATATGCCTATATAGTGCAAGACATAGGACCTCTTTTTTGAATAGGGAGCAAACGTTTATCCTTTTATTTTTCTAACCCATCTATGAAGACAAATACAATATTGCTCGTCTTCGTGATCTTCAACGACAATAATTGACACTTCACTTGAAAGTTTAACCTTAATATAAGGTAACATATATTAATTTCTGCGTTAACATCTGTCAAACTAAATCCCACGTACACTACTTTTTTTTGGATACAAAATTACATTGTCAGGTTAAAAGTAAGAGAAACTACCTGCAGTCACAACACCGCATGCGTTAACGTACGCGTTCGCAGCTTAAATGAATTCCATTGGCGGCTGACTACAGCGATCATTCGCCACCGATTAAAATGATTAATGTCCAGTAAATGCTGTTAATTGTCGTGTTTTATATTCCGGCTAACAGTAATCGGTTGGCTATATCACTGAAACAGATAACCACATATCATACCTGGAGCGCGCATGATCTTTCATTCAATGAAAAGCCGAAAATTTGTTTTGTCTTGTGTATGCGAGAGTCGTTATAAACCATCGCCGCCGTATCGGAACGTTTAATCGATTGCCTGAGTGTGTATATGCATGTATGTACGTACTCTGGGCCAAAAGCCAAAAAAAAACCCTAAAACTACCGACCACGAACCAGGCACTTTAATCGAAATCCAACATCTATAAAGCGCCATAATAATGTTGATGAGTTGTAAGTATGCGGCTTAGATGGCCGATTATGAGCGCTTTTTGAGGTGAAAGGCAATTAGATACCGAAAGCCTTCGGCCAAAATTTGCATGGTAGCTGTAGTAATTTTATTGTTATTACAATTCTTCATTAAAAGATTAAACTATTAAGATAGGTTTAAAAGTTTTTTTTGTTTTTAATTTCAAGATAAATCCAACTCAGGTTTAGATTGTAAGCATTGATTGGATTTAAAAGGTTTACGACGTGTTGCATTTGGAAAAGTTTTCTAAGCGTTTTCTTGAAGAGGAAATTGTGTGATTGACGTTGATTAAAGTTTCGCTGTTGGAAGTAAAATAATTAAAATGTTCCAGCTTGCACCTTGGACCAATTACTTACATTCACCTTCTAAAAATCGTTTGTAACCTTTTTATGTTTACTCTTCATAGGGTGCTGCACTAGATTCGAATGTGTATTTAGCTGCATTGTATGAATTCAGGTTCATCGAGGTAAAACAACTAAAAGCCCAAAAAAATGAAAAACACGAACGTCACTTGGAGACTTCTGCAAAAAAAAAAGGATATTTTTGAAATATTAAAAATTCAGAAGCATTTTAATTCCCTTCTACCCTCTGTGGAGGGCTCATGTTCACGTAACTTTGGGCACACTGTGAGCGCGCTGCTTCATTGCCCACTTCAACCACCAACACTGATCACTGGATTTGAGCATATTTCTCTCAGAATTGTCCTGTCCCGATATTAATTTGGTCGATTTATATTTCATTTGGAATTTTTAAATTGGCATGTGGACAAAAAGCGGACCGCAAAAGAGTCTCAAAATCGTAGCATATTTGGGCGTAAGTGGGCAGTTATACTCGTAGATGATCCAGTTGAAATTTTTTCCGGCGTTCCCAAGAACTGTATCATTTTGTTGTTGACCAGCTGCGCGTAGGATTGTCCTTTTGTTTTGTTTTTTTTTTTTTTTGTTCCGTGGCAGGACATAATATTGAAATTCCAGATATTACTTGATTGGTGTGTATTTTGGCCGGGCGGATCGCTCTTGATGATGATCCAAATGGTACGAGGCAAAGCTCAGATGATAGCATGCCAGATAAATCAAAGTGTCAACACCTTTTTTTGTGGCATTTGGGGAAAGCTGTCAGTTTTTATTCCATTGTTTGGGAGCGATCGAACAGAGAATTGAAAATGCAACTTCCAATGGGTTTCTCAGTGTAGCATGAAAAGTTTTAGGTTCACTGTCGGCGGAGAATTTGATTGCAAAATCGTGTTTGCTAAAAACGATTGACGATTTATGGCAAAGGAGTTAGCATTGCCTGTTTGTTTTTGTTGAAGAAATTTGATTAAACATTGAATAATCAGTAGGCTTTGCTGTGAACTGGTGAAGTGCTGGATTAAAGAACGATAACTCTTAAGAAATGATCAGAGCGACTAGTTTTCTTACAAGTATCGATAGCTTCTTTGCATAACAAATCGTAATGAATACTGAATCCTTGCATTAAAATCACGGCAAAACAAGATAAGAAGGGGGCCTTCGCTCAAGGAAGTCGAGGAGTTTCGCGAGTGGAACAACAAATGATATTATGATATATGATGATATATGAGATATATGAACGCAGGCTCTTCGAAACAGGGAAGTAAATTTAGTCACGACGACGCAGGGAGTTATAAATGAAAACGTTTAGGCAGCATTTCCGGTAACTACATAACGTGCATCAAATGGAGAGAGCAATGGGACAAAAAGAGAACCTAAGCACAGTCCAGCAAATAGTTGGTCTTGAAGTATATTGCCTTGAATGCCGTCAAAGAACAAAGCAGCATCACAGCACAGCTAAGGACAAAAGGTCACTGTTGACAACTGTAACTTCGAAGTAGCACTCGAGTCTACCCACCTCGGAGTAAAAATCAAGTCCACAAATGAAAACATCTTGAAGAATGACCCTGGGAAGCCGCTGCTACTTTGGTTTCGTAAGACACAGAATGCTGATCTTCCCGATCGTAGCATGTATTTGGTGAGCACACATTGAACTTCGTAGCATATTGAGTCCCGTTTGTGAGAAGGACGAATGTAGGAGAAGATTCTATCACGAATTCTATGAACTGTCTCAAGATGTATGACTATATTGGCTCGACCACCAGGAAGGAAGACCAAACCTCCGATATGAAGACCAAGTTATCAAAAATGGGGTAGAAGAAAGCGTAATTTGGAGAAGTGGAGGCAGCCGGGGTCGCAAATGATTAAGGTTCTGTTTCAGGCAGAGAATATTCACGGGTCGAGAGGCTGAGAGCAAGTCAAAAAAGAGCAATGATATTTTCCCTTTTTAGGGACCAAACGTTTTATGTTTACCCATACTTTTTAACTCTGGAAATGTCTGGAGAAGCTTATGAACTTTTAGGAAAGTGGTCCGAACTAGATCCGACATTCGCCCTCCTTCTTAGACTTGTCCTATTTAGCTAGCTTATTCCAGAATTGATGAAGAAATGCTACACAAGGCTTATATGGGCTGGGAAGCGTGCTTAGTAGAGAAAACAATTTGATCAGCCCTCGATAAGACGAAGGTGATTTCTCGGAATATACTCAGTTATAGAGAATAGATAGATGGACGAGTCGTTTCTGGTATCCTAAACTGGGCACTGTATCATTGATATAGACAGCTAAGCGACTTTACAACGACTTTGGTAGTGGCTGCAGGGACCAAGAAGAAATAAAATCCTGTCCTGCTCTTGGTAGTAGAAGAATGAGGACTCTTGGCAGTCACTTCTTTGAAGAACTGAAAGACTTATGACGATAGATTTTTAATCTTATTCGGATACCACTACCAGACATAATTCGCAGCAATTGAATCCGTCTACTACCGAATGAAGACGTACATTTTCAACAATTACAAGATTTCGGCAACTCAAAAACTGCAACTACGACATCTTAAACTCAGAATACGAATTCAATGTTGCAGGCTATTGAAGGCAGCCTATGTAAGTGTTATAGAAAGTAATGTTCATCCTGATCAGCCAGTTATGGTTTACGTCGTTTTGAATAAGTACTAAAAACGTTGGTCAAAACCTCTCTCTTCCCACCTTCTTCATTCTCAATCCCACCAATGTCCCCACAGTAACATTATTAAAACTAAATATTCTTTCAACTGCAGAACCACCTCAATGAATCGTAAACGAAAATGAAAAAAAAAAAATCCCATAGTCTCACATTTCACTTGAAACAAATTCTCAATTATCCAACCACCGGATGTTTCCCCAAGAGCTCTCATAACATAAAGAAACCGAACATGTTTCGGACCACTTAACTCCTAAGAGTCGCGATTTATACGGATTCATTCCAACTACCTCTACCTGCAGGGGTCACTTGAATCGTTAATCATTGTCATCGGGACAAAATGCTGCCCCCCCCCCCCCCCATTGCAACAGTATCAAGCGAATGACAAAAGGAAACTCATTAACCTAAAGGTTGATACCGATCACTATCAAAATTCAACTTCGACAGTGGGCTCAGTTACTTTGAAACAATTGTCCAAAGCATCAATTACAGGACATGAACGTTCAAATAAATTTAAACTTATCCTGTAACTGATTATGATTTGTGTATTGTGTGCGTCTGCAGATGTTTGTAGGTGCAATTGAATCCTTGCAATCAATGTCAAGTGTCCCCGTATGTGTGTTCAGTGATGAGTGTACTCTATATGTTTATCTGGTATTCTGTGATTTTAATGAACTAGTATCAATGTCCTTCCTTATAATCAACAAATCACACCCCCTGTCTTGTGTTAACTCAATTTAAATATTGATTGATATCCGTTCTTTGTGTGTACGGTTGTGTTTGCAATGGAAGCCTTTGGGCAGCGGGAATGTCTGGGGGATGACTTATGAATTCATATCCCGAAAGGGGGAAAACCACCGCCACAACAAGTCCAAAAGTCAAGAGAGACAATTGTTGAGGTAGCACAAATGAGCTTCTTGATTTCACAAATGACTAACCGACCATCAGTTCAACCGGACGGATACGAAATCGATCGGGATGATGGTGTGGGAATGGGGTTTCTTACAAGTGGTCATTGATTTTTCGCACGCAGGGTTATTCGATACCGCTGCCAAATGGCCTGGAAATTTGGATTCACTTTCTGAAGGAGTTTTTATTTTTAGGTTATTCGTAGTCGGATGTGAGTTCAGTATTGCATTTGTGTGGAAGATACTTTCGTTATCAGTTTTGCGCTAGTTGAAAATATAAAATAAAATGTAGGTTAGCATTTATTGTGGTGTGGAGAAACCACTGTTAGTATCTCACAACTATTCATGTTGAAACAAATATTTTTATTGCCGACTCCGAACGGCGGATTGAGGAGCTTTTCATGAAAGTTTAAACCTCCAAGCCCCCAAAAATCGTTTTGGTTGTTTTGTTGACACTCGAACCTATGTCAGTTCTACGCACTTACCACTAAGTCACAGCATTGTATGGTAACCTTATTAAAAATTCCATTTGCCTACTCCGAAAGTACTCCGAAACTCTCCCTCATGCGTTTTTAATCTAACTAACGTCGTTATAACATCGAAACGGTCTCGTTTAATAAACTCTTATCACCATCTCCTTGCTTAACTACAATCTAAAGATATCCATATCCCATTTTCAGGGCAATTTAAGAGATAATAACACCATCACGCAGATTCCAGTGGCAATTTCAGCAATCATCATCGGCATCATCACCATATTGCTGCGGTGAAAAACCCGATCGCGTTTTAATTGCCCCAGAAGCACCAGCACCAACAGCATCATCAGTAATACCAACACCACAAGCAATCCAAGTCTGCACTACTTTGCATGTAGGTCCCCACTCTACTTCACGGCATTAGAGGCTCTCTATCTCGACGAAAGTCATTAGCGCAGTCATAAGCATCACATCTATAAACACTTCGGGCAGCAATGGCACAAGCTGGTTCACCAGATGGTTACAATTCTGGAGGGATGCCGCCGATGGTGGTCTCCAACGTTGGCGGCAGATCGTCAGCACAGCAACGCGACGCGTGCGGTATTCTCACGCATTCTTGGGCGCGATTATGAATTATTTCATCGGGCGTCTGAACAAAATTCAACGCCATATGCATTTAGCGTAATAATTGTCAAAGGCGTCTTGACACTTTGTGACTTCTGTCAGCTTAATGAGGTGAAGAGCGTCTTTTGACGGCTTTATGCATCTCTGGAGATATGATAAATCGATGTGATTACTCTCATCGTCTGTGCCAAAGGAACTCCTTTGAACAGATGACGATGATGAATGTGAGCGACAGGAAATATGACACATGTATCAAATCGTCAACCACAATCATCTGTGTCGTCCTTTTTCGTCCTTTCATTCGAAATTCAATTCACAACCCATAAGGCGAATGTCATAACTCAGATATCCTTCGAGGACATTGATATTGGTTTAGTGTACCTTTGAGTAAATCCCTTTTCTATATCATATTCCAATCAGCAAAGGTAATAAAAACAACTGGCCACTTCACCGGAATGAGCTTTTTCTTTTTTACGGAAAGGGAATACAATATTCCTTTTCCTCATATCCTCCATCGGGTAATAATTTAACTGCCAGTGTAACAAACAAGGGTATATGCGTTATATATCCGAGAGATATCAGGATGTCGGGGATATTTCTTGCACTAGAGCTGAACAAAGTTCAATAACTTTTATAACTATATTTCAGGATCTCTGGGGATTCAGTGAAGCAAGGGTCAAGGAAAAGTTGCTGCTCTCCGAAAGGGGGTTGAGAAAAGGTGGAAAGGAATAATAGCCGCCGCCCGGTTGAATATTTTCCTGATTTCAGCATTTTTTCGGTCTACTGTGTGTGTGCATGGACGAACCGGGGAAGGTAATAATTTTGTCTAAATCAAAAATAATTCGTTGGGAAATAATTTCTCCATTGACATACACACTCATCCCCGGGATGGTCATAAAAAAAAAAAATTATTCATGCCTTTCGTTGTTATGCTGAATATATTTCAGTGATTTCTGGGTCTAGCCAGGATATCACTTTAAAGATCTTCAGGGACAAAAGAATGGGTTTTATTTTAGTAGATGTCAGGGTATGGTTATGAGCGAGGATAAAATTTATAGCTTGCAAGGATAATGATTTTTCTAAGTCTCACTGTTAAGGTCCTAGTCAAAGTAGTGTTGCTGGATGCTGTAAATGTTATGATTGATTCTTTAGAAGCACTGGCCATAGTATGGGCAGAGGTCGGTTGTGCCATTGATTTTCGAACAATTGTCTTACTGTTTTGACAAAGAAATACCACGATTTTTCACTGCTAACTTCACTTTACTTTTGATGGCGTTTCAATTTGGAATGAACGTTGCTCTGAAACCACAAGTCTCTCAAAATAGCTAGCTTAGTTTGTTGAGGTCCCTTTTCACCCCCATTGGTGTGATCTTTCATTACTGCTGCACTCTTTCGGCCAGAGCGGCGATGTCTTATACATGTCCTAGCTATCTGAAGCGATGAATTCGAACCCTTCTCACCAGTTCCTCGGATAATTTTTCGCTAATTAACAGTCTCATCCACTTTAGACAGTGCATAGCCATTGAGCAGAACTGAGCTGATTAGAATCTTATACAGTGTCATCGTTCAGAAAGGTATTTACTTACTTACTTACTTAAGGTAGCGCTACAGTCCGGGGTGGACCTGGGCCTCAAGCAACAACCGTCTTCAGCCAGCTCGATCGTTAGCAAGCTGCCTAGAGAGGTTTTTACCATTCAATAATTACCTTCTTAACCTAAGAAAACAGCCATTGGCAAGAGCGATTTTTTACTCGATTTTTACGCTGGTTGGCAAAGTCTTAGATGACCTCAAAGTTGTAGTTGTATATTTTGACATTCTATCCGAGCAAGACTAATTTTGTTCGCTCCTATTTCTGTGCTTGCAAACGCATCATTAACAGGTCGCTGTGTTTCCACCTCGTATTTATTTTCGAGTCTGGTTCGATTGTTTCGAGAATGATGTTGAAGAAATTGCATGTCAATGAAGTTATTTACTCCACTGTCCTCATGCACAGATGGACGAATTTGGTATAGCTTTGTTGTAGTGAATTTGCCGCACTGACAGCAACGCCAGTAAATCTTTCCTAGTTTTTCTGGACACCACCCTTAGAGCAAATACTGAAACCTAACTACTGTGTGAATAGCAATCATAACCCCTTCCATCGCTAGAAATACATATATTTCCTCCCATCACTTGTTCAGCTCTTGGAAGGCAACCTCAAAACATCTAGCGTCTCTATCTATCGCCACTCAGATTTTCACTCAGCGATATAAATTTTGCATACATATTCGAACGAGTCGTATTTTAATCACCCGCTCCTCCAAAGTGCCGGTTTCTGCGCCAACATTCATTCATTGAAATCTATATCCACAACTGATGGGACGGTGTCGTCAGTTGAAATTTTCATTTTTTTTTTCTTTTACCTGCATGCAAATATGTACGCGGCAGCGCCAGCGTTCTGCAAGTCGTCCCCATCGCCATCATCATCATCATCATCTTCATCCTCCTCATCGTCGTCAGCGTCATTGTTGTCATTGTGAATCGGGGAGAATCAAACTCATGATGCTGCTGCCGCCCGTTACCTGTGTCACCCTCTTACTCCTGCCAATGACACTGAAGACAGATGCCAATGGAGTGGAATTGTGGCACATGATATCCATAAATACGTCACAATGTGAAAGTTAACATGAGAAAGACGCGCGCTATTCTTTATGAAACGGTAAGAGATCTTCCGTCTTTTTTTCTGCAATACCCACTCTCTTTAACAATTTATGCCTCCGTTGGATACATTTATAAACATTTGCATGCCCGAGTACAGAGGTGGAGAGGTGGGGGCACAAGCACCAGCACCATCTAATCACCCCGATGCGCAATCTGAAATTCAATCTGGATACAAAATAGAATCCATCAATATTCCTTATCTGCGTTATGTATGCGAGCACAAAAGGAAAAGATGCCAGCTCCCCTAACGGTTGGAGTATAAATTTCACTTCGCACACCCTCCACTAAGGCAATCTCCTTGCCGAATTCATCCCAGCTAATATCGGTGTAATGGTGTGTAAAATTATGAAGGTCGTTCAAATGTCTTCAAGTTGAATATTAATTTTTTTTTTTTCTTCTTCTTCCTTTTGCCCTTTGCAATTGCCTTGGGAGTGAAGTATTCAAGCGAAGGTGGAGTTAGGCATGGATGAATGCAGAGCCATTGGCACGACGACGAGGAGGAGGATATCATATCTGAGAGAAGTTTTTTTTCCAAATTTTTTTTTTTGTCCTCAATGGAAATCCTTGCACGTTATTCTTCATGGAGCATCCACCCAAGCGATGTTGGAAGTTTTAACTTAGGAAAATGTTTTGTTTGCTTTTCTGGGGAACGTGAGGAATTCTTGAAAAAGATTTTCCACCATGATACCTGAGATAGCTGTGTGAAGGGGAGTGAGAGGGTTCAAGAGTTCTCGCGAAGAAAAAGAAACCGTATGATCATGGAATTATAATATTTTTTTTTTGGATTAAGATGTTTAAATATTTAAGGACGGAGTTTTAAAGAGTTTTATACGTTGGTGTAGTTTGAAACGTCCTTAAACTAATGCAACTAAAGACTTGACAGAAAAGTAGCCGTGGTTTTTAAAAACTGTGCAACAGAACTTATTTATATTCCCAGTCAGGCTATCCAAAGTGATGGAAGAAGACGTCAATTGTAAAATAATTAAAAGCCAAAAGGGCCAGAATGTAAAAAGCAAGTGTAAGTGTGTTTTTTTTTTATAGCTGCCCTGCAACGAAAGGCTTGCTAATCTTAGGACAGGTCGGTAGAGGTGGCGGTTCAACATGAACCCAAATGCCTTTTGGTTACTACGACTCGTGTGACCTGGTTGTTGAGGATGTGAGACAGTCGGTGCCTAGATCTAGCCTGTTGAGTTAAGAAAGTGGATTAGATCCCATATCCCTTTACTCGAGATGTCATTAAGGTCGTCGAAGAATTGTTAGTTCTGTGCACGCAGTCTGGCTCTTGCTAGTGCCGAACATTTTCTAAAGCCTAACATATCTCAAAATTGTTTAATCAACTCTGTCATAGATCCCTTTTATGCAAGCTCAATTCAATTGCACCACTCCAACAACTTTGCGGCTATTCTATGACGTACCTTGACTTGTATGGGTCCCTGGACACAGCGGGATTTTCGGAAATGAGGTCTCTGATGAGCTTGCCAGGCAAGGCTCAGAGGAAAACTTCTACGACCCTGAACCCACGTTAGGTTTGCCCGTATCTTCGGTTAGGGCTTCTATCGATGGTTGGGTTTCTAGCAAACACAACTGTAGATGGCATGACTCTCCAAGATGCAGGCAGACTAAACAGATCCTTCCCGACGTCTGTAAGAAATCCGCGGCATTCTTGCTGTCTCTCGGTAGAAAATACTGCAGACAACTTATTGGCGTTATTACGGGACATTTCTCCTTTGCCAAACATCTCAACGTGTTAGGTTTAAGTGACACCACTGCCTGTGACGCTTGTGGAGAGGGCGACTACACTGTGGAACATTTCTTATGTGATTGTTTTGCCTTCGTTCGTATCAGGTGACAGATTTTTGGGGCTGATGTGATGAATGCTTGTAACTTACGCTCTTACTCGATTTTCTTAGAAAGACGAAGAAAACACAGTAAAAGGGTTGTACCTGCTGGTAGTACAATGGACCTGTTTTTGCGTCTGAGTGCTCCAGCGTGATGTTCCAACACCCCGACAGAAAAAAAAAGAAAAGAGAAGAACCTTTTGATATCGATGCTGTAAATGCTGGAGGACCTCAGAGATGGATATCTTTACCAACTCAATTTCTACTCCATATTTGTTCGATCGTTGGTCGACTTTCTTGACATCAGAAGCTGGATCTGGAGCCTTCAGCGTGGCAAGCCATGAAAGCGATGATGCTAACTACTACACACAATGAAACTCTAGACTCAATTTGCCGCTGACGGGACATCGTCTTGTTGGTATAACATGATCCATGAATGCAATTAGCTCCATCTATTGGTATTGCAGGCTGACAACAAGCCGACAACAGGCCCTAGGCAACAAGCTTAATCAATGTTCATATGTCGCTTATCCACTCAACTACCGTCTACACTTTGTTAGGCGATTCATCTCCCCAAAAATAGTCAACCTTTCGTTCGTCAGCATGAGCTTGAGGTTCATCCATAAACTCAATCTTGCTAAGAATCTCAACATTTTTCCAGATGTAGGTCGCAGTGGTTTTCTTGTCACTGCCAAGTAGTCAAGAACCTGCTTCAAAATAGCTTCTGTCTGACTTATTATTATTATTATTATTAGTTAGGCTCTGCGACTGGCGCATATGGCACTGCGACCTGAAAGATCTATTGTGCCCGGACCCAATTAGACAAGGATATCCTCTATCTTCCTAATGAAGTTGAGGATATCTCCAGTCGAGGCATTACGAATGTCCTCCAGTGTTTGGAGTTCCATGTGGAAAAAGCGTTTCCTGGCTCTTCAGACAACCACGCACTCTCTAAGCAATGTCCGCATTTTGATTCCTGAACTATATTTAGTTTATATAGGTGATATCTAAGGCTGCAGGGACCGGTGAGGAAGCCGGAAAGCCTTCTGATATCGTCCCTTTTGTGGTTGAGAATATTTCTCGTGGTTTTGTTCAGGTGTCGGATGGCCCTTTTAGCCTGTCTAAGTCCCTGGAAGTTATTTCAGTACGATAAGAAGTTCCGTTTTTTCCCATCTGCCTAGACTCTTTCTAAACGCAGACGTAGGGATACCGCAGAAGGGTTCAGCACCCACATATGTATCTTTCTGAAGAACGTTTTCTGGTAAGTTGGTCTGTAATTTTATTGCCTACAACGCCTCTGTGTCCTGGTTCCCACCAGAGCTTGACTTTATTCCGCTTTGACAGCATTGAAGCAGCCTGCTGTCCGACTTAGTCCAACAAGGCAGAGTGGGTTTAAAATCACTTGTCAGCTCCTAGCGCAGGTGGAGGAGAAGAGAAACCGCGCAACTAGCTGACAAGTGATTCGTAACGGACTCTAACAGTTCTTACCCTGGGCAAAAGATAATTTTTGCATAGGAAACTTGAGGTTGAAAAAAATCCAATTCACCACATTTTCGATTGGATTACCCAATGCAACCATGTATCTCCTTTGAGCTGTTCGTTGTTTTTTTGTTGCCAGTTGATCTTAGTGTCATGACATATTTCTAAACTTTTTACCATTTCCCAACAGCAGCCACACTTTGTTCACAAATTATATTATCAAAACTTAAATCAAACCCAGATAAGCATCAAAGTCCAATCTCAATAAACCATTACCCTCAAACTCATTAACTTCACTTGCACTCTACTGTCATCCATCACCATGAACAGCGAATGACATACAGGACATGAGTAGTGTAAATACTACTAACAGAAACACGCTCACCATCCTAGTCCAAATCTAATTTCCATAATATTTGACGTTTGTTTGTTGCATTGCATTTGAATCTCTCCAGCTGAATAAACATACAACACTTTTAGTCAGAGAAATAAATGTCCTTTCGCATAAATCTTTGCGAAATTAAATCTCTCCTCGCAATAAATTCATCAAAAGTCAGGCACCAAAATATAAGAGAACTTGTATATACAGAGCTCCAACTAAACCATTGGCGCATGCGCATTCAGGTCTGTGAATGAATTGCCTCCTCCCAGAGGAGCCACCGCAAAACCCTCCCTCCCCACAGCCACACTTGAACAGAGGTGTCAGTGAAAAACTTATTATTAAATAAATACTCTCACAAATGCATTTATAATTCGTTTATCGTGCTAAAATCAACTTTATCACCCAATTCACTGTGATTTCGAATTATTATAGCGCACTCTTGGTGTTGTGGTATGGTTACTGGTTCGGCCATGTGGTATACATATGAATACGGCGGACTGTCGTGTGTGGAGTAGTGGCTAAATCGCGCACGGAATAAGAGGCATATACCGTACCGACTGACAGGAGGCAAAAATAAGAAAACAAAATTGATATTGAGGACTTGGGCGTAAACGCACGCCATGGTTGAATGAAAAACGCAGATTTGCTTATGAAAGACACAAAATTGTGATGGTTGTGCTTTAGAGAGGCTTGAGGAAAACCACGCCGAAAGACTTTGGCTCAGTGAATGGTTTGAAGAGATACCCTATGTGATGTGTTTGTTAGTATGTTGAGCATTTGTGGGACTAGAAGTTTGAAGTTTTCATCACAAAGAATTGTATCTTAACCGATATCAAAATTCAAAGTAACCTTAAAAACAATGCAAAAAGATGTGAATGGTCCTATTGCAATAACAACTGGATGGCTGTGTGATGGTAGGTTGTTAGAAGATTGCTGTGGCAGTCCAACCCGGTATGGGAGTACTACGCACTAAGCAAGTAGAAAAGGTTCTTTGGAAAACTGTCAGCATTTTGGGGATATGTCGACAGCTCATAACAGGCCAGAGCCTAGCTTCTCGCAACCATTCATATTGTGCGTGGTCTATTTTTCGCATGAATGGGAAGGATTTACAGTTTTATTGCCGACTTCGAACGACGCGACGGATTGAGAAGCTTTTTCATGAGAGATTATTCTCTTGCCGGTTTGTATCGCAAAAAAAACGTTTGGTTGCTTTGAGGCTCAAGCCTGGGTCTTTTCGCTTTTCTATCTAACGCTCTAATCCTTAAGCCACGAAGACAAGCTCCTCTCCCTCTCATTACAATCCACGAATAGTAAAAATTAGTGAACATCAGAACCTCCTTTTGCCTTCAGGGCTGTATTTCGTATGTATAAAGGTACACCAAATGGTTGTGTGTGGTGACTTTGACTGACTTAAGGCCTTAGGTAGGTAGGTAGAGGTGACGGTTCAACCATGAACCCAAGTAGCACTAGAATGTGCTTTTTTGTTACCACAACTCGTGTGACCTAGTTGATGCTGTGTGTTGTTGAGGATGTGAGAGAGTCTGTGCCTAGATCCAGCCCGAAAGTGGATTAGATCCCGTATCCCTTTACCCGAGATGTCGTTAAGATTGTCGAAGAATGGTTGGTTCAATGTGCGCAGGCTGACATTTGCAGAGGAAATGGTTGAGAATTTCCTTCCCATTTGCGTTGTCGCAACTGCGGCAGTGGGGGTTGTATAAGATACCTGGTTTGACCGCATCGTCTCCAATTGACCAATTGACTTTCGCCGTGACTCTGGCGATATCTGGGTGGATTTTGTTAAGCAGGTCTGTTGTTCTAATCCTATCAGTCCATCTTTGATCCGTCGGTGTAGATGACCGTGTCGAAGTTCTTCACTACTTCGTCTTTCTGGCACTGAGCTCTGGTAGGAAATCCGGACCAAATAAAAAGCGCAAGACAACCGTCACTCTGTAGCTGGTAAATTCCTTTTTGATTAAGCAACGTCTTTTCGAATTCCAAACGTTCTAGTTTCATTGGCTTTTACTAATTTTGAAACGCATGTTCAAATGCTCTTCCTTGTAGATACTAGATACATAATAATTATTTGCAGTTGTCTATGCCCATGTCGGATGCAATTCCTTAACTATATTACCGCAATTTTCTTAATAACTTGCACACCTCAGTCTCAGTCTCAGTCACTGGCTTCTCTCTTAAATATAATAATAATATAATTTCAATTTGAACGCGATCACATGACCGGTTTATAAAGTCGCGAGCAGGCATCTTTGTAAGCGCAAAATACCAAAGCAGAACACGTCCTCAGATTATGGCACGCATGCCCAGTGCCGCCACAGGCTCAGAAAACGCGACACATCAGGCATGCTCTGCACATTTCAATATCATTAACAGACATTGCGCAGAGCACTTATCGGAACTGTAAGTACCGAAGATGCATGCGGGATGCATAAACGGTCCGCGGACGATATATAAAATGATTGCTTATAAAATATTTTCAATGTTCGGAACTGCGCATCGCACATCGCCATTATTATCAGCAATGTCGTGGCCTTTGCATTAAAGGAGGGCTCCAACAGTAGTTATGAGGCGACCATGAGCCCCTTTGAGTTTTGGGGCCAAAATAAAAACGCTCATCTCTTGACCACGGCCTATAGCTGCCGTAAAATGGAGCCAATGCGAAATTAAAATGGAAATCTCAGCCAATAAAGCTGAAGAAGTTATTTCGGCCATTAATCAACAACGCCATCGACTTCTACTGGCCTGTTGGGCTGTTGCACATAGCCTTTCCTTCGTCCTGTGTGCGCTGCGCACGCTACATCATCAACATCATCTCTCATGAATCTGTTGTGTGTTGTGTCGTTGTCGGTCGACATCAACTTATGATCATCATTATTGTTGGCTGAGCGCATAACACAGCATAAGGCCCGATGTTAGCCCCTCGTTCTGCCCACCACCACAATAATAAAAATCCCAAACAATCTTTATGTATATTTTGCGCGGAATCGGAGAACACAGAGATCCCAGCGAATCACACGGCAGACAATAACAGCAAAAAAAAAACAAGAACTTCACCGAGTATCGCGCATAAAATCCACCACAATCGGCGTTTGTATATGTCCGTCCGCTGAGATGGTCATCCTTTGGGATGCAACAAGGCTCATATGGCCGACCGACCGGTCGACGACGAGACATCGATGGATGGGAGTTGGCCGACCGGCTGGCCTGTAGGATGTTGCGCTAAAGTCAAAAGATGTGTTGCTACATTATTACACGGGCTTTGTTTTTATGAAAATGTGCGCACTACAATGAAAGGTACACGGTACCGAAATGATTTTCGGCTTAGGATCCTGCGAGCACCTTTATTTGTGATCTTTTTCTTTCCCTCGAATGGGTGTAGCTCTACTCAGGTGGGAGAAGAAGGAGGATCACTTTGGGAAGTGATATTGAATATTCTTGAGAATGGAATTGTGTGGACAGATGGTTTGTAACATACCGACACAGGGGAGGAAACTGTTTTTAATAATAATCCGAACACTTTACCAAAGCTATTAGTATGTTGAGAATGCACACCTTAAGTAAAATTGCGTGTGCAATAAATTCCATTCACTAGTGAGAAGTGTTTTAAAGACACAATTTAGGTTAAGAGTCAAGCCACTCATGTAAATTTTATATTCACTCATGTCGCTTTAACGGACATAGATCCGCCATATTGGAATGGAACATGGTCACTCTTAGCATACATGTAAGTATTTGGCATACCCAGAAGCAGGGTTCATTTGAACAGATGCAGTCTGTCTGAGTTAAAAAGACTTATGAAATGGTTGACAGTCGGAAACAGACCGAAGAATTAAGTAAAAGTTTGTCCTGAATCGTGTTACACTTAAATTTTGATGAAGAAGACTTGAACACATCCAGTCAGCTGAGGATTGATGTAGCTATAGGGATACATAGTCTTCGACATTGGAAACTTAGTATTATTGAATTCTTTTTTTGCAGAGAATCATGGTTTTGGCTAACAATTGATCTCCATGCAAAGCTATGTCCTACTAAGTAAGAGTATCTTTGGCCTCCCTACGTATGACCTTTACGATGCACGAAGTTTGATGTCCACACCTTCGTCTCGTTGTGGCAATGCTACCTCACTTCTTGTCAATTCGTCAGCGAATTCATTTCTTTCTACATCGCACAGTCAAACGCGGCTCTGCACACATAACGCCTTAATAATTGGGTGGCAATTCTTGACTGTTTCAGAACTAATGACCCTCCATTCCAGGGGTTTTAGAAAGCCCTGACTGTCCTCCTTTTCAAGGAACATTGCTTCATAAGGCTTGATATGCCTGGGTCTGACATCATAATGTATCATGGCTTCAGCCATTCAGATTCCAGTTTAGCTTCCTATTTCCCATGATCCGACAGGGACAGCTCCACTTCCTCAAGTTTAGACAGATTGAAGGGAGGTACATAACACATTTCGGAAAGAAATGGCATTTAAAGTCACAATTCCCCCGCGGGACAACTGGTATAGATTCCATAAATCCGTCAACAAACAAATTCACATCTATACAGATGGCTCTAAAACCAACGAAGGGCTGTGACATCCACTCACACAAACTTAACATTAACCAGGCGATCCGCCTCCCTGATCACTGTAGTGCTTTCCAAGCGGAAATAATGGCGATAAAGGAAGCTTTATCATGGCTGAAGTGGAACATTGTATCCACCAAGGATATCAGTATCTTCAGCGACAGCCAAGCAGCTTTGAAATCCCTATCAAATGTCACTAACAACTCTCTGACGGTCCTCGACTGCTTTTGTTGGGTTCCTGGACACAGTGACATGGTACGACCCAAGTGATTCCTTCTCATACCAAGACCTGAGTATACAGTACAGTGAAACTAGTTATCACAAACAATATAACTAGAGAAATTAACTCGAGGTGGAAAGGCGGTCATACGTGTCATTCCACCAGACTTATTTGGCCTTGACGACCATAAGTCAATGGAGATTATTACTCTCAACAGAACACAAATCCGCACCATTATTGGTGTCATCACAGGCCATTGGCTACTACGACAACACGCCAGAAGATTAGTGGCTTTCTTCAATGATTTCTGCAGAAGCTGTAGGGATGAGGAGGAGGAGGAAAGCACCACTCTTTTTCTCTGCCATTGCTTAGCGCTTTCCCACAGCAGAAGAAGATTTCTTGTGCACTATCATTTCAATGACAACAGTGATTTAAGTCAAATCCCTCTTAGGAAGATCCTCTCATTTATCAACAACTCTAAATGGTTTAACAGGTAAAATTATTCTACAGAGAATTCTGTAGGCATCACAACAGGCTCTAAGCCTAAGTTCGTTCCATGGGACGCCTATCTACCTAACCTAACCTAATAGAAGAATAGTTTCGTTTTAATATAAACCATTGTAGGCCTCTGGTGGCTGAAACTGGTAAGCTTGCTAAAGCCAGGCAGCGCACCCTCGGAAAACCCTTTTTTAAGGAACTATCTGAGATTTCTAACATCAAATTCTGCAACATTATCAATTTTCTTAACTCCACAGGATGGATCTGAAAAACTACACTCTTAGCTACGCCCATCAACACCCAGGTCACTTGAGTTGTGGTATCAAAACGGCGCATCCGCGCTACTTGTGTCTCTGGCAAGCTTACCAGTTTCAGCCACTTCTACCTACCCACCTACCTAGGCCTGTCCTAAAAGAGGTTTACAAAATTCGAGTAAATGAGTACTTTCAAGTCCTCCATGATCTAGCTCCAAAATCATTCGTTTTGGCTCGATTGGCTTCACAGTCCTTAGCTAAATTACTGATGGTTGACCTGTTCCTTGTAACAAAAATTTTACGTAACCACTTTTTCAACTTCATGGCACATTTGATGGTGAATCCACCCTCTTCATTATTGAAAGCACCTATACCTACTAAATCAAACTCATTGTCCTCCACTAAGTCGTGCAGAGCAGCTTCTACCGATGTGCCTGTGATTTACATAACATACACATGCATATGGCTTATACCAAAATGAAAGTCTCAAGCTGAACATAATCGAGAAGATGTAGTTAACAAAAACTGTCAAAATTTCGTTAGGCTTTGCACATAAAATTAAATGCTTACAGGGAAGTGTTTAGGTTTTCATACTTTAATTAAAGTTCTCCCAGTGATTGCACTGAGCCCTATGCAGTAAATAGTATTTTATGTCTGCTACACTGTACCTTAAGAATAAAGGAAGAAGACAGTCCATTCAGACATGTTGTGAAGACAATATAAAAAGACGAAAAATTACATCTTAATGGTTGCTTCTTTATTCATCAATAAAAAGTGATTAGTGATGCCCTTGCTGACTACTCCTAGCTAATTACAATACTGTACAGTAATAAAGAACCATAGGAACACAAAACTTCATTCCCCTTAAGTACCCACTGATATACTTTCCAACTACCACTCATTAAAGACCATACAAACCAAGATGCTCATTATTTCCACTGATATCTAAAAATAAATATGCAAAAACCAGTCGCAGTCGTAGTAGGGTCCTTAAAACTTTTTCCAAAATGAAGATATGCAGATCAAAACAAATGTTAAACCCGGCACCAGAGTCATAGTAAAAATTACGATGAGCATTAACGACATTAAAATAACCCATAAAGAAAAGTTAAGGCTCCCAAGGCGCATATACTCGTACAATAGATACGAATAGGTAAGTGTACATGGAAGCTGAACATAGAAGCTGTAACAACAGCAGCGGAAGCCTATCGTTGGAACATTTGTGGAACAAAACGTGTCTAATTCCAGCACAGAAACGCTCACCTATCACAAAATGAGGATCCGCGAACCAGGGAGCGCTGTACAACCACAAAAAAAGGTGCACCCTCCATTTGGGTGAATATAATGTGCGCTTGCGCACGTTCATATGTACGAGATGGGTTTTTTTTTTTTTCTTTATCCCCTGCTGACGACTTCTTGGCCAAAGATTCAATTGTTAGACCCGTGAAAGAAACAATGGTGTACGGGGGGAGTTGTGCGCCACAAAGTGGCGACATGCAAGAATACAGAGAACACAAAGTGGAATCCTTTTAAACAGATAAGGAACCGAGCCGAGTTAATGGTAACAAATGAATGCGACTAAATGGTGTATGAAGATATCGAAACGCGAGACACACTGTAGGAGGAGGCTGGCATATTGGTTGTGTGGGCATTTGAGACAGTGCTGGCGAACAGGAATGGGGAAATCCATGGATGCTGCCGCCACCACCATCGCTTATTCTGTGCAACAATATTGGTATCAATTGTTGTCATCATTTTTGGTTAAGAAGTTTGTTTTATAGACGGGATTGTCCTTTTGTTCTAAGGATGTATAATGTACATACAGATATGAACATGAGAATGATGTTCTATGGGAAAGTCGTCTAGAAACCAATAAGTAATGGAGCTATCGTATTGTTACAGCTTTTTAAGGACGAATCGGAAATAGTAGTAAATTTGTATTTAAGAGCGGATTTATTCAAATATTTATAATTGTCCATCGATATGTGTTTAGGCTTCTGTAAAAGTAAGTTTGGGAAGGTCATATCCAACTATGGCACTGTCAAATCAAATATTCGGCACGACAGCTCATCGAGGACCATGAAATAGCTTTTCGCAACCTTTTATGTTGTGCGTGCTATATCTTTTGTCAACTCTGAACGACAGATTATACTCTCAGAGGTTTGTCATTGCCTGGCGAGGATAATGCAGCGAAATTCCACATAAACAAAGGCCAATTCGTCACATTCATTATCCTTAGTTCTCGAGAAGATAGCGAAATTCGGGATCCTGTGATCTAATTTTGAAATTCTTCATCAGAATTGTTTCAAAAACTACACCGGCTTTCGGCAAGGAAATGCTAAAATAGGTATTACATGGGGAAGTTGTCACCATGGAAGATGTTGTCTACAGTAAATCCGTCTAGCTCCGGGGATAGACAGAAGACGTTGCAATCTTTTTGAGTTCCTAGTGAGAAGTCTTAGATGTTTATCTACATACATACAGCATATAACAATCAAAGAACCATCTCTCAGTTACAAAGTAACTCGATGTTCTTTTTCATTCTTACTGTCACCTTAGAAACCAGGTCGTATCTAGAATTAGAGCCTCAAAATCGGTGTTTTATGTTAACAAGCTGAGTCAGTCCACTTCCACCTGTAATGTCTGGAAAACTATTCGAGAACTCGGAGTAGGGAAAGAAAATCCAAAAATCCCCGACGACATTGACTGCAATCATCTTAATAAAAATTTCGTTTCGATACCGACTTCTGTCCCTATTATCAACAGCGCTAGTCAATTTGTACCTCACCCACTCAGTTCGATTGCGACGAAGATGTTGTTGAAGCACTGCTGTCAATAAAATCACACGCTATTGGTGTTGACAAAGTTGATCCGAGGTTTATTAAACTTGTACTTCCACATATCCTGCCGCTCATAACACATCTTTTCAATAATATCATAACTACATCTGAGTTCCCGTCTAGGTGGAAAAAAGCCAAGATTATTCCGATCCCGCAAAAAACGAATGGAAACGTAAAAGACTATAGACCCATAGCAATTCTGCCGTTCCTTAGCAAGGCATTTGAAAAAGCAATTCATAAACAAATCCAAAACTTTCTTATCGAAAGAAAATTCCTGAGCACTTGCCAATCTGGTTTTCACACACACAGTTGCAAAACTGCCCTGCTCTTTGTAGTAGATGAAATACGAAAGTCTATGGATTTGAATTATGCTACGTTTTTAACGCTGTTGGACTTTTCCAAGGCATTCGACACGGTTAATCACAAACTACTATGTCAAAAGCTACAAGATATGTTCAAGTTTTCGAAACAATCCTCAAAGCTCATCTTTTCTTATCTCACGAAACGACAGCAGTGTGTTGTTGCTAACAACCGCTGTTCAAATTTCTTAGAACTTTCTAACGGCGTACCTCAGGGTTCAATCCTTGGTCCGATTCTCTTTTCTCTATACGTTAATGAACTTCCTGCATTAGTCCGCTATTGCACGGTGCATATGTACGCTGATGACGTTCAGCTCATTCTGAGTGCGCCGATTAGCCATCTAGGTGAGGCTGGAGCTAAAATCAATGACGATCTGTCAACTTTACTCGACTGGTCAAAAAAATATTGTCTATGTTTAAATTCGGCAAAATCTAAGGTGCTTGCCATTCACAAGAAAACTCCAGACCTATCAGCATACCCGCAAATTACACTGGGACCTGATATAATACCCTATGTTGCCAGCGCCAGGAATCTTGGCCTTGTATTCAACTTCACTCTCACCTGGAATGAGGATATTAGCGCCTCACTCGGCGCCGTCTATAGCGGGCTCCGAGGACTTTGGACTGCACAAAAATTCACACCAATAGCGGTCAGGATAATGCTGTCTAAAACGCTGCTGTTACCAATTATGTTATATGGATGCGAAGTCTATTGCAATGCTGACTATAACTGTAAAAGAAAACTAATCGTTGCTTACAACATTGCACGATATATATACAACCTTCGAAGATACGATCACATCTCTGCTTACTCAAAACGAATATTCAGCTGCTCTTTTCTGAACCTATTAAAATATCGTTCATTATCCTGTTTGCACAACATCATACAGACTCGTCAACCTGAGTATCTCTACAACAGGATAGAATTCTTTCAATCTCGGCGGACTTCTGCCCTAATTCAACCAAGATATACTTGTTTAACATTAGAGCGGCAGTTTTTCGTTCATCCTACTCGCCTGTGGAACTCCCTACCAATTGAGCTCAGAAGAGTCAGGAACACAGTACGATTTAAATCCCGTCTTCTCGAATACCTGGCCAGAGACTAAAAACTTATCATTTTCTTTATGAATTTCATGTTATATAGTTCGTTACTTGCATTAATTTTTTGTTTTTAATTTTCAAGAAGAAACATACATTGTACTTAATTTTTAAGGCTCGCCCTACTTACAAGATAAATTATCTTAAAGGGCAAGCATCTTTGATTAAATAAATACAAATACAAATACAAGTAACCATGAGCTTACACCTACCGTGGTTTACAAATAAACTATTCGAATGAAAGCCTAATGGAAACTCCTCTCCGGTCTTTCCCTTAAGTATTGGCAAAGGTCCTCGGACAAATGTTTCCTTTTTTCCTTCTTTTCTTTTTCTTTGTCCGTCTGTTGTCAATTCATGGTATAAAGGAACTTTCTTCCTTAGCTAGATTAAATGGCACGACATTTTGTGTACTGGGCAGGTGGTACAAGGTGGGGTGAGCAAGAACTACCCCGACTGACAAGCTGAGCCGAGCAACGACAAGCGTGCCGCCGTCTTCGTCACCTGTACCGAAGTTGTCTCCGGGGCTCTACCCTCGCTTACAACAAAACAACTCGATCCTGTCAAAAATCGTAAAAACGACAACAAATTAGCTAAGAAAATCCTCGAATCGCGAACGCCCGAATTTTACACATTAGGTACGACAAAATACACAGCGATGTCAACCCACTCCAAAGAGTTCAAAAAAATCGGATTTAGATGGCCGGGGCTATACAGTGATCTGCTGATACCAGCGATAGGGGTTGGAAAATCTTCGAATCATCCACAAGAGGACACACCAGTAGATGAAATCTTTGCTTTAGGTGGCGCGCACAAGCACAAGGGGACCTAAGCCAGCTAAGAGTCCTTAACTATAGGTAGTAAGCTACGGATCGTGCTAACTGGAGAAGGTCCCAATTCGTCCAGAACTTTTAATCCCAGAAATAGGTTCATCTGGCTGTCAATACATTGTTTTATCTTTTCGCAGCATCTTTATGGTAAGAATTATATCAACACATCCGTCATCAGATGAAATATCCACTTTTCACACACAGTTTTCTTCGGTACATAAATGCATACACACATACATGTGCTGAACCACTCTAATAAGATGTCAATCTCATCTCTATATCCAATCCTCAGCCTACAAACTTAACGATTGTAAAGTAAAAATTTGACATTTCCTTTCATCTGCATTACATTTCCCACGGAATTTCTCTTTAAAACGCAAATGCGATGGTTTCTTTGCTCCACCTCATCCCCTCGCCCCAACCATGCCAAGAAACCACACTTCAGCCAGTCGATAACTCCATGGGGACCCATGTCACTATTATTCCGATACATATTCATTAATTGAAATACATTTGCAAATGGTGAATATTTATGCACGCAGAAAAAGAAAAATGAAAAAAAAAATAAGAAGAAGAAGAAGACGAAGAGGCTGGAACAGTTCAAGGAAAACTGCAAAACAGCCACTCAATGCTCCATCCAGTGGATGGAAGAGGTGGAAAAAGTTTTAGAAAACTCGACAACGTCATTGTTTCATGCGCAGATAAATATTTTATTCGAGACTGGATTTTTGTAAATTATTTCCTCGATCGAGTACATTTATCTGAATTAATGAGAACCGGAGGAGCGAAACGTCTTTTTACAATCGAAAGACACAATGAACCAATCGTCCAATGTCGGGAGCACAAAAGTACCAGTACCAGACGATAGCGGATGGGACGGTTTTGACTTCAATCATATCGTCAGGCATTTTGATGTTACCACATGCACAGTCTTGACATGATTACAATCGATTGCGGGAGAGCGACTGATTAGATTGATGGAAGTGTGTGTGGATAAAAGTTGTCTACTCAAACCGGGACTAATAAAATATTTTAAGAAAGGAGCCTATCAAGTCTTCACAAATGAGTCTGATTGATGGGAAGTTCATCAGCGGCTGGCATCACCGGATGACTAGTAACATAAAGTTATCTATTTAATGATCGACGAGGTCTAAGTTGTATGGACCTACTTGTCTTTTGTGGGTGGTCGCTATACTACTTGTTAACTTGAGTGGATGTTCGCCTTGTAGATATACTATTTGAATGCGATTGAAATTTTAAATTAAAAAATTTGAGGTCACTCCACGATTGGACGTAGTAGCATTGTTGCGAAAGCTGCTAGGTACTAGTTTGGGGGGAGACTGCTGGTGCTTTAATTTATTCAACCACCCCTTCTTTATAATCTTTTGAGTCACTTATAGATGCCCGTTGTTTCAGCGATAGAATAACAGGAAGTTGCAAGTTTCGCTTCAAAATCTTATCAATTCTCTTATTCTGCATCTACTTATGTATCTCCCCCTTCACGGGAAAATTATGTATATCCTCAACTTCATCTTCATGTAAATATGGTCGTGGCCATCTCGTGGCTTCAAAAAAAAAACAAAAACCCATCCATGCACAGTCAACCATTTCTCTGCCAAGCGGATGAATTAGTACTTGTGTGCTCCTCCTCCTATTGACTGAAAGAGCCGTGTACTTGCGCAGGTTTCCAATCCCAGTCATCATCATCGTCATCACATAAAAGATCCAAAAGAAACGAAAAAAAGAAGACTTGGATCCCCTTTGTGCTCAACAGCACTAAGCAATCGGGAATCTCATACCAAAAGAAGAAGAGGAGGGTGACCAGATAAGTTGGAGGACTGCCTGAAACTGATTGTGAATGGCAAACAAAGCCGCGATATTCATTATTCAGCTGTCATCTTCGATTCCATGGTTATGAGGATTTATGAGTTAGTCGTGTCGGTTACCTGTTTTTCATAATGGCGCGGTCCCGCTGTTATTTTATGTGGGGTTTTTCATCTTAAGGTGGAGAATTGAATATCTTTTACCTGTGATATGAAATGGCAGATGAGATGCTGCACTCCGATTGGCTCTTCGAATATTTTTATTGAAATCATATTCGATTTGGTGAAGCATCACCTATGTTTTGTTTCGTTTATAAGCCTCCGAACTTCGATCACCTATTATTGTTTAGAAAGAGGACAATCAGGCAGTTATTGAGGTTATGTTGTCAATATTGTCAAAATCAACAAAAGCTAAGAGAAGTTCGAAACTAGATCCTTTGCAAGGACCCCGATTAGCGCTTTATACAAAGATGCAGAAACCGTAGGCTGTATGCGATGGGATCATTTAGATGGACTTGGAATAGAAAAGTTAAGGAAAGTGGGCTAACAAATGGAAAAGGACCTTCTGATTCATGGTGATGCCTATGGTGGTCTAGTTCTCGTTCTAGCAGATCCCATGAACCTATAAACAAGCAAATCCGAGGTGTTGATGAACTTATTCAAAATATTCATTATCATGTCTTAAAGTTCTTCACGTCCTTTAAAAGAATGCCTTCTTAGGATTTTTAATCTTGATTGGCAGAGTCCTTGCTCCTTTGTATTGCAAACAAAGTGTGGAGTGTCCTCATGCGCTTCTCTATCACAAACAAACTTTGATTCTTTCGGTTCTTTGCTTCTTCTAAACTAGCCATAGTTTCCTTGCTATAGCACAAAAGCGTATTCCGTCCGTCGTTTGCTGGAGACAAGTTTTATTCGTTAGCAGTCACCAGAGGGCCTATAAGCCACAGAACGTCTAGAGTTACCCTACACTGACTACTGTAGAAGCTGCAGCAACAAGAACAGGAAGGGGAAATAAAATGCTAAGAATGAGGAGAATGTCACCAATAGTGCGGTAAGGCTCACTTATTTATTTATGTTTTTCTAGACGCGACGGACCAGATCCCAAATGTACTTTGATAAGCCTTACGACGCATCGTATCCCAAAAATTGCAACGAATAACGTACAATAAAACTACGGTTTACACTGACAAATCCAAAGCCATAGACGCCACAAGCTCTACAGTCTCTTAAATTACCGAATGGAAGCAGAGGAGCTGGCCACACTCAAAGCGGCGACAATACCGGATATAGAATCGGTATCCAACAAGGACATCGCCATTGACATCGATAGTCAAGCCTCAGGTAAGACTTTACTGGTTGCCTGGTCACTGAACTAGAATGGAATGGCGTTCAACATGTACTGAACGATGAACAAGTGGAAGTGTGTAAAGGACTATCATAAAAGAATAGGTCACCAAATTGGTGAGTCAGATCTGGTCGAGCATCGGAAGTTATAGCATATTTTAAGCTTTACGGCATAGTTTGGATATAAAAAGAACCCAGGCTGTCCTTAAGATAATGAGAAATAAGGTTAGGCTGTCGAGGATACGAGTTCTGTCAGGAAACTGTCTTCTGCGGAAACACGCCGAAAGGCTAGGCATTACACAGACCCGGATTTGTTCAGATCCTGCAAGGAAATCTTCGTCACTGATGATCACACACACATACAATGTGAATGCCCACGTATATCTGATGCTAAACCTAAACACTTAAAGGCAATTACTTACCAGTTACTTGGAGAAAATGATCAAATTCGGTACGGAAATTAGATCCTTTGTGGAAAGTGATTAACTATCTCTCTTTCCGGTTAATGTTTATGGGTAAAATGGAACCTAATTTGACAGACACTAGATCATCCGACGCATACAAATTCGACAGTTGACAAGATTTTCTGTCTTAAAAAAGTCCTGGATTTCTACATAAAAGAGCACCCTCTTCTCTCAGCTCTATAAATATAAAGCTACCTTTTCCTGTCATTGCTGCCAACATTAAATGCAAATACAACATTTAAATTAAAAATAATTTGGGTACATTTGTCACAATATTCCTACACTTCCACATAAGCATGTACACATAGACCCATGCAAGTTGAAATTAAAACGGAAATGCAAAATTTTATAACTCAACACCATAAAATAATCCCATTCATCGAATTTACAGACTAGTCCCACCATAAACTACCAATAACCTCACCACAGAGGCAATACCAACAACAAAAAAAAAAAGAGTTAAATAAAATTATAAAAGCCCCGACCACCCAAAATGCTATTTGCATTAGAAATGTAAATTTTCCGGCCATCATTAGAGACGTAATAATTATTTTAATTGGGTTCCCAAAATGCAGCATTGCGTTTATGTAAATTAATGCGGTTGGGTTGTATTAATATTTATAAATTTCACCGCTCCAGCTCACAGGACGGTGGATTGGACACATCCGTGCACTCACACGATCGCAGCGTACTCCCGACTCGTGGATAAAATAATATTGAATTTAAAATTTAGGCGGGCTTAGAGACCGCTTGTGATTGTGAATTTATCGTTGATTAAAAATTCCTCTACGCGTTGCAACTTGTAATTACAATTCACCTGAATTAAAGTTGCCAACCATGGCCGAGGGGAATAGTGAAAGATGAGAGCGAATAAAAGTTAATCGTTGTGGATAGACGCCATTTGTGACGCATCCTTATGCTGATGCCACTAACCAACTCTGTATAGGATTTGTTACAAGCTGTGCGCAGTCTGTGCGCATTAATGTACAACCGTCTTGCGGACATGGACGTTGTGCATTGCCTCGACCCGAATGGCCTCCCGGTGTGTTCCTGAAAAAAAAAAGAAGGTCTGCGCATACTGGAGGTATGACATGAACAATTTGCATTTCCAACATGGGGATTGGTTATTAGCGAGATTTATGGATATCATATTTGTACCGGTGTGTGTTCTATATCTATACAACGCACGACGACGACGACGACGGTGGATGAAGCTTGCTTCAAATGCCAGCAAGGAGATGGAATAGGCGCAGGCTTTATGTAGAAAATCCGGTTGTGTATTCGAAACAGGAAATTTGAGGAAAGGGCAGTTTTTAAAATGGGCGCAAGGCGCATGAACGGGAATAGAATGGATATGAATGGCATTGGTCTAGGATTTGATAATATTTATTCAAATTGTTGATACCTACCGAATTCGATTCTTTGTTGCAATGTGCAGGTGCATAGTTACGCATTAAGGTAGGTGGAGGTATTTTCTCTGATAGGCTTTATGTCAGTCTCTCTTTCCGTCTTTCGAATTTTTGTAGCGTATTCCAGGCAGAAATATTGGCGATTAAAGAAGTATTATCTTGTGCCAGATTTCTGTCAGATATCCGTATCTTTTTGGACAGTCAAGCAGGAATCAGATTCTTGGAATCATTTTCTCTTAATTAGTTAGTAGCTCTAGATTACCCATCATCTCTAATAGACATGACAAATTTAAGCTAGGTTGGATGCTGTTTACCAGGACCCTGTTCCATGGTTTTCCAACGTTTTTTTTTTTATAATTCACTTGCGCTAAAGGCGTTATGAATACCCTTATGATACTTTTCACACAGCGCTTGTGTTGGTGTAGTTATTTTGAAACTTAGGTGGTATAAGGTTTTAATCTTTTTGCTCCGATGGTGGTGTCCAGCAACGTTTCTTTGTCAGTTTAGAGGTTGTGGTCAATTGATTTAGTGATGTTGCATGATGAAGCATCTGAATATCTTCAATCTTTTCGATCCTTTTGTAAATATTTACATATGTCTTTTAGTTTTTCATCACCTCTACGTTTTTTCAATCAGCTCTGGTTGGAGTACGCACAGCTATCAATCTATGGATGCGGTAGTATCATATATGGAAAGTTTCATAACGAATCAAGGTCTTTGGAGTGGCTCTTTAAGTCCTACTCTCAAGTAAGATTATTTTTGAGATTTAAAGGACAAAACTGTTATTATAACCAAGCATTCACTAGGCTCGCTTACAACATTCCAGTAAAGACCTACAATTTGACGATCAAATGAGTACTATAAAACTCTACAATGAACTCTCCAAAACGAAGCAACGCCCGCATATTTTTCTCTGACACGCTTGCGGTTGCATCCGTTTGCATTGTATGATTTGTTAGCGTGTGAAATAAATTTACTTCGATTACAATTCAAAAAACGCACCACGAAATGGATTCATGTTTGCTACACAAGACAGTGTGCATGTGTTCCGTATATGCCACAATTTCGGTACAACATCGTGCCCTATTGTTCTGCTCTCCAAATGAATGTCACGATATCCATATGCAGACTCCTCCTGAAATGGGAAGCCATTTGAACAATCGGCGCTAGTAGGCTTTTCTAGCCAGCAGATCAAAGAGGGATTTGCAAAAACTATTCTCCATGAGCCCGAATGTCCATCGATTAGGACCAAATTTAACTGTAGCTTCTTGTTCGCAATACAACAGGGGGGAGTTAGGCGGTACAAGTAGAATTGCCAAACAGTGCGTGCATGTGCATTCTTCCAAATGTTAGATTGGATATGGACTCCTCTTCCCAGCCAGCGGCAGAGATGACATGGCCTCTTAATTTTCACAACCGCCGCAATAAACATTGCGAAATAGTACACGCGCTTTTTGTGTTCATGTATGCATTGGATTGGAGGATGTGAGAATGCAACTATAACTGCTGCAAGAAGGACATTTAGATATTACAGCAATATCTATGCATAAACAACGTAGGAGCATATCTACTGGTCGCGGCGGTGGTAGAGGTCTCCGAAAAGGGATTAAGCCGAACAGTAGCGCGCATTTGTCTTCTTTTTTTTTTGGTTGCTGATTCTTTAGCTCTGTAGTGCTCTATGTTGTTGGTCCCCATGTCCAGAGAGAGAGGGAGAGTGGTTTGTAGGGCGGTAGTCTCCTCGATGTAGTTCGGTCTGTTCCTAATGCATTCACCTAATGTTGATGGTAGTGTAACTTATGTTATCCCAATGGAGTTGGTTGTTTTGCTTTGCATGGCTTTGCAATGGCATGGGTCCGGTTTTTTAGGCTTTTTTTCTTTTCAAGTGAGAAAATTTATGAGCTTTGGTTGTTAGTGAATAAATTCACTGCTTACATCGGAAAGTTTGTAGTAGAAAATGTTGAAAAAAAAAAGGATTAAATGTTGTTTCCATAGAGTGGTCGAAGAACAAAGTTCAATCGATTTTTCATGAGAACTTAGGCAAACTAAATAGTGCCGACGTTGCTCTTTGAAAAGATAGGCCATTGAACATAGCTATAAACTATGTGACTCCATCTACAGTACATTCTTTACGATGCAGTGAACTCTTTATAATGCCAGAAGGATACGCAAATTTACTTCACCTTGTACAAACAACTATATATGCTAAGTTTTCGATGATGAAACAGCGCGTAAAGACACGAGGAGGCCTGCTCACTTCTTGCTTCAAATGACACTTTGTTGCAACAATCCTTCAAATCAACAATTTCTTAACCAACAACCGGATCTATCCAAAACCCTCACGATCCTCGTTTGACGTCTAACCTGACAATCTCTCACACAAAAATCTTCCTGCTCTAGATTCGAACTCTAGAAATCATCCTTTCAGCTTCAACCAAACACTTTCAAATCATGTGTCATCTGCAAAACGAGAAATTTGCAATTTGTTAAAAACGTTCTTGTTTTCTCACTTTTTCGAGTAATTTCCCTCGCACGCTTCACGAGGTGTTCACGATGATTAGCCTAAACGAACAGCCCCGGCGAGGATAACAACGCGACAAAGACGACAACAACAACGACAATCACGTCTTTGTGCTTGAAGGTAGAGCCTCATCTATCCCAATATAATAGAACGGAAAAACGTCGTTGCACTTGTGTCACGACATTTACTCCAATAGCCCAATCTCCAGCTGAAGATCATCATCGTCATCAGCTGCATCAAGGAGTTAACGTTGTTCGTCGCCGCTTGGTATCTTTCTGAAGTTCCTTTCGGCTTTGTGAAGTAAACCGCCATTCGTGATCTCAAATCACTGATATGTGTATTGGTGTGCCAAAATGGCAGTCCAGTCCAGATAGTACCGAGACACATCCAAGAAAACCCCTAACTAACAACCTCTGCTAGTAGGTGAGAAAAATATTGTTGACTCTGTGTCTATCGAGTGTCAAGTCACCACCAACCATGGTGGTACACCAAATTGACACTTTGAAGGTTGCATCTTACCCAATGGCAAGCGCTATCCTTTGCATGCACTCGCATCTATTTGAATCATTTGGATCTTGGCCAATACAATAATAAAATAGAGTTCCGCTCAACTTTCTGCATCTGCATCATTTTTCTTATAAGTTAATTGTCGCCAAGGCGTGACGTGCCATTTTTTTTTACATTTTTGAGTGTGTGTTGTGTGTGCGCGACTTTCAATTGTAAAATTGTCCGACATAACGGTCTGGCGAGATAAATTAAATTCGGGACTCTTTTATTTATTCACATTTTGGACGTGATGTGAAAGTGCTCTTAATGATCAAATTAATACGCTGCTAGGACGCTCTAAAGAGCTCCATTAATTATTTTTTGTAAAATAAAATGAAATTTTCTGTCAGAAATTTGATTAAGTGACTTTTATTAGACCGGGAATGTACATTGGAATACTTTTACTCGTGTCTGTCTCTTTTTTTTCGGAAAAGTGCTTCTGGGGAATTGGTCGTCACAGTTGTGTCAGACTTATTTGTAATCGGTGTTGTCATAAAAAAGGACAAGGCATACTTGTACAAATGCCCACGTTGCTTTGAAGTCTAGCAACTGGTGGCCGGTCATAGAAAAGCGATGACAGTGTGCCAACATTTTTTCTTTTTTTGAACTTGAAAACGTTAATGCGAGGTCATTTTAGCGTCAGGAGACTGCGCGAAATATGTACATTACAAGGAGGTTGCTGTTCCCTCTTCTATGGAATCTAGTTCTTAACGAATTATTGTGTACTTCAGAAGCGAAGTAAGACGTGGCTGCGTACAAGAATAATGTTGCCATTTCAGTGTACGTACCATCAGAAACTTTTAGCTCCCAGCTGATCTTTTGGACAAACAGAGGGCTCCTTTTCTACAAAATATACCCACCTCTGAGTTTTTCAGAGAAGCGGATTGAAAAGCTTTCATGAGAAATTATACTCGCGGTGTCCCGCAAAACACGTCTCTTCTATCCAGAGTGTCTCTGAACAAGATCACTTAAAAACACAGCGTCACGCTCTGGGTGTGTCCTTGATCATTACCTTCTCTTTCAGATTTTAAAAGTAGAAGGCATCCGGTCATGGTATTTGGTGTACAAAATGTCAGTGATGTGGTCCAGAGAAACTTGACGAGGACTAGATAGAATTGTCCAATCACCGTAGCCATTAAATGAATATATATGCAAGCTAGTCTTACTCGATCTCCATCTTAATTTGATCATTAGTGTCTTTAAAATGACTTTGGAGACATTCGCTCATTCCAAAATCGTGCCATTCTTGTAAGATTCTCATCAAAGCTGCGAAATTTAGAATCCGTCACCTTGTTACCCTCGTCTTTCTTACTTAAGGTGACGCTATAGTCCGATTTGGAGCTGGGCTTCAACCAACAAACGTCTTCAGCCAGCTCGACCTTTAGCCGGCTGCCAATTTCACACTCCAAGTTGGTTGAGGTGCCCTTCCACTTCCCTTCGCCGTCCTCGGGGTTGGATTTGAAGATTTTCCAGGCTGGAGCATTCGTGTCCATCCTCTACATGACCCAGCCACCTCAGTCGTTTAAACTTCCAGGTCATCGACTTAATTTGCTGTTGGAGCGGTTCCCACAAAAAATATTCACGAGAAAGGCTCAGGGTCACATACTTACCTCGAAAGCCCCTTTAATGGAGAAATGAAATCCATTTATAGATCATCTTATGGATTAGATTTTAGTAGAGATAGGTCATAACGTTATCATGTTGATAAGGGTCGGGGTCATTATTTTCATAAACGACGGTGTTGTGATACCTTGTGAACAGTTTCTATAGCATTCTTACGACTTCTTCTTCAATGGTTGGCTTTCTGGCTATCCCACCTAGCACAACGTCTTAAATTTACACTTTATATAGAGATTCCCATAAGCTATAAAAACTAAAAAAAAAAAAAATTATGAGATACAAATTCATACATTCATATTTTTATTTAGATTTTTTCGGAATCCCCTAGCCCTAGTTTTTTTTGTTTACTAAAAATACGCAACCGAATGGCATCAGCACAGCATCACCCCCACAGAGTCCCATCTGGTACAACGCGAAAAATATTTCCCGCTTCCTTGAACACAAAACATTTATTCTTAAATGACTCATGAATTCTCAAATTGTGTTAAATATTTTCATCGAAATTAAAACGACATTCTTTGAGAACTCAACATTATCGCCTTTCAAAAATCTTAAGTATTTTCCAAACCGCCAAAGCGTTACGTAGCCAGTGCAGCTCAGCATTCAGCAGATTTGTCACATAATCTGTGCCACCCAAATGTTCAGAAACGCGCATCGTCGCGTGCCTTATGCTCTGTGTTCCGCGTTACTGTTCTGTTTCTCGTTAACAGTGCAGCAACAGATGCGTTCTACTTGGGGCGGAAAAATCAAAAAGATAAAATTCAAATCCAAAGAAATTATTATTTCTAGACCGAGACATCTTTGTCTGGCCGAATTAAAATTAAAATCTGGAAAATCTTTGTCTTTTGCACCCCCAGGCTGCGGGAGACACAACGAAGTTGTATACCATCCAAAGATAAAGTACATATTTTGACAGGAGGAGACCTTCTGAGGCCTGGCACTTTCTCATTTTCCACATAATGCAGTTTTCCCAAGAAATTCAATTTGGCCAAACCATAAGTGGCGGCGGGTTTGTCTTCATATTCAAGGCGACTGGCACTGCCACTGCGACTGGGACGATAAATAATTTTCATAAAGTGTCATACTGCGGCAGGGGAGTGAGGAGAGGTTTTTTTTCCGCAGACGGTGTGCCAATTTGTGCCGTCGAAATCGGTAGGGGGATAGGATGTGAGTTCAAGACGGTGACTGGTCACAAAAGAACATGGAAGGGGGTTCGTTTCCTTTGATTGCGGTGAGGTACATTAATATTTCTCATAATTCATCCAAATGGAGATGTGGTGCAACAAAGATAGTGTTAGGTTGGGATTTGGGGTGTCATTAGAGCACTTATTAGAAGCCGAGTGCAAATGACCTTGCTATCTGCCAACTCCAGTCCCATGGATAAACCATCTGATGGGATGACACTAGAACTTCTGTGGCAGCCAAATTTTAAAGACAACTTTCCTTGCATTCAGGACTGTCTTCAGCTAGAGTCTAAGTAAGAAGTTAAGACGGAAGACTACGAAAGTAAAAAGGGTCTGGTGCTGGTATTTTCGTGGGAAACGACAACATAAGTCTTGACTATTCATTTGGCAAACAAGCACCCGTCTTCCAAGCAAGAACTCTCTGAATTCATTAGCATATTTTAGTCCCAGATCATACCGAGATCTCGGAAAATCAGATCCCCGATAAGATTGCTAGACAAGGCTCTGAGGAAGAAATTTTAGGACCGGAACCTGCCTTATGTCTTCCTGCAGCGTCAGTAATGACTTCCATTGACGATTGGGTCAGTTACGAACACAAATGTGTGGCATAACTCTCCAGGATGCAGGTGGGCTTAAAAAGACATATGCTCCCGGATGTAAAAACTAAGACGTAAGAATTAATTGGCATTATCCCTGTCACTCGGTGGAAAAAATTGTAGACAACTTATTGGCGTTTTAACGAGGCACTACACTTTTGCCAAGCATGTTAATATGTTAGGCTTAAGTCTGCGATGCTTGTGGAAAGTGACGTTACTGCCTTTGCGATGGTGAGTCTTTGGTGCTGATTTGGTAAGTGCTGGTACTCATCATGGAAGTACCTACTTGACTAAGATGTCAAGACTATTTTAAAATGTGTTCGAATGACACCCTAAACTCCGCGTCGTTTATTTCGTTACCTTCTTAAACTACATTAGAGTCGCCATCCATATGCGGATATCTTCTTTGCAGGCGGTGTTCCAATCCAACAGTTTTATGTCCTTCTAATATATTTCCATTTTTTTTTTTCAGTTCTAACGAAGCGCATACACACCGTTGCGTGTATTTATGACACTTGTGCGTAATTAACCAGAGGCGCTAAGTTATCTGTGACGCAGACGATTAGATTCGTGGTAATTAAAATGAGTTCCGAGAATTTAAGGAGGAACGAATGCACCCACTTACAAGGACAACAGTGGTAGGTTGCCAAAAAAGTGCAAGCATAAGTAAAACTTCAAACAATTCGATTGTCTGAGCTCATCATACAAAGATCTTTACCCCCTTTTACGGTGAATTCCTATTGATTCATCCATCGGTTGCTGAGCTAATTGTTTTATCGAGCTATTTGCTTCTATTAAAAAAAAAATCGAGTTTGAAGATTTGCTCTTCTTCTCTAACAGCAACAGCAACAGCAGCAGCAGCTTCACTACTACCTCCACTCTTGTCGGCAAGTTCATCTTTGTGTATCGCGTGGCCTTTGGGTGGTGTTGGCCAGCAGCTCTGCCTAGACCTATGCTCTCCACCAGCCATAGCGGATTGGTGAATTTTCTTTTATCCATCTTTTTTTTTTTTTTTGCCTCATTGCCTCAAGTCATGTATCAGTGGTGCATGCTGCGGCGGTGGATGGTAGTGAACCGATCTCTCTGAATGTAAATCGAATCCGACCTTGCTGGCGCGACCCACCTGCGTTTTGCATTTTCATAGATCCCGCGCGCACTCCACATAGATACACAGAGTTTATTCCTTGTGCTGCTGGTTGGCATTTTTCGTTCGATGTTTGTGTGCGCACTTGAATACTGTTTGGATGCCGTCTTTGGCATGCTGCCGTGTCTAAAGTCTTCTCGGCATGCTGCTGCTGTTGTTGCTGCTGGCAATGGACAAGGGCACACACATCGGATAAGCGAAGCTCGCGATCTGTGGGAGCAAAAGTCAATTTGCAGAGGCTGAATACTGTTTATTATGGTTCCCGATAGCGTCTTACAAATTTTTCCCATGTCTTAATTCATAAAGGAAGCTTTGGCCATACAGTGGCTCTGAAGTGCACAAGAGTGCTGCTCCCACTTCGATTTTGGTTCGTTTTTCGTTTGCGATCAATCTGCAACTCACCGACAATTGCAATGTAGGTACGTATTGTGGCATTGGACTGTAGCCTAAAGTGGTGGCTGCATATTGGTGAGGGAGATACCAACTTGGCATTTGTCTTTCTTTTCCTTTTTTTTTTTTAAATCCCAATTTAATGCAATTTGTAGAAGTTTTAGAATTTGGTACTTGCATGGTCAAGAGTTAGTCTGTATTCAGATGAACTTGGATGTGCTGCCGTTAATGACGATAAAATTGATGAGAAGTTAGGTGGTTGAGCTACGTTAATTATAAGTTACCAACATACCTGTGAGCTTGTGAGGTATTTTAAAGACCTCGATAGTGGTATTAATTAAAAGTTTATCACAAGGGTTATACTGTTGGAGCTCTGTTGTATCCAATTAAATTGAAACTGCAATATATGGTAATCAAATTTAATTTATCAGTGCGCTTCTTTCTAAAACATTTGTTCAATTAAAAGCAAGTAGATCCCTTTTGACTGCCGCGCTGTTAATTTTCTTACGAGTCCTTTGTGTTATGGTGTACAAGTTTGATGTTGGTCTTCAATAAAACTTTACATATATATGAATGGTTCCAAAATCATAGAAGTCTCCTCTATGGAGCCAGACGTTACTAGCCTCGAAGCTGGAATACCGCCAAGCCCAAAGTGCTGAAAGCGATCGTTACTAGATCCGAAACAGTCCAAAGTTACCGCATAATGATTAATGCATTATGTCTAGAACTTTAGATGCTGGATACCTTTAAGTGGGGTAGGTTTGTCATAACAAGACGAAGCTTTGGGAATCAAGCCACCCCTATTTCAAAATGCAGTCAAAGAAGGTCTAACTTAGTAGGGCACTAGGTATTCAAGGCCCGTTATTAAATTAAGACATCGTCCTCTGAGAGAGTACTACATGATACCGGGACTCACAAATACGGTCATACATATGTATATTGATACTATAAGGTCATATGGGCTGGAGGAAATATTCTTTGGGGAGATCAAGTGCTTTGAAGTAAGTCTTTTATTTTTTCAGTACTTTTGAGAGTTCTCGATGGATTGCGATGAGATGTTTTTTTTATGACTGACCTGGCTTCGTTAATTCTTTCAAACCTAATCTAACCCATGAAAGTAGCAAAGTTCCTCCATTTTCACTCCTTACCTCTTACACTTTATGTTTGGTATTATTTAAACTTGCGGACAAACTTAAACTGCATGAATTGACTTATGTTCCCTTAGACACAAGCATAAAGTCCGTATGTTGCATAAATGCCTCGTCGAATATTTGGTCCTGTCTGCGAGGAGGGCGAATAGAGGAGAAGATACAACCGCAAACTCTACGAGCTGTATGAAGATGTGGATGTAGTCCGGAAGACAAAAAATCGTCGACTACACTGGCTCTGACCGTGACGGATGAAAAGTGCCATTAGTTCAGATTCAGACCCCCAAAGGGTCGCTGGCCTGATAGGAGGGTAAGTTGCATAAAAACAAATAGCGCTTAGTACCTCGAATCCGGAACTTAAGGCTTTTTGCATGATTTTCTGACTGCAAGCCGCCATGGTTTCTCATGATGACAAGTTTTGGTGATCTGGCATGGCCAAGCATCCATATTATTGTTTGTGAAAGCTCAGCGGTTTAGGCATTTTAATTCTAAAAAATTGTTGTTTGAACTTTGTTGGTCCTTGTATAAAAACTTTAATCGAAAAAATAGTTTCACTTCTGAATCTGATGGGTTATACGCACGCGGTTAGAGGATAAAAGCTTATCTTACTCAGGGGTGCACAACTTACATAAAAAGAAAAACTTGAAGCAGTCTTGAAATCCGAGAGTATAGCTCTGATCCAAAAAAATGATCTTCAACTGGGTATTTACCTACCTGCTTGACCGACATTGATTTTCTGAAATTTTTTACATCAGTCTTACCAATGCAAGTTCGCCTTTGAAAGTCCAATTCATCAAATTCACACGGATGTACTACATTTCAAAAAGTATTTCAATAAAATGCACATATTAATGTTGTTCATAACTATTTATTTATATTTCTAATTTTTAATTGTAAGACCTAGATTACATAAACATATAGCATAAATACCACTACAAACTAATCTGTGATTCAATATTTATTTTTATTTTTTTTTTTTACAAAACTTAATGCAATTTTTTTCTTCCAGTAAATGCCAACGTATTGCTTAGACATCGTACGATATCTACAGAAAGGATATGTGTTACGCCATTAATCGATTAATTCCATCGTGTTCATCCTTTGACGAACTCATCGTGGTGAAAGTCTTTTTTCACCGAAAGCGATTGTTGATTGTTAAACTGTTGATGTTGGTGTTGGTGTTGACTTTCGTGTGGACTTCGAGAGTGTTTCTCGTCCAAGGGTGATTTGGAAATTTGACGATCTAGACTTGGTAGTGGTGGAAAGTTATAAGCCGGTCCTAGGAATGGTGCGAATCCCATTAGATCAGAATATTTCTGAGCACTGCCATTGGGAAAGGGAGGTGGAGGAAGACCAGGAAATGAACCTGACGGTAGGTCAACAGGCTGTATGAACAAAAAAAATTAAAAATAATTTTTCACACCAAGACCCTATTATCGATTGTACCTTTGGTTGTAAACCATTGAAAAATGGTGGTAAATATGGAAAGAATATTTCAGGCCGTCGCGATAAGAGCTCCGGATCCTGATGTGACCCTAACGGTGGTAGATTCGGCCTATGCATTGGAAGTTCCAATGACATACGTCGACCTCGCCTCGATGCTGGATTCGTCCACATATGAGTGCCCATATGAACCTGAAAATAATGAAAAGACAATCTGCCTTAAAGGGATTTCGAAAAAATTGAAAATTGGTGATGTCCTTCTAGGTCCTACCATCCGCCTTATACAAGTTCATCTTACTCACCTTCAAATTGCCCTTTGTGGTGAAAGCCTTCTGACAAACATTGCATTGAAATGGTTTATCCCCGGTATGAGTTCGCATATGTATCTGCAATGCAGAACTAGAACTGAAATTTCTTCGACATACTGTACAAAAGTGTTTATTATTCGCCGGTTGTTCTTGAGAGTTTTGTTGGAGCTCTTGTTGTTTCAACACTGAGTTCGGTGTAAATCGTGGTGATTCTGACGCTGACTGCATAAGAGACTCATTAGGTAGAGAAGATACTGCGGAAAATAAAATGATTGCTTTGTTACAAATGAGTTTTTTGGGGTAGCTAGCTCGAAAGCTCTTACGAAGTTGCATTTTCATTAGGGAATGTTCAGCATCACCACCAGCATTGTTATCCATGGTCATCGTTGCAGACGATTCTCCACCACCAGTAGGTGAAAATTCTTTCGGATTATCATTTATTTCAGTTTTAAATATTCTATGATTCGATTCTAAATGTATCTCGTCATTGGAAACATTAGATGAATTTTGATTATTACTAGAATCTGTTGAATCTCGACGAAATCTGTGAGCCAAAATATGATGATGGAATTCCTCCTGAAAAAAATTGTTTTAAATTTATTGACAGTCTTGATAGAAAATGACCCTCAAAGTCTTAAAAGATGAATATAATTCGAGCGAATTACCAGAACCCATGCAGCGTATTCGAAGTGATTGGTGCTAGTAAGTTTATGCAAGCTCTTAGCAATACTCAAACATAACCTGCCATTAATTCGCCAGTCAATCGATTCGGTTGAGACAGTTTTTTCATCAGATATTGATTGACTGTTTCAAATCTTTGCGATAGAAAAGTTATATGCAACGAAAAAACTTTATGGTCGTTGTTGCGATTAAAACTTAAGTCTAACGATGTCTACTAATGACATCGGGATGTTCGAAAGAAACACTGTGAATTATAAGCAATGACAACAGTATCAATAATTCGCCCCAGACATTCTGGACACCACCCTCGGAGCAAAAAGACTGAAACCTAATACCACCTGAGTTTCAAAATCACTACACTGTGTGAATAGCATCATAAGGATATTCATAACCCCTTTAGCGCTAGTGAATTATAAAAAAAAAAAAAACATTTTCAACACCGAAAACAATGTCACATGTCCTACAACATTCAAATAATTTCATAGTCCCCCACCCCCTTTCTAAATTCCATGTTTGAAAAATATTTCTACAAAAATTTCTTCAAAAATAAAAAAATACATTTTTGAAAATCACACCCAAAACAATGCAAGTTCCACCTGACTGAAACTGACGCTCCGTCATAAACAAGCAAGACCGCGCAAATGTGTGCATTGTTTACGCGCCGAGTATCCGAACGTGTTATTACACTGTCTGCACGCGCTGCGGTCTCTATAATTATTTAAAAATTTCGATTCATTAAAAATTTCTATCGAATATGTCGAGCTCTAAACAGCTAAAATAAAATGCCATTATGACAATAGACCGCTACCGTCTGTGCACCCCGACTATTTCAACAAGTGCTCCGAGCAGTTCGTTTCTCGTTGGAGTGGCGAATTTCACTGCGAGGACATTTAGGCTCAAACAATGCGATGCAGATACACACCACTCCACCAAGTCTGCGTGGATAACATCGGGACCCGAATAAAGCATGTGTCGTCGAAATGAATTGTGTCTGCAACAAGGAATTTGGACGATCTCCAAAGAATATTTTTTTTTTTTTTTCCGACTAGTTTGAAAATAATGAACATTGTCATTAGTCATAGATACCAGAGATGATGGGATATTTCATATTGTAGACGGCATAAACGATATATCAAAATATTGTGGGGTGCCAATTGGGGTGAGGGGAGACCCGAAAGAGTGTCATGCATCTTGCAGATGAAAAACGCTTTATTGTTGTGTGTAAATTTTTTTGATGTTGCAGATGCAGACAGACAACCGCACGGTGGATCTTAATCGAATTTTAAATGGAGAACAATATTGTGGAATGTATTTAATGTGTTTTTGCTGGCTTTAGGGACATAGGATTTCATAATTGTTTTTATTTTGTTCTACAATTTGATTGTTGGCTCATAAAAATAGAAAAAAAAATGGGTTTATGTATTCTTGCAATGATAATGAAAAGCGTTATGATCTCAGAGGAATTGTTGGCTCACGTGCAAAAACTAGAAGAGTTCTTAGAGCAAAAACAATGAAGTGTTACTTCTTTTTTGATCGCTGAAAACTTGGTTCATATGGTGCCGTTACATAAAGCCAAGTGACATAATGCCAAATTTTGCAATTTGGCTTTTCGATTAGATGAAAATTTCGATTTTCACAGACGAGTCAAAAACCGAAGAAGGAGTAGGCCTTAAGATCTACTAATAAGGTTTCCGAACCACGGCAGAGTGTTCCAAGCGAAAGCAATAGCCATCGCCGAGGCGGCCCAAAAACTATCAACGAAGCTTATCTCTAGGAAAACTATCGACAGTCAAGCCACTATAAAAGCTATTTCATCCACAGTAGTTAAGTCAAAAATTGTGAAACGTTGTCGTGATGGACTTAAAACGCTCACCGCGAACCATAACGTTACACTCTGGTGGATCCAAGGTATTTACGGGAATTAAATGGTGGATGAGTTAGCCAGGAAGGGCTCGGAACAAGACCTATCACTGGCACAGCTCTCGTCAAATCTAGCATTCCAAAGACCAGCTGATGAGAGATGGAGTGCACTCTCATCATGCCGCACCTCCAGGAAGCTCTGGACAAATATCCAACAAGATTGAAACGGGTCACACTCTTACGCTAAACAGATCGAACTTAGCACTCTTCATAAGGATTATCACAAGCCACAATCTACTGGGGGCCAACCTTAGAAGAATGCGTTTAAGCAAAGGACGAGTTATGCACCGGCTGTGGGATTACAGACGAAGAAGGAAACACAACCCATTTCCTATTCGAATATCCCAGCCTACAAGGAACAAGAAAAACGGCCCTCGGTGAATACTTTTTCAACGACTTGGACGACCTATATAAAAAGCCACCAAAAGCCATTCTTAAATTCACTACAAATTCAGGATGGTTCAGGGAGGCCGATTGTAGAGATCCTAGTAAAGGCTGCGTCCTGCGATGCAGCGATCCCTTCAACCTACCTACCTACCTAGCACTCCTGAAGTAGCCAAAGTCTACAGATTGATAAACTCAGTACACTCACCAGCTACAAATGCTAATAACTTGTTGATTCAGTATCCGACTCGCAACAAGGAGGTGGTCGAAAAGACTTTCAGCGAACCGGCACTGAAAAAGAACCCGTGGCACGATGATGATGAAAATTCTCCCAGGCTTTCGCAAGTGCATCAATATTCTACGTTTGTATTTACAAGTGAGTCATACAATCAATAGCAGACTTCAAATCCGGAACGCAGGCTTTTCGCAACAGCAAAGGAAATCCAGGCGTGGTTAAGAAGCGTTTCCAGCAACAGGTAGAGGGCAAAAAGAAAGCACAACCTAAACCCAAGGAAGAAGGAATAACCACTCTCAACTTAGAAGAGCTGAACGTAGCCATAAGGAAGCTTAAACACAACAGCAGTCGACTCAAATGCCTTGCCAACGGAGCTTTCCGGTGGTGATGTCTTGATAAGGGGCAAGCGTCGAATCATCAAACAAGTATGGGTCGACGAAGGCACGACCGATGACTGGACTATCAGCTCTATATGCCTCATCGTCAAAGAAAGGCAATCCTATGCCTGTCTTGAGGAACTGAATTGAACTGAACTGAACTTTTGAGGAACTGACTGGCTTATTGATGCTTAGCATACATATAAGTCCGGATCAAAAAATTCAGGGGTAATGCTCGATACCTTGCTTTTTTGATTTTGAAGGAGGCTTCGACCTAGAAAGCGTAGGGACTTAGGGATATTGGGCCGAAACTCTAATATATGTGCAAAACTCGGACCAGCGATGGATCTTGATCAGTCTAGTTTGCACGGCTCCATAAGCGGGTAATGTATAGGACTGTTAAGCGAGCGGACATAATCTCAGTACAAGCAACTAGACAAGGAGTAATAAGCCTTCCAGTGTATAAATTGTCATAAGAGTCTTCTTTATCCATGGTTCGGTGTTTTCAATAAAACTGGGTTAAACGTGAATGGAAGAGCCGCTTTTCAGGTCAAGCCCGCAAGCGCAAGCAAGCTGCATTGTAGAATAAGTAACCTATTTCGGTGAAATGTTCAATATGCAGTCAACATCGATTATAACAACCTTCAAGGGACCGATGAATTTGGTTGTTATAACCGATTTTGACTGTATGTGCATGTGTTTGGTGTTTAGAACTTTACACCACTTCCATTTACCATCCACTTAACCTAAGAAAAATCTTCACTATGCACATAGCAGCACTCACTATCACCACCAAACACCGCATACATCGTGTTCAAGAAATACCAAAGCAAATTTCCTAGACTCCAATGCCCCCGTGGAATACATTTTTAATTAACGGCCTTACTAATCACGTCCATCAAGGCATACAAGTTACTCAATCAGTAGGGAATTCACAATAATTATTGTTACAATTCCGATAAAGTGGTTGGTTATGATGTTGCCAGGGAGCTGAGTACGGTGGGTGCCACTGATATAGTGTTTTTCCTTAATCAGGCTTCTGGCCTCATCTCGCACCCAACTAGCAATCAAGTGTGTACATACATATAAGGAATAAAGTACCATCCACATCCCCCAAATAGCATTGTGTAACCAATTCCGATCCTGTCACTGCGCGGCGCGCTACAAGCAATGTGACATATTCGAGCTCGTTTATCCGTCTGGTTGTTTTAAGGCATATTCAAGTGGAGAGAGATGCCCCTCAAACCGAAGGAATAAAAATAGCAACACTGAAAAGAACCTTTAAGTTGTACTGCAGTATTGTCTCTACCGATCTCCCCCCCCCCCCTTCATCATCGCTTCACGAAGTGCTGCAACAACATGAACTTGGCTCCTTGTCGGGTGTCACTTTCGTCAGAATAATTCCTGTCTCCTCCCCGATGTGGTTATTACTTTATCGCCCATCGGAAGGTATTAAATACGATATGCGGCTGCTCTGAGGTTACTGGCAGTCTTTTGTCCAGAGTAATTAATAATCTGATCATAATTTGTTGAACATGTTGCAAAATGGATCCCTTTATGGTTTGATTGAGGCAATCCGACGTTTTTTTTTTTTGTTTTTTAATTAATGCAAAAGATAGAACACTCGCAAAATAATAACGAAGATTATGGGAAAGAGAAAATTCCTTTCAGGATTAATAAGACATCTCTAGGGCATTGGTACCAAATGATTGACATGCTACAAGCGTAATTAAGTTTTGTGGAAATTTCATACAAAAAACAGAAGGAAAAACTTACTTTTGTGGCACAGCCTTTATCACAGATGGAGCACTTGAAGTTATCCTCTTTGGTATGAGTTCGAATGTGAAGATCCAGTTCGGATGCATTAGGAAAGATACGAAAGCAAATGTTACAGATGTTTGCCGCACCACGTAGACCAGCTGAAAGGAAATGGAAAGTAACACTTAAGCACCGCTAATGTGATGTGAATATTAAAAGTACGATTAGATGGTTTATAAACAAAAGGAATTCGTCCTCTTTCTGTCCTGGTTATAGTTTCTGAGAATGGCTTAGGCCTGTTTCATTTTGGAGAGTTCAATCCAGAGCTCGGGCCTTTTGTATTTCTCTTTCTTTCTCAAAAGGTCTCTTATTTTGTGCGTCCAAACCCACCAAAGGATTTGTTGGCCGCTTGCCTATTCGGACGACGTTGCTATCGCTATCTCAGGTAAACACCTCAAGACGTCTTGCAGAAGGCTCTCTCTAAGCTATCTAATTGAACTAAAGAATCTGGCCTCGGAGTCAACCCCCATAAAACTGAATTAGTCCTCTTCACTAGGAAATACACAATTCCCCCCTCGACCCTCCTAAATTGCGGGACACAAGCCTTGTACTATCAAACAAAGCCAGATATCTAGGTTTCATTCTCGATAAAAATCTCAAGTGGAAGCCAAGCATGCTCGAGCGAGTAAAGAAACCCACCACAGCTCTGTATCTGTCGCCGTTAACTCAGAATCAGTCCTTAATTTCCTCTTGTCTCTTTATGAGATGGCTGAGCATTTCACATGCACTTAATATGGGTGTTGGGACATAGAGACATTCCACGCAACTGCATGAACTCGCCAAAGAGGACAGAACTCTACCAATTCTTCGGGAAAAGGGGAACTTAAGCATGCCTCTCGCCACCTGCAAACTGCTACTTAAAAGTAACGAGATCGACATCGCCAATCATAGATAGACAGAGGGTAACACCTGCCTTATCACCAAGCAAATTTGGCCAAAGCTGGATTTTTAACGTTCTCACTGTTTCATAAGACAGAAAAGACTGCTCATCCAGCACCTTAGCAGGTGTTATACCGGGACACTGCATCATCGGCAAGCACGCCAATAGGCTAGGCCTCCTCCACAATGATTTTTGGAGAAGCTGCATGGATGAGAAGGAAGAGGAGACGATTCTATACCTTCTTTGTAAATGTCCGGCTCTTTAAGCTCATAGAAGAGTCATCTTTTTTGACAATCTAAGCGAACTGGCTGAAATCAGCATAGGCAGCCTCCAACGCTTCATAGCAAGCTCCGGCTGGTTATGCGGGTACTATTTCTGGTGAAGTACAGATCCATGTGGTTACACAAAGGACCTTATCTGGTCTAAATGAGGCTGCAAACTGCAACCTAACCACTCCAACCTAATCTAGCCCAACCTTTCTTATTTTAACTCTGCCTAGCCTGGTACCTAGTAGAGGATGATTTTGTTGCACTGCACCAGTTTTGACCTTTTTGTGCCTTGATGGCGGCCTAACTACCTGATCTTAGCCGCTATATTTCCTATCGAAATTGAGTTGTACACATATCTGGCCCTCTACTGGAAAAAAGGACAAAAGTTGTACAAAGTCAACAACATGCAATCGTTCGAGTATTTCCTGTACATCCAAGTAAATACTCCCAAAAAACTATTCCCAAAATGAAATGAGCAAAACCTCCGATTAGCAATCTCTTTCCTTCTGAAAATAAACGATAAATGTGAACTCGATTAAAGTGTATTCCTCGGCGACACATATCACATTCACTTAGATGACATCTGTCAAACCAAAGTATCCAGTAATAGATTCCCAACAAGACAGCACACGATCGCGATGTGTTCAACGATGCAACCATTCCCATGAACGAAATTAATGATGAACTCCTTTTGTCTGTCACCTTTGACCCAGTGAGCGTAAAGATTCCAAATTAGCACCAAGTGCGCGCATTTACAGTGCTCAGATACCATAACTCAATTGGACCACGAACAAAGATCGACAGTACTGTCGAGGATTCCGATTTCCCAAATTAAATCAAAATCAAGTGTCTTGTGTATGTGTGCACGCAAAGTACAAGATGAACGAAGAGTTTTTAATTTCTCTGGAATGACAGGAAATTTATGGCCTTACTCTAGGGGAAATGGTTAAAGAAACGTCTTCAGTTGTATAGCCACTCGCGCTTTGGCACTTTTCTTTTAGATCTATAGTCTACAGAACACTTGCTTGGCGGTTAGCACTCTCTTGCAAATATAGATTTATGGGGCTTCATAGTTCTGTACTGTGTCGAAGTGATTGAGGAAATGACAGATGGAAATTTATCAAGGAATGTCTGATGAAAAAAAAAAAAATATAAATCTACAATTCCAGCATTGGTGTGGTGATTTTGATCAAAAGTTTTGTAAGACGGTAAAATGTTTGAGAACTAGGTGAAAGCCTTTCGAGGATGTTGTGAACAATCATTGACACTGATGAGACAAAATCAAAGGAAACTTTAACTTAAGAAATAACACTTCAAAGGCCGATCCAAACGATCCATAAGGAACTTGTTTCTAAGACTCTACATGCTTCTACATTATATGCTGGACGAGCGCTCTGAAATGCAGAGTGCCGTTCTGATTACGCATCTCCCGTGTGTCTTAGCAAAAATAAGTATAATCAGATCTCTCATCCAGTGGTATTAAAGACAAGCGTCGGTTTCGTTACCCGAGACCGCTTTAAGGTTGTTAAAGAAGAGTTTGCAAGACATTTGCAAAAGAAATGAAAGAAATTGTATTTTTTATTCACATATCCTTAGCTAGGATAGTGAGTGTCATGAGGGACACCAAGCTTCACTACGTAGACTCCTAATGGTCAATGGTCATTACATCCAATACAGATCTCTACGATTCCTTGCGATAGCTAATCCTACTAAAGAACTTGCTCGTGCTGGTCTTGTTATAGCTTGGCTTTATCACATATCTACCTGACGTTGGTCAGCGGTAAGATGTATAACAGTATTTTGCTATTACCGACACCGTGGGTGCGAATAAGACATCTAACTCTATAGAATCCTCTTTGGTTAGATTCCCTGGTGCATCACGGGACACTGTCTAATACGCAGGTATGCAACAAGGCTTGGCGTCCATTCAAACGATTTTTGTAGAAGCTGCATGGACGAGGAGGAGGAAAAACTATTCCCTACCTTCTTTGTAACTGTTCAGCTCTCTCCCGTAAAAGAAGACTCCATTTAGAGGAATTCTACTTTATCGACTAGGCGATCTGATAAACACGGATATCAGAAACTTCCCTCGCTTCATAAAAAGCTCCAATTGGTTTAACAATGTGGTATAACAATAGACCTATCACTGGTCTAAGTGTGTTGGCTATAGCTAGCAGCCACTTCAACCTAACCTAACCTAGATTCCCTATTTCTTGCCACATATTCTGCTTAAGATATAGAAAGGTACCTATACACATGCTTTGTTAACCCGCTGTTCTATGCTTAGGTTCCTGCTTAGCTTTGGGTCAAGATTGATGCCAGTGGCTGACCCTTAAGACAAAGAAGAAATTTCGATACAAGCTCAGTTTTACCAACGCTGACACCGAGTGCACAGTCCCTGTTTAGTCTCTTTATCAGATGACCCAACCGGGGGTATGCTTCTATCGGCTAATCTGTTAAAATGGCTTTTGCCTAGTCAGGGCTGAAGAATTCTTGATCTTAACACGCATATCCCAGCTCGGTAAAAGATTCTTGAATATAGGTTCCCTCTTAAAGGCGGCTAGAGTTAATTCTTTGTGGAAGATTGTTGGTTCCATCAAGCGCATCACCTTATGAAGAGCTGCCTCTGTGGATCTGCCCTTAAAGAAGGCATGCTGGGATTTTTTAAACGACAATTCTCCTAGAAAATTTCTGGTATGAGTCTCTAAGACGCGTTCTCATTCGGATCAGAGCTAGTCATAGATTATTAAACCCAAAACTTAAATATGCCATGAAAGACTACTGTTGGTGAGTGTCGTCACATATGCTTCCACGCCTGGTGGGTTCTTCCGCGGGCACTATTCTTCGACTTGGATTATTGGAGGGAAGCAAATTCAATGCGGAAAACAGTTCAGAAGAGTGTTAAAAGGACAAACTAGATTATATTGTGGCTCAAGGGACGATTCCATCAATGTTCCTTCAAATATCCCTTTACAAATACTTACAAAGTTAAACTTACCAATTATTCCAAGCGGTCCGAATGGAAGCAACGGAAACTTCGGTGGACTTCGATTGTCTCGCGCCATTAGTAGAAAATTCGGAACTAAACTAATTCCAGTATTCTCAGAACTCCTTTCACTGTCAGCACTTTTCGCCGACAAGTCCATTGCACCATTCCCATCCGAATTACTTCCGCCTTCAGATCCATCGATTCGTTCCTTTTCATTCCGTCGTTCCTCACAGTTCACCTCCATTGGGGACTCTTCCTCACTGGCCATGGTGAAGTCATCAAAGTCACCCTGTGACGATTCCGACCTTTGTCCGGAGTATTCTGACTGTGAAAAGTCCATATTATCGGAAGTACTTATCGATCTTGTGGAGCTTTGATCTTCAGCATTGGACATTTCAATGTATTTCGCCCGGTCACCGTCTCCGTCGTCCAGCGTGTGTATCCTGATGTGCTGCTGCAGAATAATTCCATTCGAGAACTTCTGATGACACACAGGACACTTGAATTGACTGCGCATTGGAGGTTTGATTTTGTGAATACTCATGTGAGCTTTTAGATTGCCCTTCGTGGCAAAGGCCCGCCCACAGATTCTACATCGAAATGGCCTTTCACCGGTATGTGTGCGGATATGCATCTGTAGAGAACTCCGACAGGACATCACTTTCTGACAGAAAATACACTGATTCGGATCGGTGAGCTTGTTTTCTATGTTGTCCACCAATTGCTGTAGTTTCGATGTCTCTGAGGTCTTATCGATCTCGATAAGGTCCTCCCAAGACTTATCTATTAGCCGTTCCATCTGGGCTAGTGAGTACTCCGAGGGTATTTGTTCGAGACTTGTAGCCGATCCTCTGCTAAGAGATGATCGTCGCGATGTTTTTGTTAAATTTTCGGGGATGTTCTCATCCACTGGCTTCTGCGGTGGAGGCTGCTTCTCTTTGGGTTCTCTGGGACTCGAAGCTCGTTTTCGACGATTTAAAGGGGCAGGAATGGGGATTTCTTGTTGCTTGATAATTTCTTTCTTTGGTTTCTCCTCAAGCGAATGTATTCGATCTTCATCGTCGCCAATTGGCTTACGAAGATCTTGCGCCTCTGTCTGAGCTTGGGGTTGTGGCTTCTTCTCAATCGCGGGTATTTCTTTCTCGCGGTTTGGCGAGGAGTTTAAGCCGAATGGAGGCATATGGACGAATGGAGGAAATGGCAGGCGCATAGGTGGATTTGCAGTAGAAACTGGTGGTATCATACTCGGATGGTGATATGGAGGATATTGTTCTACATTCGTCGAAGGTGGCATCAACATAGGTGGGAATATTTGAGTATGCCGCTGATAGTGTACCTTCAAGTTTCCCTTAGTTGTGAACTTACTGCCACAAACGTTGCACTGAAAAGGTCTCTCTCCGGTATGTGATCGCAGGTGGATCTGCAGAGCCGAATAGGAACCGAAAATTTTCCCACAGTACTTGCAGCGGTGCTTAAAAATCTCCCCCCTACCCTGGCCATCCTTCTTTGAGTAGTCATACTCGTCATTCAAATGATTTGCATGCACACTCTGCGAGGCTGAGTCCAGGACTTCCTCGGTACGTCGCTGCAGCATTTCCAGACAGTTAGGTTCATTGGGCGGTGGTGGCTCGTGATTGGTGATAATACTCGAAGCAAATGATGAACTGATGTCACACAGGTGCGGTTGAAATGCCTTCGTGCACTCCTGCTCCCCACTTGGTTTCTCTTCCTTTTTCATTTCAGTCTTTTCTTTCTCTGGGATTTGATCAGTACTCTGGCGGGGTATGTCCCCGTCATCTTCTTCCTTCATCGTAAGTCTTTCCTCCTGTTCATCGTCCTCTTCATCATCATAATCTTCCTCTGCACGATGCTTTAGCTGTGACTGCAAGTGCTGTATCAGCTGCATCTGCATGAGTTGCTGGCGCTGTACATTGAATATCGTCGACTGCACTACGGCTAGATCACTCACTGCTTCATCATAGTTCTGCGAGTTGGCTATGGCAGTGGCGGCAAATTGCGCTACAGCCACTTTCGTGTGCTGCAGTGCTTCAAGAGCAACATGTCCGGTGGCCGGTAAACGTGACATCACCGATAAGTCCAATGCCTCCTCCACACTATCCTCTTCCTCATCCTCCTCATCACTCTGTTGAAGATGAAGTAGAGGCTCTGGGCCATCACCACCGCTGTTGTTATTTCGATCTGGGTCATCTTTGATGGACGATGGCTCACTGGCGGCACCTCCACCGCCACCACCACTCCCACTCCTAGGACCTCGGTAATTAATTCGGTTGTGAAAAATCGAGCACATCTTAGGTACTGCTGCTGCACCGGGAATCTGCAACTGGAAAAGAAAAAAAAAATCGATTACCTTTGGATGCATTTATTCGTCGACTGTTATGATAAAATACTTTTTGAATATATGAATAGGATATGAATAAATAAACGGTGTCGCATATGGTTAGGTTACAAATTTTATTATTTTGTTCTTATGTCGCCCCAGATGGGGGTGTTGTCGGTTGGCCGGCTGTGGTCTAAACAGGGTTCGACATATATTTCTAATTTATTGATATAAATCAGAAAGGCTCACTACTAGTAGTCTAGCTCCTCATAAGAAGGGAGTGGGCTGGTTACTAATTTGTTTGTTCGGCATCATCACGATATCGGCAAGCTGACAGGATTATTTTTTAAAGATAGACGATATATTGAGGCGCGAATAATGAATAAATGTTTTCCATTGAATGTGTAATTATTTAGATATCACTTGGGTCTCCAATGGGAATAAAAATATTATTTTCTAAGATCGAAACGGATATGATATTACACAAGTGATGACGACTGTCATATAGTCCATTTGGGTGTATAATTTTTGTTTTCGAGTATCGTGGAAGTTTATTTACATTTTTGGTTATGAAATATCGTTTGAGATAGTTCAAAAGTCCACATGAGTACAGCTTTGAATTGGGACGGATGTATCTCACGAAATTCGATATGAATTGCATAATGAGTGTCTGTAATATACACTGCGTTCCAAAACTAACCAGAAAAGATTTACAATTCTTCGGAACATCCATTAAAGTTATCAGATGGTGGGTTGCAAATGAGAAAAGAATTTCAAGATGGCGGGTTCAAGATGACCGCTAAATTTTAAAAATCTTTAAAAGGGGAAAAGTGCGAAAAAGTGGGCTTCCGGTAAAGCTAGGAGATTAAGATTTGGTGTGCAGATATGACTTATTTCATTATCTATCCGAAAAATTATTATTTTCTTAAAATTTCCCCCTTGTCCACCTCAAAGGGGGATCAAATTGAAAGATTTACCATGTAGCTAAACCAGTGAAAATATTCGATTCCAATCGGCTCCAAGGAGCAACATTTTTTTAATTTTTTTATTTTTTTTTTTGGATACAAGCTAGGTTATTACAACAAAGAGGCAAGGGACGCCCAAAACCCTGTGAACTAGTGCCCAAGTGGTTCTGATGTTTCTAGATGATCACCTACCTTATAATGCTGCGCATTAGAGAAGAAGATACAGCGTAGCTTAAGTGTGACAGTAGGATCATCTATTTCATTACCAAGCAACAAACAGGTGGGCGCAATTCCAAACAACACCCGGTCAATAGTATAGATGGTTCTGCTTTTATTTTGGACAAGGATCAGCTAAAGGAAAGGAGAGCGCATTTTGCAGCGTAATGCTCTCAAACACGAATGAGTCTTCCGAAAATACAAATTCTCGAATTCGCAACGGACCTCCTAGCAACACAAAGATTAAAAAAGCGATCAGAACCGTTAAGGAAAAATAGACTGTAGCCATTGTTGATGTAGCTGAGTTCTTCAAGACTGCGCAAAATAAGAGTGCATTGGGAAAACTGAATGCTTCTCAAAAGAGTGAAACCAAGGCTTACTCATCAAGCTACCTAAAATGAGAAGTCTGATCGAATGTGGAAACTGACAAGGTATTTGTGTTCTTCTTACACAGGATCGGAGGGCATTAAGATTCACATCCTTTGATCTAACATCCTGGCTCCCGTTCAGGCTAAGCGTTCCAAAGCAGGTAACCAATGAGTTGCCACTGCTTTTCCTGGGAGTTTCAGTGGTGTTATCCGTACAGCTTTGACGAAGGAAATACGAGGTATATAACGGGAAACGACGTATTATTTGAAACATCTTTAATTCGCTGGCGATATCTGTCCGTCTGAAAACAATGGCTTTAAGCCTTTTAAACTCGAATGCTCAATTAAGCATTGCTGGACTGAAAATTTTAAAAAATCTACTTCTTTCTTTAGGTTTCTTTAAAGTATCATATGATATCGGTGGCACCAAACTGAGTTAACTTGTGAGTATTACATTAAATGTTGACAAAAAAGAAAACATCCCTGAATGTACATATCAATCTATGTAAGTCGATTTTTTTATGGGAGTTCAAAATCAGCTCGAGGTAGAAGGATCTTTGGAAAAATTTTACTTATAGGATGATTTTGCTATAGAAAATTGAAGGGAATACAAAACAAAATAGGGTGCACAAATTCGAGTAAGGGCCATTCAACTGTATATGTAATTTAAACTTTATTCTCATGAGGTTTACACTATTCCAAATGCATCCATACACATTACAAGTGCTCCATACATCCACCATAACATAATAAATTTGAATTTTTATGTAAAACTTTTTCAATAAATTACCTCGTATTCAATTTATGTAGGTACTATGTATCCCAAAAAAAAAAAAACTCGGTCATTAGTATTACAGCTATAATTTAATATCCACAAATTTTATCTAATTTCTTCCTTCGACGACAAATGAGCTATCAATTTCATTTCACCAACTCTCACACCATCAGTTCAATGAATTATACATTGTTAATCAATTGATGAAAAATCAAAGGAACATACAACAACAACAACATAAGCAACAACTTTGAAAACTTATTTATTTACACAAATAAACTACTAACACCGCAATCCAATTGAAATTCAACAGCGCACGGGTCGAAAATTGATCACTCTTCTTAAAAAAAAAACTAAAAATATATATAAAAAAAAATAATGTTTTTCCAACAACAATCAGTAACAGGGTTATTGGGGCTCGGAAAAAAAAATTACATCGCGCACGAAAGGATTGCTTTATGAGTATTTTCCCGCCAATTATCTGAATTTATGCACGCAGACGTAGTACGTAGAAGATACACGTACTCACGTGATGTTCAGGAAGACTAATTAGCTCTAGCCAGATTGCCTTTGAAAGCCAATGGTGAGTGTATATGAACCTGTTCACTTCACCGCCCACCACCATCATTGCGGAAACGCGGGCCATTATCAAAAATTAAACTTCTAACGTATTTGGGGGAGCACAACCAACCCCCCCGCTGTTCTAGATATGGAAAATTGAATTTTTCACATTGAAGGTGCTGGGTAAGTGGTAATTTTTTTTAGAGGGCCCGTTCTTATTTACACACCCGTAAGTTATGGATTTTCTTTTCATAGGCTTGTATCTAATGTGTGTGTGTGTGTGTGTGTGTATGTATTTATGGATAGGCCTTTTCGCAGATCGATTGCAGTACATAGAGTCAATTTGATTTTGAGATTTTGAATTTGATCGATCAAAAGCTATTAGGACGGCGAAAGATGTACGTGTGTTGCTGATGTACATATGAAAGGAATTTTTTTACGCCATCGATCAGAGAGGAATTCCATGAATGAAGTTTGAAAGAAGACTACCTATTTGTTCTGGGGTTAGAGAAATAAATAGCGGAAATGTTCGTCGAACTATTAAGCAAATAAATTTATTATACGCCTTCGTAAGTGAAAAATTATTTCAGATAATGAACATTGGATTGTTTACGAATGTTTGGCATGTCTCCTGTGATGTATTCATGGAATTCATAAAATAATGCATATCAATAGAAGTATTTTTTTTTCTCTTCCAACCAACCAACAACATCCGCATTACTACTACTACACATGGCTACATCCCAGAATGCAAGTTATCTGCTCGCACAACATTAATTAATATGAACATTTTCGGGTCGTTTCGTTATCATATACCGATTGGCGTCATGGACGTCGTCGTCGTATTTTGCGTGCATTATTTTTAGCATTAATTATGCACCCGACAAAAAGGAGCAACCTAAAGGAAGCAGCGAAGGGACAACGATACGACAACGTGAAGAGAGACACGACTGGATAATGTCAGGCGATTTATTGCCGGACCAGAAATGCTTAGCTGCTGTAAGTATTATTTTACTGAATATGAAGACGATTTTTTTTTTTTTATTGGTTTTAGCTTAAAGCGCAGCCACTGATTATAAAGAGGAAACCTGATTTAAGGCGTGTAAGTAGTCAAGAATGTAGAGTGCTATGTAAATAAAAAAAAATGTTTTATTGACATAACAACCAGACCAGGGATTAGACGATGAATACATAGATACTTTGTTGATTCGGAGACAGCCCAAAGCCAACGCAAATATTGGTTATGAGCGGTCTTTGCCGCCGTCGTTTGGTGCACCAAAAAGTGTTCCAAAATGGAATCCAAAAACCCGGGTTGAGACTTAGATATCTTAAAAAGTCTGTAGACTCACTTGACTGTTTTACTGACCGTTGGTCAGTGTCCGCTTCGGATCCTAAAAGGGCCAAAGTGCATTTAACCAGCACCATTTTCAGACCCTCCAACGCAACACCTAATTCCTGCAGCGATGTCCTTAAAGACAAGTTTGTGCTGGCGGTGATAGACAGAAGCGACGTAGAGGGAACGATCGCCCCTGAAAGGTGGAGAGTGATTCCAGCTAAACTGACAACAATTTTCCTTAGTATCATGTAGGAAAATCCGTCCCCACCTCCTAATTGTTGCGACGGGCGGCTGGCGTCAGGGCCATGTGAAGCTGATCGCTGGCACCGACCAAAGATCCAGTGATCTCTATAAGCTGGCCATCAGTAAACTAGAGGAGGTATGGCCTTGTGCTAAGCTCGTGGTTGTGGCAAGCTAGGATATTCCAAGCAGACCAAGAACTCGCACCTGGATCCCAGCCGAACCTTCTTATCTGGATAAAATACTCCAGATCATTTAAGCCTGTAATACAACGATTCCTACACACAACTGGAAGGTCGCTAAGCTGAGCAAAAGGGTCATCGTCATCATAAAGAACCCCTTACTCCTTTGGCGAAGATTAAAGGTGTGATAAGCTACAAGTTTACTGCGATCGCCCTTAAAATTTACTGAAAAGACAAGGAAGATTCGGGTTTATTCCCTCCCCATCCTTCAGATCCTTCAACCGATATAGCAAACGCTGGAGCATCGATTTCCTTTACATCTTTGGAATGCGAAACCTCTCAATCTTCGAACACACTACCAATCCCGTCTCTAGGCACTCAGTCGGACATTATTTCAATGCGATACTTTTGAGTGAGGATGAACTTTTGGCAGATGCTGGAGCCTCATCCTCAGACTCGGAAGCCGCTAATACCATTGTAGTGGAGGTTTCTCTACCTGGTTGTAGCGATAATGCTGTAGCTCCGACATATAGTTTTGGATCCAATTCTTCATTTGCGAACTCTGGCTTTCTCTGGTTTTAGATATCAATAGAGAATCTGACTGTCGAAAATGAGAAGGCTCTTTGTTCTATGTATGCCAATCCAATTCCGGCCATTATATACCTAAAAGATGTAACATAGTCGCTATTACTATTTCGTTGGTACACCACACTGTGAAATTTCTTACCTATCTTGTTTTTTTTTTATTTTATAATTCACTAGTGCTAAAGGGGTTATGAATACCCTTTTGATGCTATTCGCACAGCTACGGAATCAATTCGGTTTAAATCTGATTTATGGCAAGAACCAAATTGGACTTGAATCTATTGATATCTGTCAACCTCTTCCGTGTTTATGTCCTCGGAACTACAAGCATTCTGTAATCTGAAAGTTTCACGTTTTTATAATGCCAACCTTCTTTTACTTATCTAGCAAACAACTAGCATAACAGCCCTTTTCTTGGCCACTGCCGAACGAAAGGGTAGTTTTTTATTATTTTAAGCTACAATTAATGATTGTGGATGATGACAAAAGGTATCCGACTTCAGCACACCATCGCTTATGGACTCTCAGTGACTGGATAGATTTGATTTCAAATTAGGAACCATGAGATCCTACAGCTCACTGACTCAGCTGACTCCTTTAAGTTCCAAACAATGTTTTTTGAACAGTTGAATATGTACTTAGGTTCATCTTTTTCGACAAGGCACTTCCGGTACTAACTCAATGTCTCATTGGATAGATTGAAAAAAAAAAAAAGTTCCCTTGTTTTCAAACTAAAACTCTTTTGCGTGTTTATCCATTATAAATTCCAATATTATGCGTAAATATCACACGATGCTCTCTATAAGACAATTAAACAAAGCATTCCTTAGATTCTATATTCAAAAGTTCAACAATAAAAATTTAAATTTATGAAATTATAAAAATATATCTCAAAACCACTGTTTGTCTTTCTATTAATTTTTGTTGTATATCCTAATCTCATAACAAAAGAAACATTTAATTCTTTAATCCATCTGCTATATTAAATGAATGCGAAACACACAAAACATTCTCGTCTCTTTGTTTTTTTCATAAATTCATACAAAAGATGAAAGCACAGATAAAATCTTACTTTCAAAAAAAAAAAAAAATTATTTATTTATAGATACCTATACAACGCAGCATAGATATCCATATCTAAATAGACAAAATAAATGCTCAAAGTCATCGAAACAGCCGATTTATCGAGGGCGATTCCAACGAAACACGGCTATATTAACCTCTTCTTCTTCTTTTAATTATTGTATTTGTTTAACAAAAAAAAACAAAAAAAATTTATATTTTATGACCTCTTTCATAAATCGCTTTTTATTAATAACACTAATGAATGGTTGTTTAAATATTCTCAAGGTTACGATGAACAAATTAAATAAAATTTTAAGCGTTTATTTAATGAGAAATTATTTAAATTTTCATCAGATAAGGTGTATTAATATCTTAGACTCATATTTCAAAATGTATTTACTTGAATGCAATTAAAAATGTATATAGATAGAGAAAGAGAGAACAAAAACAAATACAAACAAATAAAATAGAAGAAAAATAATAATACAACATCTACTTTGGAGGCAGTTTTAATATTTTAACCGCCCACGTGCGACACTTAAAAAGATAGAAACCTGTTGCGATAGAGTATCTATAGTCGTGCCAACGAAAAGTGCCACGTTAATTGTTAATTTATTGTTTTAGGTTAAAAGTTAGGCCGATAATTGGTTTTTACTTTTATTTAAATGAGCAATCTAGATCGTTATCATTAGTCGAAGTATTTTAATGAAAAAATCTTAATAAAACTTTGCGTAAATTTTAAGTTTAAATTTATATGATTTTCCTTGAGTATATATTGGAAGTCTTCTGACCTGTGCCGACAAACACTGTTAGTCGAGTAATAAATTTCAGCGTCTTACGTTCGCGTGGAAAATATAAATTAAATTGATAGGCTCGGACGCAAATATACTAACTTTTACTCTTTAGATTTGCTACATTATTGGATTGTTAGAAGTTTGATTTTTTTTATTTGATGTGTTTTATCTTGAGCCTATTTAAACATGATCTGAAAATAGGAATTAACCATTGTATCTATGTCTAACTTTAGACAAAGTTCTTAAGAAGTTTAACAATTCCACGAGCTCTTCTATCACTCTAAGGGAATTATTTCCGACGTGGAAGATTTAGCCAATTTACTTACACAACAGGCCAGCGAACCTTGAAGGGTCTGAGCCCTCCTGAGCCTGGTATAATAACGCTTTCCATCCTTCACGGTCCCGAGCACGCTGCTTCCAGTTTACAAGACCAACGTTTCTAGCGTCCACGATTGGTTTTTCTTCAAACCGGAGGTTCGGTCTCTCTTTTCTTCGTGATCCAGGTGCTTGGGACTCGAAGAACCTCTTCGCTGAAGCGTCCTCGTCCATTCGCTCAATGTGCCAACCAAGTCTGCTACTAAATCCATGTCTGTATACAGCTCGTAGAGTGCGCTGCTATATCTACTTCTCCATTCGCCCTCCTCACAGACAGCGACAGGACCAAATATTCGACACAGAATTTTTCTTTCGAAGAATCCCAAGATCTGTTACTAAGATTTAGTCAAAGGTAGAGTACATTTTCGAAAGTATTCTCACAGCTCCAGAAGTAGTCCAGCTAGCTACTAGGGAACAAGTTTCTGGTTTTCCGTTTTCGATTGATTTTAGCCGTAGGTGTCCTTCGCTTAGATGCATTTTTATTGTTAAACCTGATCCCCACTCAAATTCGACTATCTTTTCGTTCACTTTGTCTAAGAACTCGCATATGTTGTGCAAGTTTTTCTAAACCTGCCTTTGATATAATGGTCTCTCAGCTAAGTTAGGTTAGGTTACATTTTAAATTACCTTTGCTGTTCGAGAAAGAAATGAACGAATGAATGGCTTGGACGGTTCCGTATTTGTCTGGTCATTTATATATACCACCATCGCTGCCCTCAGCGATTAGTAAAAATGTCCTTAGATATTCCTATAACCAAAATTTTTTTTATTGAACCATTCCCAAGAAAGAACACCATAAGAAACAAGAAACTACCTACCTATGTGCATTTGCATTAATGAGCAACTAAAATTCAATTTTATTCCGATAAACAGAGATACCATTTCATTTTTTACTTAACCTAGCCAAAAGGACGAATCCGATTGCACTGGCAAACCATAAATAAAACCACAAAATCGTCCAACCACTTTGGGAAAAATCAATACAAACCTAAGCGATTGACCAGAATGGTGGCGGTAGCCACAGCTACCACATCAAAGACCCAATTCACAAATTCAACGCAAATTCAGAACCCAAAACCAAAAAAAAAAAGGAAGGCAATCCTGGTCTCTGCATGTGCACCTGAATTACGCCATTTGTCTTCTCCGATTCGTGACCTCATATAAGTGTCAGACAAAAGCCGCACAAGAATATCATGAAAAATTCGGTTGATGGTTATCTCAGAGGTCGCAGTCTGAATTCGTAAATTTGAAATAAATTTATGAATCAATATTCGACGTTGTCGGCTCAGGCAAATATGTGAAAGAAACCGTTAAAGAAAAAATATAAAAAAAAATAAATAATGTCCACTCCTACTTCCGGGTGGTAGGTAAGGCTAAATGATTCAATAGGTACGGTACAGGAATGTCGTTAAGAGCGTTATTCATGTTTTGAAAGTCATATCGTTTTAGTATACTGCTACTACCCCACCACTATGTCACCGGCATGGAATGCCATCGATAAGTGCCAATAAAATAATTTTTAAAATCCTATTAAATTAACCAAGAAATATTCTAAAAATCAGCAATTTAACGAGAAGGCAATATAAAGAATTTAATAGTCACAGATTAGATTTATAAAACGCGTTTCTTTTTTGGAAAAAAAAAACAAATGTAATGTTTGCAAACTTTTTGGGAACTTATAACACTCATGTAAGACTCTTTAAATGCAATTAGAACCTTTAAGTCCTTCTCGACTTTGGCCTACAGTAATTCAGTGTAAATTGTGTCAACGAATCCTTACTTGAGAATTATTTTTCCCACCATGAATTGACCATTAAATTTACGAGCATCACGAACATCATGACCGGGACTCCTGTGTTTGTGGAGTGTGCGCAAGGAGAACACACATTTTATGAGAGATTTGCATAAATTTTCTTTAAAGGAAAGCAACCATTCCGCTGTAGATATACATATATGGAGCAATTAAAATCATCAGACGACGAGGCCTTTAAAGTCTGAAATCAGATGGAGAACGGGACAAGAAAACAGCGTAAGTTGGCAATGAAGTGGGCGATTGGAGACGCCATTGTTCGTTTAGAACTTTGTTTTTGCAATTTATTAACAAGAAAATGGTTACATTTCACTTTGAGATATTGGAATACATGTTTAGGGATGAATGAAGCATACTTACATAACGAACTCATAACTTCATGTACGTAGGTAACTGTGTGTTATTATTATTATTATTATTGTTTCGGGAGAGCTGTTCAGCCCTTAGCATTGCGGTTTCTAAAGAATCCTATTTTGCCTTTGCTAGAGTTCCTAGATGGCTTGTTTCACTCCAGATGATATCAGGAAGCTAAACAACTTCTCTGGGTAGATGACAGTAAGCTGTTCCGTAGGGACAAAGTCGCCGCCTCAGAGGCTTTTTCGCAGTGGAGCTGGGCATTCTGTTAGAATGTGTAGAGTTGTCTCCTCGCAGAGTCTACAGCTTGAATCTATTGTAAGGTTCATGCAATCAAGGTGCTTATACAGACGGCAATGACCGCTGAGAGCTCCAATTAGTGCTCTAAGGTTGCTCCTAGATTGCTAGATTTTCTTTGTGACGCTACAGGGAATAGCAGTTTTGAGCATGCTTGCCCTGGTGTGTCGACCCAGGCTTCTCTAGATTCTAGCATGCCAAGATCCTTTGCGTGTCTTGCGGAGAGTGATTTGCTTACCCCACAGAAGGGTTCAGGTCCAATGAGTTTTGTTGATGCGCCGTCCTTTTGCCAGTGTAGGTACTGCATAAGTCTCTACCAGCGTGTACACTCAAGCAAATTCTGAAAAACACTAGCGAATTTCAAATCGAAAACCCACCATCTTTTAATCGACTTTAAAGTCACGTTTAGAAAACGATGGCTGAATCCGGTATGCAAACAAAACTGATCCAAGCAACGCTCAAAAAATCTCAGAGCAAAGTGCAATTTGAAAAACTTCTTCCGAGCTTTACCAAGTATGCGATAATAATCGGTTTAGAATTGCTTCTTCAATTCCGGGGCTTCTGTTAACATTGAAAATTAGTCTAGTTATCTGTTGCAATGCTAAGGTTTCGGTTATCAACGTTAAAATGATCAACAATTTGGTTTCCAGCAAACAAAACTGTAGGTGGCATTACTCTTCATTACATAGGCAGACCAAGTTCCACGCACAACTTGAATGGTTGCGAGAAGCCAGGCCTTGTTTGAGCACAAAATAAGAAGAGGAAGGACTCACCTACCTCGAAGTAAACTAAACACCCTAAAGCCTTGTAAAGACAGGTTGACCCCAGAAAAGTATCCAGACTTTGATGTTAGTAGTCTAAGAGCTTAATAACATCAACAACATTGAATCGGACACATCTAACTCCTTCTGAGAGACTCTTTGATTCCTTCATTGTCTAGTTTAGTTTATTTTTCAGTTGCATCCTTGCCAGAAGGGTAATGCTTGTTATGAGTCTCCAAGTATCCAGTAGCTTTATCGTTCTCAAAATGATACAGTTCGTTATCCTACTTCATTTGAAGTTGGCCTTCTATAGGAATTTTAAAAATATTTTCCCTCTAACAGCTGTGGAGAGCACAGCACTGCCAGACTAGTTCGTCGTCCCCCTACCCCGCAAAAAAATCTTAGAACAGCTCACTGACTATTAATCTTGTAAATAGATATGTAGTCTTGGTTGTCCTACTAGAACACAAGTAGAGCTGGCGCGGCTTTTTGATACCATCACTCAAGTGACCGGGCTGTCGATGTATGTGGGGGACTTGTAAAGACCATCCTGTGGCGTCGAGGAAGTTATTAATGTGGGAGATTTCTGATAATTCCTGTAAAAAAAGACTTCGCCAATTGTTTTTAATGCCAGGCAATCCTGTTCATTGTTGCAGCTCAACAGTGGGTGTTAAAGGGCATGCCTAACTTAGCCATAGGGCTACGCGAATCGCAAAAACTATTGCTGTCTCTGTTAATTAAATTACGCGTCCTATTTTTATTGCAGCTGGGCCATATCTTTCTGCTAAAAGATTTTACACTTAATGGGTCCCATCGGTGTGCAGACTACATCCACAAGTGACCCATGATGCATGATGCAAATTTTAAAAGTTTTTTCATTGAAAAAAGTTCAAAAATTTAATAAAATTTGTCCCAAAATTGCTAAAGTACATTCTAAAAGTCAATTCATGAATGATGGATTCAATGGCCCTTAGTAATAGAAATCGTTAAAGTCACTTCTAAAGTCGAATTTTGTTGATTGTAGCTAAACTACTTTTAAGGTTTCGTAGTAATAAATCAAATTTACAAAAGTCGAATCTAACGTAAGCATTGTGACTCAATTTCGCATTTTCTTTATTGTGAACTCACACATCTCGTTCATTTACTACTCAAATTGAATTGTTATGACTGCCACCTTAAAATTGACTTAGATACGGGTGAGCCGCAACTAGCAGTTGTCGATTTTAAAAGTGACAGCGAACGTTTATTACTACAAAATTTGGGATAAATTCGAGTTAAGGTAAAACTCGAGTTTAAAATCTTCTATGACTAAGGACCAATGAATTTAAGTGAATTAGAAGGTTGTTGAACCGCAAACAAAATGACATCAGACACAACAAACTCAATTTCAATTTTTCTAAGCAGTCATATTCCGAATTGTATATTTATATATTCTTATATTGAATGCAAAAGTTTAATAACATGTTACGAGGTTAAGTAGCTGACGTTTCTCCACATATACCAAAACACTTAAATCCTTAAAAAATCTAGTATCCAGCGCAAAGAAGTTTATCTTGTTTACATACATACATCTTTATATTTTTACTGAAAAAAAAAAACAAAAAACTTGTAAATTCAAATATGTAACTTGATCGTATATTACTTACAAGCTTAACCAAAAATTTGTCTGCTAAATGTTCACTAATTAATTGGAAACATTCCTAATTGATAACAATCATCAACCAAATTAAATGTTTCATTTCTTTTTTCATCGATACATACATAGATCAAGTTACTCTGTGGTAAGAAAAAAAAAAAAATCAGGTGTGACAGACTTCTACTTACAAAGCATAGGTATGTGATTGGGATTTATTTTTTATGTCTTTAATAATAATTTATAGTTAAATTTTAAATAGAAATTGTATAGTATACACAAACATGTGTTAAACGAGAATGAAACATTCACATAAATTTAAATATTTCGGGGGCGAAATTCACTCAAAACCGTGGGAATCTATCTGTACTGTCTTAAGTTGAAATGCATTAGCATTTTTTGCAAATTTGTGTATTTCTTGTTTTATTGTGGTGAGAAAAAAATAGGTTTGCTTGTGATTTTTGAGAAGGTTATCGGAATAGCTAAGACGTCTCCATTTTTTTTCTTTGCAATTTTAAATAAGGGAAGTATTTATTGCGAAATAAAATTTTATTTAACAAAATTAATTGTACATAATTGAATATGTATACCAGTTTTAGAAAAATTACTACTCAAACATATGTAAGAGTTGCAGGTCCGTTGCAGATATTTGTCATTTAAGCAGGAAGACTCAAACAGAGGAGCTGAAATGATGGCTCAAATTAATTTTAAGTAAAGAGGTTTTCAATAAGGACATAACAATTTTGTTTTTAGATGAATCACAGAATAATTGAGATATCGGGCTAAAATGTATTCCAGATATAGTACACATGTTACATTTAAGTATGGAATTCGATGCCGTTTATATGACCACCGCGAGCACGTTTGTAACGATCGATTCTTTGAATGTGGGTTTGTTGCCACATATTTTGCAAAACCATTAGCTAAAAATGAGCTTCATCGCTAAAGATGATTTTTCCATGAAATTCAGGATTTTCTTCAAACTTTTCCAGAGCCCAATCGGAGAGGTTTCGGCGCTCTAAATGATTAAGAGGCTTCAGTTCTTGAGTTCATTTGATCTTGTAAGGGTATATGCCAAGATCTTTACTCAAAATTCGTCACAATGTGGCCTGAGAGATTCCCAATTCCAGTGAACTGCATGGAATCGACTGATTTGGCTCATTTTGAACTGAAGCACTTACGGCTGCGATATTGTCGGTACCTCGACCGGTGCGTTGTTTCACTGGCACAGGAACAATCAATAGTGAATATGTTGACTCGAATTTATCCACAATAGCATGCACAGCCTGTCTGGTAAGACGATTATTACGAACGAATGAATATTTGCTGTATTGAATGAGTAAATAAAGCCTCTCGTTACCAACTTGATTGATCTATATCAGTGTGATCTTAAGACAGGAAAGTCCACCGAGCTACACAGAGCCATGTTAAGTTTTGGCATATCTCTACCAAACAAATCCGAGTACCTATGCAGAATGACAATAAAGAATGAGCTCCATCAAGGTCGGTAAAGACAAGGCGACGCGCAATCATTCGAATTCTTCAATATCTTGAACGCACTGTATAGAACTCAAACCCCAACACCAAAGGCACAATCTTTCAAAAGTCCATGTAATTACTCATATTTGCTGACGATTGTAATAAGAGCGGAACGGAAGCGGTTGAGATGGGTTTAGCCAGGGGAAAACAAAGCACTCAAGGACAGAACATCCCAGTAGACACATATAACTTGGAGGTAGTTAGAGACTTTGTCTAGATAGACTCCGCTATTAACTCGACACACCACCCACCGCTGAGATCAATCGCAAATTAACTTTTGCCAATCGCTGTTTCTCTGAACTAAGAAAGCAAAACTCTCTCTGAAACAACTAAAGTTACTATACAAGACTCTGATCATAGACTTTGGCAAGCATAGATGTGGTTGTCTCCGATTATTTCAAGAACGAAATCCGTCCATAAAGACGGTGGGTAGAAAAGAGGATATATGCATCGACGAATTCTATAGGCTGCACGTCGACCTTATCAGAAGAGTCCAGGTAAGTACAACGACTAAGATGGCACACCAGGACTTCTACCACGAGACTATTCGAATTCGCCTGGAACGACGGCGCAATAAAGGAAGATCGAGTAACAAACGCAAAGGGAAAGGGACCGCATTCAATTTTGCGTGCAAAACTGGAGGCAGCTGGCTGAATATTGAGCTTGACATCAATCTAACCCCAAAAAGGTGAGATTTGGAAAGGAGCGCCTTTTACTGAGACTATTCTTGCCAGGCGTTTCCAAACCTCCTGAAATTCTAGTACTTCAGTAAACTGGTGATCGCCATGGCATAATGGTTGGCGCGTTGGACTGCTAAACTAGCAGACACAGGGTCGAGCTTCACTAAAACAACCGCCCATGAGCAGGTTATGACAAACCTCGGAAAATCTTTTCCATCCGTCAATTAGAGTCGGCAATAAAAACGTTAAGTCCCATTTATGAGTGTGAAAACTATAACACGCTCAATATGAATGAATGGTAGCAAAAAGCTGATCTGCTTCCAGCCAAGGATCTTTACAAGATCAAATCACGTACCTACGTCCACCTTTTGGAACATTTGAGTACATTTCTTGGAGTAATTTTTTATATAACCACTCAATGTCAAATGAATTTTGGTCGTTTCTCTCTTTTTCATTTCGTAAAAGTTCAACCAAACTCACCTGTTGCTAAAAAAAAAAAAAAAATTAACTCCTTAAATTACACTCTCTAGTCCAAATCCTTCAACAACACAACATCCCTTCTGGGTACAACTTGGACCATTTCTACCTAATAACCCGACAGGAAACACACCATCTTGAACCATCTCACAAGTGACTTTCATCATTTTGATGTATTGTCATGTTTGACATTTCTTAGTCAAAATTTATCTGCATCACTCTCTCTTGGGTACAATTACGATGACAGGTGTCATCTTGGAACATTCGAATTGAGTTCTGAAAGCATGTGCCAAACACAATTTCAATGTGATTATTTAAACATCTCAAACAGGCTGGTTTTTTTTTTTTTTTCTGTTACGACCGTGTGTGTGTGTGTATGTAACATGCATGCATGTGCCATGTTCCAAAATTATAAATAAAGTTCTCACAAAAATAAGAAACTATGTTTAGACGTGCACGACAAAGTTCTCAATTTAGATACAAATTAGTATCGTTTAGTTCAAAGTTTCCTGTTCTTCATCATTTAATTGTTATTTTTATACAACGTTGCTTAAATGTGAGTTGGCCCTTAAGGAAATGTATCAAATCAAAGAATATGCTATACATATGTCGGTTGTCAACAACACTTAAGTCTGTTTAAAATATGTATAAAATGTCAGAAGAGAATATTTTTAGAGAAGAAAACTTTAGTGATAAGTAGGTGTAGTGTAGGTATTGTCGGTATACGACTTTATTATCGATTTTGATCAGCTTCGGCTTTGATCGGTGCTCATTAAATTTTCAGCTGGTTTTTGAAAAGTGTTTTGCGTGAACAACATTGGATGTGTTTAATAGTATGTAGGATACACACATTAATAGAACTAGCAAGAAAAATTAATTGAGTGGACAAGCCTATCACAAAGTATAAGCCCAAGGAGAAGTCTTAAAAAGGTCCTTTTTAGAGCTCTAAAAATACCTATCTGGAACATAGAGTGGATTTTTAAAGTTTTTTGACGTGAAAACGTCTTGAAGTTCGGTACGAATACTGAGTGTCATTCCAAAATTATGAGCGACACCAAAACGATCGAGTTTAAAGCGACTTATACTCGAAGGTCTTGGACGGAGTACAACGGGAAGGGCAGGGTTCAACAGAGGAAGGTTGAAAGCCACAAGCAAACTAGCCGAAATTTCTCCTGCCTCCCGTACGACGCATGGAAGGGGGAGAAGCAGTCGGTTAACAAAAGGACGAGACGGTGCAAGCCATGTGGTCTTGGAGAGCGCGATTCATAGTTTATAGCGTGGTTTGAGACAAATAAAATATTGTTTTGTGAAGAATCAAAATGACAGTTTCCACAATCGTCGATTTCATCAAAATTTCAGGGCATCAACTTTGGCGAGATCCAGTGGTGTGAGAATGGGATTTACAGAGTCCAATGGAGAAGATTATTCAGACATAACAGATATGTCTACCTAAATAAATGTTCGCCATTAACAATATTTTTCATTTCATTGGCCAAAGGGACGTTTTCACGGAAATTTCACGTTAGTAGCCCCGACTACTACTCATCCATTTCGGAATACATTTAGGCATTCTAGAAGACTGTGGTAGTCAGCCTTTACGCGAAGTCTGAAGTCTGAATCTATTGAAATACGTTTTCAGAGAGAGGTTATTACATTTTGAAATTGACACTTTGGTGCTGTCGGCAAGACTTAAGATTGGTATTTGTACTACTAGGGCGAGCTAAAGGAATTATGAGTACCCTCACTTGATGAAAGAGTTAAGGAAAGCTAGGGAAATGTGTGCAATTTAAAGTTTTTTTTTATAATTAGCACGCGCTAAAGGGAATATGGCTACCCTTAAACGAGAGCACCGGCATTAGCGAAATTAGAGGAGAGAGAAAGGAGGTACCGGTGCACGTTGGCTTTAAATGCTTGAGGGTTGTAGTGATGAGGAAACACAGAGCTATGTAGATTATTCCACATTCGTGTGGTACGGCTAAAGAAAGAGTCTCTATATTTGACAGTACGTCCGAAAGTAGGCTTAAGGGTAAACTGATGTGCATTCGAAGCTTGACGAGTATTGCGGGTGAAATTTTGCAGGGGCGGAATGCAGCTGGCTATTTCGCTAGAGCACTTTTTGACGAAGAATCGATAAAACAGTGAGAGACAGCCGTTGTCAGCGGCTTGCAACATCAAGGAATATTCATATTACTGATAGCTATGAAGTGGGTCTTAGGTATTCGTTTTGAAGAATACATTTGTCCCAGGAGCCGATTTAAAAGTTTGGTCCCTTATCTAGTCGAAAATCATCAGCAAAGTACTGTAAGTAATTCGAATTGACTTTAGCCATGAATCACTATAAGACTAATTCCAGGCATTAAGGAAATCACTCAAGGGATCTTAAAAATGAAACTAGATGTGGTGAGGGTAGGATTAGCCGCCTAATGTGGCTCATAACCTGACCTGGTAGTATGATTTCTATAGAACTATTGTTTCTTTTAGAGTTGAAGTGAAGTAAAAGGAAAATAATTGTAATTTACAACAAGTGCACATATACAACCTGCGTAGATACGATCATATTTCGTCTGCTAGAACAATTTTCGGGTGTTCCTTCGAAAATACACTAACGTCCATTTACGACATTATTGAAACACAACAACCAGACTACCTTTACAATAAGCTTTGGCTCTCATCATCACAACGTGTTTTAATAATTCACTGCCGCTCAAGGGGTTATGAATAATCTTATGATGCTTTTCGCACAGTGAGAGCTTTGGTGTAGGGGTTTTGAAACTCAGCGTGGTTTCCAAAATGACAGGTTTGACTGGTTGCCATTGCTTATAATTCACAGTATGTATTTCTGTCGAACTTGTTTTAAACACCGCATTGAAAAGACTTTGTAATTTTCACTGTTGTTATAAGAACAGTTAAAAACAAGTGATTCATTAAATATTCACAACAAAGGTTTACAAATAGACACACAACGCTTAATTGTCGGAATACCATCCGCACTAGGCTTCGAATAAGGCTGAACAGTGCCGGCCACGGACAAGGTGGTTCAATGCAAAATATACATAGATTCACTAGAGTTACCGAAAACTGATTTCAAAACTGTACAAATAGTTCAGAGGATGTGCGAACATCGTTGGTATTTTAAACCATGGTTTAGGACAACCCGCTATAAGACCGAAAACATTTAAAATCACAGTTAAATTTTCGTTTAAAATACAAATTATGAAGAATTTAATTAAGATTCACGGAAGCCTGTATAGATTGTAGTTTTAATAGACGAAGACAATTTTTCAACTCTTAACTTTTGGAAACTTGTAATTTTTAATTTAATGTTAGGCCACAATTTGTGAAATACCTACCTACTCTTTAAAAAGGATGCATTGGTACCTGCTCTTGCCACCGGTCAGACAGAAATTAAGGTTTTCAAAGCTATACAGCTCAAGTACGGATATATGTATATATTTATCGATCAGAATCAGAATATCAGTCGTCATTAGTGCCTATATCAACAGATTTTTCAAAAACCTCAAAAATATAACCCAGGAGAACACTTTAAGTTTGTATGTATGAATGAATGTAAATGAAATGAAATGAATGAGCATGTTCCATTCCCTGATTGGACTGTTATTTGTTGTCAAATGTAAAAAAAAAAACCGCTTGTACTTTTCGCTTTCACATTTACAATTTGTTTTCGAGATTCACTTCGACAATAATTAAACTAGGTAGGTACCTACAAAGTTTGTCCCTCGAACCAGCTTGATTTGCAGTCACTTAGTTCAAGCTCTATCGACAGTGATTATGATTTAAAGACAGTCTAACCCTAAAGTAAACTTGGTATTGCAAAATTTACTTTAATAAACAAAAATATTGACTCAACGAACAGATTCACATATCACAAACACCACTGTCAAAATTAAATTAGCTGTCAGACGAAATCTTTTTAATTCCAATGAAAACAGGTTGTTCTGATTTTAATGTCACTCTCCAAAATGCGTAATTGAACATGTATTTAACTACGTCTTTCAAAAACACAGCATTTTTGACTTTAACTTAATTAGAAGGTATGTATGTACCTATACATGCATAAGTATAGATCCAGGTAACATTTATAAAAATTTATTATTTTCGCAACTGTTTTGCTAAACACCTTTTTCAAAAGTCAACAGTGGATGTGTTTAACCTATAAGTTTCAAAAACACCGATCCATTGAAATCATAACTACAAATGCATATGTTTAATATAACACACTTTATAGATAGGTAAATACAAACCTTCCAAGCAATCTCAGCTACTATCCATTAAAATTGATTACGTTTAATTTTGTCCAACTGCAGATTGTATTCACACAATCAGCTGATGAAATCACATTCGAATAGAGAAGTTCATATACGCTATACCGTCGGCACTTTGGTGATTTCGAAAATTTAAATATTTTCAAATCAAAGACTAGATATATTTAGAACTTTATGTGTAAGCTGTAATTCAACTATAATAACATTTTCATTTTTAAACAGTTTTTACAAGATCCCGACAACTTGACGCGTAATCTACATTTAAAAAATAATAATACATAATAATCAGATTAAATTACATCGATACTTATAAGTAGGTACACACCGCACATAATGACACTTTGTATAGTTCTTACATTGTTTTATAAAATAAATTAATGACAAACAATAGTAAAGAAAAAAAAAAAACAAATCAAATTATTCTCGTAAAAAAATTGTAATAATAAAATCTCGTATGGTAACCCGACAATAGATTTTACAATAGAGTCTGCATTAGCAACGGACAAGTAGTTAAAAAAGTCACCACCTAGTCATCCTTATTTGGATATAAAAAAATACTAAAATTCCCTCTTTGCGAAAATACCAAAATATCCTGAAACTGCAAAAGATACACTTAACCAGTGATACTAGGAGAGAGAGCGCACACCATAGTCATTGCTTATTGAGTACTTTGAATGGAATTCTATTTGCACACGCACACACACTAGTCCATACAATAGAGAGAGCAAGAGCGGACCAAAGATACTATCATCATTTCTACCCCCAAAATGGAATTCTCTAGTCGGGGGGTAGCTATCGGTGAATAGTTCAACATATTTCGAGGGTTACTTTCAGCTATTCCTTCGAAGAACAGCAAAAATGTACACGTGAAAAAAAAAATTAAATTCTCCCAGATGAAGGTGGCGAAGGAGGATGAGAACGTCTAGTGTAAATGTACCACCACCAGAGCTTACTAGAGCGCATTCGTGTTCGAGACACTCTTTTTTTTTTCCTTTTTTTTTTTTTTTTTGAGTGACTGTCGAGAATGAAACTGTATCTATACATACACCACGTATATAAACCGAATAAAACAAACACGTTGAACACAGTTACACAGCGGCCTGATCGAGCAATCAAAGGACGCGCGTTCGCATTTCAACGAGGATACACGACGACACAAAGCGGCGAGTATTCTCATTCTCTCTCCAACCGTACTTTACACACAACTAACTTAAGCGCGCGCAAGTCTCATGCTCTTCTCGTATAGCTGGCCAAGGATTTTCTTTCACATTATTTTTTTTCTTTCCTCTTTTCTGCAAGAAAAAAAAAACTTCATTCCAACCACCTTAGACGTGGGGAAATCCAACCAACGTGCATGAGGTATCTGTATATGGGGGCAGAATTTGTTGTCATTTCTGTCGATAAAATGCATTGTTGCAGTGCGCACACTGTCTCCCACCGGCTGTAAGAGATGCAACGCGTGAACAAATTCGAATTCACTTCCCGCAGATACATATTTCCATACAAATAGATACGTTGAGATGCAGAAAAATGCGTTGATCCCGGTAGCAAATAAGCTTCTTACCATTAACATATCAATTTAGTTTTGATATCAGAACAAAAGTTGTCTTTGCATCTTTGAGATACAATATTGTTCGAAAATCCAGATATTAAGAGAGCCATCCGATCAAAGAGAGTGTGGTGAGTTTACCCTCACGGTATAAGAGTTCTTTTCGAAGTTAATCCAAAGCAAAGATACCTCTCTCCCTCTGCGAGACATGCTACTAGTTCCTTTTCGTTTGAGTATCTTTTTTTCTTTACTTTTCTTCCCCACCACTTTTCCATCGAATAAAAAAAAAATGTATATCGAACACAATCAAAAGTATCTTTCACTTGTGTGCAACTCAATCCGGCTGGCAGTCAGTTTTCATATTCGTGGAAAAATTATGACAAGGTTAGGCGGAGCGAATTTTTGTTTTTTTTTATTCACGTTTGCCGCACTTCTCTCTCAACGTTATTGTTATCCCGGGAGTACTGTGTGTGCGTGTGTGTGTATAATAACTGTGTGTGAGACTCTGGGCTATGTACATGAAAAATTAATTCCACCATCTACTTTCATATTTCATATCATTTTCCATCCCTCATTCGATAAGATAACTCTCATAAAGTGCGAGTAGCGACGGCAAACATAAATATGAAAAGAAAATGTCAAAATTTAACTCGAAGAATTTTGAGTGGCTGTCGTGTGTTGGTTGTATATAGGTATACAATATACAGGTTTTGGGGTGGTATATTTTGTATCTATATATGGGAGAAAATGTATGATATACATATGGAGGTAGATACCTACATACATTCTTATTTTTTTTTAATATTCAATGTGGGAGACTTTATGATTTGTGAAGTTCGTTGTCAATGATGGAAAAAAATATTAATGATGTTCTACGAAGAGGCGGAGTTTTAAGACTTTCAACCATAAAGGGAGAGAGATAACATTTTCGAATTTTATTTGAATATGATTAATGTAGATACGGTGACATAAATACATACATATTTACAAACCGGTGGGCTTGAAGGCGTCTTATGATAAACATTTTGTATTCATTTGTTGTTTTTGATGATTCAATTTTCGATGGCTATAAAAACCAGTGGAAAATCCGGATATAGGTTGAAATTATAAACTTGTTTAAAAACCTACCTACAACTTGAATATTAATCATAAACGGTGATTAGACTCTGTTTCCAGTTGTACAAGTCATTCAATTTAAACGAACAAAAGGCGTATTTATAAAAGATTGATTTGAGAACACATGTTGAAAAATTATTTTGTAGCTTACGCTTGTCATGTCAGTCAATATTGGCGTAATGAAGAATTTGTTCACATTTTAAAAGCTTTAAGTCCATTAGATAGCAAAGTTTAAGACTTATCTAGGAGATTCAAACTAAACATCTAAGTACATAGATAGGTACCTAATTACCTCTCGACGGTGCCGTGAAATAACGCCAAGCGAAATGAGGCCAAATTTTAAAATTCGGCTTTATTTCGCTTTCGTAATGCAAAATAAAGCCGAATTTTTAAATTTGCCCTTATTTCACTTTCAAATGCGTAATAAAGCCGAGTCGGCCTTATTACGCTTTTCAATTTCACCACAACCCATATTGAGAATCTGTATTGCACCGCTCCGCTCCGCTTCGCTACTGCGGTCCTTTTATGTCCATAATAGGTGAGGAGCAACAGGTTTTTGTTACATTCCGTTGTTGTTGTTAGCTTTGCTAATTCTCTTGCCTTCTCTCGGAAATTCGGCTTTAATTCGCAAACAATGTTCGGCTTTATTTCACAATTGAAAGCGAAATAAGGCCGAATCCCAAAATTCGGCGTTATTTCGCTTTCATAATGAGAAATAAAGCCAATTTTTGAAATTTGGCCTTATTTCGCTTGGCGTTATTTCACGGCACCCCTCTCGACTTATAGCTTGCTTTCGCGTATTTTGTGTAATGATAACCTATACTATGTACAAGAAAACAACCTCTGTTCAAACCTTAAGTTATCATACAGGCAATAGATACCACTCCTTAACTTCTTTTATCTCTTAAATTTTGAGAACTGGTTACCAAGTTATCGAGGAAGTCATTTGGTAATCGAATTCCGACTTGAATTTCCACGGGACACCAAAATCAGTTCGATTTAGAGGGATTCATTTGTACAGCACAACCGCACTAATCCCAAAACTCGTTAGCTTGGAGATTTTAGTAGATAGTCCATATGTGTATGTGTCTCTATACCTATTTCAGACATTTTTAAATTTTACCTCGACAATCCAGCCATAGTGTTAAATTAAATGGGTATTTCCGCTTTTCAAATTTCAACAACATTTTGACAAAGATGGAGGGAAAAATAGTGAAGCATATTAAAAGTTCCTAGGTTAGGTATACAAAAACAGAAGCTTGTAAAATTGAGAAAATCTCACATAGTGAAGCAAGGAAATTACTTGCATTGAATAAAATAATGCTTTTTTAAGAGATACCTCCGAACCTTTTCTTTTTCCAAAGAGATTACATGTAGGTAAGTACATTTGTCATGCTAACAAAAAAAAACATCTTATAAGGTGTTTTCAAATCAGAAATTAACCAGTAGTAAAATTTACTTAAACGACCTTAACGACAGTCCGTCCAAACTAGTCCTAGAAAACCGCAATGTAATCGCGGACCTTGCTAGGAACAACATGGTCATCCTTCACTCGATTCCTGCACATAGTGGATTTGCTGGTAATGAAAAAACCGACTCACTGGCAAATGACAACAAAATTTCGCGCGTCAACAAAATTGATTGGATCCGAACCCTTCTGTGGAGTAAGCAAATCACTTTTCGCAAGACACGCAAAGGATCTTGGTATGCAAGAATTTAGAGAAGTCTGGCTTAACACACCAGGGCAAGCATGTTCAAAGCTACTTTTCCCTGTACCGTCACAAAGAAACTCAAATTTCATTGTGAACCTCGATAGGAGAAACCTTATAGCACTAATTGGATTCCAAGGTGGTCACTGCCGTCTGAATAAACACCTACATCGCATTAACTTTGTAACAGATTCAAGCTGTAGACTCTGCCTTGAGAGTGAAGAGACCTCTCTTCACATCTTAATGCAATGCCCAGCTCACTTCCAACTTAGAAAGGGGATTCTCGGCAATAAAGTCATCCCTTTCGAATCAACTAGCTGCAATTCACCCAGAGAAGTTCCTTAACTTCCCGATATCCTCTGGGATGAAACAATTCATCTGAGAACACTAAGAAAGGGCACAAAAGGATTGGCTAGAAACCGCAGTGCTAAGGGCTGTGATCAAACCTCCCGATACCATAATATAAATAATAATTAAAATAATGGCAGTCCGGGGACCTGGGCCTCAACCAACAACCGTCTCCAGCCAGCTCGATCTTTAGCTGGCTGTCTCCAGTTTCACACGCCAAGTTGGTTGAGGTCCCATTCCACTTGCGTGTGTCACCTGAGTCGCGTTCTTTCTCTACTGCGCCGTCTCTTCGAAGTGGGTTCGACGATTTTCCGGGCGGAAGCATTGGTGTCCATCCGTTCTACATGTCCCAACCAACTCAGTCGTTAAACATTCACTTTTCCGACTACGTCAATGTCGCTGTGCAGTACGTCATTATATCTCCTCCTCCACTCACCGTCTATGTAGATTTAAACAACCTAACATCAATTTTAATATGTGCATACGAGTATGTATAATAAAACACCGCCGGCATCTTTCTTAAGTAATTGAAATACAAATATTCAGATGTAGAAAGACGTATAGAATGAACATCTTTACACTATCCTTGCTCATATTTGCTTATTTCCTATATACAATAGGTAAATACGCAAATCAATTTAAACACTACAACTAACTAGCAACAATAGTTGACTTTATGTTCGATAATAAATATCAATGTCATTGATTTTGAATCTATTTAAATTTTCATTAAAAATGTTCTTATAACTCCGAATAAAATTAAAATACTTGTAGTGCAAACCAAACACTCAAGTATTTAATTTTGAACACCTTTAAATTTATAAAGCACTTTGTCAACTCATCACGTAAAGCCTGACGAAATATTTGATAATAATTGGTTAATCTCCTCCGCTTAAAATTTAATAAAAATTTGAGAGGTCTATAAAAATAGAAATCACCAATTGAATTTTGAAAACACATAGGAAATCGTCTTAATTCAACGATGGCAATGCTATTTGATTTTAATTTTAATGTTAAAGACAATAAGACATTATCCTTGGGAGAATAAATATATGTTCCTAGATACCTACACTTTTTGTTTTATTACTTTGTGAATGTTAAAAATTGTATTTATAGGTAGCGAGGTTAAGAGAATAAAATATTTCATAGCCACACATAATCTACTCAGTTGGCATACTCATGTAGGTATACTACTGATTCTTCGGCTGCCATTTTGATCCTTAAAAGCTAATGAAATTGATTGTACTAAAATTTAAATTGCGTTGTAGTTAACAGCTTTTCAAATCGAAAAGCACCTTTCTCCAAGTAAGTACCTGACTATTATTTTTTGACAAAGACAGTCTTTAAGCTTTCGCGACTCACAACACCAAATTTGAATTAAACTCAACTCTAATATTTGCAAACACCATGGTCAATTGAGGTGTGCAAGATCGACACAAGATTTCCTAATTCGTTCAAAATTCAGGCGTAAAGCAGGTTACGAAGCAGAAAGCTGTATATGTAGGTCCTGCTTAGATATTTTTTTATTTTTCTTATAGATAGCGGGCACGAACTAACCGAACGTAGCTGGAAAAAAATTTTTACAAAATTTCTGAATCTGAAGTTTGTCATCAATTTTGCATGTAAGTTTCGACCATACATTGAAGTCGTAAGCCAGAATGTCGATAAAAAAAAATCCCCACCATCTAACAGACGGAAATTAAGACACATAAAGTTCAGAGGTCGTCGCAGATATACCTACGTTACAGCTAATTGGAAATAATTTCGAAATATGTCATCAAAATCATGAGAAATCATATTCACTTCTAATTCAGAATTGACAGATACAATATAGGGTAAGTGCACTAGTACCCGGCCACTCTCTAGTAACCGGCCACTTTTGTCTTTTTTTGCCTAAAACAAGAAAACCACTTTACATAATCTTACGGTTTTAAAGGCACTATGATTGTTCATATGTCCCAGATAGTATCCCCAAAAAGTGTATCTATCAACCAAAAACTGTGAACACACCACACACTTTAGTTAGTCTTCGTCAGTAAAGAGGCCAAATATGGTTCGAATTTTATTTTTTTATTAGTGGTGGGCGCAAACTGAAACGCAAGTTTTTATGCGATTTCCTTACAAAAAATGGTCAATGCTTAGCTCTTCTCTTCTCAGAATAAGAGCTAGTAACAATTTAAAGAAAAATCATTGCGAAGATTGAAATATTTTTCTTAAATTTTGGGTGGTCGGTTTCTAGTACTCGGATTTCAGTAAAATTTCAGAACCCGCCCGATTACTAAATATTTTTTTTTAACATGTTTTTTTAGAATCCGGTCGGGATATAAATTCATCGTCATGGCAATCTTTTTATCTGGTCGCAAAGGCAATTTGGGGTTTTTTTCGTGTATACTTACGCGTTGAATCCAGAAAGTCAAAACTTTGGAAGCGGGAACCTATGAAGAAGAGGCATCACATTCAAACAGAACCAGTCAAACGTTTCAAGTTACCAAGGTAGATCACATGGCAAATGTATTATATGAGATTCAACATTATGAAGAAAGCATTCAAAAGGCTGCATTAAAGTATGTCATAGTCAGATCTACTCTTCAAGGTCTCGACCGTGCAAACGTAGAGTGACGGAATGTGTTTTTTAAAGGGAATCGGCTCATTATTATAGCATAGCAAATTAAATAGTTGATTTGCTCAACACCGTAGGACAAAAATTTGTAAAATACACCAAGGAAAAGACTCTATTCAAATATTCTTGACCACCCAAAACTTGGTTGATATTCATCTTCGAAGGAAACACAGAGTTGGCCAATAGGGAAGAAGGAACCTATTTATGTTGGCAACCGTCAGCTCGTTTATTCTCAGTACACTTCAGAACCACCTTTCTTATCCAAAACCGATAGCATCTGTTAGCAAAAGAACTGCAAGTTGTTCTTGTCGAGTTCAAAGTACTCTAAAGGCAACTCATTCATTTGTAGGTATGGAATGAATACAATACCACCGTTCCGCAATTATTATTTTTTTAAACTCATAATTATCTACTTTTTGAGTTTTTTATGTTTATTTTGTTATCTCTTTGTTTTCCGATAATAAAAGAATTTAGGAAAAAGCTAGCAAACTAAATTTAATGCATAAAACTTGCATGGCCGGGTACTAAAATTTCAGTGGCCGAATACTGAAATTCAGAAAATTTTAGTGGCCGGTAACTAACTTAGAGTGACTTTTCTCAAATAACTGATAATAACTTTTAGCAACAGCAATTTAAGCATGTTTTATTTAAGTTAATCGATTCGTATTATCTTCACCTATTGATAATGATGCATAGTATTTCGAAACTCCATATAGCTTAAGAACTAAGCTATGTAGAAGTCAAAAAAATAAATTAAGTGGCCGACTAATAGTGCCTTAACCCTATATGTATGTTTCTATGTTTGTATATATGTATCATTCATTTTCATTACAATGTATAAAATCACTCCCCAATCGCCTTAAATCTTTTCATAATTCGCCATATTGCCAGCAACATAATTTATTTTCAAATATTCAAAATGGCAGGATTCATGTTAAACCCCTTCACCTCGTTCCTATCCAACAATAAATGCATCCACTTCTAATAAAACGATTTTTCATGTTTTCATCATACATATGTACCTAACCTACACAAAGCGGGCTTATCTAATTGTCATCATGCTTGTTTTCCCTTCCTCCATCCACTCTCGCACACATACAGAATATTATACTTTCTGCTTATTAATAATTCAATTAAATCTCCCTCCCAACGGTATGTTTGATCATCATGCCCACAGAGGATACAAATAAAAAAAAAACTAAAATCCTTCCAAGGGAATCCGGTTTTTTTTTCCATCTTTATAACACATATGAATGATTACAGGTAACCGAAAACGGTATACCTACACATATGTATATGTAATCTTTAAAAAAAAATAAAAAAGGGGTTGAAATATACAACGTCCTTTGTAAGTAAATAAAAAAATAGAAATAATAATTAGCTATAGGGAGGATTAATTGTCCTTCCACCGCTTTTTTTTTTATACAAACCGTTGACAATCGCACAAATCCACAAAATTACTTTCACTCAAATGAATTTCGATCAAAAAATAAAGTTACGGGAACACATCTATACAACGAATGTCCTTGTTATTATTTCATCTGCGTATCTGAACTGATCTCTGATCTTCTTAAAATCGCATTTGATGCGCCCCAATAAGGATGTGTACGCAATTTCTATTTGTTTAGGTTTTGTCACAAGGATTCAGGACTCTAATTGCCATTGTCATGTGGTGGAAGTTATTATTTCTTAATTTAGATGAAATTTTCTTTGGGATTATAGCGATGCACTCACTTGGATATAATTTGCATTTTCACAAATTTCTGTGAGAACGCGTTTCATTTCCGCAAGGATATTTCTATGTCTGTTTCTTTGCTGCTTTAATTTTCCCTTTAAAACACAATGACATTTGGGAAAATCAATAATCGTCGTGACAGAGTGGCGACGAAGGTGGTGTCAATTTTCGCAAGTCTGTGACCAAAATTGTTCCGGTTGATCCTTTGCTTGCCTTTTATTTATATTTTTTTTTGTCTACCACTGCCTTCATAGCACATATTAGCACACAAATACAAGTGCTATATATGTACTACATAGGCTGACATTGAGTTACAAGAAAATCGATTAGGTTAACAGCAAGTCTGAACACATTTGCAACTATACTGAAAGTGTGTTCCGAGTTCTCGAGTTCTTGAATTCCGGGTTCCGGGCTCCGGCATTGTTATGCTCGTTTTTATTTCTCATTGTTTTCGTCTTATTGTCTGCGCTTGGAGGCCATCTCCAATATCTAACATACGCACACACATATATCGCAATAGTGGAAGGAGGGGGCATCCTTTTAAATACTCTGCAAGGAAGAACAGCATCGAATTCAATCGCTTTAAGAGAAGAGACATTTAGTTGTACGGGACTAATAAAAGGACAATGGATCCAAATCCACATTCACAGACCAACCAGTCAGCAGAAAAAAAAAAAAAAAAAAAACAACAAACAGCAACCCAGCTAGCACATAGAGAGCGAGAGTTGTTTCTTTTGCTTTCTCGTCCTTTTTACTGGTTGATTTCATTTTTGTGTGAACTGGGGTTCTCTTATTTTGGTCCCTTTTTGGCCGTTTTTTGGGCAATTGTTGCACTTGAAAATCGATAGATGTGATGTTTCTCTACACGTATACCGTATACGGGTTCTACAACCCGTCACTGAGGAGAGTGAAAAACAACTCGAATTGGAATTAGAACTGTAAGTCGATGTCACACTGCTGGTTGGGTGGGTGTATTATGTTAATCAGGTCAATGACATTCATCGATGTCGTCTTCATCGTTGTCAGAGAAGTAATCATCATCGGTCGTCGACTTTTAGTTAAAGATACAATTTTGTTTAGCTGGGGATATACATATGTACATGGCCTACAGAAAGTGTTTCTTTCTGGTAAAAACAAACAGTTATGTACTCAACAATTGTTTTTTTTTTTTTTTTTCTCATTCGTTTGCATTTGTAATTAGAGCTCTCGGAGGAGAGTGGATGTAGTGGCTACTGGTTTGATGTCTGTTTTTTTTTTTTTTCAGTGTTGGCAGATTCGGAATTGAATTTCAAATAAATTCACTTTCTTCAATGAGTTGTAAATGGAATGGGATTTGCTTGAATTTGGGGATGTGGTACATATAGTTTGACATTGAAGAGGAATAGTAATTTTCAAGGTTATGTATGCTATTTAATTTTGCATGAATGCTGTATTTGAAGGGTTAACTTTAAGTGACACTTTGAGAATCAGTGCCGACGGCAATTAAAAATTCTATGTTTTCCAGATAATGTAGTTGAAGTTTGAGTGAACCTTGAGATATAGAATGTGATTAATGTTGACCTAGTTTAAAGAAGGTATGTGAGGAGCTTATTAAAGATAGTGAAGGAAACTGTCTAAGTGCCGGTTAAGACACAACACCGAAAGAACTAAAGTTAAGCTAATAGGATTCATGAGTGAAGAAATTTTCTTTGCTTCGCAACTTCTTTGCTTCGTCGTTTCTTTGGTTTGTCGTCGTTAATCTCCATGAATCTTTTGCTGTCATAAAACAAAAGTCTTAATTAGAGTTTATTAGCGGACTTGTAGAAAAGAGCACGACGTTGTTGGACCCTGCAGATGCTGCTTAAACTTGCTATTATAACCGCAGGGTATAAGGTACATATAGGTATGTATGTACATATGTACATACTTGGATTTGGTGATAGGTATAGGAAACTGAAACTCGAAGTTAAAATATATTGCACATATGTTTTGCTTTCTCATCTACAGGTGGTTAAGTTGCTGCTGCGCGTTAGTTGCTTTCATAGAACGTCGAATCCTAAGATCTGCTTCACTGTCTCAGTTATCATCAAATCAGAGTTTTGTAGAGCATGGTTTTTGACTTTCGAGTAAGGAGTTTGGAATCTAGCTGTTTGGACAAATCGAAAAAGCAGCGGATGGCTGAGACTATCCTTCGTTAAACCTCTACCAGGGTGTCATCTGTGGAGTTTATATTTGCCCCGAGGTAGATGAACTCCTACACTATCTCAAAATTATAGCTGCCGATTGTCTAGGTCTGTCCCTGAAGGTATTCGGCGGATCGGTTTTTGGTCAACAGCATGTATGTACCTGCTTTGTCAGAAACCTCCTTCGTTTCATAAAAAGCTCAAATTGGCTTAACGAGTAGGTAGGGAGATCTATTTCGATCCATGTGGTATCACAATGGACCCATCACTGGTCTAAGTATGCTAGCTGGCAGCCACTTCAACCTAACCATGTATCATATTTTGTCTTATCGTCATACACCAACTCGTTTGGCTTGTTCTTTAATCGCCATAAAAGCTTCAACAATGGCACGCTGGAAACGAGGGAAGATGTCGATATCGTATGTGTACCCCAGTAGCTAGATGGATTTGCTAAATATAGTGTCGTCTGTGTTTATGTCGACCTTTCCTACTATCTGCTCCAGCACAAGATTAAAGAAATCACACGACAGCGTATCTCCTTGCCGAAATCTGGTGCATGCTTTGAATTGCTAATTTTCTTCAGTAACGCGATACAACCTGATGCTGTCGTATGCGACTTTTAAGCCGATGAAGAGATGGTGTGTATTGACTTGGAAATCGTTGGTCAATTTCAATATGAAGATTTGATCTATCGTCGATTTACCGAGCCGAAGCCACACTGTATCGACGACGAGACTTTAGTTGTTTACACAATGCAATGTAAGGATCTTGTAGGCTACATCAACAAATTGAGAAGTACATTTGGCCTTATTTCACGGCACCACACCAATAATTTCGTAGAAGGTAAACAATAAGTAGGTCAATCACACTGTAGCCATTAGTAGTTTTATCTAAAGAAGGAGTTGGTGGAAGAATAACAATCTGAACTTAGGTACAATTTCTTTCTAAAACGAACCCATTTTGGTGTGTTTTCCAAGATAGATTCATGATTCCAGGAATGAAATACAAAAAAAAAATACTGCAGACACCTTTCTGGCTACTAATGGACTGTCATCAGCCATTTATTTCACGTAAATTGTATACGCAATTCTCTAGAGGATGCTATAAACCATCAGAAACCTATACATATGCAGGTACATGTATGTACTTTTCAAACCTTTAGTATTATTATCTTTTAATTCAATACAATTTAGGGACAACAAATCTTTACGGCATTCAAATTAACCGCGAAATTAAATTTTTCGATTAAATTACATTAAACATCTTGAAGTAGACAAAAAGGTTTCAATCCCTTTAGGCATGACCAATTAATAGGATATGGTGAAGTAAAACAGCACGTTCACCAGTAGTCAAAGCAAAGTGTCTTCGAAATGCATTTAGCGAAACAGTAGTCATTAGAAAATCTTTTAGTAATATCCTTCTGATTGGATAACTTATAAACATGTGTCAAGCAATATAAGTAGACAAAAGAGGAAGCACCAAATCATAGGCATAATATTTACTATTATAAGGATTACAAATTGCATATGTATAGGCTAATTTGTCATAGGAAGCACCCATAAAAAGTAAATACTTCATAACAGTGTTAAACACAATGCACGCACTCTACCATTCATAATAGCACCCATTGTCATTTGACCCGCAAAAGGAATAACAATAAAAAAAATAAATAAATCCTCAGGACAATATATCGTTAGTTTCTGTGTGTGTGTGTATTATTGAAATTTAATGCAACCAAAACATTTCCTCTTTTATTGACTGTCATCCCTAGAAATAATAATAAAAGGAAGGACAACAAAAAACAGGATACCTTAGCCGCTTCAGGCAATTGTCATCAATTCCCAATTCCACCCTGTCAATTTGTCGTATGCCCTCAAGGATAGCCCTCTTACCAATGTCACCAGCACAAGCACTACCTCTACCCATGATAAGTGCATCCTCTATGTAAACATATGTCCATTGCAATCATTTGTCGCGCAATAACTTTGCGTCCTCAATAAAAACAGGAACAAAACGATACAGAAGGACCCCTAAAAAAAAACAAAATTCGGTTTCTCCTCCAATCGATTGCACTTCCTGAGGGAATGAGTTCACAGTGCAGATACACAAACAAAAATATTTATGCTCATTCATAGTTACGAAGAAGTTATCGATTTGAACGTGCGCGGATGCCAATTGTTGGTAACCGAACGAAGATATCGCTAGTAGCCTGAGGCTCTCACCAGTGTCGTAAATTTCCCGAAATGGTAACAAATAAATAACCTTCATCGGGTTCTGTTCTGTTTTTTTTTTTTTTTTTTTGCGGATCACTATCATCACACCGGTTTATCCGTCGGCGTTTTTTCGGGACCTCTTGCAGCTCTAATTCACTTTTGAGTTTTATGATTTTTCTGAGTGATGTTTGAGTTATGAATGTGAGAAGAACAACTGTCCTATCTGACCGGCTTCCACTCGGAATCGATTGAACTCATACACATAAGTATTTCCTTATGGGTATTTAATTTTCAATTTTTCCTCCTTTTCGGACTGCGTGCGTTTATGGATCGTTACAAATTAGTCATGATGGCTTTTTAATAATTTGGTTGCGTTTGTATCGGTCTTTTTTATATATTTTTGGAAGACCTCAAATGAAACGATAAAAGTTGGTTATTTATGATTATTACCGAAAGAATTGAAATTGTCGGACTTTGCTGCTCATCATTGTTATCGCCGACAGTTGGCCGAGGGCGATGACGATGATGGTGATTGACTTTCGATCGATTTGGCAGATGTGTTGCAGTTGGCGGCGCGTTATAAATTGATTGTATTAATTAATACGTATATGGGAGATAAGTGACTCAAAATAAAATAAAAATCATTTCGAAAAAATTAAGTAAAAATAGTGCTGCCAACACACGTAGGATAACGACCACCTAGCTGCCAGTTCGCTAGACCCCCAAAGAGAAGTTCTGTATTAGTTGCCTTTTTGATTCTGGGGCCAAATCGTCTCTTCCGTGATCGTATAACTCGTCACGTAAAAATGAGCTTTATTACGTATCGGTATATACGATCATTCCGAACGTATTGACACTGCATTGACTCAACTATTGAGCGGAACAGTAGTTAGGTTTACTTTTCTAGATTTTGGATAGAATTTCGTCAGTTAAGACCATATCTATTGCTTTCGAGCATTCTTTCTTTAAGCATTTAACTCTAAGGGGATTTTTTTCGTAGGTTCATTATCCTATGTGGATACAAGCAGATATTGTCAGCGTAGAGGAGGGACAAAGGATATATCAGTGTACGTTGGTTTTCAAAGCTTGCTAGTCCTCTTTGACATTTTCGATCGTTTTCATGCTTTCTTCTGCACTGCTGAGTCGACATCGCAGCCGAAGTAAACTACAGATGACGTAAATTTCAAGAGGAGACTTTGGGATTCCAGTGAGCAACAAATTCTATTTTAGACATGATTTCTACTGAATTGGTCATCGCAAGAGATAAATATTTAAATGTGATTTGAGTTTATAAGCAAAAATATGACATAGACAAACAGTTGCTGTTTAAGTTCAAGACATATCTTGTCCTCACTCCAAAAACTGGTAACAATATGCTATCCATGCTTGAAAGCGAAAATTGTGTCTAAAACTTTCAACCAGACAATGTAGCCATTTAATACAAACTAGGAATGAAATTACATAAGAATTTTCTAGTTGTTTATCTATGGCTTCAAGACCATACGATGTGACTTTTAAGCGCACAGACATACGAGACACTACCTACACACAGCGGATTACAAATTGTATTATTATGCGATTCCCTTACGTATGCACATTTGTTTCTTATATATATATGTACAAAAAATACTCACAAAGAAATAAAATAAAAGTATAATTTTAAAAAAGTTTTAACTAAATATATTAGCATTTGTTTCTAGGTGTTTGTGCTCCATCTATGCTTCGCTATATCGCATTGGAAGGGATTTTATGTTGCGACGTGTTTCTTCGGTTCTTTTTCCAATTTACTAATTTAATTAATTTCTGAAAATTGTATTTTACTTATAGTTTTGAATTACGTTGTTAGATGGTATTGCAATAAATATATATTGAATGATAGTTTTGTTTTAAAAGGCTTAGTGACAGAAGTGGAGAAAATCAATTTAGAAATGGGCTAACCACAAGGGATTCTATTCGACTCTATTTCACATTATGAACGAGGACATGTAGAGCGAATGGACACCAACTTTTCAACCCGAAGAGTCTTCGAAGTAGAAGAAGACCTCGCCTCAGGTGGAGCGAAAAGTAGAAGGGGACCACATTCAACTTGGAGTGCGTAACTGGAGGCGGTTAGCTAAGGATCGGGCTTGTTGGTTGAGGCCCAGGTTGAACCCGAACTGTAGTGGGTCATCCTGGAGAGTCACGTTGACAATTGTATTCGTAAGATACCCAATCGTCAATGGAAGTCCTTACCAAGACTGCAAGAAAACTTTGAGCAGATTTCGGTTCTGAGAAGTCTTCCTGTGTGTCTTGTCAAGCAATATCATCGGAGATCTCATTTTCCAGCCAAGAGTCAAAGAATTTAATCCAGTGACCGAATTTAAACAGTTCTAGTAAAGTTCATAACTAAATTAAGTCAAAAGGTTAAGCAATGCCTGGCTGTCGCTACAGACATGGATACTCCAACCCTTCCACTTATTCCTTACAATATAGCTAATGGCGGTTGGGATGGCATAAGTCTCCGCTTGAAAGACGGATATAGCCTTATATATAATGAAGGCTAATTAGGTTGTCCTTCACGAAAGTCCCAGCATTCGACTTTTACCAGTTTCAGAGATATCCATGAAAATGCGACTTTACTCCATTCCTGGGTCAGGTGTCAGTAGGAGGTTAGTTTAGCACAGCATTTAGAACAGAATCTAGCGTACTCAACAAAACATTCATTCAACTGAGACAAGCCGTCACATATTCATACAGAACAACCGACGTATATGCTCTGAAAGGTCTCATCTTCGAGTCTTCCACCCTGGAAATCTCCCAATTGTTTGGCCTCATTGGAGATCTGGATAGTGAAATCCTCTAGCACTGACTGTGTAAAGAACAACCTCAGCTTGAAGAAGATGGACACACAGCATTCATTCATAATGCATAGAGCCATCTGCGCGTTAATATAGGCAGTCTCTACATAGACATGGTTCGACAGAAAGTATAGCAACATCATCCATGTATACTTGAGCGTAGACGTTGGAGCTCTTGAGAGTGTTCAGCATTTGACTGTTAGCGAGTCTTTCCGTGATTTTCAGCAAGAACGGAGTCAGACTTATAGATTCAAAGTTTATGGGACGTGAGTAGTCATCCTTATCGAGTTGTGGTATAAACGCGACTCTAACCATTCGCCAGAGTATACATATATATAAGCGAGTGCTAATACATACCATGAACCGAGTGCCTAGCTTGTGCGAGTTATATTTTTCACACGAATTAAAGGAACCTAAAGGAACCTATTGCCAACTCTCAGGTTTGTCGTTGCTGAGACTTGAAATTGTATCAGCTTGCTTAACGTAACGCACCTACATTAGTGGTAAATATGATGCTAAGGCCACCACTACCGAAGTCAATCTAAAAATGTGCAGATGAAGCTCATTCTCAAGGTGATCCACAAGGTGTACACTATCATCATTATGTTCATTCTGTGTCTGTGAAAACGATGGAATCCAATGGATACTTACAACTTATATCAAACAACGCGACTGATAATGGAACTTGATGACGGAAGTCAATATAAACTCTGCCTCCCTAACCCCCGCAGAGCTTCCTGGATCTTAGTTTAGGTTGTAGGGGTGGCTGCACTAAAGTACAGCCTCACTCGGATCTCAACTGATCCATTGTGTTTTTTTCGGCATCTTGGTATTATTGCTTTGGTAGACTCGGGAAAATAACTACTGTATGTAGTCAAGGATTTAAAGAAGCAATGAAGCCAGTTAAAAAGAAAGCTGCGACTGTTACAGGTACTCAAACTTGAAATCGGTGCTCCCATGAGTGGACTCTGTAAGTCCAACCATATAGTATATGATTCTACATATCACTATTAGTGTTAACGTTCTTTTCATTTTTCTTTTGGTATTGTCTCTCAGTCTTCGCTGAACCCGATATCCTTCTAACATCTGCTTCAACATTATTGCTTTGATATAATATCAAATTATAGTTCAGTAAATAATGTTCAATACAAAAAAAAAAAAAAAAAAAAATAGCAGAGGTCGTTTGCATTTATTTAATTTTTTTCTTTTTTTCTTTATCAAAGGTCCAACGTTGATGTGGCTTCCGCTTTTCAATTCTACTTAATACCATTGTTAACCATTTCGCTACACTTGTAGCAAAGGTGAATTTCTGTTTATTCCATACTTGGATACCGTAAAAATAGGTTCACAAAGATATATATAAAAATGCAATGCAACTGCGTTATACCTACTCCTCCCACGGCTCATTGTATAGCTAGAGCTCTATGCATGCCACAAAACATTCTCACTTATCCTTTAGTGTGTTCCACCAAGAGAAGATAATCCTTTTTGGGTATTATTTCCGCATAACAGAAACATGCTAGGTGATTGGCATTCATTTTATATGTGTTTGTTAAGATATACAGTCATACAGTATTAAGTATGGGTGGGTGGGGTTTAAGAAAGCTTTTGAATTGTTTTTGTGCACATTATGTATTGTGTTGGTGTTAAATTTTGCATAATTGCACTACAATGGATTTTCAAATAATGTTGTGGAATTCTGCCCTTTTGTTTTTTTTTTTTTTTAAACAAGTAGAATGGATATACTTTTACGGATATTTATTTGTCATTGTCTTAGTTTTTTTTTCTTCTCTTATTTACTGTATTTAATTAGATTATTTTGTAGTGAAGCAACGTGATTTATGCGTGTTGCATGCCAATGAAACCGCAAGTCATTTAATTTAATTAAAAATACTGTTGATTGATTCATAGGAGGGCTTATTGTTTTTAATACATATTTATTCTAATTCGATTAATGAGCTTTGAAAAAAAAAAGTTCAGAAGGTGAAACTGAAGTCGTATATCGGAGGTATATAACTCATACATTCAACTGGAAGTTACATAAGTAGATAACTATGGGATTAATACGGGTCATCATATATGCCTTGTAGTTTAGAGACCTAACATAGAATGGCGGTAGGACATTTGGCAAGAAGTGCATTATTCAATCGAATATGGTAAGTCTGGGTTACGTCCTATTCTCACTTATGAGTCGCTTGTTTGGCGAACCGCTTTGAGCAGAGTCCACAACTTTTAAAAACTTAACAGAGACCAAATAACAGCGGGATAAGACAATACGAGTGCTTTCATATGTATGTACATATCAAAAGTATTGCATCGTGCAGCGCAGTCTAACTGAGAGAATCTGAATGTGCTGAGCTCAACATTTTTAATTCCCTACCAAGGGGCTTGGTAGCACTCGTGAGAGAATTCACCACAATCTAGCTAAACATCAAAAAGGACTTCACCAAATAAACTTGCCTTCCAGGAAGGAATGGAAGCATGAAGATGTGCTGTACCGACGATTCAGAGATGGAATGCGAAGTAACACAGTACAGGAAGGAGCTAGCCCGATTGAGCTGTCGCACAGTGAAGTATTTGTATGATAAAACCGCTCAAAAGTGATAAACATCAAGTTGTCATATATTTCTGTTAGCGCTGTTATTCTTCAAGCTAGATAACTAGTCCATCAGGTGGCATCCAAAAAAAATCCCCCCCCTCACTTCCTCTTGCCGCATTTCCAGTCAGAACCCAGTCATTGTCGAATTTGCATTTATTGGTCTTCGGCACTTTCGATCTTGATATTTTTCTGAATTTGACTATTGTGATTTTGTGTAGTGGAAATAAAAAAAAAATCATTTGATCATGGAAGTGGAAGGTATATTCTGTGTTTTAAATATAATTATACTATTTTCTCTGCATATATAATGTGCTAACGAACGGTGCTTATGTATGCCTTTTTAAGCATTAATTTTTATGAAAACTTTTTAGATAATATTGTTTATGGCATGGCCGGGCCAATATTTTTGTATAGGCATAAACCTTAGTCTATTGGCAATCATATGCCACCATAAAACTGTCCGCCCACGTCCGCCATTTTGTTTTATGTCACTTCAAAGATTATAAGTCAAGCATTGAATTTTATTAACTTAGATATAATTTACTATTTGGCGAGAACATTCAAAGTGCCTTCAAAGATCAAATGGGACTCCTTTGATATTCCTAAAGCAGGATTTGGGAATACTAATGACGGCACACGTTCAGGAGATTTTTTGCTGATCCAGAATGCTCTTCTCGTAACACAGGCATCAATCTGGATTTAATAAATCGGTTTAAAACTATTCTGGAAGTGATTTAGAGCGGACACAAAATTGATGCGGACAAATTTGATGCTTTTGCTCATGATACCGCAAAAATGTATATAGATCGGTATGGTTGGCATCCCATGACACCAACTATACACAAAGTTTTGATACATAGCGCCGATGTGATAAAACACGCAATCGTAGGTACCAATTGGTCAGTTATCGGAGGAGGCAGCTGAGGCTCGCAACAAGCACTTCAGGCAATATAGACTAAAATGTAGTCGAAAGATTTCACGGGTTGATTGCAACAGAGATGTGATACAGAGATTACTATTAAGTTCAGACCCATATCTTAGTAGTCTTAGAGCACAGCAGCACAATAAAATCAAGTCTTTTTCACAAGAGGCACTCAATCTTATGATCGCAAGCGAACCGCATATACCTCCGAAAAACGATAATAACAGAAGTATGGAGGATATCAAAGAAGAAGAAGATAGGGACGAGCCTTCAGCCAGCGAGTCTGATTAAGCACATTTTCTTTGAAAATACATATATTTTATAAGAATAAACAACGAATTTCGATCAAGTATTGCGTTTTATTCAATTATTTTGCAAAAAAAGCCATAAAATAATTTTTAGCGGTTTTATCATACAAATACTCCACTGTGTGTCGGTTCAAAGTCAATTTCCTTTGTGCTCGTGGTCACAGTAACATTGTGAGAAATGAACAAGCTGAGGCGATTTTCAACCCTTCGCCGATCCATAGCAGAAGTTCAAGTTCTACTGGGTAAGGTAACATTTTCTAGCACCATCTATCAAAAGCCAATACCTACTATGTGGAACACTTGAAATAACTGTGCAATATCGAAAAAGATAAAGTCCTACAATTAGGTCAAAACAGTAGAACTCCAAAATAGGACCCATACCAGGACTGTAGCGATCTGCACAGGTCACTGACCACTAGACACACATGCCTTAATAAAATCCCTGGAACAGTCGAAATAATTCCTGTAAAGACTCCTGTTGAATAGTAAAATCATGGTCTTAATGCGCCTGCATTTTGTTCATCAACTATTTGTCGGACTACATGGAAACTTGTATTGAGTATTCGATCAACATCAGCATCAAAGTTCGGCAATAACTTCACTCCTATATCAAGGTAATTTTTAAAGTAAAAAAATTTCCATCCTCCCACTGAATCAAGACCACATGTGGTGTGTGCCGGACCCTGTTTTTCCATTCTATTGTTCCTGTAGAGCATCCACAATGAATTCGAGCGCATAACTCAATTGTTGTCTTCTTTCAAATGAAATTGAACGAAAAGGATTCTCATAAAATTTTTAAATTGCTCTTAATGGACACCACACTAACTACCGGCGACGTATTGCCCTGAATAGGATGAACCAATGAAGGGTGATGAGAGACACCACTCTGACCTCGTATTGTACGTGAATGAGTTTTATCCTTCTGCATTTGGAACGTGCCATCTTGATTCATTTGTTGAAATGAAAATGGCAAAAGGATGTTCTATTCTGTTTCTGATGACAATGGGGGCGCTACTATTTTTAGAAACAAAAGTAAAACTAATTTAGAATTTTTGAAAATTTATGTACCGTTATGAAATGACACATCTGCTCGTGCGCTGATGAAAAGTGTGGGTGGATAAATGGATAAGTCAAAATGAGCCACGAGTGGTTTTCTCGTGTGTGGATTTTAATGTTGATTGGGATAAGTGATATATTATTGTGGGTGGACATTAAATTCAGGACATGTGCATGTGAGCAATGGAAGAATTTCAATTATTCTAACGAGCGAAGGGCTGCATTTTAGATACAATTTTAGGATAAGATAGAGTCTAAGGAGGCTGGATCTCTCAACAAAATAAGTTCGTGATCAATTCCAATATCGTACATTACTATTATTTTGTTCATCAAATCGATTACTTATCAGGAATAAAATGCAACAAATTTAACTTCGCCTACTTTTCTAATTAGTCGCTCATCAATTGCGTGCAGGGCTCGTCCCAACACTGTCCGATAGCTCTCTTCATCGAAACATGTCACGAGGCTAATTGAAGTCTAATTAAAAATTCCTCGTTAGTTCGGTTTTTTTTGTTTGCTCCCCTCATTTCTGCTATTCTTTCCCTCCACATGCTCTTAACGTTCTTTCTTTATGTATTAACGTAAGGATCACCAGTGAGTACAGCAGGCATAGCTGCTGATCCTCTGGTGCGATTTCAATAGGCCAGAACACGAAATTGTCACCTATCATTTGGGTATCTGAGTTGTTTCCTCCATTCGCGGGGTTAAGTAAAGAGTGGCTTCAATAGATGACGCCGATATGTCTCTTAGGTCCTCTAAGCCAACTATCCCAAAGCCATACACATATATCTTATCGCCACCCAAAATCAGGGATGAGACGAATAACGAGCATGGAATAAATTACCTATCAAACTGAAATAGCTGACTGGATAGATATGCTGCACTGGCCGGACTAGGACCGGGCGTTATGTGGGGCATTAATTTACGTTCAAACCGCGTTTAATATGGAATAGATCGAAAGAGCGGCTTTTGTTATTTGTTTTTGTTTTTTTTTTTTAGTTAATTTAATGCCCCTAGCATTGTGTTATAGGGTTTTTTTTTTTCAGTGTGTGGGCTGCACTATGAATTTTTGATTTTTCCTTGTTCTCTTAATTTTTATTTATTTTTTTATTGTGATTATAATTTTTTTTTGTCCCTTTTGGCTTTTATTTAATTTTCAAGAATTTAAATAAAATATCAGTTTCCGTCGTTTTGGGGAATCTCAGAGTCGATGAATAGGGAGGAAATCCGAGATGAACATTGTGGTATCTAAGATGCTTTGATTTAAAGAGGAGCAGTAAAAGTTGTTGGTTTTTGGACTGAATCTATAGAGGAAGGACTATAAACATAAATATAATTTTTTTCTTTTCCTTTTTGTGTTGAATTGATTAGAAAATTTTTTATTTGTTACTCATTTGTTTTATTACTATTAATTTATGTATTTTAAAATAGATTTTAGATTGTCTTCTTATCTGCTAAAGAAGTTGTTTTTATTTAAAAAGGTTAGGATTCTGATAATCTTTTTGGGTATTAGCTGTTGATGTGCTATAGTCATTTTGCTAGATACACCAACAAATTATGAAGAATACCACGTTGAATTGTGACTTATTTAAAGATAAATCGTTTCTATACTCGAGTTAGAAAGGTAAGTAGGTGTAGAAGAATTTATTGACTAGGTATGCTTCTACAATTCACTGGGAGGTTTTTGAAATATAGCAATAAAGTCAACGAACTTTTCATTTGCGATCCAAGACACTATTTTGCCGATGATTGATGCAGATAATGATAAAGTTTCACATTTACTTTCAGGAACTGCACAAATTGAAGTAGTCAAACAGTCAATTAGACCTTAAAAGATGTAGATTTCAGCTTTTACTGATTAAAGGCTGCAGTCACTTGCCACCTAGATGCAAATTAAACAGAGCAAATCAGGAAGGAAAGTTAACGTGGGATACCCTCTGAACATAGTCACTTATAAAAGCTTAAGTCTGCTAAAGGAAACGAAACGAATGATTTGATGAAGGTAGGTACATGCTACAGAGTTGCGCTAGAAAAGAAGAAGAAAGCTGCCAGTGAGCTCTACAAGTAAATAGAGAGGAAGAGGATAAAGAAAGGTCGCTGGAGCCGATAGACTACTTCTTGACATCAGCTGAAGACCTTTCGGTTAAGTACACACCCCACCTCATGACTTAGACGAAAGTATAATGAATGGAATCTTAGCATCGTTTGCCCTATCCTGATGAAAATATAACTTTTAAACTACACCAATAATGGACGCTTCTCAGGCACAATAGGTCTTTCAGGTCGCAGTGCCATATGCGTCAGTCGCAGAGCCTAACTATAATATGAACGCATCACTTTCCTTAAGATCACTTTCAAGTTCTTTTTTGACTTGGTCCTAATCAGTGCTGCCTCAGGCCAAACAATTCCGCTATCGACCAAATCTTTACACTTCAGAAGATTCTTTAAAGGACACTTACATTCCTAATCTATTTATCGATTTTAAAGCAGCGTATGACAGCATATATAGAGACGTGTCTAGTTTAAGAATCTCTGAAAAACTCATGCGTCTGAGAAAAATGACCATGGAGAATGCTCACTGTTCCATCTTGGCCGGTAGGACCTTATCGAGACCTTAAAGTCTTCTTGCGACTTCTTTAAAATCGTTTTGGAACAGATTGTGAGAAATTCTGAAGCCAACACACAAAGCATGATAATCTCAGATCTGGTTAACGACGCCAAAACATTGACATTATGGTTGCGAAATTTGGAGCGAATGGACATCAATGCTCCGGCCCAGAAAGTCTTCAAATAAGTAAGTCTTCTGAACATTGCAAACAAAAACTTATCTTTACTGTGACCTAAGTGCCTTAAGCATTCTGTTAACAACCTGAAAGTTCTGAATTACGTTGGATTTAGGCCAGGAAAGAACATAATCTTAAATCGAGTCTAGGAATCGGTTACTGGTTCATACGGCTTTCATCACCTTGCAGCCTACCGAAATACAACTTTACACCTCGAATAGGCCGCAATATCGACATGTGTAAGTCAGGCATAAGAAAGAGCCATGTCTTGTATTCGTATTCTAATCAATCATATCTACCTACGTCACCAAAAAGGGTTCGATTTGAGTGTAACCATAAACAAGAATGATGTTTTGCTATAATCCCAAGGAAAGAATCGCTCTTTCTTATATTTTTTGGACTATGTAGCTGAAGTAGCACAGTAAGTTCTTGAACCACTGCCAGGCCGTCCTCAAGAGTCACTAAATGTTTAAAAAGAAAAACTCTGCAATCCTGAACTGAAGGGCTGAAGGATCTATAGATTACCCCTGAACCTCTGAAGAGAAGAGAATTTTTAACTTGAAAATCTGAAAGTATTTACTGATACAACTGGAAATCAAGTCATTTCTCCATTCTTCTTCATCTTCAGTCTTCTACATCACAAAAAGATAACTAGACATCTATCGATCTCTAATAAATTGGAACTAAGAAGGACTAGTTTATAACTAAGATTATAAACAAAGTGAAAAAAGTTATTTACACATCAACCATCATCTCCGCAAATCCCCACGCACTCTTTCTATATTTTTTGTAAATAATGTGATATTTCAAAATTAGTATCTGGCGCTTAGAAGCGGAAATGTACCATAACCTAAAGACAAAAGCTATTATCAACGTTGAAAAGTATTAAATTTCATTTGTCAACCACAAAATTCATAATCATTAGCACACAATTGAAAAGGAAATGAAAATACAACTGTCATATGGATTCTCAATGTAGAGACCAAAAACCGAAATATCCTCCGCAAAATTATATGAAATAGAATCCTGCCGCCTTACAAATAATAAATTCGAATATGTCCTTACAACAAATTGTCGTGTGTTCTTAAATCGAACAAAAGGATAATTGAATTGTAAAATAATATTTTGTCACAGGATATGTGACGTATGAATAAGGGCCTGCAACATAACAAAAAAATAAATCCATATACCTAAAAATTTATCGCATCTGAAGACACTTTTTTTTTTGATTTCAAAAGATTTTATGTAATTATAATAATAATATAATAAATCCTTAATATTTTTACCTCATCAAAGTCGAGCGCTATGCGGCATCCCTTAGGAGATAAAGATAAAAATCAAGTTGGTTGACAGGAGGGAATTTCGTCCTTTTGTGTGTGTTCCGTTGTTCCAGTTTCTTTAATAATAAGAAAAACATTTAGTCCTTTTGCATGAATGAGTAAAATGATGATGCTGTTGCATAGGGTCTACACATTTTTTTTTCCTTAAGGCACAATGGATCAAGTCTCATTGAGATTCTTTAATGCGTAAGGATAATAAATTGTCAACAAATATAAAATATATATACCTACCTACGTTGGATGACGAAAAAACGTGACACTCTGAAAAAAAAACACATGATAATATGACAGAGAAAAACTAAAAATTTCATGCTCTTGATTTTTGAAAATGATCCTTTTTAGATCGCAAGCATGAATTGACAATGTATTTGTGGACTCTTGATTGTCCCTACTTTGCTAATGATAATATCGAAAATATCGATACAGTGCTATTTTGGCATTGTGTGGAAAGGATCTTTCCTGGTTCTTTGTGTAATTTTGTGTGTTCCTTTAACAATGGCATCCTTTTAGATACATTTAATTGTCGTTAATTTTTCAGAGCTACTGTTGGCAAGGGCAATTTGTGTGTTACTTATTCTTCGGGATTATTGATGACATGTAAGTTAGGCACTAATTGAATTTATTCAACTGTGACAGAATATTATAATAATAAATTGGATAGAATATCTGTGGATTAAAATGTGTTGTAGTTTAGCAAACGCAGACTTTGGCTTTTCCGATTTTGCTAGCAACTACATGGAGTACACAAATACCTCTCCATTTTTTGCTTGAAAGGATCCATCAAGCATTCTTTTAATGTTATATTTTGAAATTTGAATTCTAAAACAAGGTGGCATAAACCACACAGTCTCAGGAACTCAGGACTATGATTTTCAGCTTTCAAATGAATCGAATTGTAAGATACTGGATTAGATTAGCTGACTTTCAATACCGAGGAGTGTACAATACAGAAGCAGACATATTTTGGAGGCTTTGAAAAATATCTAAGAAAAATATATTTCTTGCACGGTTGAGCCCCTAGGGTTGTAAAATTAGTACGGCTAATACTCTTAAGGATTTGCAAATATGTACAACTTAAACGAAAAAACACGTCTAATGCGGTAACATTTTAATGGGCTCATGTCACATTGCTGCACGAGCCCGAAAAAGTGGCCAAATTCATCTCGAAATATCAAAAATGCGTCCTTCCATGGACAGGAAAATACAAAAGGAGGATACTGCCTTTAAAAGCAATCATCAACAATCGTTAGAAAACTTTGGATATTGTTCTTTACCTGGTTCGGTGTTCTTCAGTCAGTCTTTATATGAAAAGCCGGCTTTTAAAGAATACCAGACGTAGTCAAATAGCTGAATTAGTCTACGAGAATTATACTTTATAAGATTGTCACGAGCTCAAGTTCTACCAATAAACTTCTATAAATTCATGAGATGATCTTCATATTCTGCTAATAAAAATGACACTTTTTCTTAGAAAATCCCCATCAGCGACCACTACTTTAAAATGCAATTGTAGTATCAACTCCTACAACATGCATAGGTTAATGCTTGGTCATTCTTTAAAAACCCATTAAAAGTCCAAGAAGTAAGCCCACGCATTCGTCATTAAAACGAAACCCTAGCAAGCATTTGAACACACCGCCACCCAATAACCGAACCTTCTTAAAATGCATCTTCATTTAGTCCCATAATACTAAACTTAATATACAATATAGGCCACTTCCACGACTGCACTACTTGCATACACTATTCCCCCCCATAAAATCAGAAACACTGCACACGAAGAATTAAACTAAAATAAAAAAAAAGGGTTCGCTATTAAAACATCATAAAATGCAACGTGACATTGACTCCTAACCTGCTCCACATACATAAAGAAAAAGATCTCATTTTGAATATTAATCGAGGAGACATGAAACAAGAGCGTTCCGCAAATGTCATAAATCCCAATCAATGCCATTGGACGGGCTGCCTCCACCTTTACAAGTCCGTATTATATGATCCATTCCAGGGCCGAATGTGAACGCGGCGATATGTTTGTTCACACCATCAAAATGTCGTTAACAGTCCAAAACGTACTCGTACTGAGCACAGTGCTTACGCACTTAATAAAATTTAAAATAATTTTAATTTTTCATCATATTCATCGTGCATTTTGATAAGGTGCGTGATTTTACAACGCGACGTTTGCTTCTGTCTTATGATTGCCGCCTTTACAAATTTACCGCGATTAAGCGAATATTTTTTTCTTATTTTATTTATTTTTGTTAAAAAAAAAGCTATTTGTCATGCAGGTTCCCAACGTGTAGACTGTATTCTTAGGAAAATTTATGAACATAATTCAAAGAACATTTTTCACGGCTCGTTGGGGTAGTTATAATAATGAACAACGAACAACAAAATGTTGATGTCTATGGAATACCAAACAGCAAAATTGTAATATATGTATGTAATGTAGTAGATTTACTTGGGAGTACCTAACACAATCTGTAAAACCTTGAAAAATATTTTCCCCTTTTCGATGGAATTAAGGTTAGTTCACCTCAAGCAATCGGGCTCGACTTGTTTCCCGAGAAGAAAAGACGCTTAGCCAAATTTCTTTTTGAGGAAACTTTAATTTTCGACGTTAGACAAGAAAGCCTAATCAGTCCTGGAAGGAATTTTGCACTACTTTTATCAAGCTCTATCAGAAGTCTATCAGAAGTTCAGCTAGACCACCTCTTTTTATGCAAGGAGACCAAGTGAGAGTCAATCCAATGCAGATCAGCTGCTTCACTGACACCAATAATTGAGTCTGAACTAAGATGGGTCATCTTCGAGTCCTTTCGTCTGAGTGAGGCAAAGCCGGTTCCAATTCGAAACCCTGTTATCCTATCATTCCAGAACAAACTTTGAATGATTTGTGTGAGTCTCAAGTGCCCTCAGTGCATTTTGGATTTCACTCCGAAAACGGACTCTTCTACCACGTCATCTCTTCAACTATCCAATTAATTCCAATTTATAGCTTTGATTTGGATTCATTATCCTAGATCGCCATAGCATAGTGGTAACAGAATTCGGTTGCTAAGTTCAGTAATTGAGTAATCCAACAAGATGACACAGTTCCAGTCATTCCATGGTAGACTTCTCTTTGAAGTACAAGAAGATTTAACAACTATTGGCCTGAGACCCCACATCTTACCAAAGTTCTTTGTATGCACTGCTTTTCAAGCCGAGATTACCACCATTCTCCAAGCAAAGCCGGAAAGACTACGACTGTTTGGAGTCACCAAAAGTACCTACGATCAATGTTAGTAAAAGTTTGCAAGCACCGACTAAACAAGATGTTGGGAACCAATACAATGAGCTAATATGTTTCTGAGAAAATTGGACCTTATTCCTTCCCTCTCCTTTGTTGACATGCTATTCAGCAGCCACAAAACTGTCTAAGAAACGCTAGAACAATTTGGATGCATGGCTAGCTTTTAATATGAATATATCCTTTTCCCTGGTAAAACCCAGTCGAAACTACGCACGAATCGTCTCTGGCAGCCTTATTTGGCATTGTGGTATTTGTATTCATACGAAGCACCTCGAACACTACAGTAGCTGCAGAAGTGAAGATAAATATGAGTCTGTTTGAAATCTAATTGCAAATGTCCTATCTCAGTCAACATAAGAATGTGGACTCTTGGCAGTCACTTCTTCGATGAGCTCGAATACTTACGATCTGAGAAATCTCCTGCCTCACAAAGCTGTCCTCTTTTTTAGTTCCCTGGGCAAAACTTGAAGGACTCAATGGACCCAACTGTTGGTCTATGTGAGCGGTGACAACTGTCACTGAGCACTCATTTACCTAACCCAGCCTTATCTAGGCTTAAGTTGCTGTCACTCAGCTTGAAATGCTGCTTTTCGAATTGAAAAACAAATCGTAAGGCAGTCCGGATAATTTTATTTGAGTCTCGCTGAAGAGTATATTGCTTAAGGCCACTTATAGTACTTCTTTCATCGTTCAAGTTGAGTTTCATTAGAAGGATCAAAATACGTCTCAATGATGTCTATGTAACTAAAATATGCATCCTGCTCTTAGATATACCTACATTTATTTGAATGAATATACATTTTTTATTTACAAATTTAAATTGAATTTTTATATATGAAGCAACCAGGCTAACAATCAATTATGCTCATTATTTTGTAGCTATCGACTTTTAAAAAAAAGCTGCATAAGTTTATTCTGCTTTCACTCCCGCCCTTACTTCAAACATTTACAAAACTTTCTTAATATTCCGTCTTCACTTGGTGAGTCATGTGAATTAGCAATAAAACACTTGCATCACGTCCCAATTCACATAAGATAAAAGCCGACTGCCCCCGCACCATACTCAGACAACACACAACAAATACTTTACCTGAAGTAATAAAAATCCATCGGCAAATTATTTATTGAATCCCTATATGCTTAAGCTATTTTTCCCTCATAGAAGTTGAAGGAGCAGCAGCAAACTTCATTTGGAACGTTTCAGAAAACCATCACCATCATCGTCTTGAAGTCGGGTGCTCACTCCTATAGCTATAGCCTCTGATCCTTAGGCAAACTTTTCCTGTGTGTGTTTTATCAATTGATGTTGGTCTACGTGTCCGGACTCGTTTCTTGGTCGTCTTTTCAGAGCATAATCCTCACACTCGAGTACTTCTGTCAGAGAATGCTCAATGAAGCGCACTCCCGCACCATTCACCAGAAACCACCACTACCCAGTACCCACCCATCATCTACTCCTTCGACGATGATGTCGATGAAGTGAATTTATATTTTATCTGAGTTGCTCGGACAGGATATTTCTGCTATCGAGATGTTGTTATGATATCGCTATAAAAATTCGGCAACATTTTTTTATTTATTTATGACCACAAATTTGTTCGCTCTGCGAAAGTGAATGTATCTAGGAGATACTACATGAAGCTACGGTAAACATATGGCGTGTCTTGATGCTTGGGTACGCTTCGATTGCTCATGGGTATAGTACATATTCTGGACGTTGTTTGAAAAGAGTTTGCACGTCCTGGGCATAGCTTTCAAATTTGTGTGCGTGTGTGTGTATGGAAAAAGATATTTGTGATGTTTTATTAATGTTTACAGAAGAGGATATCTAGTTTGGTTTTTCTTTTCAAATAAAATCTGCAAAGTAATATGGGATATTTATCCTTGAGTGGATTTATAGTCACTGTGCTGCTTATCGATATAAAAATCAATTTTTGATTTCAAAAAATGTGCGGCAATATGGAAGTAATGGCTGATGGTCGGTGGGGTGAATGGTAGCATCGTCAGGAATATGAAAGGAGCATAAATGGGATTTTAGTTAAGTGGACGAAAGGTTTTTGCATTTGTTTCCTTTTTGTGGGAATATTTTTCGTGAAAGTAAATTTATTGACCATAACCTCAGAAGTGGATGGAATTGAATTGCCGTGTTATGAATGATTAACGCAAGGCCTTTTTGGAATATCTCCCGGTTGAGATGGAAATAATGTGCGATTTTATCAGATATACGGATTTATGGGAACGATTTTTAATATTATTGGATTTTTAGATTGATATATTGGGCTTAGCGATTAGATCATATTTCCTTTGGAAACTGGTGATTTATGTTCATGAAAAAAACTTGCGAGTTTAGTAGGACATAGAATCCATACCCCTATCTCTGTAACTTGAACACCTCTCCTTGTAGTATTAATTCAAAAAAAGATTAGATAAACGTGACTAGCGCATAATATCTGAAAGGCCTTCGTCAAATCACTTTTATCTTCCACACGACAAGTTGAAACGATGTAGAGGACCGATCATGCACACAAAATTGGATGACACCAAGACAAAACAGCAAAGCATTCGGTGGCACGAGGCGCCCGTGCCCCATCAAGCTTAAAGTTGAACCATGTGCCGGCAGGAACATGACCATTTTCTTTGCGATTCGGAGGGAATATTGATGGTCGCCATAGCTTAGTACCTACGTACCTTACTGAAACTGCTATTCGGAGTCGGCAATTAAACTGTACGTCCCTTCCATAACACGCTCAACATGAAAGGTTGCGAGAAGCTATAGGCGCTGGCTATCTATGAGCTATCGCGCCAAATAATGGTATTTGCATTATTTGCCCCATAAGTACCTACGGGCTTTTGAGCATTAAGGAGGTTAAGAAGAAGATCGATCAGATTGAAAAGTGACTTAATACTCTGTGGAAAAAAATTAATAAGAACTCCGACGAACTGTTGACAGTAATAAAATCCCCAAGGCACACAATGAAGATCTTGTTTTAACAATCATTTTTACCTACTTTTTCCATTCCTTTAATATCCACCATAAACGTAACTTGACAGCTTTATCTTACACTGTATACATGAAAACCTATTTCCATTCTCTTTCCATCCACTTATTATCCCATTCTGGCAATACCAAAACTAAATTCTGCGGTACTCCCAACCATCGACCACAGCGTAAACATATCTTCCGTGCAAATCCACTTCATAAATCCACACGAAAACTGTCAACTTACAATGGAGTTAGGTCTGGAATATAGCCGTAAGCTTGTTATCATAAAACAGGGAAACAATATCATAAAGGAACCATAAACAGGATACAATTTAATAATATCACATCACTTCAGCCCAACCCCACAAATTTTGGGGTGCATATTGAAAGTCATACATTCCGACTTTACAGAAACGCTATTATGCCCTATTTTCAGGACATTCACTTACATATCCTTGCGCTCCGCTCCATATATGCGCGACATAGATACATGCAAACATATATGAACGTGCTATTTGTGGAAACTTTGTGTAAAGTTTGTTGCGGTGTGCATAAAGCAAAACAAGGATCTTTGCCTGTGACAAAATTTCATGTTTATCACGCTCAGCGGCAGACCCTTGGGGTTTTCGGGATTACTGCTGCCGCATATTTCATGCCAAATATATAATATATAACCTTATGCCTTGAGTATCCCCCTCAACAATGGAAAAGGGTTGAAAGTTTTGACTTTTGCGTGAATCCCACCCTTTTGCCGATAACAACAACAACGACAACGGCGATGATGGTGACGGCAACAATAGCGTGCAACAGTGTCGCGCATACTTTCGATACGAAGTTACAAAGTTAATAAACTTGTCAAACTCTCTCAAGTAGTATTCCTTAGCAAACACTGCGGATTGTATGATATTTCATTTTGGTGTAAGTCTATATGTGTATACTGAATATGAAGGATACGAAGTATAACCCCTTTTTCCGTCTTTTGGATTTGACAGCGTGAACAGAATTCGAAAAGATTTTCTCAAGACACAATTTTGATGTTACTCTAGGGGGAACTTGATTTATAACAAAGGTTATTCAAAATTAATACAACTGATTGGAAATCACTTTTGAAGTGCGACAAAGTTGGGTGAGGTCTTGGTGAGCTCCACCTCATGTGGTAGGAAACGTAGTTCCAAATTTAACAGTGGACATTGCAAGGTTTGCTTTTTTTCGCTGATTTTTACGAGGCTGATGTTCTTTTTATCAGTAAAAAGCTCGACTTGAGTGCACCCTACATCACCTTCTTCGATACAAAACAAAAGAAATTTTTCGACAACAACTTATAAAGTTGTAGACTCTGCAGTTTTTTTTTTGACAAGCTCGCCATTGACTTGCCATTCAAAGTTTCAAGACTTCCAGCAGTGTGCAGAAATGTTTCTAGAAGTCCCAAAAACGATTCCACAGAGAAATGTTAATATTTAAATAAAAAGACTAGTTGCGCTCAAAGGATTTACTTATCGTGTCAGGAGAGACGTCAATCCTGACCTACTTAATGTTTACAATCAGAAACACACGGTCAACAGGTTAAAGTCTTACGAATATGTACATGCATACATAGATTCAAAAGAGGTCTAGACATGCCAGACCTACTATATCTTTGCATTTTTAAAAAATATGTGTAAATCCTTTTAGTCTCGATGAATATTGTTGAAAATAAAATTAAAAATTTGAACAAATAACACTGAGAACCCATTGCATACATCTGCCAACGATAATGCGGGTTCTATCACACACGACCAAACCTCTTCTCAATTGAGAAATGACAGTTGAGAGCATTGCTTACAATGACCATTGTCCAGTTTGTCTATTCTTTCGGTGGTCTATTTAAAAACGTCCCTCCAGCTCGATCGTACTCTAGTCGCATCACATCAACGACATTGTACTCTTTTTATTACCTCGTGCTTCCACTTCGTCCACACTTCTAAGGGTAACTAGTGATTGATGATGATAACAACACTTCAAAGGCTTTTTGCCTCAAACATTTTACAATTGCACTCTTTATACCCTCACCACTCAGTGGGACTCTTAAATTTTTAAACTAACCCGTGTCACGAAGGACCCTTCTCCATCGAATCAATACACTGGATATTCGGAACCAACTTCTTTTTTTTTTATCACAAATAGAAACTCTTTAAAGCAGATGTAAACAAAAACAAATCATTAGTATTCACCTGAGACCCCAAGGCAGCACGATATATAGTATCTTCTTCGAGATCACAATTCACAATGGAACTGTGCAACATTTGTACAAATTTCCCATTCATTATCATCCGTTCGCACACCTAGAGGCGCAGCAAATGCTTGCGCTCGGCTGTCCTGAACCCTATTCATTTTGGGCTATCGCCCGCGTACGCGCTTTTACTTTAGTGAATTTATGAGTAATTTATTAACGCCCCCGAGTTATCACCTGCTTCACGCATGTGAAGACCCAACTCGGCGATAAGACACACCAAGCCGAGGAGTTCTGGAAATTAATTTCTTGATGCGTACTCACATCGTTCCACAATACAATGGCATTAATTTAATGCGTTAATTTGTTAGCATAAAATTGAAATAAATTCTGGCACTGCGATGGTAGACCGAGTGTGTAAGGGGGGTTATCAAACTCAACTGAGTGAACCTTTTCTTCAACGATTTTGAGGTAACAATTGTTGCCAAGAAGAATAACAAAGAGTTTGTGGATATTTATGTGTATGTAGAGTGCCTAGAGCTGTCAAAATATAAGATTACAAACGGAATTTAATGTGAAAATTTTATTTGGCACAAAGGTAAATAACATAAAATATGCGATCGGTTTTGGTTGGATGAGTTCTATGCCTCTAAGGAGTATTGGACTCGTTTACATTTTATAAAATGTTTATCTGAAGACGGCTGTTCATAAAATGTGAATGAAAGCCTGTAACGAATGTGAGGAATAATGAGGCCCTTATGCTTCTCCAACTTGGCCCTGGAGTTCAAAACTCTTTTCTTTAAACTGCGTTCCTTAATTGTTGGACTTCTCCAAGGCATTTAATTCAATTTTGAAACTCAGGTGGTATGAGGTTTCAGTCTTTTTGCTCTGAGGGTGGTGTCCAAAATTACTGGGGAGAATTATTAGTTCTGTTGCCATTGCTTCACAGTATTTCTTTTCGAACATCCCAATGTCATTATTACGATCAACACTTTCAAGCCATATGACCACCAACAGAGTTGACGTCAGCTCTTTTCACCGTAGATCGACTTTCTTTTTTTTTGACATCGTGATTCGAACCTGGAACCTTCAGTGTGACAAGCGATGATGCAACCATTACACCATGGCTACCTATTGCTTTACAACAGACTCGGGGCTGCTACCCTTGCCTAGAGCATCACAATGGGTCTACATTGCGCAATGAGAAAAGGACTTTCTTGCCCTGTCAATCCTCCTACCTAACCTACCCTATTCCGATAGTACTCGATGAGTCTCTCAAAGTTCGTATTTGATATAAGTTTTGATTTATAAAATTCCTGAAAAAATACAGTTCTCCGTCAAAATCGTGTAACTCCAAATAGCAGTTATTATGGACAACATTTATTTTAAATTATTGTTCCAAAACTAGAATAGATAAGAACGTACTTAAATATTTCTCTGCCCATAAAGTATATGTATAGGTACAAATGCCATCCAATTTGTTTTCGTTAAATACCAAGAAAATATCTTCCTCCGAATTGTACTAAATATTTTAATGACTCAGAAAAAATTTATCATTCTATTTCCTAGTGAATTTTAAGAAACCATTTGAGAATAAAACAAAAGTTGAATAGTTTTTCACTTAAAAATAAATTTGATATCATTTTGCAGACTAATCTCTCATTCCTGGCGCGACCTTAAGCATGCCTTTGAATCATTCATTTGCATGCATCCCCCATGCATTCGATTGAAAAACAATCAAAGACATATAATTAAGAGAATGATTGTGCAGGAAATTATTTAGGCATATTGAACGAGTATGTATCTTGTATGCGCTAGAATCCACTAATCTCTCACACACAGTAAACATATAAATAGCAAATTACCGAAGGTATCTGTAGGAAAAGTGCAAATCTCAAAGCAATCAAACAAAATAACAAGAAATGATAAAAACAAACAACACCCTGCGCATTACATCGTGATCGGCAAAAAAGCAAAAACTTATAAATACGTGATTTACGGCAGAGGGAATTTATTTCTTTAATTTACTGGCCATTAGCCAAGATATTCCAACAATCAATACAACAGACAAAACTTCTTTCGCGATTCGAAATGAAATACATTTTGGGCGAAATGCATCTGTCACTTTAAGTGCGAGTGACAAACGTCACGGCTAATAGACTCCACACACACACTATTGCAAAACAACAGATTTACAAATGAAAAATTCTTTTAAAGCAAAATTTAAAATTAGATATTGATATAAAGGAAAATTGCATCGATATGAAATTGGCACATGATCAGATCTGGTCAATACACTGTCAATTAACAAGGCAGATACAGTGTGGAGGAATAGTTGCAGCAGACGCACCTTAGTGCAGATTGACGAACGCTTTGCTTTGAGCGTCGATCACTGTAAGGATAATTTTAGATGCAAGAAAATTTTTGTTTTTTTTTTTTACTTTTTCTGTTTTTATAATTGAATATTTTCACTTTGATATTGCTTGTGTATTGATGGTTTTGGTTAATTGTTTTGCATCTATGGGAAAGCATTTAGCATGAACTTTTAGTATTTTGAATGTTTTTTTTTTTTGGCAATGACTTGTCGATTCGATTAATTTCAATAAAGCAATTTAGTTTTACTTAGAGATCGGAATTTGTCGAAATTGTGTCAATTGGCATTTACTTGAGAAAATTAATATTATTTTTATCACTTGTTGCAACATTTGTAGTAATATGAATGCAACAACTGCGTCAAATACTTTTTGGCGACGTCGCGACGTTGCCTTGGTTACGCAAACAAAATAAATAGCCTCACAATAAAAACAAGTGATGGCTTAAGGGAATTGGTTATACAATATTTAAATAAGTTTATCAAGATACGCATTTTAAATATATACTCCATCTGGTCTCTCAAGGGAATCAAATATTACATATGTATAAATACGTTTTATGAAATCTTTTACAACCAATTGGGAATAGGTCCTTCAGCGGTTATGTTTTTCATGATCTGGTCAACACACATGATCAAAAAGCACCTGCGAACAAATACTTGCAAATTGTCAGTAAGAATTATGTATCCTTCAAAAACTCAATTGGGAAATGATAAGAGTCATAGGAGAAGCGCAGCCCCACACTTTTTGTTGATAGTCACAATCGGAATAGATAAGTCACCAACCAGGGATCAGGTTCATGTTCAAAGATTGTCCAGATAGCAGTATTCCTCAGATGAGTTTTCAATCCATGGATATGCACACTTTCGGCCTTTCAGCTCTTTTTAAAATGAAAAGCCTTTCTGACACGATTGATATTTTTTATTTTCAATTTTAGAATCTAGGTAGGTGGACACGGCAAATTGTGAAAAAGATCCTAGAATTCCAAATCTTAAGCCATGTCTAGTTTTGAAATCTGCATCTGACGTGGATGACTATGGACAACGCTCGATGTTCAAAAAAAAAAAACGGATGGTCATACCTTTTTTCATTAAAATTTTTGAAAAAATCTTCTTCAATCAAATGTGTGAGCATTTTCATAATTTTCTTTTCTCAAAATCCTTTAAATAAAAACATATTCCCTACTCTTTGCAATTGAAAAGAAAAAATATAACAAAGTAGGTACACCACAAAGCCATATGGCACAATACCTTCAAACACATCTACAGCTTTGTAGGTATAATACCTTAAATTGAATCGTGAACTATACTCAAACTTCAAATACCAAACAAGAAAGATAGAAAAACAATGAGGTAAAAAAAAGATGCCTTACCAAAGGACAATTGCCGCACAACATAACAAATTCCCATCTAAATGTGGCGCCCACAAAAACATCCTCCCTATGTATGTCTCAATACCGTCTCCTAACCGTACACCACGCTCGTCTCCGATCTCATGTACCAATCGCGGATATATTACATTACATTTTAGGACCATACCAGGAGAGACACACAACGCGCCAGTGCGATCCAAACTGCATTTATCTTCATGTTCCCTCAACTGCAGCGGCAGCATCAGCATCCGTAGAGTTGGACACAGAACCCAAAAACAAACATCTTCACAAGGAGTCTTGAATTCTTTTTCCAGATTCTTTGATTCCCGAGTTGCATTTGGGTTCTTCTTTGTCGAGACTTTAGTTTCTGCGGTGTTGTAAGCGGAATGAAAGAAACTCATTTAGCTGGAGTGGCTTAGTCAGCGAATCGAATTAATTTTGCACACAGGAAATACGTACTTTAAGTGAGGTGCACCCAACAGGGACGAAAAGAAAAAGAGAGAGATATGTTGCTAGCTAGCCGATGATGTTAAGCGTAGGATAAAATGTTATTAAGCAGCAAATGAAACAAGCAAAAAAGAAATCCATCCAAGACTGTGCAAATTTTTTCTTTCTCTCTCTTTGCAACATATGGGTAAATAATTTGGAACCTTCACTCGGGCATATACGGGGGAGCATGAGAAAAAAAAAAAAAACAGATACATTTTTAAGGATAGACGAAGGAGAAGATTTCCTCGCGATGATTTTTCGAATTCTGTATGCAAATAATCTGAAGTCACGATTTCATCGTTCAGGATCCTTCTAAAGGAGAATGCAGTGCAAAATACATTTGGCCATTTGAGAGGGAGAAATTATTTAATGGCAAACGGAAAACAACAATGTATTCAATGTCGGATATTGTCGGTCTTAGGAGGTGGACGTCAGAGCGACACAATCGTATCTGTTGAATCACTACAAGTTATATGAGCAAATCCACGGAGCACCATAGTGAAATATGCGAAATGCCTTTGTTAAATTGGGGAAGCCTAGCTTCTAATGATGATATATAGCAAAAGAAACAAAGAGCACGTAACGACAAGCATCGGTGTTGCGAATATAAAAAAAGTGTTTCCGAAGACTGCATAATGGCGACAAATACCACGCAGAATGAACTATTCAACCTAAACGACGATAACCAAAACTTTCGTCCACTTGATCAAAACTAAAATCCAGAAATACTTCTGAATCCGACGGTTTACCGGCGGAGCTACTCAAACCAGGAGGGTTGAAGGGCTTTGGAGGAGTCGACCTAGTCAAAAAAAAAAACAGCGCATTTGACATTTAAGGTAGCTAGAACCCGTAGAGCGGATAGACACAAACTTGGAGTGTGCAACTGTAGGCAGTTAGCTAAAGACTGGGCTGATTGGAGATGCTTACTGGTTGAGGCTCAAATTCTCCTCCAATTGTCACCTCCATGATCATGTTAACTTCAAGTCTCATTATATGATCAAGGTCGATGCAAAAATTCCAAATCGACGAAATGCTACCGAATATGTAATTAGTCACTACAAAGTTGAAGGCAGTGGTGTTTAGCATGTTTAGTGAAACAAATTTAATTCAGCGAGGGATTAAACAAAAAACCAATCACAACAAAGTTACATCGTACTTAAATGAAAATGTCAAGAACAGATGTTAAAGTGACAGCAACCGTATTGCAAAAAAGAAAAAAAGGTTGACATCTAATGAAATTTCAATAAAAACACGTACATATGCATATGCTGATGCAACTTTGTTGTGATTACGTTTTGGTAGTTAGGTACTGAATTTGATTTACTTTTTTTATGACAAAAGTTTGACTAAGTAGTTGATGACAAAATGTTGAATGACAATTTTTTATGAAAGCTATATAATTTGGATAACTGCTTTTTTTTCTTATATTTGGCTAACAAGATTCCGTCTAGCACATGATGAGTCAGCAAACCAAAACAGTAATGCCAATGAAATGTTAGTGGCTCTACCTCGCAACAGGCTTCCTTTCGCTCATGAAAAAGCTTCTCATAGTAGTTCCATAGTTATAACCGACACGACACGACCAAAATCACAACTTTTAACATACAACTACGTCTTTTACTGCACTAGGAATGGGGCTTGAGAATAGAAAAGTGCAACCCCCTTATATCTCATCTGCTCGCAAATGAAAAAGGGTAGAATAAGGATTTATATAACGTTGGACAGCAACTTCTTTTAATCGGTCAAATCCGAGCTGGCAACATCAGGAAAATTACCTAGATTTGGCTGGTTGTTGAGTTCTACATTAATATATGCACCATATGTAGTTAAGCTATGCTTCCGTTGCTTTTTTTTCTGTCAAAAGTTCTCTTTTCCTCCTGGTCACCTGCCACATTCGTCACAGATGTCACCGGGTACGTGTGTTCCTTCATCACAAATTGTAAATCCAGCCTTCGCAAGAAACTTCCTAAGTCGTGACATCTTTTTAATGGATTAAATAAATAAAATACTCTCTGACTAAACAGATGACAATTTCCTATATGTTCCTCGATTAATCTCGAATTTCAGTGATTCCAATCTTATTTTTATATTCCTCATCAGCTCATGTGCATAATTCCCTAATATAGTATAATTAATCGATAATTTGCAAGTGGATATATTTCACGGCTGCAATTTAGCATATTCAATGGATCCAGTCAAAATACTTTTATTCCCACGAGTTGTCACTTTGTTTCTTTTAGTTTTTTTTTTTTTTTTTTAAGTCAAGAAATACCGATAAATATTGAAAAAAATACAAAGCAAAACTGGTCTAATGTCGAAGCACATACAATAAATATAAAACATCTACACAAACAATTCCCGGCTGTGACCAAAACGCAATAAATTAAAATATTGAATTTAACCAATGACCAGAGAAATTAAATAAATATGTATAAATCGTTTTTATAAGGGGGAATAATAATTAAATACAAATATAGATGCCAATAAGCACTCTATTCGGTGTGAAGCCATGGCCCGTAGCTTTGGTGGTATCGAATAAAAATGTTCAAAATTTAGATAAACACTTCAATAAATTTGAACCGCAAAGAAGACAAAAAAAAAGACAAAGACGGAAAAAAATATTAACAATAACTCAAAGAGGAAATGAATGCAAATGGATACATGTGGAAATGACTCAAAAGCGAATTTGTTTTTTTTTTTCCTTTTTTTTCGGTCAATAAAATTAATTAGAATGTGAAACTCGATTGACAGCTTGACTTGCTACCTACACGGATTGTTTTAGGGCTTAAAGAAATTGTGTGGATTTGTTGCTTTGAAATTTAATGGTTGTCGGAAACCGTTCAGGTATACATTTTACATAGATGTTCTTAGTTTTATTGGTTGCCATAAAGGTGTAGGCATCCAATGCTTTACACGAATCAATGAACATTTCGTTGATTTCTTTTAATAGAATTTATAGAAAGTTTAGCAAGCTTATTACTTCTTCAATTAGCAGTACAAATGTGAAGATAATCACATTGTAAGGCTTTAAGATGCTTCCAAGGTTCGAAAAGACTATCTTTCTTCGATGTTTTAAGTCATTTGTAACCTTCTGCACTATAACACAAAGAAGTTGTTGCTATTTCTTTGCCGACCAAGTCAAATATTCAAGGCAAATTCTTTCTGTCTGATCTTTAGTCCAAAGACATTTTTTTAGAAGGGCTTAGTCCAAACCATACCTTTAATTTATGTGTGTCTTATTTTCTTATTTTCTAGTCTTAGGGGCCTTGCTTGGGAAGCAATGGAGGTGTCGCCTCTTCAAAAAGTATGTCCGTCTTTGAATTGTGACTTCTATGGGATCCTGATCAGTTCTCTCATGGAGTTGGGCCAGAAAATCCGCAAGATACTTCGTAGAAATTAATATACCAGCACGAAACAGCCGTGGCTTAGTCTTTAAGCTAGAGACATTGCTTCTCCATACTGTGAGCAACATACTAAACGCAGGTTTAGCCTCGTTAATGCGACTGGCTATGTCATACTAGCTCCCGCCTCCGGTCGAGAAGATACTCCCAAGATATGGGAAAATGGGAACATTGTACCCTCTCTACCGATTGGCCTGCCATGCTGGTTTGGGAGACTAATGATGTTATTTGTGGTGGTGTTAATCTTCAGCCCGTTTCTACCGTTTGCTTCCCGTCAACTGTCATTTAGTGGAGGTCCATTATTCTAAGCGTTAGTAGACAAACGTCGACAGGGTAGTCGAGAGGTTTGAATTGAGATGTAAGAATGCATCGAATACCTCCAGTTTCCATTGATAGAGCAGTCTGGGGCACATCGGTAACTCATCTTTACATATAATAAAACTGTAGATTTTTTTTTTCTGTCTGTCTGTGCACGCATCATGTGGAAACTACTGAACGGATTTTGATGAAACTTGGCATAGTGATAGCTCAAATTCTGGGTCAACAATTGTAATCCAGAGAATAAATGGGTTCTCACAACTAGTCACCAATAAGAACAACATCAATGAAAGGATATATCCTTGTTGCACTCCACTTTGGATTTCAAATTCCTCTGATAGCCTTCCTCTATGCAGAAAGTGACATTTTGATAGCTATAAGTTGATTTGGAATGTCCCTCATACAATAGGCACAAGAGGATTCATCAGAAACCGCAGTGCCAAGGGCTGTTTAGCTCTCCCGAACAACAACAATGCCCCTCTTTGCGCAAAGCAAGCCAAACGCCTTTCCAAAATCGTCAAGCATGAGTTCAAACCGTGATGAATATTCAACAAACTGCTCGGTGATGATCTGCACGGTGTTGATGTGGTCGATAGTGGAGGATCAAGAGCAGAAACCTTCTTCCTCGGCATTAAGAGTATTCTCAAGGTGGAGCTGTATTCGCTCAAGTATAACCTGAGCTACAATTTGACAACTCTAGTCAGTACACAAATTTCTCTCCAGTCTCCATTAGACTTCCTTTTTTAAGAAGTTTGATGAAAATACATAACCTATTGTAGGTTATCATTCAATAATAAAATCTTAGTAAAAATTTTAAAAGTCCTTATTTCTGGATAAGTAGGACATTGCTAGAAGATTGCCTAAGGGAACATTTTTCATTTTCTTTCACCTAAAAACATATTTACTAATGAAACTAGAACTATTATTGGTCGTACACCCAAGCCTAACGAATAAGTATAACAAAAACAGTTCATGTCACTCAAAGAAATCTAGGTCGATGTAAATATTTTCTAAGCAACCTACAGGCTTAAGTATAGTTTTCATTTATGTCGAATGGGTTGGGTTAAAAAAGATTTGCAATAGATACGAATATATCAAGTCTTTTTCACCCACTTTTTGTGAGTGACAGATGAAAGCTTTAACGAGTAAACTGTCAGCAGTTATTGGAATAATTTACGATCATCCAATAAGATCTTAAATGATTTGTGCACGTTTAGCCATTCGCTCAACAATCACTCAACCTAACACAAGACATTTGCTCTGGTTCACTTAATAAAATTTACTTACGCACGTTCTAATACTTCCCATGCTTAACTTGCCCATTTTAATTGAGAGCATCTTACATCTCGTTAAGCATCCTATTCACATTCATAATCAGCAGTTAAGTTAACCACCACTCCATCGTCGTCGTACCTATAGTAGCAAAATTTACAACATATAAAACCATCAAGTTCAAACGCTGTAATTTAGTAGGTACAAACCAAAACTAATCGATGATTAATTCCGAGAAAACTGATTCTCAAATTCGACTTGCTATAACTGCTTCGTAGTTCCACAAAAGACTCCTTGCTTCCACTCAAAGAAGAAAGAGCAGATGAAGATTTGATAACTCATAACTAGGCGTGACTTCTGACACTCGTAAAATTTACCAAAGCACCATCATCGAGTACCAAGTTCTCAGATTACTACTTGGATTGCTTAAGTGAACTGATTGCTGCCCCAGGCAGGAGAGATGCATTTAATAGCCCATCATGGGCAACACCTTGAATGCCCGCGAATTACCTTTACAGCCATATACTATATATAGGTATGTACATGCAAAAGGGAGCTTTGTCTGGCCAAGGGAAATTATGTGACACGGATATTATTGAAGAATTTGTAAAAGACAGCAATATGTGGAAGTGGATGTGCCATGTACCTACGTTATTTCCCGAAGGCATATTGCGCAGCACATTAATCACATTGTGCAATAAAGCTTGGATATGAGATCTTTTGAATTTTCCCTACACAACTCATTTGTACGGAACAAATTTCTTATGGAGTTACTGTGATGCAGTTACAGACTTGTAAATGTCAGATGATGATTTGTGATCTACTTTAAAGTGTTCAAATTTAATTAGCTTCCCAATAACAATGAGGTTTGTAGTAGACCGCCTATTGTTGGAATTTTCCCAGAGAATTATAAATAACCCTTGTGAGGTAGAGCTTTGGTTGGTATTATGATGCGTCAATGAATGGGTTTCAAAAATGAATATGTAGGTCAGTATAGCAATGGCAAGTGTTTCTAATGGTAAACAGGTTAGAAGTTGTTAGAAGAGGGTGCATACATACGTCGGGGTATCTTTCGGCATTCTACAAAATTACTCATAAAATGTATTTGAATTTCAAAAATTCTTTAAGGATTATGGGCTAAGTTTGTTTTTAAATACCGTTTGACGTAGAGAGCTGAAATTATGGCTAATACAAAGGTGAAGTACAGAAATTGAGTTCAGAATGTGATCATTTTTGGAGATTTGGAGAGTACATAAGTAGTTTTCCAAAATAAGTCTGAAAAATGTCAAGGAAGTGAAAATGAAATCCAAATTAGAAAAAACTACATCTGGTGGGTGAGAATACTGATTAAATATAGGTAGTCAATCTCACTTTTGGCGAGCACTACCTTGATCATGGCCACCTACGATCGCATGAATGAGGCTCAAGGATAGATTGAAACGCAAACATCGCAGACATGTCTTGTGATATATTCCTTACATCGGCATCAACTGCGCCACGTTGCTCCGAACCACTGAGCCTAGATGTTTGGTTGGTCGCTACTGTATAAATGTCCATAAGCTCGTATTGCATGGCGTTGGGTGCCCGACAAGAAGCGACTCTAAGGCTACTTCAGTTTATATTGCGGCATTTCCAGCCACGTTTTCGATTGACGAGTTACTTGGCTTGTCCTTCTCCCTAAGGTTAGCTTATCGGCCTAGTTATATTTTTTAGGCATTTTTAGCAGTTAGCAGCAATATTTAAGCGTTAGCTCGTAGCAGGCCAAGGGCCTAATTGCTCGCAACCATTCATGTTGTTCTTGCTTCTTTTTTTATCACTAAATGGAAGGAGGCTGTTTTGTCAAACAAATGAATCTTTGAAAGATGTGCGTCAATGACCTTGCTAGGATTGCACTTTCTTAATTGGCCTAGCTTATTATCTACCCTTGTAAAACTAAAATTGTTTACTTATAAAATAAATAAAATTCTATTATTTGTCAGTGTCAGTACATGAGATTAGTGTCCAATCTTATCTTTTGAAAATGTCCTGCAAGAAATACTCCAACATCCAAAATTATACTTATCGAGTGCTTTACTGATATCTCAGTCAATCAAAAGCGATTATGAACTCTGTCATTATTTAACCAATAATTAAACTTTAATTTGTACTTTTGTTTCAATATCAAATCGAAATGATGTACATACCATCAGTCAAAGCCACTAGCAGTAAAAGGCTTAAACAATCTGTAATGAAAATTGCGGTTAACAAATCTATCAGTGGGTATTATTTTTCTACTGCACTACCGACTGGAATCAATGAACCTGTCAACGCTTCTTTTTTTTCATTTTTAACGTTTTTTATCGCCTGGCTGCGATGTTGTTAATTAATTTGCGTATAATGATAATGCACTTTGAATTAAAAAAAAAAAAGAAATCAATAAAAAAAAAAAAAACAGGAAGAGTAGTAACACTCTCTCCGGTGCAAAACCTCCGCCAATTGACAATTGTTTTGCGGTCTGATGATGCATCAAGGACATCTCATGCGTGCCCTCAATTGGTGTCAAATTTTTTATTTTATTTTTTATTCCAACAATATACTGTGAGAGTATTGGGAATACCCTAGAGTTGACCACTTTTATACGCGAGAGTTCTTGTTTTTTTTGTTGTTGCGCCCACCGTGTTCCACGGTTTACCCGCTGCGTGTTTTGCTAACCGCGGTGTTAATTTTTATTGTTGCAATAAAAACAAAGCCCTACAAACTACTAATAGTATGTTTGATGTTGTATGTTATGCTTCCAGTTTTTTTCTTTTTTTTCCTGTTCGTGTTCTAGGAGCAACATGTGTCGAACCCGCCCACATGGTCTGTAGTATAGCCTGCTAAATGCTGGTTAATGCACAATGCACCGGCTATATACTGTTGATCCTTCGTTACTGTTGTTTTTTTTTTTTAGGCATTTTTAGTTTCATAGAGGCCGAGAGTTTTTTGTCACCAATGATGTTTTTATTTTAAATGACAAAGTGTTAAAGCAATTAAGTTCCCCTGTGCAAGTCCATGTGTGTGTGTGTGACTGACTGTGATAGTTAATGGTGATTCCTGTTTTTCACGCGCCTGTTGGGGAGGACTTAGTGACATACACACTGGCCAGGGGCATTTGTCAGTGCAATCAAGCGGTTTTTTTTTTCCTCCCAACCAAATTCCAACAGCAAACGATTTGAGTGGTGCATTTGATTCCGAGCTGTTGATTTGAATTTGCATATCGGTCGCGCTCGATGCTGCTGGGTGGCACAAAACTAATTTAGACAAATCTCGAAGCCGACGCATGAAACATCTATCCGGATCACACCTCCTACACGACGATGAGTCTGACATGTGAACGAGTGTAATTTAACAAATTAAATTGCCAACATAACAATAATTAGTTGCTCACTCTGGCAAAGTGGCATCGTATAGCACACTGGGGCTTGATTTAAATTGCTAATTTGACAGTAGCAGAAACGATCTGGTCCGATAAGGCATCTCTTCAATTTGGGCGATCTCTATTTTTGGGCCGCGACAGCATATTGTCGCAGAACAGTCAACAAACATGAATTGACAACTAATTTAAGACCGGGATAAGTCTATGCGGCGCTGAAAATTTAGTCCGCGAGAGAGCGTTAAGTGTCAAATATTTATTACGTTCATTAGGTGGCCTGGTTCGTTTGCTTGCTGATTTGTTTGCTCTGGCTTGAAGTTTGTTTTTTTATTAAAATTTATTCTTCGATTTGTTGTCAAAGATGGCACTTAACAAGTTGTATTTATCGACTGTTAGTGATCTTTATGGGGCAGAAATTTATTATCCTCGTTGATGTAAGCTTAATGAATTGTTTGAATGGGCTCATCTCTGTGTGAGAATATACTTTTGTTGTGACAATGTGAATTTAATTTAAATTAATCTAATCAATGTTGAAATAAGACAAAATTTATTGTACGATCTGCATTAATATTTCTTTATTTAATATTTCTTTTTCGCAAAATAAAAAGAAACCAAAAAAAAAAATAATGAACATAAGAACATGACATTGACTTTTGATAATGTGATCGAACTTCTGGGAGGTGCGCGTGCTTGTTTAAGTAAGACAGATGAGATGAGCGTACGAAGGCGAAAAAAGTTAATATAGACTTAAGATTTAATATTTAAACTGACCAATTAACTGTCAACCAGATTGATCACATTATAAACGACACATGCCACTCCTCCAGTATAATGGATGTTCGAATATTGACATATTGTAGCCAAACATCGCAAAGGTAAGGAAGTTCAGTGAGGAAATGTGACGTCGGATGAGTACAATCGCAAGAGATCGCTAGGGAGTTTTCTGATCAATTGTCTCCTTATCCTATGTCGCTAACATCAAGTACTGAAGACCAGTGGCAGAACTGTCAAAAAGCCATCAAAGTTTCCGCAACTAAAAATGCCACAAGAATGCCCTCAAGCACATTCAGCGCAACAGGAAGCATAAAAAGCGGTGCTTCATAGAGAGATTGTAGTGCTCGAGTAGAACACTGAACACCGGCTATACAGAAGGAAGAAGAAAGAGCATGACATGCACACACTCCAGACGATATATACAATAAATACTACTTTTTTCCGACCGGGATGATTAAGTATTCGTTTAGTGGATTTAGGTAACTTATAGTACATATCTTGCATCGTGTCTCTCAAATCTATTGATGGAACTATCTGAAATATAGAATATTCGCATTGTAATTTTGTTTGTCATACCTATGTTTGTACGTCCCAACTCTCATTGCATTCCTATATTCAATGTAAATTCTTTGTTAAGTAGCTAAGATATTTTCGTGCTTCTATTTGCTTAAACTGCACCCAACTATTTCCATACAATCCATTCGTATGTATACATAGATACTAAAATATATTCAAAAATACCCGATTCTACTTTTTGAACTAAATTACAATACATTTCTTTTGTAGGTAGCGTGCATGAATAAATGAGTAAATAGAGGAAATTACTTTTTTTTGATTACACAATCAACACACGTACAAAACATGTGCGTAAATCAGAGCACGACCTTAACACAATATACATTCAAATCTGCCCCTATAGACTGGCCCTTATTCCCCAACAACATCGAATGTTGACGGCTTTCCCAAACGGCCCAAAAGTGAACTCATTAAACTGAAAACAATAAAAATTAAAATTAAATCACAAAAAAATTAGCAGCGGGGACAATAAACCGAACCTAGAATCGAATCGTCAATCTGAACCTAACAGCATTATTCACAATGCGTTTCAACGTGCGTGTCCAAGGGGCACGCTGCTCCCCCTATCACATTGTGATGACAATAAATCCCCGAAAACCCGAAATCAGATATTCCATGCAAGCAAAACGTTAAAAACCTCTCAAGAACCACACTATAAACAACAACACGCAAAACAGGAGAGAGAAACACCACCGAACCGACCGCCGCGCCGAGAGAAAAGAACGAAAGAAAAATGATCTAATTTTATTGTTATCACCGTTATTTCGGAAATATTTAACCTTTAATGTTTGTTTTATGAGAGCGCTTATAAGCGCATTTTAGAAAACCATCATGCGAACAGCGAACGCGCCGCACTCTCTCGCTAATTTAGTCCACACAGATTAGATACTTTATCTATTTTGCGCATTTTACGGCTTCGAGTAGTGAGCCAGTGAATTGCTGATGAATGAAGCCCAACCAGCTTGGGATATATCTTTTACCATGAAAATTTGTATTCGGAACGCAGTCCTAGTGATTTTGATTTTGCCGTACGACGATTGATAGTACATAAATTTCTATTGTAAAGTTATGCTGAGATAAAAATGAAGAAAAATTAGGCTGCACGCTTTAGCTGTTATAGACAGATGACATTTTGGTTGACGTCCTAGTTTTTTTTTTTTCGACTTTTTTCATTTTTAACTTTTTCATAGAAACCATTGTGTGGAGGTAGATAGAGAGTGTAATGGCTGTACACATCCGTTAGATGCGGTCATTAACGTGCCGTAGTCGGAGGGAAATGGATTTTTTTTTTTTGGAATTGTCGTAAACGAGATTATTTTCTTTAATTCTCTTAATGAATCTGTAATGAAGCGTTTTAAGTGTTTGAAGGATTTAATCTATTTTTGAGATTTATTGGCTTCATTATACATATCAGAAGATCTATGTTAAGGTCATGTAACTCGAAAAAAAGGGGAAAAGGTCGGTTAGAAGAAATATTATGTTTTAGATGTATCAATGGAACTTGAAAATGTAAGCTTAAAAATGTTCAGTATACGCTACACCTCACCTACCATCAACCCCTATATTGACATACTTACCAATTCCCCTTCTGATATCATTACCATTTACGCAACCCTTATTCTGTGTATGCACGCACAAAATGGCGCAATTATTTATGTAAATTTTCCACACAACTCCATATTGAAAAATTTTCAAATTATTTGATTCAATTAAACCACCCATTTTACCAATCCTATGCTGAACCGTATGCATAATGATATGCGTATAAGTTACACACGCTCCATAGAGCATCTTTAATAAAAAAAAACTTTTATAGCTCCTAACTCCCACCCTACTGAAGAAAAACAAAAAAAAACGGGGAATCATGAATAATTCCATTGGTATGATAGGCGTTGAAGAAAGTAAACCACCCCTCTGTCTTCAGTTCCTGCCACAAGGAATTTCAAAACTTTACAAATCTCGGGCGAAGTTTTGTTTTTCATTCACAATGTGGTGGTGGTACACGCGCATAGATAATTATGGCAATTTTCGAAATTTCAATTTCCCGTCACGGTATTTTAGCGGAACGTTCAAAATGCCGTTGTCGAGGAGGACCCTGTTGGGAACCATTCAAGAATTTTATTTAAAATGAAAGGAATCACCACCATTATTCATGTTACATTTGTTTCGACTGAACTATGCAGACATGATGAGTTTGAATTTTCGAAAAGTTACACTTGACACAGTCAAGGTCGTGGAGGGGTATCTATACAGACACCAGACAAATTAAATTTAACATGAAGTCGCTTTGGATAAGTATGTAACTAGGGGATGAAAGTTACAAAGTAAAAATAATATCTCTACATAACATACCTACATATAATGTACACAATAAATTTTAAATAAATTTATATTACTCTTAAATCAATTACTGCATTAGTCTAAAAATTAAAATAATTAAACTTTGAACTAATTTGTTGAGTAATTTCAATTTGCTAAATACACTCATTAGCTAATTTTTATTCTACATTTAGTTCCTTTTAAAATTAAAACATTACCATTATATTTACAATAAAAGCCAAAATTTACATAAAATTTGAACTTAAAATCTCGTTAGAATGGAAACAAATGGAAATGATCACTCTCGTGATCAAGCCAATGGCTTTGCAGTTAATTCATGCAATTTGTAGGCAAATCTTTGTTTTATATAGCAATGAAATGAAACACATTGAGATAATTTCGAGATTCAATCTGGCATTGATCACGTTAGATTGTTGTATAACTGGGGATTTATGCAAAATTGTATTTCCCCTTAAATTAGGTGGTTCTAGATTTGACGCACTTAAGTCAAATAAATATCATAAAAAAATTCAACGATTAAACTGTAGATCATTTATTTATGTAGATAAAGGTAGCAGCTATGTACTTATAAACTGCTTTTAACTACAACTTTTGTTTTAATGAATTATCATTGGGAAATTTAACAAACAAATGTTTTAATTGACATCCGACTTCCGAGACGGTGATTCATGCAAATTGGGGTAAATATCTTGTTGTAGCACCCTCTTAAGTAAGCCTAAGGATAATGCAGTTTATCTAAGAAAGAATCTTTCGGTTCTTTTTTTCACACAACATTCCACTGATAAATTACTAATAAATAAAACAAAATTCAACCTCTCCTTAATCATTGTTCAAATTCTTAGAAAAACCAATTACTAATCAAACGCATCGAAGACTTTTACATCCACATATCGCTCCATCTATCTATCTATCTTTCATTAATGGACATTGGTCGAAATCTATGACTGTTCACCCATGCTACTGGATTTTTATTACAATGAAACACATTGATCAAAAAGGTATACATGCTTATAGGAGTTTTATTATTCAATTAAAGACAAAACATATTTATGATCATCGTAGAATCTACAACGAAAATTAAAAAAAAACGCGTTTATTTATATCGTATTTAAATAAACTGACTTTTGAGAGGATAAATTCAGTTAATGTACTTTCACAGAATCTATATAGAAAAAATTAAATTAAAGTTTTTTGTAAATTGTTCCAAGAAGACAAAGAAATAGAAAAAGAAAACGCATAAAGATTTTTTTTTTTTTTTTGAGTTTTTCTTTTTTGTTAAATGAGCAATTACTCGTATATGATTACTTTGATATAAGTATGCACTGTCGATTCACAATTGAAATATCTTCTTGAAGTAATTACACATTATAAAAAGTTCAAATTACTATATAGCCACTTTGATGAATGCGATATAAGATACCAATGATCTTAAGAAGAGGTTTTTGCCCTGTTGACTTTTGTTCAGAGGCGGTACTCATACTCGTAAGGTGAAGATTTTTTAGAAAAATGAATGAAAGCACACGGATATGATGGCTAACTATGATTTCATCGTAATCGTAAGACGCTTAATCCAATCCGGTTGGCGCTCTAAATGGTTGCCAATGAACTATGGATACAGAACGGAAACTTTTTTAAAGCCGGTAAGAGAGTGTTAGATTAATTATCGGCATCTTCTAGGCTCAACAAGATTTTGTATTCGTTGGCGTCAAAAAAAAATCCACATTGGTATGCTGCGAGTCTAAATCCTTATTGGAAGGTGAGCACTTACATCTTTTAAAATCGGACTAAGTGTCTTAAAATAGCTAACGAGAGTTTGTGGTAAGTTACAGCCGATTTGATGCATAATGCCCCGAAATTTCTTCCACAAGAAACTTCAAAGTGAATATACTACTTAAAAGTAAGAACCGATGGAAGAAGTTTAGCACATGCTCCACGATCACATTGAAATCATAGCCCGGTTAGGCCAGTCTAAGAAAGTGCTTAATATTCACGAAACTTATTGAAGTTAAAGTAGGTAGATATGGTAGTTCTATGATAACTCAATGAGTTCTCCGCTAAGTCGTAGAAGAAAGGATGTCCCATTGCATGATGTCTGGCTCTCGCTGAAACCAGATCTATACAGGAAGTAAGCCAGAAACTCTTTCTACTTCCAACTGCAACTGAAAGTGGTATGGATAATACTCAGTTTAATTGTATGATCTGCATAAGGCCAGGGACCTGTGCTTATACCAACGATCCTGGTGATGTAAGCTCGACTATACTTGTAGTGAGCCTTGTCCACATTCAGTTGGCTACTTTTACAAAGTGTGAAAAGATATTGCCCTTAGCATAACCAAGCGGAGTGTAGTCTCATTCCATGTATGAGCTGTTAAGGGCTTATTTTCTCCTGGCTAAATCGTCAGCTCACCTAGTGTAGAGTAAAATTAACTTAATCGCCTAGGCACTGTCTTACCAGTTTGGAGGATGTAGTAATTGAATATATGACTTTGATTGCAGCGTGTGATGTGATCGACTGGAAATATGGAAAGATTGGTAAGGATTGTGTCAAGCATGAAACCTTAAGAAGGTTCACACAAGACCCTTTATATCCTAGCCCTACTGCATGATACAAATCTAAAGAGATTAGCAAAAGCGGATGAAAACACCATTTGTTTCTGTTTCGAGTAGCGTAGTAGAAGAAGACCGCGACTCAGGTGGCACACGCAAGTTGAAGAGGACCTCAACCAACTGCGAAACTGAAGGCAGCTAGCGAAAGATCGAGCTGACTGAGGACGCTTGTTGCTTGAGGCCCAGGTCCACCCCGAACTATATAGCCATCTTAAAAGAAGAGCATTTAGCAGTATTACTGTCATTGGACAATTTCGCGATAGCTCTTCTACTATCAAACCTCATTAATTTGCCTTTGTGTGTTAGTTACCTTAAAGTAAATTCAACCTAAAAGTCCGCTAAAAACACGGGTATATCTTTCATACATTACTGGATTAGGTAAATTTCTTAAAACTCAATGGAAACTTTTCCCCCAATTAATCTATTCCAAAAAAAGGCAACGTTTAACTGTCGTTTGTCTTACTTATTCCCCCCAAAAACTAACTCACCACCCACGGAAACCTAGATTTCCGGCACGGAAATGAAAAGAAAAAAAAACACAAATGTCTGGCAAAGGAAGATTTTCGTAATTAAAGCTTAATCAGCTTGAAATAACTTCCTTTATCTCAACATAGAGAGCAGAGCAGAAAAAAGTGCAATGTAAAGCAAAGGATAAGAATAATATCTCTTTTGGTCAGTCCACACCTTTTATGAAAGTCCTTTTTGCCCGCTTGTCTTTTTCTACAGTAATTATTTTAAGCTCTGCGCATCTAAGGAAAAATCTAATTTCGCTAAGAATGCGATTGCGTTACCTCAAGGATTCGTGAATGTAAGACAGAACCGCAGTAAAGGGCCAACCAGCAACCAGGAAGAAATGCGTTTTTTTTTTTTTTGTAATTACTTTGCTTTTTATTCATTCTGTGTTTTTAAGGCGGAACTCTGCATATCCTTTGATGATTCCAAGCTAACGGCGGGGTTAATTATGACTTTGAAAAGGTGAAATGGAAAAGTAACAGTGAAAAAAAAGAGGATTCATTTATAAAAGGAATTAAAAAAGGAAACGCTGCAAGGATTCTTTTTTACACTTGAATACTATCAGGATTTATTTGGAATGGCATTCATAGTCTTACGATCAGCCGACTAAGAGGATGACATTGGTGTTGGTGCCTTTTTTCTGAACGACTTGAAAAACTAAATTTCATTAATCATTCTTGTCTGCTAAATTTGTTGTAAGCCTGGCAATCCTTTTCAATATTAACATAATCCTAACAATGCTAATTGCTGCAAATATTTTCAAAATATCCTTACCTGTGTAGACAGATATGTAGAAATTTCTGCAATTTTGCCAAAAACTATTCACAGGTGCTACGTTACCATTGAATCCTTTTCACAAAAGCCGATAGGATACAAAAAAATCCTTACAATCAGATCTCTTGCCAATAGAATGTCCAAAGTACCTACAGTTGCTGAGGCAATGTGGAAACAAGTAAAATATTATTTATGAACATTGGGTTCATTATTCTTTATCCTTCATATCTCATCCTTCCATAAATTTATGACAAACCCAGGATTATACAAAAGGGTATCACAGTGTGCTAACCCAAGGTCATACATGTAACTCACCTTGGACGGAACTAATAAAATTTCAAGTGTTACTGCTGCGAAATATAACCGTCAGGGAGAATTTCTTAAAGGATATAACCAGCGTGAAATATGATTTTCTTTTTATTTTCATATTTTATCTGAACAATTAGTGGTAAACCCAGGTACATAAGTTATTTTTGAAATACAAATTTTAATTTCCATTGAATGTAGATGATTTTTTATGAAATGTCCTTGAACTGCTGGTATGTAGTGTTATCATATTTTTTAAACACTGAAATCATGTTACATAATATGCACTTTGTAGGTATCTACTGTGTTTGTATAGGGATATCCATTTAAAATGAGATCACTTATTCTTTAAAGAGAAGGATCACGTGTTTGAATAAAAAAATCAATCCGAGATAGCATTGAGTTATTTTTTTCAGCGAGTCATGGATGTGAAAACGAGATATTAGTTGAAATTGAACAGTAGAAAGTGTTCTTAATTTTCAAGCTAGTCTGGTCTGGTCTAAGTTTTGCAGCGGAACTTGATTACTAGGATATTATTATGTAGAGGTTTTTGAATTTTAGATTTTAAGATCAAAAAGTTAGAGTAATCTTATACCGACTGCCAGGCCAGAAGTTCTTCGAATTCAATCCAGGCAAAAGAAGCATCAGCTTAAGATTTGGATCTGTGCTCCTCCGATGGACGACTTATGTACCGACAACTGGTGAACAATGTCTTGTAAGAACTGTCGAGGTATATCTCTGCTAAATATCACATAAAACATCCTATCCATCGTATGATGTGAACGTCCCAAGACTCACAGTAGAACACTACTAGTCAGGTACCAGTGAAGCATCCGGCCTAACAGCTCGAACAACTCATGTTAACTTGTCTAAAAATGCACCAGATTTCGATAAAGAGATGTTTTCTTAGGTGACTTCTTCAATCTCGTGCTGAAGCAGTTAGTGCACAGGACAGATGTTAGCACGAAAGGCACTATCTTTCATAAATCCATCCAACTGTTGCTATATGTAAACGATATTGACATCACCGGATGGTTACAGCGTGCCGTCATAGAGGCTTTAATGGTAATTAAAGTTGTTAATGAGGACAAAACAAAGGATGAAAGGATGAGATGAGCCCACTAAGCGACGACACGTCGAATACATTGGCTCCACTCTATGCTTGAGGCTTAATCTGTAGAACTGAAAGCTGGATGCGGGGATTAGAATAGGATGGAGGGTTCCAATGTCTCAAGCAGAGACGGGTCAGAAGTGCTTCAGGGCTCAATATTTGTGACTGTGTTACTGCCATGATCTTCTAATTATGTCAACATCGTCGGCGTATACTTATATATGCACGGATATTTTCAAGATTCTGCCTCTGGTACTCTAGAGGACTATACAATTCGTTCAAAAACGTATCACAGTACTTTGCCTTGTTTGACATCAAACAACACGGTAAGATATTCACCGACCTTGAGCTTAAATACATATACATTTCTCTTCAACATATGTATGTACATATATCCCCCCAATTTTGTCCACATATTGTATCACCCACAATCATTAGTGTCAAATGTGAAATGTCAAACGGCATTCGATTTAAAACAAACACAATGTTTTGTTTTTCTACACTCTTGTAGTTTTCATTACATGTTATGCATTTCATTTGACAAGTACTCTACGGCTTCCTTATCTAGCTGTAGACAATTCATCTGCTCCTCCATATGGCTTCTTTCTGCAAAACTACCCAAAACACAAAAACACTTACTCAGCGTCTTCTTCCTGTCTTTCTCCTCCAAGCAAAAAGAAAAAAAAAATTCTATTTCTTAATAGCGAATGAAAAATTTCGAAATGTCAATCAAATTCATGTGTATTATTATTCTTTCGGTGGTCGCTCCTGTCGTCGTTGTCGTTGCTGTCGCCTTCGAAGTTTCTCCCTAGCGGCAGACTAACACAAACATTGCCACGTGCGCAGCACTTCCACATCTGTGTCCTTAGTACCCGCCGCTATGCTGCTCGTGGATCATTAATTCCCTGACACAGTGTATCCGATTTCATAAAATTGAGACTCTCTATCAAATTCTATAAATATTTCCGTAAACGCTTCGACTGGCAGACATAACAATAAAGGAAACGATGTCCTTCGAGTAATATTTCAAATTTGAAAATTTATTTTCACTCACATAGCCCTGTCCATTTGGCCGTAAACGGGGGTATCCAGTATCCACCCCCTTATCACAGTTCGAAGAGTTGGAAGGTAGTGTATCCGGATCTCGTTGTCCTTTCGCCAGTGCCCGCGTGTGTATTGTTTCGATTCTGTGGCACTTTGTATTGTCAAATTATTGATCAGAAAAAGGTGTAGCCTCCGACCTCGATTTTGACCTCGTAAAATCTATAACAACTCAATATGCGAGAATGGCTTCGGGGGCAGAACTATATCGATGGATGTCCGTCCACTCGAGTGTCCTTTTTCCTAGCCAGCACCACCGAACAAAGAGTCACACAGACCCACACACGGTTTATGTGAAAAGGAATCCAATAAATGTCATCGAATTTATTGCTAAGTTCACAATTTCATTGTTTGCAATTTTCAAAAGAGGACATTATTTCCGATTGTCCTTTAGGACGTTGCGTGTTTGCGTACGTATTGAGTGTGTGTGCGGGATCAATTGAATCGACCAGTTGAGGTTTGATGTGCGTGGACAGGGGTCAAGCGGAATTTTGAACAACGATGCACATCGGTGCGTTGTGCAGATGTGAAAAGATTGTTCAGTCTGAAAAGTTTGGTATATCCTTTTTAATGGTTATTCGATACTTTTATTTGAAGTGATTAGCAGCCATGAGGGTGCCATATTAATCGGATAATTCCCACTTGAGGATGAGAATATACCGCACATGGCTAAGTCAAAAAAAAAAAGGTGTCTTATTGTCTTGTAAATGGGGTTAAATCATACTGAGCACAGTTTTTCTTCAAACTATTCTCACTAAGTTCGACCTTAACAAGGCCACTCCATCGATAACAATCCAATTCACGATCGTCATGTCCACACTCAAGTCGTCATGTCCACGCATTATCACGTCCTCTACGTATAAGAAGAATAAACTAATATGACCTTGCCCACTGAATAGGAACCGCAAGCGTACAATTTCTCACTCACCTACAACGCAATTGTAAATAAATATCAAATTGATATGCAGACACCGCAAATGACCATGCCATAAATTCTCGGGGAATAATTCAACAGAATTCTTAAATTAATATGGGTTAACATTGATTCTAACGGTACGGAGCGGTATTGGTAATTATGCACTCACTGTATTCTTACTGTGTCCACACTATCCGGTTGCACCTGACAAAATTTACTAAGATACCTCTGCGCGCAAAAACTCTCCAATAATTCATAGATACATGCTGCACTCGTAGCCTCTCGTCGTCGGTCGGTAGCTGTGGTCTTTGCCATTCTTGTCGATCGTCTCGGTCCTATCGCGATCGTATTAATTAGTAATTTCACTGTGAATACAACCGAATTCGATGTCGTTTGACAAACGGAACATGGTGCTATCTTACAGTGGAGTATTCTTTTTATAAAAAAAAAAAAACATAACACGATCTTGATTATTGATGCAAGTGAAATGGCAAATAATACACAATACAGCTTTGCGAACCTAGTGACCGATATTCATATGCGAAAGGTATGGACTGGCATAGGGATCGTGAGACTCCGTAGCCCAGAAGTCCATTATGTACATGTAGATGTATGAATACTGGGAGGGGGAGATGGGGTTTGATGACAAAATTCGCTATAAATAATAAAACCATAAGCAAACACAATTTGAATGCGAAATGAAGTATCTCTTTGTATAATATTACCGTACAAGACCGTGCCGTGATTATTGTAGAAAAATGCACGCATTACTGTCTGAGCACATACGCATTGAAGTACACTGAAAAAAAATGCAATAAGTCATTAACTTAGCGAAGAACGACGAGCTGTTTAAGCTATCGATCTTAAACCTGACAACTAACGACGGAGTTAGTTCCATTATTATCTAGAGTTTTGTGGTGATTAGCCGAGTAATGAACTGGTCCTTAGTTTATTTTAAGACTACATGGTGAAGCACTGGTTACACCGATGACAATAACTCTAAAAATAGGTGTGATCACTAAGATCACATCGTCTTCCATTTTTTGCTCTAAAGGTTTTATAAACTTCGAGGAAATCAAAAGAAGGCCTTAGAATTTCCTAAGTCAATAAAGCTTCGGGCCTACTGTGAAACACATGGTTTTTTTTCTGAGCCACCCAACAAGAGTATGGAATACTGTACCACTCTCAGTTCTTCTAAACTAGCGTTATAAAAAAAATTTGTTTTCTAGTCTATAAACTTAGGTTTGACATTGCTTGTATGAAAAACCTTTAGTCTTTATGTGACGCTTTTGTTCACGTACAATGAAATCAGAACTCTCGAGTCTGAAAGTCTTCCATGCAAAGATGTATTTTAACCAACTTAGTCTTAGTCTTTTATACAAACTTTTGGGATTTAATTTTTTTCAGTGTAATATAAAAAAAAATAATTTCTAGAACAATCGCTTGCAACCAAATTGGATTCACACTAAATTCTAGTTGTCAATATGTATTACAGTTAAGTACGGCATGCTGTACAGGATATACATTGTAAGTCGGCCCAAAAAAGGTGGCTCTTTATCTTGATACAACGCCACATCACATAGAGATACTTTATTAGTTATCCAAAAAGGTAATAAATTGTAACCGATTGATCGGTGCATCGGCAACCAGTGACAATTGTACCAATGTCTACCCACCTAACCTAGTCGCGCATGCTTGCATGCACTCAGCAATGTATCTTTTTTGTTTGCAAACGAATCCGTAATGCTTGTATTCGTCGTTGTACCCATCGTCGACGTCGTCGTCGTCGTTGTTATCCGAGTTGGTTTCTGGCTTGCAAAAGGCAGACGTGACCATCGCGATGACACATTATTCTTCACGATGGACAATTGAAGTTTTGTTTATCTTTATTGTTATTATTATTTTTTATTATCACAGAGGTTGAAGTCGCCATTATATTTGCAATTGACTGTTGTTGTCGCCTTCCTCGAATCGGGTGTACTAATATCGAAAGGCAGGGAAGGTAACGCAAAGGAATTCTTTAGATTCTTTCCCACAAACGAGAGACGAAGTCATGCAATACTACCTTTGTACCGTTAATAATTATATAAACTTTTTTGTTCCCACTTATTTGCATTTTATCCTGCAAATATTATTGGGGGGACAGGGAGGCAAAGGTTCCTGAATCAAAGTTCCGATTGGAACCGTGCGTAGAATACTGTCAATGGCTGGCAAAAGATCAAAAGGAGGATCATTTTGAATATTTGCATAAAAATTGACCGTGTGTCTTGTTAGGTTTCTGATGTTCGCTGTCATGTTCTGCACGAAAAGTATCTTTTATCGGTCTTTTTTTTTGCACTTCTTTTTCGTTTTTGCGTGACACAGAAAAAGTATGACCCATTTATGTACATGTAGCGAATTGATAATGCGCTTTGTTCTGTTGATAGCCATGCAGCATGATCATAAATCAGAATTTATGAAATGCGGACATGTTTCACGGTCATGATATAGAATGGGAACATTTTTATTGAAAAATGAACAAGTTGCAGGAAAGAATGGAGTGAAGGGTAAATTGATTGAAAGATTTACATATATGACTTCATAGGTATATGAACTTGAATTGCGAAAAACTGAGATCTTATGAGTCCACCGATCAGACCTTTAGTAATATCAATCAATCTTCTATTATTTGCAGATGAAATCTCGACGATTACAATGCAAGAACATCTCAAAAGAGGAGCTCTCTCGCGTCTCCTCTGGTTCCTCGTAGTGCCTTCTTTAGGACCTGAGTAGGTAGAGTATAGTGCTATAAGCTTTGCTGACGAGGTAGGACTATATGTACGTCAGGGGGAATTTTGCATTTTTGGAAGTTCATAGCTGGTGGATAAGTGAACACTATCAATGCCTTTGTAAGAAGAAAAAACTAAATCTCCTTAGTCGCCACTCATTAAATGGCGAAGCAATCCACTTCTACTATTAATTATTTGGGAAGACAGGAAAAAGTCCTGTAATCCACAGGCAGACCAAAAAATCAATAGAGCTACTAAGTCCCTAATTGAAGTGTTGTCGAATCTGTGGCAAAAACTCGGGTAATAAAGGTCCATGATACACTGCTTTTACAACCTCATTATCTGATCGAAAACTTCCTCAACTATCGAAGTCCGGTGGACAAAAACCAACAAAGTCACCACAGTTAGAAAATAGGATCCCATCCAAGGTCTAGCCGCAACCTCCATATAAGGCTGAGCACCATCACAAGCACTGACTTGAATGTCATCCAAATGTGTGTACCTGTCTAATCTTGGAGTATTGGGGCACATTCAGCATAATCCTAGACGACATGCTTGCCAAATACGTACTACTTTACAAAAATCCCTCAATAGTTATCCCACTCAAGGAGGACTATGAGAAATACAAAACAAAATACCACTATTCTACCTTGCCTGATATACGAACGAATCCAAAACAGAGACAGGAACTGAACCCGCAATTTTTGGAAAACCAACACTCGTCTGTATTCCAGGCGCATCTTTCGAAAAAAAAATATTCATCTTCTCGGACAGCTAAGTTGCTCCAAAAATTCATGACTCGCCTGTTTCCAAATCCATTAGTTCTAGAAGCGCAAACGTTACTCTGCGAACTAGCAAGAAATAATACAGTCATCTTCACAGCGAATTTGCTGGAAACAAAAAAGCTGACCTCATAGCTAAAGATGGCACACTTATACTGTTCATTGGCCCTGAGCCCTCATTAACAAAATAGTCATGTGCTTATCTAAAATTATACAAAACACACCAGCAGAAGTCAGCTCCTAGTAGTAAGTCCCTACACCATCACAAAGCTAATCCAATATCTAACCCAAACAGAAAGCCAAACTCTCTTTCATTTCAAAAAACGAATTTTCGGCAACAAAGTTGTACTAATAGAAACTCTAGCTTCCATCCATTAACTGCAGGAAAAGATTCTAGATGTTCAGATAACCTCTGGAAAGAGGGAACTGCTCTAGACTATATCCAATCTTTGAAACACGTTTAATGTTTGCTTTAAAAAAAAAATCAACGACGTCCTCCTCTCGGTTTAGATCTTAAGTTCTATTCAGTGATCACTGACTAGAATGTAACTCATTAAAGTGTTATTTAACTAAAGAACATTCATTTATCATTACTTCCTTCACTTGCACATTATTCAAATGGATGCAGGTTGTGAACTCTTCTCTTCACACAATATCAGCTAAAAAAAAAACACACTTAATTAAAAACTAACAGAAGTCGACACAATAATCTGAATTTGAAAAATGATCATCTGCTGACCGCAATTCCACCTGACTGTACTCGTAACTTCCTTGTTCAATGCTCATGGTTGATGAATTCAGCGGGCAAATTGCGGAACTCTGGAATCGCCATCGGCATACAATGGTCACAGGGTGTAACATGTTGCAAACGTTTTTACATGAATTTCTACTTTAGTGCAATGAAAAGACAATGGGCACTTTGGTCGTTCTGCTGGTATGAGATTTTTTAAACACCTACTGAGTTGTGAGAAATCAAATTTTCGAAATATGTAATGCTGGTAAAGCGGTTACGGTGTAGAAAAATAAAATTAAACGCATCGTTCCGCTTATGATGATGACATTTGTAACAAATTGCAGTTAGCACTCAGTGAGTTAGTAGATTTCGAAAACCTCAATTAGGTATATTTACAATGCGCTTGCTAATACCAAATGGAATCCTGTATTCATTTTTCATTTCAGATTCATTACTTGATCCATGATTGTGTATCGAGAACACAACACGAGGTAAATTAATGATTTTCCCATTCCTGTAAGGAAGTCAATGTGGAAAGACTTTTTAAATGTAATCGCTGACGAAATGAATGAAAAATTACTTTTTGATTTATTTACATATTTGCAGTGAGGGACTCAGCTGGGGATTCAGCTATGCACACACGTCCTTTTTGACAGTTGTTTCTTTTCATGTTAAATTCACTGCAGACGACTTATGTCAGGAGGGCTATGATAAATAGTTTTATGTTCTTTTGGTGACAGAAAAGTCTTAATTGCTTTTGGAATACAGAGAGCGGTAGGTAATCGTCATCATTGTTTTATATTAAGCTATTTTAGACCACACTCTGGTTTGAGATCAACAGTTATTGTGAAAAATGGTTGCAATAAATGAGTTCAATATTAATATAGTTCAACTGGAAGTTAAATATTTTTAATTCATAAGCGCTGGTGTTAGTGTAGTGATTTTGAAACGCAGGCAGTTTTTGGTTTCAGTCTTTGATCCAAGGGTAGTGTCCAGAATAACTGGGGAGAGTTATTGATATTGTTGCCATTGCTTATAATTCACAGTTAATATTTCTGTCGAACTCACTGATGTCATTATCACTACTATGACCACTCTACTGCGAGTGTTATGCCTTGTTCTTATACAGTTGAGGTGACATTAACTTTTATCGCAGTTGATTGACTTTCCTGACATTCATTGACAGGAATTGAATCTGTAACCTTCAGCGTCACAAGCGATGATGCTAACAACTACACAATGGCAGCCCTCAAATATTAACAGTATAAATATTATTCTTAATTCTGACTAAAAATGTCAGTCGGCAGCAGTGCCATCTTCTGAATGGTAATGGGAACTGATCCCAGCAGAATGAATCGATGTCCACAAAGATAGTCAAGCAGCTATCAAGGCCATTATATTCATTATAATTCAATTCGAAACTGTGAAACGACACCATGATGAGCTCAAGTCTCTTAGTGCAACTATAACGTCACACTCATTTGAATCCCGGATTATAAGGGAATACACAGAATTCAGACGGCCAAATTGGGATCTGAGATGGATCAGATAACGTGCCACCTCCATAACTTCCAAAATCACCTTGAAATTGCTTAGACTCTTAAATGAGAGATAGAGTCAGCTCATGACATGCCGCACCTCAAAGATGCTCTGGAGAGAACTAAATATAAGCTGCGGCCCACCTGAAAAATATATTTGAATACAGTGGACATATGCTGAGGATGTGCGACGTACCCCTATTATGCGAATGCCCAAGCCGCAGCAAAAATAGAAAAGCAGCCCTCGAAGAACACTTCTTCAATGATCTGGCCGAATTGTCAAGCAAGTCACCTAAAACTATCTAAAAATTGTCATTGTCCCATATATACGTATGTAAGACTTTGAATTCTAGTTAAAATATGCAGGACAAGGACAGTTTCTGATGCACCAGACTAGTTTGAACGTTGTACTAGAGCAAACGCATGAAATTCGAAGTCAGATCTATTGGGGAAACCTAGATATTTCGCAACGTTTCTTGCCTACTTCGAATACATCCTCTCAGTTAATCCTTCAGTCACATCAATTTGTCACATAATTCAAAAAAAAGACCAACACTTTCTCAAAAGTCTCATGCCCATTTATCATGCCAATAACCAACAAAGACCCACATAACCCCATCAAAAAGCAAACAAATAACCCATTTGTCATAACACACACCTACCATACCAACGAAACCAAACCTCCAATGATCATAAAAATTCATAACGATTAATTTCAAAAACCAACAACAAACATCTATCAAAACCCAAAAAAAGCTGTTCAAAATACAAACAACACTCACAAAGTATCTCTTTCATCTTGGCCGTTGCACCAACCTCTGGCACCAGCACCAGCACTCCTTTCAACAGTTTACCGTGAAATATGATGTTTAATAAACCCACTCAGAGTGTGGCCCTCAACAAACGATTAATCATCATATTAACCCCTTCAAAGCGTGTTAAACACCTTCAATTAGTTGAGTGTCGGTTGTAAAAATTTTCAAAATATTTTTTGACACCCACTCTGGAGGAGCGCATTTGAAACGCCCCATTAAGTGTTAAAGGCGACTGAAGTTGATGCGCCACGCAGGTACTCAAGATCACCCATTATAGCGGGAGCACATACCATCCCCTGACGATTTATCATCGAAAAGTGGAATTTTTAACTCATACGGTTTTTTTTTTTTTTTGTTGGGGGGGACAAATTTCAACAGTGGAGTCTCTCTCTCACACGCATTAAACAGGTGACAAAGCAATTTTCCAGCACATAAGTGAATCGTTCCTTTGAAATTCCACAAAATTAATTGGATGGAACCAGAATGGAAAACCACGCTGAAGAACTTTGAAAAAAAAAAAAAAAAGTATCCAAGGGATTATGGCAGGTCAATTAATTAAGGACTGATGGTGGTGGTGTTGCGGCTGCAACCATACCCCAACATTGTGGCCATTTATGATTGTGCGTGTGCATCTAATTTTCATAAATTTTCACTTTCGAGTGAGAGTGCTACTCTAAGATAGAGATTCAAGTTTTTCCACTTCCATTTCTATTTTTGTTATTAGATTGAGGAAAATGCAGGAACAAGATACATCCATAATGGAAGCAAAGTAAAAATAAACACATCTTCCCCGATTAGGGAACAAAACAAATATACATATGTTTAATTTGATATTTTTTTGGAAATTTATTAACCAAAAAAGAAGAACGCATCTATGAATATGAAGATGTTCAAAGATTTAAGTGTTTATTACAGCTACGAATATATTTTTGTTAAAACTGGTGATGGTAGGTTGGGAAAAAGTTCTTTGGGAAATAAAGTGAAGTTGTTTATATCGAGAGGAAAAAATCAAATGTATCTATTAGATATGTTTTTATTCTATTAGATTCTTCGACTGACTTACAGTAAACAGTGGATGGAGAATTAATGTATCTTCTTCAATTTAAAATTGGAAGATACATTTCTTGTCAGTTACATTGATGTTGTTCTGCGAAGAGAGAATAAGCAATGATAGGAATGAGAGTTTCAGTTTCAGCAAATGGATTTATGTTTGCAGATTTCCGCTTTTTTTTTGTTGCTTACACGGGTTTTTATATGTTACGAAAATGATTTGTTGTAACAGTTGTATTTAAGAAACCCATCAGTCTTACTTCATTCCCCTCAAGGACTTTAGAAAGCATTGATACTTATGGGAGATCACTGATCAAGAACCCATGTCTAAACTCCGATCAATACGTGCAGCTCAAAGGTAAATCCGTCAAGATCGTCCTACATCAAGTTAAGACGATTGAGAACGCGTTTGAGTTCAAAGAGTCTTTCTGGATACATAAAGATTAGAATTCCTAATAAAATGTAAGCCCTTTCTATAACCACTTCTTAAGCATATGGTTGAAAACAGCACTAGCAAAACCTCCTCCAGGAATGAAATAGGCAAAGTCCATATACGCAACCCAGAATTGAGATATCTCCTCCTTTTATCGGTACTTGTGAGAAATGCGTGATTACAGGCGAACAGCTTAGGGGAGCTCATGCAAAAGGCACACTTCAAGCACTTGTACGCAAGGCATAGGCAAATGGCTCATTAATCCAAATGAAAGAAGTGAGTAGGAGGTGTTCAATTACAACTTCGGGACAACGTCAAGTAACTTGGCCTTAGAGTTATCAAGAAACGATCCTGTAAAAATGATATTTGCAGAACACTCAGCCGCAAGACTAAGACTCTAGCTGTTTCTTCCACCTCTGTCCAACCAAAATCAGAAAAATTTAGGCAAACTTGTTATACAGTTCGCTGCACAGGTCTGGCAAAATCAAACCTTTTGCCAAGTCCAAAACACCGACTTATTTTGGGATGTTCTGGTATCATTCTTGAGCGTATAGCAGACTTACTATGTAGGTTTTGCTTAAAGACCCTATTATCGCATCTACTCGTTCGATAATCGTGCCTTTGACGCTGTAGAATTCAAGCTCACAGCCTTTTTACATACTTCTTCAAATCTTAAAGAATGACTTTTCAGAGTTTTTGTGGTTTGATCGACCTTAATAGCATCTAGTCGTAAACAATGTTTTCCAAAATCGGCACGTGGCACTTGACACTTCAAATTTATGATACCTTGCACTCCAAAAATCTTCATGTAATCAATATCGCTTTACCCTACAATCTTAAGTCAGAAACTTTATCTCAGATCCTATACTCAATTTACAAAAAAAAAAGATTAATCTCTAGATTTTCCTCCTCCGCGCACACACACTGAAGAACATTTTGAAAAATATCTCTTTGGTTTTTTCATTAATCCTAGCTGATCCTCAATTCCAAAACTAGTGGCAATCTGCGCACATGGAAATTATACATCATATGCACTTCACTGGTGTTAAATGGCATTCTCTGACATGACATCACCAAGGAGCACATTATTTATGAGTGTTTTTAGCCCTTGACAGTTGAATTTCTCCCGGCCATCATATATGGGTTCAAAAATGAACATATCACATTAGAGACTTGGAGAACAGAGAGGGCGTCGAGGACCTTCTTAATATCTGTGATGCCATTGAAAAATTTTCCAAATTTAAATGGTCATTAAAAATTTTTCGGTACACCCTAACACAAGGACCAACAATCGATTGCCATTGATGCTATTTAAATTGGTTTTTGGTTATTTTTGTAACAAAGTTTCTAGCTTAAACATCACGTTGGGGTGGGCGAGATGACACTCAGTCTAGCATCGAATGAAGTTGTAATGAGGGTATTTATGAAATTTATTGCATATCATCAAATTACTTCCACCAAAATACTCTGGAATTTCTCCATTTTCGAAACACATTAGGCGATAGTTTTCGAATCGAGGAATTCGGCATGACACGCGTTCGACTCGTGCATAAGTGCATTTATGGTGATTGTGGATAATTTATGTAGCGGCTAAAAATTTGTGTAAATTATTTAAATAACTCGAAGTTTTTAGATGGCTTGTGTCCTGCGAAGGAATTGAAGTTATGATATGTGTTTATATTAAAATTTGTATCTTTGTTTGGTTTACTATATATTTTTTTAATGAAACTTGTATAAACTTGTAAATTATAAAGTGATCTCCGTGGCCTATTAGTTAGTACGTTAGACTGCTACCATTTTTCGCGGCACCATTTCTCGACAGAAAAAGTCATCTCAATTCGCCGTTCTGAGTCGGAAATACAACTGTATGTCCCTTCCATTCGTATGATAAATATACTATGCACAACATTATTGGTTCCGAAAAGCTAACCCCGCATCTATCGTGGAATACCAGAATAAGGCTCTGGGAGCGTCTCCTATCTATCCTGACGGAGACTAAAGCTTATCAACAATGTTGTGATCCAGAGCAAGATTGTGGTCATGGATAAAATCAGGATCGAAATGATTTGCTATGACTTAGGTGGTTTGGTTTGATATGCCTTAAAAATGGACCTCCTCCCGAAAGCTTTCTGTTTGCTTACAAATGTATGGGCCCCGATGGTATACAGCCCATTATGCTACAAAAATTGCACAACACAACTATTCCAATATTTCGAAGCTGCATTCTTTAAAACCATGCACCCCAAACCTGGAGATAGGGTTTGTCGAAAGCTGTCAAGCGAATGCATGAGCTTTACCTAATTCAAACTCAAAACATCAGAACGCATCTTAGACACCCATGTCAGAGGTATTCTAGAAGAGTCATCAATTCCTCAATTCCAGCAACCCTTTCTCAAGGGAGACAGCACTACAGGAATGCGCTCGATCAAACAAACAAACAATGTATTTAGTTCAGCCTCGATCTTAGATGCAGAAAAAACATTTAATAATGTGTATACTGAAGCTATTCAAGAATGCGAGATAGTGAGCTGGAGGAGCATCTTAACCATTGGACTATATCTGTGCTTAGATAAAGCATTATTCAGGGAACACTTAGAAACAACCTGTCGTTATAAACAGCATTTTTAAGAAATAAGCCAGAAAGAAAGTTCAAATGGTTGCATATGCGGATGACGCAATAATTTTGGTTTCCGCGAAATTTCGAGATAAGTGAAGTTATGGAAACAGCCGCCGTAAAAAAAAATCAAACACATGGGCCCTAAGCTCTGGAATGGTTGTCAGCTCAATTAAAAATGAACTGATATTTTTAGTGCAAACATTAAAGCTCCCGATTTCGTCCTTCCCCATTCGAACGTTCAAACCTTTTGTCTGCCAAGCACTGTGGTCATAGTAACATACTTAATCTGGACAATTTTTTCAGAGAATCTTAACTTATCCAAATCCCACTACCTTCCTGATTTCGAAAGTGTATTTGTCTGGCAGTTCAGAAACTTACTGAATAATGACAAAAGCAAGTATTGAGTGAGGTTCTCTCTTTTGTGAGTTCAGGTCACAGGGACCTCCGCATACTGACGAGCTGGTCATATCAATATGCCTAAAATCTAACATCTTGCTCCATTGACCGAAAATTGTTCAAAATGGTCGTTTATTTTTTGTGGCTTAACAATTTCTATAATATTACCAACTTTGGCATAGAATGTGTCAGCAGATCATTGTCACACTTTCACACGAGTTGTCGCTCATAAATGACCATCAACGGAGACAATGAGAACTACACTCGTACATACATATGTAGCTAAAAATGCAAATTTTTTAAAATAAATTAAAAAAGAACAATTTTTCTGTTAAATTCAAAAAGAAATAACAAAAGGTGGAAAAGAAGCGAACAATTTATTTATACCAACAAAATTGTAATTTTAAATTTCCCATGAGCATTTCGTTCGCCTTAGTTGTCGGTGCGTCACATATTTGGTAAAATTTCAACTGCTTAGGTAAATATATCGCTCGAACGTGACCAGAATCATAATATCGGGTCAATGGAAGTCATAACATGGTACAAACACGGTGGCGAACGTATTGTTAATGCATAAAAATGGCTCAAAGTACCCACCTACTATGCTATCAAATAAAATAACCATAGCAGTGAATTACCATAAAAGTCAAATTACCCACTGCGTCGACCAAATATTAAAGGTGGTATTACACTGTCAGATCATTACACTCGACATAAGAAGAAGAAGCTACGACACAAACGGCATGGAATGAATTTTCGATTCGCTTGCTGCAAGTCTTCAATTATGATGGTGGCATCTTCAATAAATTTAATTAAAAATCGAAAAAAATAAATACAAAGATACACTTTTAATCAAGTTTCGATTGTTTCCCGCAATGATGGGTGTGTGAGTAAACTGCAGGAAATGCCAGTGAAAATCCATGTGTCACTCAATGTGAGTAAGGGTTGTCAACACCCTTGTCCAGAGTGGATATGTTTTGTACCTACTACCTCTACATAAATCCAGATCGAAGGGTAATAAAAAGTATCTGACCATCGGTCAGGATACTGGGCACCCCCGCCTGGAGAGAGCACAATAGGAAATCTTTTAATTTTCCAATTCAATCGGATTTTTAACGCCCACAACAATTTGTAATGGTCGTCGCAGCGAATTGAATGGAAAACTGGGAATTAGATACTCAAGGTGATCGAAGGATTGTGGCACGCGTGTGTGCGGGTGTACGAGTATCCAGAACATTTCATTCATTATGTGTTTAATCCAATAAAGATTGGTCCATTGTACTTTGGTGAATTATGTGTCCAATTGTTTGTTTTGTTGATTGAGACTTGTGGTCAGCAGCTGCTTTTGATTTGGAATCGCCATCAAGTAAGGGTTGACAATTAACGCCAAGCCAATTGTTAAAGACATAAAAGAGGACTTAGATTTTTCTTTAATATATTTTTGTGCTCACGTTTCAATGGTAATCAGCACAATCATTCTTTCGAGTGACATATTTTCACAGCATCGATCAAGTGATCTATTTTCTAGGAGGAGCCCTGTAAGAAACAGGACAATAATTTTCTCTCTTCACTGTAGAAAACCATTCGTTATCATTCTCAAGATGAGAAAAGGAAATCGCATTTTCCTTTTCACTATTGCACTCTAAAAATTGTGTGGCGCCATGTAACTTTTATCCTATCTTCGGAACCTTTACCCATTTCATCATGCGCGCAACTCTCTTTTTCCACCTAACTTTTACTTAAAACCTTAAAACTTTTCTTTCTTACTTTACACGCTTCAGATCCTTAAAACGTCGCTGCATGAGACACCACAGGTTTCCATCATTTTTATTTCAGGCCTATTGCTGTCAGTTTGGTAGCCTAAGCACCCATAGTCGACATAAGTTAGCTTTTCAAATTGCATTCATATCTTGGCACATTTCATAGTGTTCACGATTTTACTCCGTTGTCCTGCTTATTGCCCAGAACTCAGAGCTATACAGTAGTACTGGAGGGATTAGTGTTCTGTAGATATTACCTTTATCCTTCGAGTTTTGACCGCTGACACCAGCTGTTTTTCTAAACAGAAGTAGGAGCAGTTTTCTAAGATTATTCTTTCAAAGTTATTGCTGCTGGTTGCAACTTTTGTCCTAAGCGATGAACAGATACATCGATTTTTGTTTTTCCGATAACAGATACACTTTTAATTTTTGTCCTCGTTAATGCACTTAGGTACTCTACTACGGCTCGATTAGATATATTAAGTTGTGTCCTCGTTAAGACCGTGCAACCTTATGCAGTATCTGCTCCAGCACGAGATTGAAGAAATTCTAACGTTACCCGGCCCAGCTCGGTATCCCGAATTTAGCCAACACGAACCTTTTCCGAACTGAAAAAGCAAACTTGACAATCAATTGGATTTACATTTTCTTCCTGCCCTATCACTTTCTTTGTTTGTTGATCATTCAGCAGCTGCTAAAAAGCTCATTAAAAACATCTACGATTCCATACAAGTCTTTGATTCACTATTTCGATGAGCCTGCGTTCCGGGATTCAAGTCAGCAGCAAGTTATTTACCTTTTTTATAAAAATTAAGATTTTTTTCGGATATCGTTTCTATCGTGGGATTTTTCTTCGATTCTTCTTCAACACAGGTAAAAATGTCCACCCTTTGAACTGTTATTATGACTAAAGTCTAAATATTCTACGTACCAATTAGAAAGTTATCATATTTGTTTCGTATTCGAATCAACAATTTTGTAGAAAGCTGACTACCTTACCTTCCACTTCATACAATCTTCAAACGTTTAGATAATTGAATCCAAGATTTATTTTTCGACGAACTAACGTGTTAAAAAAATCGATTTCGTTCTTAGAATTAAATATTTTATAGCCATATATTTTTTTCTAGCACACGTGCGCTAAAAGTCTGCCATAAAAATCTATCTTTATCTGCCGCTTAGTGTAAAAAAAGGGTGCCGAACAACCTTGAACGTTATAATTTATCAATCATAATGCTTCAGATTGATATACATTCTCGTATGTACATAGCTCCAAGCGATATAATTGGGCATGCCTTTCAATACACTCCAACGATGGACACGTCAATGTTACACATGACTAAAATAGTCTTTTCGATTATTTATCGTTCGTCAATTAATGAATTTAAAATAAAAAAAAATCTAAATGTTTAGTCGCCTGGGAATGTTGAACTCCCTAGAGTTTTCGATCGACCACATTAAAAATTCAGAATATCAATACTGGCAGCTGAGCACAATATATATCAACAGTAAGAACTCGAATATCCTATAACTAGTATGAACGAATAATAAAAAAAAAATTAATTAATTAAAAGGATTGGAATTTAAAAATATTGTTATAAAAATAGGTTAATATATGAAAATACTTTTTTAGATTTATTTGTGAGATAGGAATGTATATTCACAAAGAATGTATGTATATGTCGGACCATTAAATTGAAAGTTGTGTTAATTAAATGAATTAAAATTGGCAAATTGAAAATCGATGTCGAAATTCTGCTTTTCATAAAATTTGCTTTATTGAAATATTTTATAGTTTTACTGGTTTTCTTTTTTTGCTGGCGGATTGATTGAGCTGTAGGTGGTTCTGCGCGTGTAAGTTTGTGTGTTAGTCGAGTGGGGAATGGTTCTGTATTATTGGAATTTTTTTTTTTATTATTTATGCAAGTAATTTAATTATTGGAAATCGACATTTTTGTACGATTTAATTATATTTTTAATTCGACGTGAGTGGTTTTTTTTTATTTTGTTTCATAGTTATTTTTTATTTATTTCTATAGGTCTTGCCTCTTTTACAATAACCTCGGATTTTATTTTGTGCATTTTATGGTTGTTATTATTGATTTAATTGTTTATAATTTAATTAAATTTGGGTGTTCATAAAAATCCATTTCATTTTCAGTGGTTTGCTTAAATAGAATTGTACCCTCAAGGCTAAACAGAAGCTAATCAAATAAAAATAAACGTCAGTTGTTAAAACAATAAATAAATTAGTGTTTATCACTTATTCTTTATAAATAAATCAACATTTCCAGCCAGATTTTTAGTTGTTTCTACAACTTTTAAAATGTTTCACAGCCAATAGAGTTAGCACCTCCAAATCCATGGCAAAAGATATTCCTAAAATATCTACACAAATTCTTTCAAATTCTCACTAACCGGCCGGTGCGGCGCCTACATTTCTGAACACCAATTCATTAAAACTTAATTATGAATTACGCAATATCCACAGCAAAGAAGTAACCTGAAACCTTACCTTCGATCTTATTTAAAATTCAAAACGTGATCTTTAACCAATTGCTTAAAAAGAAAAACTTGACAACATCAATCGTTTAAGAATATACAGTGTATTGTTTGAAAGTCAACCTTTTTATCTAAACCTTGCCGTTTTGGCAATCAAAATCTAGACAGGATCATTTATCATAACTTCTTCATTTTCGTTTGTGAAAAGAATCACTAATTCGTCTACTAAGAGGGTTCTTTTATAAAAGGCAATTCATTAATATCACTGGCGACATATTGGGTGGTCTTTTGATATTCTCCGACTGTTCTTGTAGTTGAATAAAAACAAACTGTTCTCTTCCATCAACCGATGACGAGATGTCATATTTTTGATGATTCCTTTAACAAAAACGTCAACTGATTTTATTAACAGAGAAAAGGGAAATACTCGCACAAGTTACCGACTAATGGACAGAGAAGTGCTCAATAAAGAAGATTGACTAATATATATGTAACAGTTAAGATAAACATGTCAAGTCAGTTTGATTTGATTACAGTAATACTTTGTAAAACTTTATGTAGATTTTTAGATTGAAATATTTTGCCAATTATAGTAAATTTGTTGACATTAGTTATAGACGTCTGCATGGCATATAAAGTGTTTCAGTTTTTGGGAAAAGAACATGCTTGTGGTTTACCATTTCAGTTGATATATAGGTTTTTGTGAAATATTGGATTTCCACTTAGCAAAGTATCTTTTTTTTTTTTGCGTGAATACATTTCTGGTTGGGTATAAATGGTAATGTTGGCGCCGATTAAGCTTTAATGAATGTTTCTATTTAAATTTGTTTCGTTTTTTAAACTAAAAGACTAAGCTGATACATGTTGTTGATTTGAAGTTATTTTGGTTTACTCGAAAATTAGCAAGTCTGCCAATTTTTTGACTAGTCTAATCAAGTTGGAGTAAAAATTAATTGCTTTATGTTGCGGTGAGAGCATACAAGGACGAATTTCTTCAAAAGTTTAGGCCACTGACCACCAGCCGTGAGAACTGAAGTTCGCTCAACACGTCAAGACCAAAAGATCTATTGTGTATCTCAGAAAGGAAGGTGTGACCAGCCTATGAGAACTGCAGCACGATTCAAAGTGGCGTTACAAAACCCAAAAATGTCGGCTACATTTCGGCGTATTTATAGCCAACCATATTCACCAGATAGTTAAAAAAAAACGCTTAAAATAAGTGTTAAAAAATTGCGTCTTTCAACAGACGCTATAGATTACTCATCTTAAAATCCAGCTTTAAGAAAACCAACCACATCACAGCTTAGGAGAGACGCTTTGGCAAAGCATCTTGCAAAAAAAAAAAAAAAAATCATTTGAAAGCCAAAAAGATACAGCAAGACGAAAAGGACATCCTATTGGCAACAATAATCGATGTAGAAGCCTCACATCACTTAGATGATTAGTAGCGCATTTAGAAAACTTTCAATAAATTAACCAAAAGACACGAAATCTCACACGTTCCAATAGAAAGCTAAATGAAGAAAGTCCTTCAAGATGATCATGGTGCAGGCACGTTTTAATTCTTTATAGCAAAAGAGGGCACATGTCCTGCAAATTTGGAAAAACACATGACTTATGGAATCAGCTCGGTGACTGTCTATCTGCTTTAAGAAATAAAGGCAGACTTGAGTTGGTAGGAAAGGCTCCAATTTGACTGTAAAAAAGGTTACGAGACTGGAGTGTGTGTGTTCAGGAGTAATATAATAAAATATAGCACTAACCTGGGCATCAGCATGCAAGCGCTATGGACAACTTGTGATGATGGTGCATGAATAATTGGTAATGATCGCAATGATGTAGAAATGATGGTCTAGGCCCATCTCTACAAACGGCAGTCGAATGAAGATCAACTTGAAAGTCAGTCTAGATCATCTTTCAAACTAAAGATGAGGATTTCCAGTCATTCGTTCAGGACTTGACAGACTGGTGTGGTTTGCTAAGCATAAATGTTGTCGCCAGCTGATTTTTTAAACTGCTGCGTACAGCTTCTCTGTGTCTGACTCAATTGGTTCTTAATGAGCATGTCTTTGGCCAACCAATTTCTACATAATAAACTAGCACAACATAAGGTACTGTGATCTGCACCGCCACCGCCACCGTCATCCAGCAGGCCACAAAAAGATACTACAATAATATGTCAAAAAGTGACTGAATTATGATGTTTCTTTTTAGTAAGAGTTTGCTCCTTGTACCCTGAGATTAAAATAACTTTTACGTACAAAAGCAAACGTGAATGCTGTCAATTGACATGCTTCGTTGTCCTTATTTTATTAAATTCTTAATTTATTAGCATGACTCATATAATAAATATTTAATTAAAGCAGTAAACCTTACATCTCATCGGTAACGATACTTCCTTTCAAATGCAAAACAAAACAACTATCATATCGGACATGGTCAGCAAAGCAAACAAATGTCACCCCGTTCCTTCTCGTATTCTGTTCGACTTACATAGATTTTAACCCATAAAAATACCCAAAGAAGCTGTTAAATATTATAAAGGAGGCGATTTAAAATCATTAAAAATACTGAAAGACCGCATTCAAAAGATACGACGACAAAACAGGGTCGGCCACCAAAAAGCGGATAAACCAGCAAACGGATGAGACAGACACCTTATGTGCAAAAAAAAAAAAACCCAAAAATAAAATCAGCGAATGAATATTGGCTAAAATGCCAATAATTCATCTGTGATGCCTGCACATGAACGTAGGCTTCACCAGATATACGAAAGAGACTCCACCAACGGCGACCAAGCCCCCGGATGCTGCTTCGCTGACAACCAGATCTCTTCTTTGCGGATTTTATTTATTTTTTTCTTTTTCTTTAATGTCCACTCGCATATTTTTTAAACAGCGACACGATTTTACATTTGCTCTGTGTTTTAGTTCTCGCCAGAGAGTACATCATCTGACAGGATATATACTCGAACTCGAACCTCACCAAAAGGAACTTGTTTTGCACAGAAACACCGCACCAGCATAGCACGGATAAAACAAAGTCAAGATACAAATACAGAACGAAACTGACTCGAAATTATTAACGAGCAAAGGTGGAAAAATAAAAATGCCTCATTATGAATATTTTTCGTTGAAGTCGTTAATTTTTGATCTTTCATTTCTGATTATTACACTGGGTGTCGTCGTGGCACCAGATGAAAAAAAAAAAAAATTGGGTGTTTCTCCAGATCGGGAGGGACATACTGGAAAGAAAAAATGAGAAAACAAAAAATTAATTGACACTTGTTTAGTATTTAAATGTCCTCTCCAGATCGAGGGACATTATTTGTTAATTTTTGTGTATTTTTATTTTTCATATCTGGTTTTTTTGTTGAAAATATCGATAGCTAGTTTATGGGATATGGGCAGAGTCGAGAGATAGGATATCTTGCGCGTATAACCGGAGGAAGATAGTTATCGTGTTGAGATTTTCTTTACGACTGTCATTCCCTTTTTCATAATTTCGTATATTTTTAATGAATGAAGAAGGAAAATGTTTTTGAAATTTCATTCACGAAATGGGTTGGAGTAGCGAGAAACGAGTTCTTTCATCGAATATCAGCTTATAATTTATGGTTGGGAAAGGAAAGTTTGAATGGATTGTATTCTTTTGGTATTTTATTGGATTATCTGATTTTGATCATAGATAAGATCTGGGTTGAATGAGGTAGACAACAGGGCTCTGTAAAGCTCAGACTTGAGGGAGACTTTTTTCGAATTGACACCGTGAGTTGGTCGAATGAAATGATTTTCTAAAAAAATACATGAATTTGCTGCTGAAGGCATTATTTATTTATAAAACTCCATGCTTATGCAGGCGAAAAAACTAGGAATGGAGATAGAGTAGGTAGAGGCCATTGTGTAGGTAGCTCGTAAATGTTCTCGAAGGATTATTGATATCAAGGTTAGAGTACTGCATCAATATGATTGGTTCATATTTGTGTTTATTTAAGAAGTTGGTTTAACCCCTTAATATGTCATAGTTTTTAAAAACTAGACAATAAATACCACGCAACATAGATGCTTATTACAATCCAGAAGATCTTCAACTAGGAGTTGTTGATTTCATCGATCTTCTCTTCGTCACTTTGGATTGAATCCATAATCTTGAAGATTGAAATCTATTTCGCAATGAAAATTAAAGCAGTTTAATTAGTAGTCAAGAATTAAATACAAGAAAACTTAAGTCTTTATAAACATTGCAGATATGTACTAGGATAGGCAGGCAAATCTTTAGACTTTGGTTATGAATAATGGGGAGAATACTGACTGCTCAAAATATAGGTTAAGGCAGTGACACAAGATTCCATGCACAACATTTTAAGTCCATGCTTTACTTCATTGTGTTGGTCGCCGGCATAAGACTAAGCTAAAATGCAAAAGTAGGCGATATAGTGCTACAATTTTAGACTAAAAAACGTGGCCAGGCATTCTGCATTCCCGAAATTAATGGTGTTTTCCGAACCGACATTATGTCACGTAAAAAGACTGATAACACGCTAACTACTTAAGGCTATCGTACCTGAAACTGTTTAACTGCTTACTCTCTTTTTGGGTTCTCGATCTATGGAGAGTCTCTACTTGAGACATCGCTGCTTCCTAGCTCGATGTTAGCGTGACAATGAAGTTGATGTGTCTTTGCTTTATGGCCTACATCCACATTTTCCGATGGTGTCAATATCATCTGCATATTCCAACAGCTTGACTGATTTTTGACAAAACCTTGTGCTTTGTGCTTTCTGCGTTAACCCCTGACTTGTCACCTGAAATGTATGCAGCTGGAATGTTTTCAAAACTAAATCATCTTCACACAGCCTATTGCGTAAAGACTCGGTGCTAATCGATGACCAATTTCTGAATATTTCCTTTACCAACTTATTTAGTCTGAAGCAGAGGTATCTCAGAAATTTTTCAATCGAGGAAACGGGGCAAAAGCTTACGAAAATTTCTCTTAACGGCAGACAACAGAGGATCTACAAACTGACGAACGTTAATTGCATATAAAAGAGGGACAGGTATGAGTAGCACATGTTACTTGCGTGGCCGGCAAGGTCCCTAGATACCTTTTGAATTTTCAAAGTTAAATTTCTTAGTTATCTACAAATCGTAGGAAACTCTTATAACATGGTTTTCACCGACTTCCAACATAAAAATCAGCGTACGACATGATTCCCGTGAAACTACACTTAAACGCTTTCATGTCATAAACATTTAAGATGGCGGCTTCAAGATGGTGGACAAATTTTGTATTCATTGTTCGAATCAACTACAAATCGATTTATGGACGTTATCGGTATCGCTTAGTATGAATTATTGGTCAAAATTTGAAAATTCAAGATGGACCAATTTGAAAATTTATTAAAATTTGCATGGTTGACGAAAACAACTTAAGTTTTATTTCCACCGCACCCTTATGTGGGTGAGCTTAAGTATATTCCACTTATGTATGTAAGTAAAATATTAATAGTCACTGAATGATGTCTAGAAACAAATATAAAAACACATTCAGACAATTCTTATTTCTCATTTTCATTCAAATAAGATAAATTCTAATAAACGTGCCTTAAAAGGATTTTTTTTTTTGTTTTATGTAAATGTCCACTCATATACTACAAATAAATTATATAAGTTGTTCGATGCCAAATCTCTTGCCAGTGTTGTTATATGTCAATAAAAACTGTCTTATATAGTTATGAGCTCTTTATTTTATTTCCTTCTTTCTGTATGGCAGCCATACAATCAAATAAATCTATTCAACATACTAATGCTGTCTAATTAGTTAAAATTATTATAGGGAACGGCATTCGATCAATAGGTGGTCAAAATTTGATTTGCCCACGCAAATTCGTATTTATAAATGTGTATCTATTCTCTAGCAAAAAAAAAAAAATCGATATCATCATCACTTGAAACTTCTATCGAAATGCACAAGAATATCCAATTAAGATATATTATCCCTGCCACTTACATTTCTTTGTTCAATTTTTTTATTTTGATCAACAACAAACATTACCTATTCTTATGTCCTGAGTTTCCTTTATACTTAATCTCTGATGAAATTAAGGTCTGCAACTGATAGATAATGACCCCCAGTCCGGTGAAACAATGCGAAACATCAGGAAAAGGAAACTTTTTCATGATTTCAGCTAATAACTAAAAATGATTTTATTGTGCCCTAGCCAGATCTGGTATTGATGTTATCTCTCCAGGGAGGGATTATGTGATTGAGGGTGAGCCATAGTTGGTTGTCCATCAGTGGCATCCCCCCCATACAATGAAACAGGGAAACACCATCACTTTACGTCGAAGAACTCAATCAAATGTCGATTTGTTCGGATCACATCTTAGTTACATCACAAATGTGTCCGCATCTCGAAAATGAAAAGGAATTATTAATCTGTACGTGAGAGTGTATTCGCCAGGGAATTGTTTGCAATTGATGTGGACAAAATTCTATTATTAGGGTAGCCCAGCGTGTTATTAGTTAGATATTTTGCTATGGCATTTCAAAAATCGGTTAGAAGAGAGTAGAAGTTGATGTTTGTCTTAATTTAGCTGGACGCGCCTTTCTATTAAGTTGACAACTATGTATATTTAATCAGAAAGCTATTAAAACTATCTTCGAGCCAAGCTGTAAAATTCATCTGTTTCGCAGACAAATCAGTTAACTTTAAAGAAGCAGCATCGAACGTTGAACCTAGCGTTTTCTAACTTCGTCCTGCACAGATGAATGAGCTTGGCAGGGATTTCAAAACAATAAATTGCGCCGTATGGCGTTGACATCAAAGAATTGGTGGTCAACATTTGCCACCTCCGAATTTTTTCCAATTAAAAACTTCGGATGATAATCGATTTCCTTTGTTTGAAAACGTCCACACATAATGCTACAGGTAAAGCTCATCCCAACAAATTTTAAAAAAGTGCATGCATCTCACCAAATCATCTCACTAGAAGCAAGTCGAGTCGGACCTTAGGTTACATATAAGCCGTGTTTTTTTTGATAGCTGTATACCCAGCCCAGTAAGATTTTACACACAAAGCAATAACAACACACCAAGTGCGGATAAATTTCCCAGTAGCAGCAAGTGAGGATAGAACTACATAAGTTGACCACCAGAGCCCGAAAAATCTCATAAATTAGCCTTTAGCCGATCGTATTTGTTGCTTTTCCTCGGTTTTGACATTTGCAAACTGTCAAACGAAGAAAAAGAAATCGAGCCGCAAACCAATTGGTTGGTGCGGCTGCTACTGTGGATGAAGTGAGTATAGATCGTTTTTTTGACTGAAGTGAGTATAATTATCAAAAAAAACACGGCTATAGTTGCCTTTAAATCGGGTTGACGAAAGTCTTAATCTAGATTATACTCTCAAAGATTTGTCGTGGTGCTGCGAAATAACTTTTTGATGCTTTACTGAGGCTCGAACTCGCTTAGCTGATCAATGCACTAATCACTTCGCTACGGCGACCACAAAGGATATACGGATGCTTATATAGAAGCGCAAAAACAAATTAATCCGAAAGTTCTATGGTACCATCCTATAAAACCGATGGCAACATTGCCAAAAGTCATATAAATAAATATATAATATATTCGACGTGTGGGCCAAGTCATATTTGCTATCCAATGTACTTCAAGAATAGCTCATGAAGAAAAACGATAGGCATACCTACAGAAGGGCGTTACACTGCACAACGAAAACAGAACGTTAGTTCTATGAGTTAAAACGAAGGAAATGACATGGAAAGATCGGAAAGAGAATATGACAAGGCTGAAGTCGCCCGGAACAAGCAAAGAAGGCTCACAGTAAAGTCTAAAAATACTGAACAATGTTTTTTTGCTGACTGATTAATCTCAACAATGACCAAAATTCAATTTGAATAAACGATTCAACATAAACAATACCATTACTTTCCCGATCTCATCTTCAAATTAATTCCAACACTCATATCCTCTTTTCATAATCAAGATTTCTCCAAGAATAAAGACAAAACAAACACAATCAAATTCAAATATTGATCATCCTGCTTCTCCAAACCACTGCCCACAATTCTGACCACCATCCACTTACCCTCATATATATCACCTTTTGTCACTTTTAGTCAATTTTCGTTTCGACTGTGTCTCTTCTCGCACTTCTGTATTCCGTAAGCTGTCTTGTCACACAATTTTTTTTTTGTTTTAAAAGGAACCCGTTTTTTTTTTCGGACTCACACATGGTCCGATGACCGGTCCAGAGGATCGAATTCACTGCCTCTCCATCTCTTTGGTTCATAACGAGTATAATTTCAAACATTTCCGAACATTATCATAAATTTTGACTCGAAAATGTTTGTTGATTTTTCAAAAATTTATGTTTCATATAAATGTGTATAATGGGGGCCCAATGTCGGAGAACAAAGCCAAAAAGAAGAATGAAAATGTTTCGGTTCCTTTTGTAGCTCCTTTACCGTTGATGGGACATTAATAATTTTTGAATTTCAACACAGGGTCTGGTGGTTGTTTTTTTTTTTTCTTGTATTTCGGATTTCTGAGATTCATTGATCCGGCTGAGGTGTAGATTATTAAAAAAGGTCTCAAGAACAAACCAAAAAACAAAAAAAAGGACAGAAATCAAAACAGAGTGGACATAAAACATTGATAGTGAAAGAGGCAAAAGGCAATCATCATCATATCTTTGTTGGATTGCCTGTGAACGAAGGTGGAACCCTGATCTTGAAATCGATTTGGTGGGTTTTGTTCATTAATAAGAAAGACAAAAGAAAATAAAATATAAAAAGGAAAAGTAAAACGACAAACTAGAGAAGATGACAAAGTAAATTATTTACGCATCACATTAAAAATGAAAGAGGATAATGGGTTCTACCGAAGGAATTATGTTCTTAATTAAGATAGGACATGTTTAATGTATCCATAACTAAGACTGAGTGTTTTTCGGTTTTATCTTCTCATTGGTTCTTATATTTTGTACAACGACCGATAGGTCTTAATAAACTCATCTGAGTTTATATTCAATTCTTTGTTTGAAACTGATTGATGGATCAAGAATATATTTTTTTTAAATTCTATGTTTGATACATAAATGCATAATATCACAACATAATTTATTGTTAAAGGTATCGGACATAGATATGAGTACACATGAATCTTGGTTGTTACCGCTGTAGGATGAATACGAAAGCTTTATAAACTTAATGAAGATTATTGCTTGGTTTCAATATTTTTGGACTTGAATGGCTTGGTTCAGCTCGAATCGCCTACTTAAATATTTGAGTAGAGTAGCACCTTATCTTCGGGTGGAGGGAAAGCTATTCCTTAAACTGAGGTCAACTTCTTTGATATTTTAAACTAATCCATAGTTCAATCCAGCTCGAAGGACCAAAAGTGGGATTAGCTTGAGTCCTGTAACTTGCAAAATAATTATTTGCAGTAGTTATAAATTATACAGTGTACAGTGTACAGTGTATAAACAATTGGCTAAAAGACAAAGCACAACATTACTGGACAGCAACGGAAGGTAACAGACAAGCTAAAGCTTTTATCCCAATCCCCTCCCAAAAAAAACGAAACAACTTCTACAACTAAAAAGAAGTCAGATTCGAATCGTCACAGGATTTCTCACCGGCCACTGTAGGGTTAAAAAGCACCTCATGACTATGGGAATAGCACAAGACGACATATGCAGAATGTGCAACAAGGACGAAGAATCAGCAGAACATATACTTTGTCACTGTAACTGCATCATAAAAACACGTCATCGTTTCCTTGGTAAACACTACCTCGAGGTGAAAGACATAACCACCAGCTCACCCAAAGACATCGCCGGATTCATCACACACTACGGCATCATGGAGGAGCTTTAACTAAGAGGACATCACAATAGGCCCATCTGTGGCCGCAGTGATAAGGGACTTTAGACCACCTCAATCTTCGATTTCGATTTACAAATTTTCGAAAAGACCAACTATAATCGGTGTTTCAAGGATGATTAAAGAATTTTCAGAATATTTTATAGCAGTGGTTCGTGGATTTTGTGGACAAGTCTATATTTCGGATGCCAGATCTTATTGAAGGCTTTTACGACATCTAGGAGCACAGCTGTGTAGTACTTACATCATTCAAGGGCTCTCATAGCTTTTGCTATTAGTCAGTGGACTTGGCTTTGAGACCAACAAATTGCAAAGGGATTTTTTTCTCGTCATTTTGCCGAGTAATAGCTTTTCGAAAACTTAAAATTACATAAGTAGAAGAAGTGGTCTTCAAAATGAGACTTGAATCGGTTTTTTGCCTGTCTTGGGAATAAAAATTATCTGGGACGTTTTCCAAGGTTGAGGATAGTGGCCTCATTCGAGTATCTTGTTAAAAATACAGATGAAGTTTTCAATCGCTACGTCTGGAAATTCTTGAATCACTTTTTCATTGATTAGATCCTATCCTGGTGCCTTCCTAGTGATTACATCTACTTTAATAAATACTATTCTTCATGTTTTAGAACGAATATGTATTCATAAAACATTCTCGTTGAGGTTTGCTGGTCGTATTTGCCTATAAGATTGCGAAGTATTTGGTGAAAAGAATTAACTTAAATTGTCAACAAAAGCAAGTCTCATTTCTGCATCCATTTTAACCTAGTTTCCGTCTAAAACTCTGTCTAATTAGAAGTCTTAATTTTTTGACTTCTTTTCAGACTGAGTGCTTGTTGGTTATGGTTGTACATACCTAGGTTCATGTATACAGGAGTGATCTGATAAGAGTAGGTATCCCCAAACCATCATTCAACCACCTTAAATTCATATATGTATGCCAGTACACAAAACACTTTACCTTTTCGTACAAGATGTCGCTGCAACAGTCATACAAATCGGTCGGAACACTGCTTAATAAATTTATCGTCTTTCTAAGCTTCTGAAAGTAAAATCCGCAAGACTCACAGAAACCAAGGCGGCAAATGAATCGTTGCTCTAAATTATTTCTTCAAATCTGTTTACTAAAGGAAAACAAGGATCATTGCCTCCAGCTCCCGAAACCAAATGCAAGTTGGAAGGTACTTGTTTCCTTACGAATTATTTCTCCACAGATTAAGTTTATATTGACATCGCTTTCCAGTCAAATTCAAAACTTAATCTAAAAACACCTTTTAAACTTATGAGTTCTATTTCTTATCCTCTTTGATCATTCCCACGATAGTGAATGCTACAAATCAACAGTTAAATTATGTCCTTTTGAATTTTCCGAAAATGATTACCCTTTGGGACATTCCTTAAGGCTCTCCGAATCCCGAATGTTTCGATTCAATTCGTAGACTCATAATAATTTATCGAAATTCCACTCGAAGAAATGAAATTATTCAAAGTCAGAGGGACAGTGTCACACATAACAAAACTCGATGGGATAATGGCCAACGAGATGATGATGATAGCCCATAATGACAAGAGACAAAAAACAAAAAAACAAAGCAAGAATACATAGAGGATAAGTTAAAGAAGAATGAAAGAGGAACAAGGTAGAAAACCAGAATCAGTACCGATACAGAAAACGAAAGGAAAATCTAGCCCCATAAAGTGGTCAGACTTTGGACCTGCACATTGTACACTTCGACAGTTCCACAAACGACGCCGCAGTGTCTGGCTCGGAAATATGTGCCAACAATTTCCAATGATTGTGACGGAGACAAAACCTTCCCTCCAGGCCAAGAAAGAGAGATCCCCGAGGGGAATTGTGTAGATACAATATTGCCATACAACATCTGATCATTATCCAACACACAGAAGTATGGTGGGGTGGTGGATCATTGGTGGACCGGCCGGCGCGGGTCTCCATTGACCATAAGAATCTCAATCAGAATTATTACAGAGCCGAATGAAGAGAATACAACGATGCACGGTATTGTGGTAAGAGGTTGGACACGAGAGGAAGATTGTCACAAAAACAAATGGAGTTTAATGCCTTGTCATCGGTTATAACTCTTAGTTTTAAGGGTCTTGTCAATCGACTATGGAAATAAATATAAACCAATTAATAGGTTTTATTGTTAATTTTCATTTCGTTTATTTGTTTTTTTTTAAGAAATGTTATAGTTATGGTTTTGCTTTTGTCCAATGTAGACAGTAACCTGATCTTTCTCATTATTAAAAGAACTGATGTTTGTTTTATGATGATGTTGTCAATATTAAATTTCATATAAGGAGCTAAGTGTAAGTGCACAAACTTTACATTTAAGGCGTGCTCTTGAAAGAGAATATCACATATTGCGGTTTATCTTAGATGATGATACGTCAAAAGAACTTTGGTGCAAAACAAAATTTATTTTTACGAAACTCAGACAGATTAACAGGCTGAAACACAGCAATTTTCAATAACTTAAATCTTAAGAAAGCGAAATTTTTTAACTGCCAGGATTCCTATTACTAACCTTAGTTGATTTTATTTCTTTTATTCTTGTATATAATCAACCCGACGAAAATTTCGATTTTCACAGACGGGTCAGAAACCGAAGAAGGAGTAGGATCTGGGATCTAATGACTAGAACCCAACATAAAGCGGTCAATTAGACTTCCGAACCACGGGAGCGTATTCCAAGTGGAAGTCTTAGCTATCGCCGGGGCAACTCGTGAACTATCAATGAAGCTAGTATCTTGAAAAATCATGGACATTTACATAGACAGACAAGCCGCTCAGTTTTACCTCTCGTAGCTCTCGTCAAGTCTAGCATTGCACTTGACTTCCAAAGACCGGCTGATGATAGATGGAGTGCACTCTCATCATATCGCATCTCAAGGAAACTCTGGACAAATATCAACAAGATAAAAACGGAGCACATTCTTTTGCTAAACAGATCAAACTCAGCTCTATTCACAGGGATCATCACAGGCCACAGCCTACTGGAGGCCCATCTATGAAAAATGCGTTTTAAACGCGGAAGAAAACACAACCCCATTTCCTATGCAAATGTCTCAACCTACACAGAACAAGGACAAGACGGCCCTCGGTGAATACCATTTCAAAGACCTGGGCGACCTGTCTAAGAAGCCACCAAATGCCCTTCTAAAATTCACTACGAATTCAGGATGGTTCAGGGAGACCGAACGATCGTAATTGCACTCACTCAGACCTTTCCCTTCATTTTGGCTTTTCAGGATGGACATTTCACGTCAGAGTGAAGGCTGCATTACGCGATGCATCCACCTCTTCAACCTTTCTCTTTTCTAGAATTGTTTTGGTTCCTTTTATATCAGGCAATAGAACTTTAGACACAATATGTCCTCTAAAGATAAACCAGCGCTGTTTCGTCAATTTCTGCGAACCTTTCTTTAATGATTACCCTTTCCACTTTCACTTCTACGTGTTCTTCGGTCAGTGATCTTATATCGGCATTCCTCGCCAGTTCAGGGACCAGGCACCTAGCAAAGTTTTACCCGATTCTGTACGTATAATACCTCAAGCATTGTGCAGCAGTTCTTAGAGTCTTCTTAGAGACTATTGATGTAAATTAAAATGTCCTTGTTGGATACCGATTTTATATCCACTACTGCCACCGTTTTGAGTATCGTCAGAACCTCTGATTAGAAAATACTGTGAGAGACTCTCTTATCAATGGATTCATGGAGTATGTACCGGAACCAGTACCAGCTATGATTTTGGGTCATTCAGTGTAAAGCGAAATTTCATTGCATTTTGTTATTGTATTTCGTTACCAATCTTCCCTGCCCAGATATGATGTTCGCTAGTCTAATGTAGACAGGATAGTGTCCGTTGGCTCTAGATTGCTATTAGAAGTTTTTTTTAGAATTGAGCAGTGTCCTATCTTGCTGTTCGGTAGAAAGTGAGAAAATAAAAGAGCTCCTCTGATGGCTGGCTACAATGCCGCTAATTAGGCCAATATTGTTGTTCTTTCTGTGGCTTCCCACCAGAGAAGTGATAGGATTTTCAAAAGTGTCTTCTTTTTCCTTCTTGATCAAATATTGTTTCAAGATATAGCAAAATTTGAAATCACTCTTCGGCATTCCATTGTTATTGATAGATTGATACCCCCACTACTTTAAGTTATCCAAACTAACAGGTATTTAATCAATTTGATTTGTGTTTATATGCACACATTAAAACAGCCATAACATTCAAATGACATTAATTATCAACTTAATGCATTGCACTATCGCAAGTCGTTAATAAGAAATTAATTTGTTGCAAATTCTCATATTGCATGCAATCAGTATTCAAATGAATGCACCCATTATGCACAGTGCAATATGTACGTACTATTTGTAAGGCTTTATGTTTGACTAATGGGTGTGGAATAGTTTAAGTTATGTTTGGCATGCGTAGACTGATTTAGTACTGGTTCATAATTAATAGTTTCACCATCGAACAAGAAACTAATGTCGAAAGCAAAAGCTGGATGGAGTTAAAATGTGATGATTCACACGAAGAAAATATAAGTTAAGAACAAAGAATTCCACCTTTGGTGCTCTCATTCCTAGCACTATTGTCAAGCACACAACAAACCAATACCAAACACAAGCATGCCACCATTGTTGCACATATCTAAAACCAACGTTACCCAGATATTCAATTGTGGGGGCACAAACCGTTTGAATATATCACTCAGATATCTTGTATCGATTGCTGATAATATGTGCGGACTCGGTGACCGTTTGCATTTATGAATTTTTTAAATTCATAACTTCCACAGAGACTATGCCAGCACACAGTTATTGTGTTACACACATTCAGAGCTTGCATGCAACTTTGCATATCGCATAGATACACTAACCTCGTATGAATAAGGCACCGGTGAATCGGTTTGTGCAAAATTATGAGCATATGGTAGATAGGACCACAATTCTCACATTTGTTCAGTGTTCAAAGTATTTGTGATAAGATCTGCTTAGGTAAGTGACATGGACAAGATTTGAATTATATTACGGTCTACTGTAAAACTTTACTTTTCGGCTTAACATCGGTTTGAAATAGATCCCTTGGGGATAGTTTCTTTTTGGAATAATCCTCTTTTGGTCCGCGCTTTGTGATAAACAATTGAGTCAATCGTTTCCAAAGTGTCTTAAGTCGACCGAAAATCCATCCGAATGAGATACGCCCTCAATATCAAAAGAACAGCGCCCAAGAATTTTGCTTTGGAGAAAGGAAAGTTCATGCCTTACAATGGTATACAGACATACACAGTCAAACCCTCTAAGTATAGCCTCATCCAACTCGAATTTGTCCACCCAATTTTTTGTGTTCCTTTAAGTTTTCGATAATTCATCTTCTAAGTCAGATTTTTCCAAAAATCCCTTAACCTCGAACTTAATTTGATCTCCCGTGAAAATTGGACTTATAGGGGTTCGACTGTATACGATTAAACTTACTTATCTTTGCTCTACCGAAAGCTTTATAGTAGATAATCTGTTTAAGGATCCTTAGTTAAGAAAGGTACCTATTTTATGTCGCTATCACCGTAACTCAGTGATTAAAGGGTGGCCAGGGTGTTGTGTTTGCATCGTCAAGATAAACTCTGCCCCTACCATCTTCGACTTCAACCGCTCTACGCCTTCCCTTAAATTCGATCTCCTTCACCACCTCAACTAATCTTAGTTTATAAGTTTATATTTAAGTAAGTCTTAAGTTTGTTTAAGCTTGTATTAAGCCTAACAAATGGGATCTCGTTCCCACCAAATCATCGCTTGTCACGCTGAAGATTCCAGGTTCGAATCCCAATGTCAATCAATCAACTGCGAAAAAAGCGGACGTCAACTCTACTCCATAGGCATAACACTGGCAGTAGTGTGGTCATATGTCTTGAAAGTGCTGATCATACTAATGACATCGGGATGTTTGAAAGAAATACTGTGAATTATAAGCAATGGCAACAGTACCAATAATTCTCCCTGAAAGACTGAAACCTAATACCACCTGAGTTTCAAAATCACTACACCAACACTAGCGCTGTGTGAATAGCATCATCATTAAGGTATTTATAACCTCTTTAGCGCTAATGAATTTTTAAAATTAAAAAAATGTATGGTTAGTGCATTGAACAACTAAGGAAGCTGACAAATAATTGAACCTCCGAAAGTATAATTTGTCACAAGTAGCTTCCTAATCCGCCATGTATATCCTTTTTATTCATGCGGAAAAATATATCACGCACAGCATGCACGAATGGTCGCGAAAAGCTAGTCATTAGCCTTCTACGGGCTAAATAATTGTATTTCAGATCATAGTCTTCAACGCTTAGCCTCTTCTTCTTCATTAGAAATATCATTGTCATCTGTCTATTTCATCAAGATATTCCTATTCAAATTCCAGATTTTAAGTGGCGAGATTCAATGGGAGTATTCGATTGTTCCCGGTATGCATGGCTCAGTTGCTAACATGCCTAAACCTTTTTTAAGTAGTCTGCTGCTGCAGTTGAAATAGTTACTAATAAATTTTAGTACAGTATTTAGTGCTACTATGGCAATCGACTTACTTATAAAGGAGCCCATACTCATTGGACCTCTGTAACGTTCAAAAGCTGTCATTTCTTTTGAGATCGTAGTCATCTGGGGATAGATCTTACAAAACGTTCTACGCACTTTCTTTTCCTCTCAATTGAATGATAATTCATTTCAGCAATTGTCTTCGCTTCAAAATATAAATTCACCCTCAAAGTTATATATTTATGTCTTAATAAAGCCTAGCTTCCTCTTGCAGGTCTCTGGGTTAAAATCAACAAAGACCCAATAATTGTATGATGCCTTATTGATTTACCTACTTACCCAGCATATGCACCCATATCAGCTACCTAAGCGTATTTCGATGTCTTACTGCAGTCGGGCCCACCTATTTGCACGTCCACTCCATTACATGGAATCATGTCCGTCACATGAATGAATAAATGTATGAACATTTTGAGCATAATATCTACTGCCAAACGTTGTTCAATATTTTTTTTTTTTTTGCTTTAGCTGCCACTGTAAGTTAACATATTGTCACCGTCGAATTCGAGGAATAAGTAAAGTACGAGGGAGGCAAAACGTTTTCTAGATCAAAACTATCAGATACATGATTCAAATCAAAAACGAATATTATGTTTCCGCTGGCATAAATCCGCGCCGCCGCCCGAATGACGGTCTGATTTGAATAAAATATGAGACCATGAACAGGCGAGCCTGGCTGTTTAGAGTAGCGCAATGTGGTAGTGATCGACCGCTTTTGTTTAGATTGAGAGCGTAGTTTTGCAAGCAATGTTGGTTGGCTTGGTGTCTTATCCAATAGGGTATAGTAATATTTGGTTGATATGCCTGAAAGAGGGAAGTAATAAGAACAGGAAAATGCATTGCTTGAGTCATGCCGATCTGTGTGTATAGGTAAGTGTACTACTTATTCCACAAAAAGTAGCATCTCGAAGCGAATAGAATTTTTGAACATTTGGCTGTCGGGACAATTTTCAGAAGAACTAAATTTCTATAATCTAGGTTCTGGGCCATCAATGCATTTAAGATCTTGCAAGGCTTTTGCTACGTCTACCTTACAAGTATATAGACTGATAATTTGGGATGGAACAATAGACAAGTTTCGGTAAAATGTTCTTAAAAATTTCTGGTATAATCAGTGCGTCTTCAATATTAGAACTTCGAGACTATAATTCACAAACGCCGGTATAGTTTCGTCTTGGTTTTTTAACCGATTTTTGCCTGAAAGCCGAATACGAGTGGTGCATCGCATTCGAAAAATATGGTCAAACTAAAGCCTGCTCGATGAATGGAAATGAAAATACGATACTCTAGACTGCGCCAAAGTCTAGGACAGAATAACACCCTAGACAGATATACCTTTGAGGTAGTTAGAGCCTTCGTCTAATTACGCTCCAATATTAACTCAGAAAGCAACACCAGCGCTGATAATTGCTGTTTCTTTGACAATAGAGTACTAAAGCTCCATCTCGAACAACTTAAGTGAGTTTATACAAGGCCATTATCATCCAATCCAAATCCTGCTGTATAAAGTAGTAGCATGAACTTTTTCAAGAGTTAATGCGGTTTCCCTCGGTTGTTTTGAGAGCTAAATCCTGGTCCTATCTGCATAGACGGTTAGTGGAGGAGGAAAGAGAACAAGGGCTTTTCAGTCCTATCGACCTTCTCAAAAGAGTCCAGATATAATGGCTTACATGACGGGGACACTTGAAGAGGATGCACACCAACGCTCCGGCCACCTTAATCAATTAACCTTGCGAAACTGAAAGCAGCCACCTTGAAATCGAGCTGCTTGCAGACGCTCTTTAGTCAAAGTCTAGGTCGTCCACACCGCAGTTGATCGACTTTTTTTTACATCAGGAATCGAATCTGGAACCTTGAACGTTCATGAGTTTGTTGTTACATAATATCAAGGGAAAAGCGTCCAACTTTTTTCTTCGCTACCCTCGAACTCTATATGTAACATTCAACTGATGAGATTGTTAGAATATTATTTTTCACAGAAAACTTTCATCAATTACAAGCTGGTGAATAAATTCAAAAGCCTTTAAAGTGGCAATTCGTAAAAACCTTCGATTCTAAGTCAAGAGTGTCTTTGAAAACTGTGATAGGGTCAGATTGTAACCACTCGTGACCAATAGTATTATTTCTGTATGCTTTTTTAAACTTTTTTTTTTTAATGTTCTCTGGGACCTACCATCAGAGGACTTTGATTCCCCTGTTGACATGATCTGTATTTGCACTTTAATTGGTGTACTGTCATAGCAATTACTTTTCAACTCTGTCTTTCGGTCATTTGTCTTTGGCGCCTTTCTAATCTGATTACAAATCAAATAGAGTACTGACCGCACCTATTTGAAACCCTCAAGCAAACACACTCACATAGGTTCTCCCATTTACTTTTTTATAGAATTAGTGACCAATTTTTACGTCATTTGCTAACGAATATCATTTATAATCTCATTGTACACGCGCCAGACTCCATTTGCATGTAGTCTCTCTCTCCTTGCATTGATTTACATGGTAGGAATCCTTGCGTGGGACGCAAGCTGTTCGCCATACTTGGCAACCACACGAATCAAAAACGCAACTGCTTCGGAAAGATGTAAATTTCTGTTCATGAATTATGACCACTGAACATGTAATACACTAGGGATTGCAGATAGAAAGAGAGTATGAGCGGCAAGGAAACCGGAAGGTATGCGTATGCAAAGCAACATGTCTACTCTCTTTGGCCAGGTTCAATTTCCTTTACATGGCATTGATTCATAATCATGGACGCGTTTATATTTTACATTTTGTTTTTTCCTCCATTCCGCCATTTATGCTGCAGTCTCGGTGACGATGTGCGACGACAACCTACGCAAAATTTTTACTCAAAGAGATGTTGAATGTTGTGTCTGTTTGTCGCATCGAAACAAGCAATCGTTGTTTTAGACTCAAGGTATCGTATTTCAATTTTGATGTTGGCAATCAAAAAATGGCATAAGATGTTAAATGACCTAGATGATAGAATGGAACAAGTTGGAAACCTACATGAGAATAATTCAAAAAGTGTCAATGCGAACTTTAAGTGTGTCTGGGTGGCAAACTTCTTATAAAATACTACATCAGGATATATATAATTAACAATGAGTTGTTTTATGACTTCAAAGAATTAACAACATATCATATGTACAAATTTTATTTTAACACTTTATTGTTGGCTATGTCCGGTAATTTTATTGCTTTTTCATATTTTTTTGTTGAACTCAAAAGTTTTTAAATTAGAATATTGCCAAATATAGAAGTTTGTTACTAAATAGTTTGTTGTTGGAAACATTAAAACTTGGATTTATAATTCTCATACCATTTTAAGGATTATTAACTCAAACATTTACACTTTTTGGTAGTATACGCTTTTGAACCATTAAAAGTGCAAATTAGGCTTTAATATATGTGACGTTAGGTAACTCATGAAACAGGTTTTTTTATTAATTTTATTAAAGTGTCATGAATTTTATTTACTTACCCTACGTGGTCCAGTATAAAATAGAGTGTCAGCTTGTGCGACTTATTTAGCGCGCGGAGTGCCCTTTGCTCCCATTTCTTTAGTATATTTGGTAGATTGGAAGGAGGGAAAGTATCATTTTGTATTAACGCTAGTTGTCCTAATGCTAGGGGCTAGATTTTTGTGTGTACCTTAAGGCTAATGGATCTTTTGTTCCTCTTGGCATCTGACTAGACAAACAGTGGTATAGCTCTATGCCAGTATTTCTTTTACGTATCCTGTCAGACCAAAAAATAAACCCTGTCTCTACCTGCAAATACAACATTGGGTCCAATGGTGAAGACTAATCGCGAATAAGAAGAAGGTAAAAAAGTGTAAAAACGATATAATGGATTGGCACTCTTAAAGCAATCGAAGATCAGTAGAGTTATCGGTGACCTTACAAGACCCTTTCCAATCGACCTTTGTACATGCCAAAAGGTTAGGTTTCTTTTCAAGCGTATGCTACAAGAACTGCAGAGACGAAGAGAAGGAAATGATTGATTTTCTATGCTTCTTTATCGTAGGACCTTGTAGGGCCCCAATTAGACAAGGCGCTCCTCTATCTTCCTAATGAAGTTGAGAATATCTCCAATCGAGGCATTACGAATGTCCTCCAGTGTTTGGAATTCCTTGTGGAGAAAGCGTTGCATAAGTCCCTGAATGCTGTTCCAATAGGATAAAAAGGCCGTTTTTCTCAGCTGTCCAGACTCGTTCTAAACGCGAAAGTAGGGATGCCAGAGAAGGTTCCTGAAGCACCTTTTCTTGCAAGTTAATCTGCAATTTCATTGCCTTCAATCTTCAATGCCTCCGTGTTCTGGTACCCACCAGAGCTTGACTTTATTCCCCTTTGAGGGGTCTTGGAGAGCATTGAGGCAGCCTGAAACGACCTTTGAGTTACAGTAATAGGAACTTAGTGCTTTGAGCGCTGCTTGACTATCGGTTATCCCCATTATGTCGGAGTCAAGAATAATATTGGCGCAGGTATCAATGGCATGTAGTTCTGCCTGAAAGACACTAGGGCACATTCCAAGTGCCTTTCAGACTTTGTGATTACTTACTTAAGGTGGCGCTACAGTCCGGGGTGAACCTGGGCCTCAATCAACAAGCGTCTACAGCCAGCTCGATCTTTAGCTTGCTACCTCCAGTTTCGCCCGCTAAGTTGGTTGAGATCCCCTTCAACTTGCGTGCCCCACCTGAGTCGCGGTCTTCCTCTACTTCGCTGTCCCTCAGGGATCTTGTGATTAGAGTCATAAATACCAGCTCCAACCCCGGAGTGCATCTTTGATCCATCAGTATACTAGTCCTTTTATCTTCAGCAGTAGATCGCCAGTTTCCCAAGAATTGCATTTAGGGATCTCAATCCCGAACTTTCTGCCAAAACAGAGTATGTTGGGCATAAAGTCCGATACCGTACTGATTGTATTAAGCCTGGGAAATTCAGAAAGGATAGCCATGTAACCCGTAAGTCTGTTTGGCTGGATTCCTGTAGAGCGTCAAGAAATTCATTGAAGTCAACTTCAAAGCTGCATATTATATTTTGCATCGCCTGGAACGCAAGGCAATATGTAATTCGGGATCTCAACAAAACTCAGTTGTGCATTGGTGCAGGGAATTTAGAAATCCTCAGAACTTTTTCAAACTTAGAACCGATTTTAACCAAGGGATGCGCAATTACGAGACTTCTTTAATCTACTTCCCGGACAAAAAGATAGTGCATAAAACTACCAAAATATTGCCCTTGGCTGTGATCAAATTCGTCCAGCTGTTGCGCATTGAAAAGCCGTCTTAGTGAGTTTCACAGAAATTGAAGATTGGCTTCAGTCACCATCACAGGCACATATGTAAGAAAGCATTAGTGCCTCCGTCGCATCTTAGTAGAATTCACTTGAAATTTTTAATTCTGCAGATAGAGCTTTATCAGCTCAGAAGGTGAATACAACGGAGGTCGAATATAGACCCTGTTGACACAACATTAAGGGACTCAATTCAAGGTCTCTCTTAACCAATATTCCATTTTCCTTGATCTTATGAATTTCTATATACGACAATATAAATACACTAACTCGTTCACAACTTCATACATACATACGAGTATGAATCTTAACTTCTTTTCCAACGCTACTAATTGACTTGTTACAAATTATAATGTCAGCTAGTACATCTTTTATCTTAAACAATTCATCGTACCCTTCAATAAGCTGGCATACGAATAAAAAAAAACTTCCCTTGCACAATGCCACAAAATGAGAAACAGACTTATGCAGTTTCACTAAAAGTAAAAACAGTTGTTGTTTCCTGTTTTGAAAGTATTTATAAGAAATACACATATTCCTACATAAGACAATGAAGGGATCAGATAAGCAAAACTTTAACGTAGATATGTCCCTGCATACACCATAAGTTCAGGTAAGCAGCCATTTGCATACCCTTCGACTTTCAACGCTTCCAAATCACAAGGGATTCAATACCTCGGATTCTGATATAACCATTACCAGCCGAAGGATAATGCAGAAGAAAAAAAAGATTTTGTTTTTTCTTTAACCGTTCTGTTACCTTCTTTTCCGTTGACCATATGTTTGGAAGTTATATCGCTATGGACAAAGCACTGAGAAGTCCATCCACCACCACTACCGTCTGGTGTTGGCTGCTGCGCTGCTAGTGTATATCTTTCCCTAGTCTGAGACTTTAAACGGCTGCTTCGCGGATGTTCTCGGGCTGCTGTCTGGGCTCAGTTTTGGATTCTTTATGGTCCTAAAATACATTTGTTTATGCTAAAATCATCCAATTAGCAAGATTGTTATTTTTTGTGTTTCACAGATTTTGTCCAGCGATTGCATAGCTCAAAAGTTGGTGCGCTTTGCAAACGAACCAGCCAGCATGCTCGTTGGGTTAACCGCGAGGGTGGAGCAATGCAATGCGCAGTGTGACTTTCTGGAACCTAATTTCAGCTCCCTATGGACTGAATTTGTTGAAAATGTTTCAGTTTTGCATTTCGATTTGTGATAAACAATTGATCCCGGTATGGTACACTCATGGTATTTACGGCTGGGAAGGTGCATATGTTACTTTGCCAGTGTCGTTATGCCATGGGAATAGCTAAGAGGTTTGGTGGAATGTCATCTCGTTGTGGCTTATGGATTTTGATTCTTGATTTGAATAAAAGTGGAGTTGGTATAGAGAAGTGCATCTATAATCGAAATGTTGATAACCAGAGGATATTACGCAACCAGATTTAAATGGTAAAACTCTTGGAAATTCTTCAGAGAAATCAGTATGACACCGAAAACTTTTGAAATCCATTATTTTTCAGAAATCTCTAAATCGTTGAGAGATAACTAGGGTTATAAACGAGTTAAATACTATATTCTGAGAAACGTTTACAAATACACTTTATACCAACGTCAACAATGCCTGCTCGAGTTTGGAGTATTACAATGCATTTCAGCTACCGCCAACGTAATTTCAATGGACTTGCTTCGTCCTTAACTGCATTATTGCGATGTCTATTGTTTGATGTATTGCGTTCTAATATAGACTTTCAAAGCTACGAAGACATACATTAATGAACAATTCAGACTCGCATACCATCTTAAGGCAAACAAGACAGTTTACGCTGTGTTTCTTTAAGATAGTGAAAGACAGAGGAGATTTACACACCATGTAAAAGAATGAGTTCACTGACAGACCTAAAACAGCAAACGGTGCTGGCGCGTATATCTACGACCCGAACTTGAAGCTGTTTCTTAGGCCGCTCTGAGCTCCTATCTTTCTGACTCAAGGTATACCTGGAGTTGCCTAAACAGCTAGCTGTTCACAGGAACATTTTCTTTTATTGAGTTCCCGGACACTAGAGCAGTGAAGGCAACGAGCACTGGCGTACTCGATCACCCTCTCAACAAGCTGGTCATAAGGCATGTGCCGCAATCAAAAAACTGCAGAAAACATTTTATGCGAATGGCCCGCCATAGCTCAAAGCAGACTAAAACACTTCGGTAGAAGATTCATATCACCAGAACTAGTTAACCATTCAATCGGAAGTATGATCCTAAAGTTCCTACATGACCTCGATCTAGCTTAGGATCACCACACTTTCCAGTTCTAGGATAACCTTGGTGGGCATTTAAGATTTTTCGGTGCTCTTCTGATCTCTGTCAGGTAGGTTAGAGCCCCTCGGTATCTAGTACTAGTTTCCCAGAATAGCAGCAATTCCTCTATTTAATGGTTGCAGTGCGCTTCTGATCTCTGTCAGGAAGGTTAGAGCCGCTCGGAGTCTAGTACTAGTTTCCCAGAATAGCAGCAATTCCTCTATTAAATGTATTCAATCTTTGGTAAAGTACAAGCATAAATCACTAAATCCCTGTTTAACATAACTTTTTCAACAAAATCCCACTTACTGGACCCCTTGTCGGACTTCCAGTCGAATTCAGACTAAATAGCAAAATTTATTAACACTCTAACCTAAGAAAACAAACAGGAAGGAGGATATTCAATTTGCAACCACAACCAACCTCATGATCGTGAATCAGTACTCTATTCCCATTTCTCGTGATTCTAATAAGCAATTAAGGCGTCTTTAATCAAACGATTATCACAGCAGGGGCATGTGCTCGAAATCAATCTACCTGGGGGCAGTGCAAGAATTCTATTAAGGCGGTTCCATTACCTCCATACTCCTCTTTCTCCAACCGACAACGACGGCGCCGAAGACCCTTAGAGGCGCTATGCCCATAATTCTTTTTTTGGACAAATAATTTCATTGTGCCAATGCATTTATTGCTTTATGGTTTAATCCGATTAACTTCAAATAAACAAACACCCAATGGAGCTAGTAGCTAACCACACAGCAGGGGACAGCAATTTAAAATTATAATTTTGTGGGCGCTTACATCTCGCCACCTGAGATCACAAGCGACGATAGATACATAGATATACATTTTTGGAGATGTGTATGGTGTACGAGTTAGATTGCCCAAATCCAGATGCTTTTCGTGCGTAATTAATTTTTTGGCAGTTATTCTAGCAGCGGGTTTCATGATCCTTAAAAAACCAACAAAGCATTTATTACTATTTAATTTCTGTTCGCATCTGAAGTAATATTTGTTGACTTTGGCCATAGGAATAAGAGGCTTTTTGTGTTTTTTATTCACTTATTTTATATGAAAACACATTAAATTGCTGTTCGTAATGTTATTTCATGTAAAATGAATGGTCTTGGCGCACTAGGGGGACTGATAGATTGATTTTATACGATGTTGTGAAATTTCGAAGTCTGTTTTTAATTTTATTTTGAAAAAAAATTGGAAATTTTCGAGGTTAAATGGATTTTTTCTACAAACGACTTATTTTTTGGCTTTTAGAAGAAAAATTGAATCTTGGGTTAGTAGATGTTCGAACCTTTTTTACTGTCATCTTCAAAAGACTTACATCGATATGAAAATGAAATATTAAATCGTTGAAAGAAACCACTTTCCAATAGTGCACGTAGGGAACTCGCCAGATATGGAACAACTATACCTATGCTTCCAGGGCACCTTGGGTATATCAATCGCTACCTGTGAACTCAAGCTCAAGCTGGATGTTATCGAGAAGACAAATTCTAGGTGGACAAGTGTTATAACGTGTCCATCTGAAACGCTCTAAGAATTTAATTTCTATCGACAGATCCGTAATAGGTGTCATCACAGGACACTGTCTAATATAGGTAAGCATGCAACAAGGCTTGGCGTTCATTCAAACGATTTTTGTAGGAGCTGTATGGACGAAGAGGATCAGGAAACTATTCACTATCTTCTTTGTAACTGCCCAGCTCTATCTAGGAGACTTCTACTTTAATGACTAAGTTGATCTGATAAACGCAGATATCAGAAACCTTCATCGCTTCATCAGAAGCTGCAATTGGTTCAACGGGTTGGTCGAGAGATCTCTTCAGATCCATGCGACCTATCACTGGTCTACGTGTGCTGTTAACGGCTGGCAGCCACTTCAACCTAACCTAACCTTAACTAATCTAACATACACGTAGGACACATTCTAGAGGTTTAAGTTTGATCTTGGTTCAAATCTATTTATCTTAGTATAGAAGTGAAGCTCTGTTAAAACTATTTAATCTACTGCGATCTATGTCTGCTTTTTATGGAGGTCCCAAGAATTGACTTCAATGTGCTTTTGAAATACTATTGTATTGCTTCTGGGCCGATAAAGCGAGATTGTAGCCAAGCTAGACGAGCTCATTTATTTTTGTATAATACTTCCTTCGATGCCTTTTGCCCAAGAACCCTCATGGATTTGATCCTATTTAAAACATCAAGCTGCTTGCGACTCATTCAGTCTTAAAGGAAGTCACTGTCAAAAACTCAAATGAAGCCAAATATTTGGAGTAATCCCAGATAAAAAACAATCGCTCACATTTTCGTGACAGTCCAAGGGTGACTTTGGCAAAAGGTCTTTTGGATTTATCCGGCTTGAATATGCATCGGCTTTTATTTGCGTAAATACCTATGTGACTATTCGTCACGCCAAACTTCAAAGAACAGCGCGTCTCAGCTGCCCGAGGTCTTTCAAGAGTATTCCAGGCTCTGCTCTGGATTTAAAGCTAAACTAACCTCCTCTTGATACCTATATCAGGGGGTTCATATTCAAAGAGTCTACTGTCTTACATGTAGTAGTTTTTGATTAAATACCCACCATCATTTTGATGACCTTGCAAGACACTCGACTTGCAATTTCGAACTCAGGACTGCTTCGGCCAGAATCTAAGAGTCACATTTCCAAAATATGTATAGGATCTAGGCTAGTGTATCCTACATCCTCGGTTTGGGCTTCCATTATTGATTGAATCAGGATGCAGGCGGACTAAAATTATGCTCCCAGATGTCTAGAAAGTACTCCAGACAATTTCTATGCATCGTATTGGGACAATTCACTTTTGCCAGGCCAGGCTTAAGTGACACTAGAGTCTGCGATGCTTGTGGAAAAAGTTACGAGAAGGAGAATTTCCTTTACGAAATTGTATAGCGCTTGCAGCAGCAGAAAAGGGTCCAATCATACACATAACTCCAGTACTAATCTTCTGAAATGCTTCCTACCAGTTAAGTACTTTTTAATTCGGAAAATTTCACATTCCCTTCGCATACAGTCCACCTACCACCAACTGCCGGCATGATGGGGTATCTCATCATAATTGCATACATTCGTCAGATGACAGTGAGTATAAAAAATCGAACCCGCATTTACTGTCGACCACACAACGTAATTTTACCAATTGTCCACCGCGCACATTGCCATCGGAAACTTAACCATCAATTGCCAATTGGAATTCCGATCCCATAATTTTGATGGCAACAATAAATTCATCATCAGTAAGTAATCTCATTAATTAATAAAAAAACGCACAAAAAAACAAAAAAGTCCAACAGCGTCGTCAACCAATGACCACCGCACGAGGCGGTCAGTCCCGGTCTGGAACTCTCATAATCATGATCTCGAGTTCCATATAAAAATTATTGCATTTCAATAAAAATTGATCTTATTTCGTAACGAGCTGCGTGGCGATACCATTTGCCGCAATCTAATTATGGTCTTGATGTCCCGAGGTGGCTTGCAGCTCAAACTCTATGTGGCATTCCAAATGTGGCGATACACGACCGCACGCATCCTCCATCCGCACAGACACCCATTGAACGAATTATTTATGATTCGAGTTAGTTTTATATCGCTGCAACGCGATTATTATTGCAATAAAGTGATACGACCTTGATACAGCCGACGAAGACGATGACGTTGACAGTGGTAGTGCTGAATCATCATAACCAAACGCTGTTATGATGTCCTCTTCACAAGATATTGTGATAAAAATTTATTGAATTTTTTTGAATTTCGTTCACTTCTGCCACGGGGGTTATGATTGCACAACGAAACCATCGTATCCACGGTGTCCATGCTACTTGTTGTTCCATTCACTTTGAAGTTGGTGTGTGCTTTTCACCGACAGTGAGTGAGGAAGGTACAAGAGCTGGTGCCACAACCAGAACTGCATTTGACTGCACAAGGTGAAGACTTGGAGGCAGGCAGCCAACCGATCTTCCGATTCAGTGAAATCTCCCGCTGAGCTGGGGATGCTACTGGATTCGTTTGGCGGAACGTTTTGTGATTTATTTGTTCATGCCCAGAGGCTGCGTTTTCTTATTGCTTCTTCAGCGATTTTTCGCTCCTGCGGATGACATTTTCAACCCCTGCAACATACCTTCCTGGGTGTACAACTCTGCTTTCATTACGAATGCAGTCGAATAAAATCATCATTAATCAGAACTTTACGGGGTGCTGTAGAATGGTTAGAAGAGTGGCCAACTACATTGTCGGTCGGTTGTTCATAAATTAGAATTTTTTTTCGTTTGCTCTCAGTCCATAAACTAAGCCACCTCCACCTCACTAGCACACAAACACACCGGTCATGCCAGGTAAAACTCCATATATGAATAAATGGCGAATTTAAAATGATTCCTGGTTGGCTGAGTTTCCAAGTTCCAACGCAGAGTGTAATATAAAGCCAACCGGGCGGCGGCGACTTGGACCTTCTCCGACGACTACGATGGTAATCATAATGAATAGAGGGCACATAATCATTTTGTCTGCCTTCATAACGAAAAAGGAGGCAAAAAAGTGATTTGCATAAGCCCATTGTATGCAGCAGGGGAGGCAGAGTGCCAACCATGCAAAGGCGTGGCTCTTCACGGCGGGAGGCTTCATTTTAAATTGACTTGTCACAGAAAACCCTGTCTGGATATATGTATGTACACAGTTTCCTTATTAGTGTTGGGAAAATTCTCTTAAACTCATATCTAGAACATGCCTCTGGCATTATCTACTACGACTGGCATAATAATAAATTACACAATGCAAGCAAAACCCAAGTTCCGCTCTGGTGAGTTGTTTTTACAATAGCCGGTCGGAGGTCGAAGCCTTTCGAAATTTTCATAAAACATCATTTGTCGACTTGATAAGTCATTGGCCCAACACGAGTGCTCTTGTTTAAGGTCTTTTTTTTTTTTGTGGTGTGAAATAATTTTTAATTTTATCACCACCACCTGCTGCGATGTGGGGTTTTCGATGGTTTCGGTGTTAATGTCCCGAATTTAGGTGTAAAAAGAACATGACACGGTTAATGGAAGCAGTGGACGCGATTGAAAGGGGTTAGAGTACTCCAAATGCACATAAATATACTTTAATGTTATTTAAAAAAAAATCCATTTTTACAGGTCGAGCATATACGTAAAATACGTAGCTAGAGTGTCCACTTTGGGTAGGAGATTAACTTATGTTTAGATTTTTCTTGGCATTTGCAGCAATTTTTTGGTCATTACCTCTTCTTTTCATCGATTAGAGGTTCTATAAACGAATGGAGTTCAAGAGTTGAATGGGATCATTGGTTTGTTTCAGAATTACTAGCGAACAATGGTAAAGAAATTCCAAGATAGAGTCTAACCCTATCAAAGATTTTTACTGACATCTTAAAGCTCGGTGATATGCTAAACGAAGTTGACAATTGTCAAAACTAGACATGGGTGATTGTCAATGCTATGTCAGATGATTAGACTTCTCCAAGATCTGCAAACTTGATAAGTTGTTGGCAAACTTGAACGCGTTTAGCCAAAAATGATTAATTGTTGGATAAGATTAACGCTGAGAGATGCGACGTCTCCCAGTGCTGGGTTCCAGGACACAGGGACGTTACGGGCAACTGAAGAGCGGACGAACTAGCTAAGGAAGGCGCGGGTTGGATTTTTCTGAAAATGGGGGGGAACCGCTTGCCTCTCTAGAATCGATAAAGTCTCACCTTGATAGTGAAGCTAAATAGCTAATAGCACTTGGAATAATATCAACACTTGTCTTCTGTCGAAACAGATCTGGCCTAACCTGGATCTGAGGAGAACAGGAAGACTTCTGTCCGTGAACTGGAAACTTATAAGAATTATAATAGGAGCCCTTACGGGACATAGTCTAATTGGCAGGCATGACATCAGAATCGGTGTACCTTCTAACGATTTCTGTAGAAGCTGCAGAGACGAGGAGGAAGAAGAAACGACTACATATCTTCTTTGCACTTAGTGCGGCACAGTATACGGTCTACACCGATACGGTTACCCAGAGCTTATACTCCTTTTATCCTATAGGAAATTCCGCATGTGAGGTTCTTGAGGCTGGTTTCCAGTTTCTACACGCGGTATCATAATGGGCCTTCATTCTGGTCTAAGTGGGTCCCTGCCCAACCTAACCTTACAAGATTAATGGGTTGATGGTAGAAGAGATTCTCACCTCGCCGCAATTAGATCTAAATAGATCCATATTCCGTCAACATAACATATTCCTTTGATGATACCTACTAATCCTTTGTAAGATCCTTTCAGTTTCAGTCTTATTATAAAGCGGCCACAGTTTTTGCAGGTAATTGAAGGGGAGCTAAGCGTACTCCATCTGATATTAGCTGCTACGAGTGTCTTTCATTGAAAACGGGATTTGTATCGATGTATCGGTATTATTAGGTTCGAGTGAAGAGCAAAGTCTTATTTTGTACTACGAGCTAAAAGCTTTAAGGTCTTAGCAGTAGCTATGGACAGCTTCAATATTACATCTACAACAGTCTGCCTTCTCTACAAACAAAGTATCATCACATGGTATTTCCTTCATTGCCTGGAAGACACTGCTATGGTCTGGAATCCTAATAGATTTTAAGGAAATAAGCGGCACAGAAAAATAACTTGCGCCCACCCCTATACTTATTTTGAATCCACCAGATGTATCTGGCTATTACCGCCTCGTTGGTCTTGACGGAAAACATAGTTCAAACCGCATCCTATATAAAGTATCCTATTGCGAAAGAAAACAAAAAATGAGACAACAAAATACCAATGAACTCACACCAAATTACTGTTCATTTGTTAACACTTTCAAAAACGTTTTCCCAAGAGTGTTATATGAAATTTATTTATTTTATTCTCTACTTAATAATGCAACAAATTACAGTCGATTTTAATTAATTTTAAACGTTTTATATGCACCATTTGATATGACCATGATTCTATAAGCAGGTAAACTGAAAACCAGTATCTTAAGTTAAGTCTTGTGAAAAGTTTTATTCCCACAGACAGTGGGAGTTTAGCAGCATGTGTGAAATTTGTTTTATGTTAAATTATTTTACTATAAATTAAACAAAAAAAAAACAGTTCGAGTATAAATACAACCGATTAACAATTTGGCATGGTAATCAATTGTAACCGATAACTGCATGGGAAATATTCTATTGGCATCAACAATATATTTTTCACTTGTTATATAATGGGTATTGAATTGGTAAACACTGACAATATTGGAATATGGAAAAACTTGGCCAAACTTGCTGAAAACTACGAATGCTTGAATGCGATAATAACTGACAAATAATGAAAAAGGATCCGACTATGAAGCCTATTTCTTATCCCAAAACTCCAAAATGTGTTTGTAAAATAATATTCTAACAGCTGACGTAAACCACAATCCACAAGGCACTTACCAAGATCCAACGACAATCATGCATAGGCACTACTACTGGCGCCATTAGAACCACTCAAACTGCAACCCTTAAAACTATACTCGCTCTGAATCCAATGGACGGACCTAAATGAAGCGGCTGCGAAAAGTATTTAAAACAATCCAACTTCTAGAAAACGGACGACTTGAAACTGACTCAAACTATCTCATACCATCTCCTGATTTCGGTCTAAGCATAAGAACACTCATCCCCTCAAAGGATGACTGGGCCAGCGGAAAGGCCATCAAACCGAAAAAAATTTCGATTTTCACAGACGAGTCAAAGATCGAAGAAGAAGTGGGTTCCGGGATCTACTTACTAGAACCCAACATTACTCGGTCAATTAGACCTCCGAACCACAGTAGTGTCTTCTAAGCGGAAGTCCTTTTCATCGCCCAAGCAGCTCGAAAATTATCAACGAAGCTTGTCTCTAGTAGATGAAGTGTACGCGGTTTCTAACATCTGTCTACATCTTATCGCCAGGGTCGCTATATTAGACGCCTACTAAATAAAGTTTTCTCCTGCAGGTGGAAGCTAGGCAGGTACAAAGCGGGTCCTATTCTTTATCTTAACAACTTCTTGAATATCTCGTTGCCAGCTAAATTTCCCACCCAAAATAAGACTCAAATATTTCGCTTCGTTAGGGAAAGTTAAGGAAGGGAGGTTCAATGATTGAAATTTTATATTTCCTCGACAATGCAAGCTATCGTATGTTTAACAATTTAGGCCTCGTAACAGCTCAAAGATATAAGAGCTGCAATTGTCGCTTCCTGCTTAAGTCGAAGCCCAATAACCTTTTCACTATGAAAAGTAAAGTTTTGGTTTTTTTTTTGTTTCTTTTTACCTTCACAAAAGCCCCGAAAATAGTTAAATCACAGAACCTAGGCAGCCAATTGCTGCGGTCAAAGACAGTTCAACACCGATTACCATTTAACACGACTTTAACCCCATTGAAGAAGAATAATGGTCAGCATGGTAAAAAAAAAACAAAACCGCAAAACAGTGACATTTACCGAATAATCTCCAATCCGTCTTAGACCTTCAGGGATTCAGATGCGTCAGTTTTACTTTCTGACGTATCTATCAAGTTTCATTGCCTCTATCACTGTCATTCTTGCCAAAACGAATATAAATTTTGTTTCTTTGTTTAGATAATGATTCTCTGAAATTAACCGCGCACTGTGAGTGTTTTAAGCATTGAAAATCGTTATGCAGAATATTTTAAAGCAAAAGACCACCACCTTTTCAAAAACTCCAATGAACTGCAGGACAAACATTTCAAACACTAAATTAAATTCCCCCCGAGTTGATTAAAAACTGTTCCCCAGCAAAATATTGCAAACGAAATATTTCTCACACATGTCGCACGATGGGGCGCGATTCAAGGCATTTGAGGGCATTCGGCATTTAAAATAATTGCAACCCGCAGGACAATCTGTGGACCGCGAACCCAACCAACCAACTGACTGATTGTCCGAATGACTGAGTGACGGCCTAAATTGCACCGCCATGACAGCCACGATCAAACATTTCATTTCCGGTTTGCAAACAATATAATAGCCCGTTATTGTTTCATCTCGATAATTATCCAAAATCATTTAAATTTTTTTTTTATTTTTTGTATCTCCTTTCCTTCGTAATGCTATGCAGTGCTAGCGAGCTAGTAAATTTTGCAAATTTTCATCGTGATCAACATCGTGAATGATCGTTCACAGTTTGATCGCCTTCGTGGAGCGGAGGGTTAGACAAAGCAATTTTCAGTAAAATGTGAGTGAACACTGAATACAAGTTCAACTATAATCATCTTCATCGTAATCATATTGAAGATATTTCTCTTGCTTCTCGCGGACACGGTATAGCAGGTCAGCTAACAAATAAATTGTATCTGGAAGATACAATTTTTAATACGGTCGACCTGACATTTAAATTATGTGAACAAGACAATTCTGTTCGTTTGCGATGATCGCCAAAACCTAAAGCGCAAAATACCACCGATACTACAGATAGATACCGCTCTCATGCATCGGCACTACGATCATCGTCATCAGATACGTTTACGGAACAATGCAAAGCGGTTGGGTTCGGTTCGGTTTTGTGTGTGACCATCATCATGTCCGGCTAACCAGCAAGATGACGACGAATGGCAGCCGCGGAGAATTGTCCGAAATGGAGAAGGAAATATTCGAGATATTTTCGTGTTTACGAAAATACTTAACATGGTTTCTTGTTGTTTGGTTGGTTGAATTGAATGCTCGTTGTTCGAGATATGGGAGACCTCTTATCCGGAGGCATATTTAGGAGCTCATATATTCCAATGAATATGCCGACACTCGTTTCATTTTAATTTAAATGAAAATTATGTATTTGGTGGGAAATTTGTTCAGTTCTGATTGGACATTGGGACGATACAAGCTGAAACAGATTTAACTAAGTGGAACCAGTAGTTAAGGAAACTCGACTTGGCATATTGGCTATATAATATGTATCACACGTTTTATGTGAATTCTTACAGAATTCAAGTTCTGATTAACCAAACAGAGAAGAGAACCACTCATTTCAATTCCTTTTTAAGGGAAAAACAAATCTAATGAACCCACTTACAAATTTAGTCCTTCTTGAGCAAAACAAATGGATACTTACTTGATCAGCAAAGAGGAAAGCTTCATTGTTGTTTAAAGCAACGATAGCCTCTTCTTGCGCAGCAAAATATTGGGGAAGACCTGGGCAGCAAGTCCCAAACTAAACATTCTATGGATGTGCACAGCTATCGTGAGACTTATACCCATACTCACTTAAGGTAAAATCTACACAACGAAGCAACTACTGAAAGTAAGTATCAAGCTCACAATCCATATATGTACGTCTACAGTGATGAACCCAAAATGAACCCTAGTGTGGGTGCAGGTATCTTTTCTGACTCTCGGGGCATTTCCGAATCAGTTAGACTACAGAACCATACACGTCTACAGTGATGGACCCAAAATGGACCTAAGTGTAGTTGCAAGTATCTTTTCTGACGCATTTCCGAATCAGGTAGACTACAGAATCACAGCAGTGCATTATAAGCGGAGGTCCTGGCAGTGGTAATAGGCACCTGTGAAATTGTGATGAAGGCAATACTACGAGGGGATATCACCTGATTTTCGATGAAAAGAAAGCCAATCAACGATGAAGTGCTGTAAAGAACAACTTTCGGAACGTAGCATGAAGTAATGCTCTGCTGGGTCCCTGTACATATGGGCTTATCAGGGAATAAAAGTGCTGATAATTTAATAGGATATTAAGTTTGAAACAAGCCGACATTTCGGTGTATATCCTATCTAGCACACTTCAGCATAAAGCGGGAAATAAATCTCTAGTAGGGACAAACAAAAGATGAAGGTGATCGCGATTGTTGAGACTGAGAATACATTGCGACAGTTTGTCAGGCAGGACTCGGAATAAAAGCTTAGGTCAAGATCTTTAAATTCTCCGAAGCACTACCTATCGAATGGAATGAAGAATGAAAATTTAAAAAATTTGCATAAAAAAGCACAACAAATTGCTTCCACCGGAAAGTATTACAAAAAATGTATCCTCTTCTCCAGTGACAAACATAACAAAAACTTACAAAACCATCGTATTACATCTCACTTAAGGACACATGCACATTGACGCCGTAGCTGTTGTAATAAATCAATTGAATTAAACTGGCGTTAAATACTCGATCAATTTATCATTCCACTTAGCTCTGTCGTAACGTAAGCATGTAAGAAATACCGCCTCAGGACACAACGATAAATAAAGGATCTTCCTGGACAAGCCCAATTTATTAAAAATGGAAAATAATTCATTGTTGACTGAAAACATGACACATTCGAATGTTATACCCGCATAAGCCCAGAAGCTACAATGTGAATGCGCATTAAAACTCCTGAGCGAACGGACTCGCGTCTAAATGAAGTCGAAATTAATTATGAACCCTCACAACGAGGGACAGGAGCCCAAAAGGATATTTTTCACTCAGTGGGGCAGCACACACGAAAACGTTCCGCTTACCCACCTGATATCTTGATTATCACACGCATCACATTCCGCCATACCACCATACAATTGGAGAGGATCGTCAGACTCTCTGGTGAGCCCCCTCGTTTTTTTAAAACAATTATCACCTGTTTGGACAATTTATCATATGTTTAACATTAGTACTGAAATACCTCTGTATCACCCATCATGTGGTCGATGTAGTGTTGTCCTGTTTTCTGTCTTCGGTTTGGTGGTTCTTAACACCTTTTCTCGGAGATTATGAATTATTTATGACGATCGGACAGTGTATCCTCCCCCATTTTTGGCATTACATTCAATTGAATCCATAACAAGAGGACATGCTATAGATCAACCGACAGAACTGAATCCTTTTGCAGATGTTGCAAAATAATTGCCAGCGGCTCAAGACACAAAAGCTGCTGCGCACTGAGTAATTGGTGAAAAATTATCTCTCGGTTTATTGCTGGACTTCTTCGGCATAAATGGCCCAATTATCTGACGGAACCAATACACCGTGTTGCATTCAGGAGCATGCTGTTGTTGTACTGTAGCATAGTTAAGTCCTCAATGTGTTCGCCCCCGATGTGGGCCACCGATCGCGAATTATTTACGCGAGCAGTTTTATAGAGATATGTTGAGTAATTGTTGTGTTGTTGCGTTGTGCATTTGCTATTGTGAGGGCAGTTTTAAAAGAGTACTTCGACATATGAAGGCATGTGCAACATGTGTTAGGATGGGTGAGAATATTTTGGACGTGACATTTTTCGGATGACATTTCTTGAAAAAAGGCTTCGAAAAGAAGCACAAAGATAGGATATGCAAATGCAAGAGGGCTGCAAGGAGATTAATTTGATGGGATGGATGGATGGTTGGATGTTGTCGTCGATCGGACCTCTGAACCTTCAATAATGACACGCGCCTAAGCACTTATTAAAATTTTTGGGGATACAATGATCAGGAAGTACAGCTCAAGCTGAAAAATGAAAGGAAGAATTATTAAATCAATAAAATATACATGTGGGTACTTTTACTCAGAACTATCAGAAACATTATATCATGATACATAATACAGTGCTTATGGTAAGTTGTCACAAAACTTTGAAATCCAAAATTGAGTGCGACAAGGCTGCATATTTTCATTACTCCTGGATCTCATCAATAGCCGTGTTTTTTTGGGAGCTGTATACCCAGCCCAGTAAAATTTTACACACAAAGCACCAAGTGGCGATAACTTTCCCAGTAATCGCGAGTGAGGATAGCAGCTACATAAATTGACACCTAGACCGTGAAAAATCTCATATTTATCTCGTACTAACTTTTACCCGCGGCTTCGCCCACCTTTAATTTGCGAAGTTACTTTAATAACCAAAAGTAGCCTATACTGTAACCCGAGGTACGGTCACTCTGTGTGCAAAATTTTAAGTTGATTGGTTTCGTAGTTTCTGTGTTACAGAGGAACAAACAAACAAACGGACAACGTTTCACTTTTATAATATTCGAGCCGCAAACCAATTGGTTGGTGCGGCTGCTACTGAGTATAAAGTGAGTATAAATCGTTTTTTTGACTGAAGTGAGTATAATTCTCCAAAAAACACGGCTAATGATGTTCTCTGTGCTTTTTTGACGGACGTAAGTTGAGATAACAACACCTTACGAAGGTACACACTTAAAACTCCTTAGACTGAACTGAATGTGGATAGCAAAAGTAAAGACTTCGATCGTATTGAGTACTAAGAAAGTAAACACTGTTCTTTCGGGAATAGATGAGTCCCAGAAGCGATGACAAAATTCTTAAGAATGTAAAACCGTGAAAATTTAAGACTTCAATAGAAGATTCAACAAATCTTAAAAGGCAGCAAAGTTTGCAACTAGGTAGACCTGAGAAACTTAAACTTGAAGTTCGAAAATCAATTCCAACGCATGCTGGACTGATTTCAAAAGAATCTAGATGAAGACAGACAAGGCTATATGACCGTTCAAGTTTAAATGCATACAATTTACCGTCCTGAGAACAAAATAAATTTGACGGCTATGCATACAAAGGGAAACTTCCCCATCCAACAACAAACAGATCAGTGATTATGATTGATTGCCTTGCTGTCAATTGTTGGTCCATTGTGCACCTCTCAAGAAGTTGATCAGTTTCACTTTTCGTTTTGTTTTGATCAGTCACCACCGCATACTTTTATAAAGCCGAATGCGGAGCAAAACAGATCAACGGTAGCGGTTGCAGCAATACGATTCCGCATTTTGTATCTTTAGTATTCCCACAGATGCATACGTCTCGTACGTCACCACCCGGACATCATCACCTCTGCACAAACAGTAGTGGTCCAGCTACAAACCATTGTGGTACACACATGCCTTGCCTTGACTGCCTGCATGCTCGCCAGGCAGCTTGTTTACCTGCTACAAATACCTGCCTCGTATATTCGTGTCAACCGTTTTTGGACCTGATATGAGATTTATAACTTATGCCATCGATAGTGTTAGCTGGCCATATTTTTGACATTGTCAATTTGACATCACACATTGTCGTTCGGGGACATCGCACGAGACGTCCAAGTCATAGTCGTCGCGAATGTCCTCGCGCATATCGCCATCGTCATGTGATGTGAACTCCTTGCATCCGATTTTATTTATAGAACGCTCTGCATCGGTACGAAAAGTGATTTGGTCGTATATATGCGTGACGATCAGTACGAGTTGGACCGACGACGACGAGTCAAATCTGTTTTAATGAGCTGATTTCTGGGAAAGATATCGATTTTTGTTTTTGGGAGGAATAATAATATTTCTGTGCTCCGAAAAGGCAGACAAGAAGGACAGATCAGAAGGACATATCCTACAACTAGGGCACTAAACGAAATTTGCTTATGCTCGAAGCATGTAAGATAAGGCAAACTTGGACGGCAGTCATGTAGTTAGGAAATGATTACTTTGCAGTTATCTGACATTTGGAATCTAAAAGTTCAGATCAGGGATAAATTTGCATTATACTGATGTATCATAAAAGGACTTTCAAAATGGAATCCGAAATGTAGATCTGAATTTTGCATCTACATCTGTATTTTCATCGTATCGATAGGAAAACAATTGTTCGTTTGTTGAACAAATGATTTTCTTTATGGATTTGTGCTTGAAAATCAAATGTCCTGCTTGGTCCTTTACAAAATCTATACTTTCGTGTACAAAAAATAAATAGGCCAACAAACTAATGGGAATTACCAGTGCGGTTTTAGACCTTGAAAGTCGATGATCGACCAAATCTTCATTTTACGTTGAATCCCGAATAAATTCAATAGTTTCAGGTCGATACCCACCCTCAGTTTATCGATATTAAAACCGCCTATGACGTGTGAAAAGAGATGACCTATTTTCTAGTTTTATATTCCTTTAAAACCCACTTATTCATGAAAGATGACGAAAGAGAACGCTCGCTGCTTCTTCAAAGTAAGAAAAGACCGAGACCTTCAGTAAGACTCGAGATTTTAGATAAGGTGACACATTCTTATGCTGCGCATTAAATTGTTTATTACTAACCTTAAACTACATCGGGAAACACAATGAATTCATTGAGATCCGAGTGAGGCTGTATATAAATGCACCCACCCCTACAACCTGACCCAACCCTTTAACCAGAACACAGGCTTTAGGCAAGTTAGTGGAGGGATGAAGAAGATACGTTGCTTTTGCTTAAGGATTTTAGTGATGAAGAAACAGAGAGCAGATAATTTAACATCCGCGTTGCACGGCTTTAGAAAATAGCCCAATATTTGACCGTACGAAAGTTGGCTTAAGGGTAGACATACAAAGCATGAAGTTCCGGAATTAAGACTACTGTGTAGATTTACGGTCGACTTTCCCTGTGCACAGGAGTGGTTTTCACCACTTTCTGAGCCGGGTAAGGAATGTTGTCGAATTTTCACAGATGGCTCCAAGGTCAGTGAAGGCTCAGGTGCTCGAGTCTTTGTGGAAAGCGACAACATTAGACTGCACGTTCCCCTAGGTATTTATGCATCTGTCTTCCAAGCGGAGATTTTTGCAATACTTATGGCTGCGAACTATATTGTTAAAAAACCAGTGGAGGGGACGGAGTATCTGCGTCTGTAGCGACAGTTAGGCTTCGCTTAAGGCCTTGCTCAATCGAAATGATTACCGGAAATGAGGTCTCCGATGAGCTTGCCAGGCAAGGCTCAAAGGAGAACTTCTCCGGCCCCGAACCCACGTTAGGTTTACCCGTATCTTCGGTTAGGGCTTTTATCGATGGTTGGGTTTCTAGCAAACACAAATGTAGATGGCATGACTCTCCAGGATGCAGGCAGACTAAACAGATCCTTCCCGCCGTCTGTAAGAAATCCACGGCATTTTTGCTGTCTCTCAGCAGAAAAGACTGCAAACAACTTATTGGCGTTATTACGCGACATTTCTCCTTTGCCAGACATCTCAACGTGTTAGGTTTAAGTGACACCACTGTCTGTGATGCTTGTGAAGAGGGCGACGACACTGCGCAGCATTTCCTATGTGATTGTCCTGCCTTTGCTCGTACTAGGTGGGAGATTTTTGGAGCTGATGTGATGAATGCTGGTAACTTAAGCTCCTTATCACTGACACTCTTGCTCGACTTGCTTAGAAAGACGAAGAAAGCACAGTAAAAGGAAGCATTTCACTTGTACTGGATAAGCTGCTAAAATTGCTCTGACTGTAAGGATAAAACAAAATACTGAAACAGAACACCTACGTTTTGGACTGTAATTTACGATGGACAGCTGTAACTTTGAGGTAGTGAAGGAATTCGTCTACCTAAGCTTGCTATCGATGCTTCCAATGACATCAGCAAGGAGATTTAACGACAACTAATGTTTCCAACATTCTATAAGGCCCTATTGAGTAGAATTAAGAAGCTCTTTAACACCCTCATCATCAAAATCCAATAAAAGTCATACGTTCAATTTATTGTTTTACTTATATGCGTCAACAGTTAATGGAAGAGAAGATTTAACCACGAACTATACGATCTGTACAATGAAAAAGAAACTTGTACAACGATTAAGATGGCTAGGTTACGTAGAGCCGATGAACACCAATTCTTCGTCGTTTCCACCCCTGAGAAACTACGCAGAAACCGCGATCATAAGAAAGTACCTACGTAAGTAAAAAATAAATTACATTTCGCGAAGTTAAATTTATAAAGACGTAATCGCCTATTTATATCGAACACGATTTTAATCAATAATTACAAAAAAATAAAAATAATGTATCGGAATGCCACAACACACTGCAAAGCATATTAAAGTACACATGCCATCCAATGCTTTCATTAATAATAATCACAGTAATGATAATTGAGTGGGTAAGTATGATTTTTTTTTCATAGGCTTGGTAATTTTAAATAAGCGAAAATTAATGCGATGCATGACGCCCATCAACCCCAAAACCAATCCATACACAATACTCTAATATTAATACTTTCATTAAAAATGTTTACAATTTTAATCAGCATTTTGCTGAGTGGTCGTTTATCATTTCAATGTACATATACTCGTATTATAACTATGTAAATCCTGCAGGTCGCTTAAATATTAAAAAACATTAATTTGAAAACATGCATGTGTCGCAAAAAAAAAAGGAAACGGATTAAAACAATTTTTTGTTAAACAAATTTGATACAAATTGGTAAATTGTGTTGGGTTTTATAGATGCGGCAGAATGTACATACAATATGAAGTAAAATATATGCAGATCGCAATCAATTTCAATTATTAATTTATTTTGAAATGAAATAAATAATTATTTAAGATCTTAGATTGTTTATAACCAAATTGGGTATGATATTGGGAAGGCATACTCAACTTAAGGTTTTCATCACAAAAAAATAAAATCAAAATATTCAGTCAAAGCCTAATGTCGCAACCATTAGAGTTTTTCACACGATGGGACCAACATTTATTATTGCCGACTGGCCATGGTGTAGTGTTGGCATCACTCGCTTGTTTAACTCCCGATGTCAAAAAAGATAAAAATAAGTCGATCAACTGCGATTAAAACTGACGTCAACTCTACTGCGTAGGTATAGCACTGGCAGTAGGGTGGTTACATGGCTTGAAAGTGTTGATTGTACTAATGACATCAGGATGTTCGAAAGAAATACTGTGAATTATAAGCAGTGGCAACAATACCAATAATTCTCCCCAGTCATTCTAGACACCACCCTCGGAGCAAAAAGAGGGTGACTTTCAAAAATCACTACGCAAACACTAGCGCTGTGTGTATAGCACCATAAGGGTACTCATAAGCCCTTAAGCGCTAGTAAATTATAAAAAAATACGATTTGAAATGAGGAACTTAAAGCCTGGACGCAGTCTACATACCAAGAACCCTGGGGCTTCAAAACAGTGAAATAATCTTGTCACTGAGCCACTGGGAATAGTAGATATATTTAAACACCATTTCCAGCAGCTACTTGATATAGGCATGATCAGGAGAGAATGACAGGGTATGAAGAAAACCCCACTTCCATCGAAGAAGTCATTTTTTCACCCAGTCTAGAACAATAAGGTCGGACTTGGACGGATTGCCATCAGAGCTTTTCAAAGGTTAAGAGTATTCACCAGATCATCTACAAAGTTTTGGTAGGAAGAAAGCATGTCCGACAATTGAAATATCAGCTATATCTGCCCCATCTTAATGAAAGGTAAGAACTACCAAGGCATGTCCCTGCTCAATGTAGCCTCCAAGAAGCTATCCACATCATAAAAGATGTACTGTATGAACGACTAAGACAATGTGACTTCCAGCCTGACGAATCGACAATAGACCAAATCTTCATACCACATCAGGGAAAATCCTGGATAAGACCAACAAGTTCAAGTCGATACTCACCATCTTTTCAACGTCTTCAAACCCGCATACGACAATATTCATCGCACCGATCTATATAAGTTGAAGTGGCTGCCAGCTGATTGCCAGCACATTTAGACCAGTCATAGGTCCATTGTTATAAGAGCTATATAACACGATGGACGAATTTTGGGAATCCTCGAAAACTGATCCAATTGTGTCGCGCCATGCTAGAGAACTCGCAATGCACCGTGCAACTTGGACACAGAAGGCACAACACTTAACAAATCAATCCAGCTGCTGCGGTATGCAGACGATATGTCGACATCATCACCGGTTTCCAAGGTATCATTTGAGGTACAACCCAAACGAGTGGATCTTATGATAAATGAGGATAGGACAAAGTACATGCTGACGACCAAAAACCAATCCCTCGAACACCGTCTAGGACAGAACTTGACAATCGACAGCTTTAATTTTGAAGTAGTGATGGAGTTTACCTACCTCGGACCAAATATAAGCTTCATAAATTACACCCTGATAGAGATTCGACGAAGGATGACCTTAGCTAACCGCTGCTACTTCGTTCAAACAGCTAACTTCTAACTTAAAGGTCCAAAATAATGCTCAACGATAAGTATGAATGCTGTATGATAAATTAGACAGCGGAGCAGACCTTGGGATTCTTCGAAAGAAAAATTCCTAACTAACTCCTGTCAGCGAGGAGGGCGAATGGAGGAAAAGATATAACTCCAAACTCTACGAGCTCTATAATGATAGCCGTGTTTTTTTGATAACTATACTCACTTCAGTCAAAAAAACGATATATACTCACTTCATCCACAGTAGCAGCCGCACCAACCAATTGGTTTGCGGCTCGATTTCTTTTTCTTCATTTGACAGTTTGCAAATGTCAAAACCGAGAAAAAGCAACAAATACGATCGGCTAAAGGCTAATTTATGAGATTTTTCGCGCTCTGGTGGTCAACTTATGTAGTTCTATCCTCACTTGCTGCTACTGGGAAATTTATTCCCACTTGGTGTGTTGTTATTGCTTTGTGTGTAAAATCTTACTGGGCTGGGTATACAGCTATCAAAAAAACACGGCTGATGTCAATGAAGTCCGAAAAGCAATCTGTCGACTACACTGACTAGGCCACGTTGGGCAAATGAACGAGAACGCTCCAGCTAAAAGGGTCTTCGAATCCCAGCCAGAAAAAAAGGGAAATCGAAGCTCCGGTTTGAACATGGAAGCAGCAGCAGCTCAGAACCGTGATTCGTGAAGAATGAAAAGCGGCATTAGTTCAGGCTCAGACCCTTCAAAATCGAGTAGAAGTTAATAGTTATACATAGACGTTTGTGTTTTGTGAATGCACACCCTTAAACCAAAATGTGTCATGCATGTTAGAAACCGTCTGCCCTTTATTTATATAAGTATGTAAGATTCAGTGGTACTTGTTTCAACTTTTTTGAATACTTTTCTTGAAAAAAAATACAAGACAGTAGCCTTTCTTAAAATAACTTACCTAAGCCACTTGATGAACTCAATAAATTAGCAGAAATTAATAAGCGGCCCAACATTTTCTCAAATGTTCACTTTTTACAGTCTTTCTCACAACTAAAGTCTTTGAAAAAACCATATTTAGCCTCACAGCAGCGTAAAAACTTAAGGGTACGTAAATTAATGTATCTCTTGACATTAACTTCCGAAGGTTAAATGAACAAAGTCCCTTCTACCATTCCATGCATATCTTATCAATTCGATCAAATCAATATTCAGATTCAGCTTTACCCAATAAATTTCTATAAAATAATGACTACCTAAGAACTTCGTAACCGTATAAATTGCCCTTAATAAATATACAATGCAAATTGACAGGAACCCTGTACAAAAAGTCAACCACAAAACAAGACCAAACGCAACCATCACCCGCAGTAGATATTCAAATTTTGTCCTAAAAAACAAAAACAAAAAAAACAAGGAACTCCCTAATGAGTTCCATTCTCATTCAAAGAAATTATTTTTTTTTATTCCTCCCTCTCCTATATTATGTGTCCTTTACAAGTCTACCATCTTCAATAATAATTTTTCTGGAAATTCAAAAATCTGCATGTGCAATCATCGATATATTCCACAACCTTGTATCGAAGGACAACAGCACAAAAACCGTCTTCTGGTCGATCTTCTGCGTCGCATGTTGCATGCAGATCAATCGCTGGATTTATCTTTCGAACCATATCGTAAAGCAGGCGACATGCAGATCTGTCAATATATTATTTAGGTTTTTTGGTGATTTAGTTTTGTTGAATTTTATTTAAATTGGATGAAGGTGGACAAGGATGATCAAGAAGGAACATGCAAAACGATTTTTTGTCGTTGGTTAGTTCGATAAATGTAAAGAAGGTATCTACGTGTGCTGTTTTTCACCGTGAAGATATTTTTTGTGTATCTAAAGGCAGGACATACCAAAGTAAGGAAGCTCGAAATAAAGAACACACAAAAGTTTACAGTGGACACCTTCATTAAAATTGAGTTTTCAAACTAATAAATACATTTTTGAAAAGTCAAAAACAAGTATAGAACGGAAGTAGTGCAATGAGAAAAAATGTTTTTTTTGAGGATTTAAGGATGTTTTTGTCATTTTGCAAAAGATCACTTTCAAACACATTCATTCTTGGAAATAGGAGAAAATTCGATTTAGAAAATTAGGCAAAAAATCAGCGAAGTGCACTCAAGAAATCCACAACTTCAAAATTCCCTACTTTGTGCATATGATGCCTGAAGTCTCGAAATTCCTAAGAAATTATTGAAAAATCATAGGCGGTCCAACTTATTCGCACCGATTGACAGAAAGGAGATCATGTGGCTCGTGAATTTGGGCAAAAATGTAGCAAATTCAAAGAAACAAGTCTACGATCGACGAAGTTTAAAGGTGTCTTAAACAAAGATCTTTCAAAAGAGAAACCTAAGTTAAGAAGTTTAAATTAATTCAAATTGAAATTAGATCCTCGTCTAGGATTATTTTGTCGACACATACCAGCCTCATGAGGGCCACCTTGTTTCACTAAATGCAGCATAAAAAACAAAAACTCTTGAAAACCTAATCTTTATATCTCTGATTTTACACAGTTGAAGTCTCGACTAATACGGAAGGACTAACTTATAACCCTTGAGGCATTAAAAAGAAGGACAACAACATTTTTTAGTTTCTACCGTTTTTTTATTTTTCAATCCCAGGAGCACTCAAATTTATTTCGGTGGTTTGAGAAACTCAGATTCAGTTCGTTTCTCTTTTTATTTTCGGTGGCTGTTGTTGTTCCCCGACCGGGCTCGAACCTGCTCAGGTCGGGGTCGGGTCACAAGCGAACACACACCATCGCCACCGTTTCTACCGTTAATATTCAGCTTTTAATAAAACCCCAAAACTCCGAAATACATATCTACTGTTCAGGGTGAACCTAGACCTCAACCATCAACCCTCTCCAGTTAGCCCGGTCATTAGCTAACTGCCTCCAGTTACGCAGTCCAAGTTGGTTGGGGTTCCTCTTTTACTTGTCTGTTATATTCCAGGAATCAGAGCTTTGATGTCTACATGTCCTAGCTCTTTCAAATGTACAAATGTACAAATGTCCAAACATGCAGTACGTACAGTTCGTCTTTAAGTTTGAGTTTGACTACCTCATAGTTAAAACCGTCAAGTGAGACTTTTTGTTCAATTCGTCGATGTTGGTTGTCCCTTATTGTTAACTGTAAGTACTTGGTTTCATCCTCGTTCACCACTAAATCCATTTTGTCTGTTTGTACCTCAATACCCGCAAAAGCACGGAAGACAGCTTGCTGAGTTTTGCCGGTGTACCTAAGTACGTTAGTAGTTTCACAGGCTTTTGAATGATTGTGCCTCTAATTTTTTCTCGTAAGTTTCGCACAATGCACCTTTTCTAAATCCTTTCTTAACTACCTTTATGGAGGTATAAGCTCATTAATTCCGGTTTATATAATCCTAAACCGTCAGCGAAGCAGTAGCTCCTGACCATGCCGTACCATGAACAACGAACAAAACGTTTTCTTCTTCTATAATAAAAAACAATTACGATTTCGTTCCGTATTGTTATAGACAAATTGTGAATGTATGTAGGGATGTGTTCCGGTCTTCTTCAATGAGAAAGAGCCATCACTTAACAACAGCTCATTGTGAGACATTATAAATGGTGCTACATGTACCTCTAAATGGGTGCACCTTTTACTAATTTTTATAAATTAAACTCTCTAGATATAAGACTGTAAACCCTCACTCACACGAATCGTAGACATTTCTAAAAAATGACAAAAATCCCTAAAGCCTATGTTAGTCTCGCCAATCGGCCAATATGCAAATAACCTTCGCTTTAGCATTATAATTTAGCAAAAATTCTTGCTGCTTCATTTTTACTACTTCGTCGTGGTTGGTGGTGGAGACAGTACCTAACTCGTACCTCCTTCGACACGCAGCAGCAACAACGTTCACCACACGCAACAACAACAATGACGGTGGCAATAAATAAGAGCACCGTCGAGAAGATAAGATCATTTTCTTCATATTAATAACTAAAAACCAACATTTTTCAAAATGAAAACCAAACTTACGTGAAGGGTGGAAGGAAGGCTATTGGTTGCCATTGGTTGGCCACAGCAGAAGCGACTGCAGGAGCTGAGGGCAGCAAAGTGCAACGCAACTGCTTATAGTGAAGTTTCTTATCGCTGAACTTCAGCAAATGAATTCCATGATAAGCATGAGAATGGCGATTGCAAGGGGTAACTAATAGGACTCTGTTCTGGGCACAACGACGACCACGGTCGCCGCTAGCTAGGAGGATTCATTAGTGTCGTACGATGTAAATATTGCATGCCACCTTGGCGAATATCAGTGGGATGGTTTTCATAGGTGGTGAGGTTCACATAATTATGGCACATTTTATGGTTTACAAATTCAAATGTGCTTGCTACTTCGGATTATTTTCAATCCAATAAAGGTCACTGTGAGCTTGTTCTAAAAAAAAAGCAAAGACAGTACAGGATAGCCTTTCAATCTTATGCATTGTTTTTGTCGGAATTCATTAGTAACGACGGAAAAGATTCGAGTCCTTTCTGTTTAGGTGTGAAAAAACTCAAATTTTCGATGACAATTTGGTATAATAATTGAGACTTCGCATCGTATGTTGTCCTTTAGTTCCTTAATCGTTCTTGGCTCAAATGAATGCGGACGTAACTCCACAGAAAAAAGTCTAAAACTGTCAATTCACGCACGATCCAATCAAAGTCACAGTTTCGTGAAAATAAAGATTCAGTGAACTTTTCACGCAAAAAAATGATTATTTTACTGTAACCCCGTCTTGTTTAAGACTTTGAAGTCCATATCTTAAGCAAATGGGGCTACAAAAAAATCGTTAACCATCGCCCGATGCATCTCCCCTAGACGATTAATGCATGGCCTGTATCGTTCTCGAAGAAGTAGATTCCGACCATGCATCCAATCCACAAACAGCACAAATCAGTCACTTGTTAGCCCATACGGTCGTTCAACCTGAAATGGGTCGATTTCAAGCTGCTCTTAGGCCCAATCATCAAACCTATATAACAAAACAAGTTTGACTTGAGCTCCTGTTTTAACAGAATTTAATTTCGAGTGAAAGCAAAAATATTTGCGCAGATTTCGCCTAGTAGAGGTCTATAAAAGTCACAGTTCTTGTGACGCAAATGACCGGCTCTACGAAGTTAGCTGACTCAAACTTTTCAGCGTTCGGATATTCAAAAGAGAATGCTTATGTACACACCAATAAGTTTATGACTTTATCCTTTCATGCAATGCAAGTTAATGCCCAAAAACAAATTCACTTTTGCAGACATAGTCAGCTTCTTTGGTAATCTCTTGTCAGTAGTGTACTGTTTGACAAAATAACCTTTAAGTCTATCAACCTTCCAGAGGCCCGAGCCATTTTCAAAACATTGTACTTCAGTATCTGAAGGTAAGTGCTTGCCGGTGATTGTGACTCCTCCCACCAATTCCTTAATGTGATGCGCGAATAAGACATGTCCGCGTGAGTATTCACTCACCCCACCAAACTCACGCCGTAGTTTTTTTTCACCAGGCTTTTGGAAGGTTAAGAAGACGTTTATTTTGCCAGTCACAACTGAGCTCAACAAACCTCAAACACACTTCAAGTCTAAAATGGAAAAGCAACTTACCACATATGTTGTCCTAAAGACACCCCCAAGTCTGTGCTTCAACTTCAATTCTTCTCACACCACCCGCCGTTCTCAGCTTCTAATGAAATTCTCAGCCTTAAGATTTACAACCCACATGTAATTTATTAAAAATAAATATATCTCTAAAAATGGAAAATTCCGCTTCGCTTTGTGCACGACGAATGCCGCCAAATGAGCTCGCAACTTGAAAGGCAGGAGGTAAAGAGCGAACAGTCTGCCGACCAGGATAACACTCCAATTAACACAATGATGAAGAATTATGCTCGCCCGCGGAATTAAAGCAACAGATTCATCTCATTCTCCTTGCAGGAGGCTCGAGAGTTTTTTTTTTTTTTTGCACGCGCTCACCCCTCCCACTTAGATGAACGGCCTAGATCATATTTACATGGTTAAGGACGGCACTGGTCTATCTGGTGTATGTGCGCGGGTCCCTCTGTGCTCCCATATATATTAGATTTGAGAGCAACAGCAGCCCGGCGGCAAGTTACAGATCGATGACTATTCGGCCGCCAGGGCATCGGCATATAAGGCCACGTACCACGTTTGTTGGTGCTATCGCAAAATTCATAAATCAAGTGACTAATTAATGGCAGGTAACTTTTCTAGGTCCATCGTTGTTGTGTGGTGGCGGCGCTGGTGGTGGTGGCATTGAACAATTTCTTCATCACTAGGCAGCAGGCACGGATGGAAAGGAAGGAACAGTGACGGCGATGGCGATGGCGGCGGTTAGTTGTGCTCAAATGGACATGGAAAATATTTTTTATTGCTCCAAATCTGTTGCGGATGGACGTCGTCGTCGGAAGACAGACGACGATGAAGTGGACGCGATATTAACGTGTGGCTTAATGGTTCCGTTGGTGTGTGATCTTATGAATCAACAATCGGACAGTAATTAATTTCTAGAATAGTTGGGGGTTAGTCCCGGATGAAAGGAGGTAGATCTTTGGAAGTAAAAAAATTACACAATATGCAAGAAGTAGAAGAAATATTTCAGTTTACAGAATTGATTGTAAACCGGATTCGGGAAACTGGAGTAGATAGAGGCCAATGACTGATATTTTATACGGTTTGTGTGAGGTATAGGCATCCTTTTTGATTATCTAAACAAATAAGGAGAAATATGCACTTGCAGTAATTTACTTAGATGGCGCTATAGAATGAGGCTAAGCTGGGTCCTATACAGCTACTAATCGTTTCTCACACCATGTTGGTCGAGGTAAGTTAGGTAAGGTTAGCCGTCTGATGAGAATGCGTACATCCTCATCACATTTAGGTCCTACCGTGGTATTATTGTCTTGTTTCTAGGCATCCGGACGCCCGCCCTGGCAAATTTGAGCAGTTTTGACGGTGTTCCAGCTCATAGCTCGTCGATATGGTCGAAGAAAAATTTGCCCAGGGTTCTGTTTTTGAGTTGACAGAGACTTGGGCAGCGACAGAGAAAATGGGACGTGTCCTCATGAGCCTGTTCATGGTCGAGGTAAGTAGATACCTTTCCTTTCCGTCACCATCTAGAACAAGGCAAGACTTGCAGCACCGAAGTATTGAAGTCCACCCGCCGTAGGTGTGCATGCAATGTTTGTCATTGTTTTCTTACTCCTCTTACTAGATTGTCACTGAAAAGCCCGTATCAGTCCTCTACCCACCGAGGCAACAGCACAAAAAAACCTGCTAAACATGAACGGTTCAGGTTTATAGATGTCACTAATGAGTGTTTTCGTGTTATAAACGGTCTTTCATTAAGCGCTTCAGATCTTTAAATTTAAATTAAACAAAGTGTGTGTGCGACATCATCGACATTTTTTATTCGTTTGAAAGGCCTATCGATGCCATTATTTTATGAATATAACATCGTTCAAATGTCCGCCGCGGCTTCTCTGGGTGGCGCGCATCCGAAATGTCCAATTTTCCATGACTCTAGCGCATAAATCAGGCTGAATTCGACCGATGGCATGGGTTATGTTGGCTTTGAGGGCCGCTGTAGTTTGTGGCTTATTCGCATAGACCTACGATTTCAGAAAACCCCACAAGAAAAAGTCGAACGTGAGATGACCATGCCCTCGAATCGTTCGTGCAGAATTTCCAATGTGGCGTGAGCTGTGTGGCACATAGCGCCGTCCTGTTGAAACCACATATCGTTGGTGTCCATATCATCCAATTCAGGCCACAAGAAGTTGGTTATCATCGACCTATAGGCCTGGTCAACTACGTTCTCAAAGAAATATGGTCCGATGACACCGCCAGCCCAAAATCCACACCAAACAGTGACTTTCTCGGGATGCATTGGACGCTCTTGGATCTCATGTGGATTGGTATCGTTCCAAATTCGACAATTTTGTTTGTTGACGTACCCATTCATCCAAGAATTGGCCTCATCGCTGAAGATGATTTTTCGATGAAACGTTACCCAAACAGAACACCCATTTTGATAAAACAATTTCATTATTTACACGTGTTGTTGAACGCTATATCCATCCATGGTGATTTGGCAAAACAGTCTGAATAAATGACAGCCAATTTGACAGATGTAGCTTCAACAATATGGCCGCTATCAAGTGTTTAAGTTCGGAAATCCCTATTGGAAGACCCTTTATAATAAGAAGGACGAAATAAAAGCAATAAAAGTTTACCCACCAACTGACAAATGAAATCAAAACACTACCCAGTTCCTCATACCATACATTACTGTGCAAATTGCTTTAAACTTACCTCGCGATAATACGATAAGCTTACAAGTCTCCTTTTTAAGGCTCACAGCACAGCCCATTTTGTAAGACACAACATGACTCCACTCCAGATTACAAATCTACGAATATCTCTCGTACAAAATGACAATTGAATGTGCCAAGCGATATGACTTTGCTGGCACTCAAAAGACGCAAGTCAAAAATCTGTCACCTCCAAGGAGTCAAATCCAGATAAACATACCGACCGACAAACCAACACACTGAAACGAGAACAATCACAAGAATAAATGAATATAAAATTGCTCGCAAGATAGGATCTATCGTTCGCTTGTTACACTATCCCATGTTCGACACGATGCTCATGCATCCGCGCACCAGCAATCATATTTCTACACCTTGGCAACTTGCGGGCTACGAAAAAACGCTCAATTTATTCATTTATTCAATATTTTTCATCTTTTTTTTGTTTTTATCCTTTGCAGACCTGCGAACGGATGCATTATCCTTCTCTGACTTTGCTTTGCATAGGAATTTTTACTAACTCTTGAACGTTTTGGCCATTTTTGGACGCATTGATGATGATGATCATCATCTTTTAGTTATGGGCAGGCAGACTGATGCGGTCTCTGGTGTTTCATAAATTTTTGAAGGGCACACCACCGTTGTCTTTTGTTTCACAGAAGTGTGATTCAGGTGCTACCTACAAGCACCCAAAAGTGGAAACAAGAGTGAAAAGAAAATGCCAGCATCCGCAGACAGAGTGTCTCTTTGGAAGACACTTAGTTGTTGTTGTTGTTCTTACAACGAACTCCCTGTTGTTTTATTTTCGCCGAGTGTTATTGTTTCGCACAAAGGCGCGCTTTTTTTTTGTTATGTATGGTGCCGCTGACGAAGATCGTCCACCAAGTGCCACCAAAAGGTGCGATAAACGGAATATCGCCGAATAATATTTATGATCGCAATGATATTTTTGCGGGACGGTGTTATTTATGTATTTGATGGCGATTTGAGTGAAGATGCGCGCAGGATGTGTGTCCGAAAGGGGTGTTGGAATTCGAAAAGGCATATTTTGAAGCATATTTCTCGCATCCGTAGAGGAATCTCTGCAACAGGTTTTTGTTCGATTTCCTGAGAAGGTGATGACAAAAATGTTTCGGAATATTTTTGATTTTTTTTTTTTTCATTCATATTGCGAAACGCTGGCGAAACCTTCAACAGACTTCCGAACTTCATGAGTGTGTATGAGTTCGGAAGGAACAACTGTCAGATGCATAAAGGGAATTCAACGCCCCCGCATTAATCGACAAACAAAACGATAAATTTATTTGAAATTATAATTTGGTTTAACAAAAAACACCTGAGCACCCGCAGGCGACACACCCGTAAGTGGATGTCTTTGAAGGGTGTCTGTCTGTTTTACTACGTCAGTTTTCACCCCCACGAATTGCAAATTGAAAAAAGAAATTAAAAATTTATTTTCAACTCCAGGGGATGATGATATATTTACTACCATTGGTGATGGAAATAGTGGTGGTGTTTTGTTGGCATAAACCTGCAACTGGAACACCTTTGACGAGGACTAGTTGCCCTAGGGTATACTGGTGTGGTATGTGACAGCCAGAACACATTTTGAAGGAAGTCAAGCAGCAACAAGTTATTGAGTCTGGCATACGATAACAGATTTGGTTCGAACCCTCTACGGTGTTTTTTGTTTTTTTTTTATGAGAAATTGTTCTAATTGACTTTACAGTTACTGCAACTGACAGAGTTATGCCGATAGCAATGCGAAGATATAGGTACTGCATACGTCTCCCAGTATACTGATAGATTGCTATTTATATTGCAGATGAAACGCCTATTTCCCTTAAAAGACAACAATCGGTTTGATTCCCAAAACTTGAGAGACATCCTTTTCTTCAAACACCAAATACCTTCACCGTGAAAGCCATGCCATGGCCATGGACAATGTGCCTACATGTTCTTGAATGTTTAGCCTTTTTGAAACTATTTTTTGATGGCAGTTTAGACGACATGCTTATCGAATCGACCTTAAGAATAAAGACTCCAATCGCTTTCAGGCCTCCAACTGCCTAGCAGTGCCTTTAAGGGAAACCGGTGTTTATTCTCAGTCTACTGAAATCAAGACTCGATTTTGATTTTTCCAGCTGAAGTTCCTACATTTAGGCTTGTCTTAGCAGACGCAAGTAGTTAATTTGTCATCCGAACTACTTGTTGATGTTGCTGTCCAGTAGAATGAATCTCACCTTTAGTCCACCTCGTAGAGATTCACTAGAAATGACTAGTCCCAGTCTTTGTGATTAGTGGCAGCCAAGGTTCCTACACCTGCTTATATTCAAGTGTGTTAAGATTTGCTGTGAAAAAACCCAACTTCCTTGTGGTGGAGCCTTAGTTGGACATGGAAGACTGCGAGTAAAGCACTTCTAAGGGTCTGCTGTGGGGGCTATGGCAAAGCTCATGATGAAGTTGAGTGATGACGACCTATTGCCGTCTTTTTATCGTTCAAACATCGACTCGAATGGTAGCTTGGACGGTAACAAACAACTGCGATGAAACAAGCAGAAACATTACAAACGCTGAGGAGAGTCCAATAAAGTTAGAAAGAAGAAGTGAGAAATCGAAAAGGACCCTCACTTACGCAGAGCTGAGTCAACCTACTGTAGACATAGCTAGCACAACTGATTTCCGCAGCTGCTGCTTCCATGTTCTCACTAAAAGAGAAACGAGAAGGTGCCAAATCGCTCCAACAGGCAAAGCACTTTATATGCAACGTGGAGATATACGAAGGTATGAGTCTTGAGAAGCTTAACTCCTGAGCGAGAGCTTAATGCCTTCAATCTTAGGCCAAGAGATAGACACTACAGAAGAAACTGCTGGTAAAGCATTCACTAGCAGTAAGACGAGGAATCATCTATAAAAAAGACATCGTTCAAAGAAAAACGCCAACGCTTTCACAGCAAGAAGGGCAGATCGGACGAAGTCATCGTGCCTAAATGCAGCCTGAAAGCTAATTCTTCATTCCTTCGCCGAGCTACTTGTGCTACTGAAATAGCCATCAGGGGAAGACCATTAAAGAGACGTTTCAGTGCCCTATATGGAAGGAAATAGCTACCTTATCGTCACGATCTTTAATTAAATGGCGTTGGCTAGAAGAACAGCCGCAATGTTGTTATGAAGCGTCCCAAACTTTCTTAGGTTCTTCACAACAGAAGTCAGCAATACAAGGGTGAGTATCGAACTTAAATAAGTTTGGATGGCGGAGTTGGGTAAGTGCAATCCAATTACACTTGAGTTTGAGTTCCATATCCATAAACTTACCCGAGAAACTCATCGATCGAAACAGGGAATTGAAGGCCAACACGTGGAAGGTTAAATTCTCATGCGGCGATTTATTTTTATTTTCTTAACTTCCAAACCTTCACGTCAACATTGTTAGTTGTACTTAGAAAGTAAATTTGAAAAAAAAAAATATCCACCACTACTGATACTCTCAGTCACCAGGAAATGATTGAAAATGTGCGGACCATATCTGAAGTGTGCATGCATATGTTATGTATTTTTTAAACATTTCAAAGCATCTACGCATCTTGATGTAATCGTAAAGTTTAAACACAAAAATACACAACTTGCATAATTTATGACCCAAAAAATTGCACTTTACAAAGAAACATCTATAAAAGCAACACAAAGGGAAATAATCCTCCAGTCTTAACTTGACACCTTTCACCCACATTCTCAAACTACAAGTTAAATGTCTATCAGATACTTTAACTGAAAACACTACAAATCGCATGAGATATCTTATGACATCAGAAGGCGTGGCCTAATTCACTGAACTCAGCGAGCATTTCCCCTACATATTCTCTCTTTTTGTATCTTTTCCCTCTTTCTTGGATATTTTGCTGACCATTCATTGTAGTTTCACTAGAGTTGTTTCGAAATTGAGTGAATTGCTAAGTTGAGTGGAAATCTATTTGAGTGGTGTTTCGTCCAAGGTAAAGAGGTGCATGAAGGTAGTTCGAATTTGTTTTCGAATGAGCTTTAGTAAACCATACCAATTTCTTTAAACCGGAGGATAGGTGTGTAAGAATTCTTTAACAAATTTTATGTATTTGAATACAAATTGTGCTGCAACTAGACAAACAACAACTCTAACATCGTTTTTATTTGTAAACCGTGTAATTTCCAATTCGAAATGTGTGTCCAATTGGTAACTGACTACCTATAGAACAGTGTTAACCTTCAACTGTGTGTTTTAATTACATTCCCATAAGCACAAACCCATCAGTAGACCGAAATAAACAAGAATTTCATATCATCCCAAAGGCATATTGCCATAATCTATCTATTCCGATGCTGGTGGTATCAAATCTTCACCAGACATCTACCATTTGCTCGAAACGAAAATATTTTTATTTATTTATGTTCACTGGCGGCAGCAATACATTTTCTTCTAAGAACCATCGCTCTCATAAATGAAACAATACCCACATAGATAGATGTCTACTAATTAAGAAACTAGACGTTCAGGTTCGATATAAACATTTTTAGATGCACATAATTGCGGCAGAAACCACCCTAATGTCCACCCACTTGTCTTTACAACATTAAGGGTGGCAACGTAATACAAAAATAACCATCACAGGCAAAATGAGCAAGAGTGCGTCCTCCAACCATCGATGTGTCGACGGCATTATTTATAACTCTTCTCTTGTGTATCAGGGGTGAATTTTTAATTATTATATTTCTGTCTTATGTCTGTATATCTGGTATCCCTTTTTCAAGGCTCACTTTGGTAGAAATATGTCCTTTTTTCCTTTTCTAATACATACTAAGTAATTCCACCCACGAAAACCCAATATCTATATGGTATCTGCGTGTGCCTAGCCTATGTACTTGAGTTGTTATGAAAAAAACAAAAAAAAAATTAAATTTCCTTCGTTTAAGGGGGTCAACGGATGTTAAATGAGATCTATTGTTTGGTTCAAGAAAGCAGAACTTCTTGTTCATCCCTTTTTGTTGCCTTTTGGGTGAGGGTGTGGCTGAAGTTATAGACGAAAATTCCCAAATACCCAGAAGTAATTATAAATGTCCTTTTATGCTTGGTTAAACATTTTTTCATTACAATTAGTTGCAGATTGGTACAACTGGACTTAATCATTTAATTATGAGAGTTTTTCTCCTTGGGCGATGGTTTTTCAAATATTAAATTAATATTAAGCTAGTTAGCACAAGAAAGAAGCTGTCATCGGACTTTCTCCCCTACAAAACTTTTTTAGAAAGACAGCTGCTACTACATGTGCTATAAAACTGCAAGAAGGCAATCTTGTGGGACTCCTGACCTAATTCCAAGAAAGGACATATTTTGAACTATCCCCGACATTATGTTCGAGGGGTAGGTACCTACTATTTTGAAAGGTTATTCGAGGTAGATACATATATAAGACGGTGAAGGCTGATCTAATGAAGACCAACTCGTAGATCCTAGAAGTCTCTTTATCTTTGGACCCAACACTTAAGTTTAGGTACCAATTGGAATATATCCCAGTGTATTCAAACCTGAAACACATGCCATTGCGATCTGCTCCCGGTTTTACCTTGAGCAAGGTATTAAGGGCCTCTCTTCAACGTTGCACTCAGAATAATCGAAGTCAGTTAAGTGCTGCTGACTACCAATCACTTGCCAGAATCAATAAGGTCAGACTTGGTTGCGTGTCCGGTCATTCAGCTTCCGTGTTGTCGGGACCATAACCTTTCTGTAGCACTAACGGGTGGAATCATCATCTTTACCTTGACCATTGGTAGAATGCTCCAGGGCTTAGACAGTCCAATAGATTAATCAAGCCATACTTCTACTTGAACATTCTTTACCTGGACAAGGAAAGCATTAGAAAGCTTGTCAGCTCCTTCGCAAGCCATTGCCGCCTAAGATACCTATCTGTGATCGGAAACAGAGAGCAGATATTGTCTGGAAGTGGTGGAAGGCTCTGAGTATATTCTTTGTGAATGATCGGCTCTATGCTGGTTAAAAAGACGTAGCTTTTAGAAAGAATTACTTTCGTCAGTGGAAGTCGAAAACTTCGCTATTAAGGACATATTCACCTTCATAAGGGAGTTGGCAAGAGGATCTAGGAAATGAAAGAATGATATAATCATCAAACTTAAAAAGGAAACCTAACAGAGTGTAAACTTTCCAAAATATAATCTAAAATTGAACGAACAGCTTGTTTCCATTCAAGATCCTCCTGCATCGACCACATAAACACCCAGGGGATCATCATAAAGGAATCCGCTCCTCATCGACTTTGTGAAAACTTTCGATAGTGTGAATCGGGAAATTGTTGCAGTTAATGGCGAAAGGCACTAACTTGATAAGGTGCTCTTTGCAACCGATAAGTGAATTGCACCGCAGCTTGAGCTTGCTAAACATACGACTTGAAAGTATATTTTACCAAGTCCATGTCCATAATTTTTTATTTTTTTAAACTCTGCCGACAATACATAAGTATATCTCAAATCTTATAATCCAAATTAGAAACCTTTAATTCAAAATATGTATCGACCTTAAAACCAGCCTATCACTGCTTATATACATGTGTACATACAATCTGTTTAACAACAAATTTAAATCACTTTTATTAAGTCAGGAAAAAACTTAATTATTTTGCTTTGTAGCCTTCGAGCGTATTGAAAATTTTCAATTAATTATTGTAAAGGATTCCTTTTGGCCAAAAGAGGGGTGCGCATAATTGGATCTGGTGTTGAAGTTTACGCTAAAATGCATGCAAAAAGCATCAACAGATATGTATATGAAAAACTGTCAGCCGCCTTACCAAAGGAAGGGATTACGTACGTTGTGTGGACGTAACGCACAAAGGCGTTCACTACTGGTCCCCCATGCCAAAAGGATATTTTTCTGATTAATTCCCATTTTGATTTTGTCACTGTGAATGGCATTGAGGCCATGTAATCTCTCGCCCTGGACACAGTACAAAGTAACCTCATCCCCATCCAGGCGTCTATGTATACAACTTTTCAATAAGCCTTGTGGGAAATTTTCAAGTGACCAGTTTTAACCTGAGTATGCTGACTGTATCCAAAAGGATGTGCGGCAACCACCTTTCACTTTGTACGCTTTTATTAACTGACGCAAAAAATTATTTATAAGGCCTGACTTTAATTCACAAAAAACTTATAAAAAATCTCGTCACTTAAAATTCTGACCATATAAACCGCAAAGCATTCATTTTGTATACATATTTGCTGTTAGATGATGGGAACAAAGGTGCAAATAGTGGCGTTGAATTGAAATTGTTAAGTTATGGGGTTTTCTACCTCAATGCTGGTGATCTACTCTGAAGTTTTTCCATTTTTTTGGAATTTAATCATTTCGAAGTTTTGTGGTTGGAATTTTAATTTTTTTTTTCTTGTCGGGCCAAGATTACAGTAGTCTCTTCAGTAGCGGATAAAGTGAAGCGTTAACCAAAACTCAGTAGGTACTTGTGTAACATATATACATACATGTATATATTTTTAGTCAGATTAGCAGATAAATAAATTTAAAATGTAAAAAGACAACGAGTAAGGTAACTTGGATGAGGTCGTTGATTAATAGCAAAACATAAACATGGAAATAATTGTGCAATGGGGGCAGTAAAATTGAAGCGTGAATTATAAGTGAACGTCTTCACATAAAGATTCACTGTTCAATATCTTACAATCAGATAGTGGGTGTTTGTTAGATTTTAAGATATGACAGCGAAATTATTCAACACGTTTTATAATTTAGGTAAAATTACCAATAACAATCAAATAGGTGGTGAGGTTTTCTTTTCCTTTTTTTTTTTTTTGTTTAAAGAAGACGTGATGTCTTCATCGCAACACATATCTTGAAAGGAAAGAGACCATCGTCGTGGTCTTACCAATCGTCTTATTTTATACCAGCTTTTGCCTGTGATGTCGCGGTCGTCTGTGTGAAATTTAAAATATGACCGAAGATACTCTAAACAGTCTGCTACAGTAAAAAGACATTAAATAGCACGTCTTGACACAAATAACTCAAAACTTAACCCTTCTTTAAGCGTAAATGCCACGCTAACATTTAAAACCTCTGTCCTATTTCGACCAAAGCACTTCTTTGTAATTTTAGTGCCAGAATGATCAGACTGTTGGGTGAGTTGAGTTTTAAAAGCTCTCCGCCCTCGATTACCCCTAGCGCCCAGCCAAACTTCATGCCTGTCTCTGAAACTTTTTGATTGTCATCGCAAAACAGACCTAAAGGCGGGTCTGTGATCTCTGGAACTCAAGGGGGAAGCCAGAGGTACTAACCGTACATTGAACATTGATTCGTCTCGAGTACATGTGGCCAACTTTTACTTGGCATAGGCTTCGTAGCAACATGATTGGAGCGTCCACTCCCAGTGGTTAAGGAATGTTGAAATATTCGTCATTACTTACCGCCGAGTCTAATGATTGGTATACCAATTCTGCCTCTTCCCTCTGCTTAGCAAATACAAATATTTGGGATGACATTTTATAGAGAGTCAAGGCCTAGCTTCTCGCAACCATTCATGTTGTGCGTGTTATATTTTTCACCCGAATGGAAGGGACCTACAATTTCATTGCCAACACCAAAGAAGAAGGCCTTCTTCAACCATCCCGAATTCGTTATGAATTTTTGAGTGGTTTCTGGTGACTTCTTAGACAGATCGTCCAGATCGTTGTTCACCACGGGGCGATTTTCTGGTTCTTCATAGGCCGTACTAAGTGATCACCCAATTATAGGTCCTGTTTTGATCCCTTCCTAGCTCCCGGAGCCCATCACAACACTCTGAGTTGTTGTTATTCGCAGTCTGTGGATGAAATAGTTTTAATATAGTCTTGACTGTGTATGTTGAAGTCAATGACTTTCCCAGAAACTAATATCATTGATAGTTCTCGAGCCGCCCCAGCGATAGCTGGCACGTCGGCTTGGAACACGCTACTACGGGTAATTTTGGGTTCAAACAAGTAGATCTCGAACCCCACTCCTCCTTCAATTTTTGACCCGTCTTCTGTGAAAATCGAAATTTTATTCGTAGTGATGGCATTTCCGCTGGCCCAGACATCTCTTGAGGGGATGGCTGTTTTTCTAGAATTTTTGCCTTCAGTTTATCCGAACGTGTTGCTAAGTATTGAACAAAAATTGTTTTACTTCATTCGGTTTCCCAAAAAAAAAAAAAAAAATACGCCAGCACCTTCAAGAGTTTGCTCAAATCTGATGTCTAGTTTTGGATTCAAGACTCAGTCGGAGTCTCGAATTGGCTTTATTTCATTATGTCTTCATTGTTCCAAAAGTCACTCAACAGAATAGGAAAAGAGCTGTTAGATGATGTAAGATACAAATTTTAACACATTATACTCAGGCAACTTTTCTTTTTTTAAACAACAAAATACTTTGACAAACCAACAAAAAACAAAGGAAAGCCCTCATTTTAAAAAAAATGATTTCGACTTTAATCGCATGGATAGTATCGCTGCTCAAAAAGTATTAATAGAAGTCTGCTTGTTTTTTTTTCCGCTGGCAACCAACTACACCGTATAGTGGTACCAATCCGCACGAAAACACTCACCTTTCCGTACCAATTATGAAAGTTATAAAAATTAACCAAGGACTTTGCGCAGCAAGGTATGAGTTTCCACATAACCTACTTCAATTTCAAATTAAAACCGGAAAAGGGTTAGAGTTCTAGTTGAATAACTACAGTTTGTATCCTTACAGTGCGCGGTTTCATATCGCAGTGCCGATAATTACTGCGGTACCCAGGTCGGCGGCGGCAATTTGTTACGCCTAAATGTCGGCACGCGTACTCTAATCTTTGGCCTTAATTTGCCTACTGCTTCATGTCCATGTGAAATGGAAATGGGTTTTTGAAGATATCAACCCCCCCATGGTTTGTTTTAGTATGCAAAACTCTATTGTCGTGTTGTGGCTATTGACAGTCTATACCTGAAAGTCACTTGTTTACATGATGTACTCACAGTGGGTGAGTGAAGCAAGTTTGATTTCCTTGTCCGTAAATAATTAAGTTTTCTTATAATGGGGTATATGGAGGTGGAAGGAGCCTCCTTGAGAGAGTATCAAAATTTTCATAATGAAAAGGGATACTGAACACTTAAGAACTTCCTCAACCCTATATGCTGCAATCATTTTCTTTTCGAATTGTGAAGTGCTTGAGGTTTGACTTTAACTATACTTAAAGGGATACTAGGTGGTGGTGGGTGGATGAATAGGATGTCTATCTGACTGCACTCACTGACAGGGTGGTAGATCAGGCGATGAAAGTCTTGTCTTGCGTGTGTAATAAGTAATTTTAGACAGAAAATTTAATTGCCTCCTGGCTCCTGGATATATATGTTAATTCAAGTGGAATTAATTGTTTCCGGTATTTAAGTTGCTTCAAGGTTTTTTGCCCCACTGCCTTATCCTGATCCGACAATTGTTCGAGTAGTTCGGGGTTATTATTGTTGTTGGTACTTGTGGTGTGGTGGTATCTCAGATGACTTGGGTTTTCGGGCTTTCGGCTTCACTTGAGTTGGCTTTTCAGTGTGTTGACTTTATGGTCTTTACTTTGAATGGAAGCTATTATCTTGATTTTTAACTTTTTTTTTTGTTTTTTAGGTTGAATCGATAATTACTCTTGAATTGAGTTTAAGGCTCAGTAGGCATGTGGTATTAGTGGTTTTGTTTTCGCTTTATATTTCGCGCCAAAGGAGTTAATTGAGGTATAAAATTTCGGTGGTTTATGACTTAGGGTTTGCATGAAGTGTTTCAGAATAAAGCTGTTTAATTCTTTAGGCCGTTAGGGATAAAGGAGCTCATGTTATTATGACATTGTAAGCTCATTGGTAGGAAGGTATTTAAAACACCTACGACATCTTATGCAAATGCTTGCGTTTCATGCTTCATTTGTGCACGATTAAGTAATTAATATTTAGAGAATATTCTAGAACTTTTTAGCTCAAAAGTTAGTTACACTTCTGTGATGGAAAAAAAGGTAAGGGTATACAGAAGAGTTAGAGATTGTAGGTTAAACGCTGCAGACTTTTAGGCTTAATGTATTTTCTCGTCTCCTTTTTTCTTCAATATTTGGAACGGTGTTACAAATGCCTCATATCGAAGTAGCCTGATAGCCTGTCTTAAATTAAGTTAGGCTACGAGCAATATACAAGCTGGCCATTTCGTCTGTTGTGTTTGCTCTTAAGTAGAAAAAAATATTAGGACATGCATCAAACTTAACCACCCAGTTGTCTAGATAAATCATTTTGGGACTTTTAGGGGCATATTCGCCAAGTGGTTAGTTGTCAATCTTGGAAAGCTGGGATTTGCCACTGCGATGCCATTGAGATTTTTTTTGTTTTGCGCTGGGAGGTGGTAATCTTTAAAAGACAAAACTGAGCCCGTACTTCCCTACGGTATGGCCATCTTGGCATTTCATCGCAGGAGGGGGAGAAGCCAGCCTTCCAATTATTGCACCTAGTCGTTGGACTAATCAGCAATTTGTCTTTCATATCTTTAATCCATTGAGATTTAAGAATCAAAAAACTATTTCTTCTTATTCCATCCTGCAGCTTTTGCAGAAATCATTTGAGAAGATGCCCAAACCTCTAGCCACAGCGTTCGGATGGGACTTCTTCCGAAAAACAGTAGAGTCGTTGTTCTTTTTATATCGAGCACTGGTCACAGCTGATATATTGTCATTATTCCTCAGCCAGTTTAACAGTGACTAGGTCTATGATGTCTGCTGTGTCCTGGTGGCCCGGCTTCATTGGTACAACTTTCTGCGAACGAAAGTGACTTCAGTCCGATTTCACTTATATTGAATTGAGCATCACGCACTTTTATGATACGAGTAAGGGCACGACCCTTTTTAAAAGTGGCTTCACTTAGCCTAACACGTCTTCAGCCATTTCCAGTGAAAGACATTAAGGCAAACCGGTCTTTTCCTCTTGGACTTGCCTATAAAGCTCATCGATGATATAATTTCCGGTATCCTTTAACCCAGGCAAGACTTAACAAATTCAGTCTTCCAACCGAATTGAAACCAGTCGAACTAATTGGATCTTGGCCAACGAGGTTATCAAGTGGAAATAGTCACAATCATTTGGGTGTATCAATGCTACTGTTTTGCGCTTGCAGTTCTACTCTCCCATATGAATTTTTTAATGCATCGCGCATTTTCATTAAACGTGGTCGAAACTTCACAAAAAAATAAATATTTCATTTTTATGAATATATTTCGTTGTCAGCTTTGTAATAACAAGGATATATGTACAAATAAATAAATAGCCCATAGATTTTGTATTGTACAAACATCATGTACAATTGATATATTCGTTGCCATCGAATTTTTCCTTTTCATCCTGCAACAATCAGTTTGATCGACATGTCGTCAATCTGCCGATTGATTAAATTTTTATTATATTTTACTCAAAGGCAGCACAATTACACAATACACATGGAATGTACAAAAAAAAAAAAAAAGACTCAAAATTTGATTGGTTTTTAATTAACGGAAAATTCAAATGAAATTTTGTAAATGTAAAACGATGTACATTTTATTTATTTCCATTAACTTTTCTTTTGTGAGATGCAGAGATTTAATTAAAATTTAAAATGCTTTTTGTGTGTAATATTTTTTCAATCCAAATGTAAAATAATATTGTTCAATAACAATTTTATCGGAGATTTGAGCGGAGCTATTTTTTTTTATAAAGATACTGACTCTCATCGAATTCTGTGTTTATAAAATAAATAAAGACTTTTAAACCATTAAACTGGGCAAAAGTTAGCCTTAGACTACAAGTCGGTCTTGAAGACGATCCCATAGAATTTGTGGGCACCACTAAAAATCTGGAAGGTATTTTGAGTAGGAACATGACTTGAGAGGATCACATCAATTCAAGGCAGCGTTGGCAAGAGTGTCGTGTTTTTCGTTAACTAAAAAACTTTACCTAGCTTTAAAAAAGAAAAATTCTAGCAAAAATATCGTTTGAACCTATCAGTGATGGTTGTCTAATAAAATGCAGTCCCGTCAACCTCCACAACTAATACTAAGCGAGGTGCCAGCGTCGCATAAATGTACAAAATTTGTCTGCTTGTCAAGTGACTGCACGAGGCTTTAAGTGTTATTGCGTTTAACTGGATTGTGATGGCGTTGAGTTAAGTACATCAATTTGTAGCTTGAGAACTGGGCTATCATACATGTGCTGTATGTTAATGGCAAAGTAATTTTGAATAGCTTCGCTTGAAAGCGGGCTATAAGTATAAAAATGTCAAAAATACCGAGAAATTCAACGCAAAATACTACTGCGACCAACAAACTGAACTTAGGAAGAAAGCGAAGGCATCTGGGTTATCAAAACGACGAGTCAAGATACAAGCGCAACGAAAAAGTGAGCAGCGTATCCGAGAGAAGATGGCAAGGAATGCCACAAAATTGACTTATATGGCCACCTGACATCGCCGTGTAACAAGCAAATGGACGACAGAACCGACCGACCAAATATCTGGCCTAAGCGATTTAAGGCTACATGATGCAGGACACGGCGATGTTATAGACGTTGAGCACGAGACTTATTACGAACGTACTGATCCAAACGCAGTTCTACGTGAATATACGCAGCGCATCCTGCAGTCCTACGTCCTACGCACTGATTTTTGTAAGTGACAGTATTGATGTTTAAGAAGTTTTCAGAAAGTTTTTCTCTGTATATAAATTGTCACACCTAACCACCTAATCATACATATATCATGCACTAGTCGAAACAAACGTTCCAGTGCGACATAAACAGTTCCTTTATGACAACTAAATATGGGGATGTGACACATCTGGAGAATTTTCCACATGATATATCAATTATTACCAAGGGATGGTGCAATCATCATCGAAAGGAGTAAGTATCCTGCTAAGGGGTGAATTGTGTCGCACAATATCAAGGCTTATTAATCTGTGAACTGACATATGTTCAACCAGGGATGTGTCACCGTTTTTACTGCAAGTGAAGAGTGAAAATACCAGTTATCACTTTATCAAAACATACTTCATCTTCTTTGTTTATTTTCAATTTAAAAATAAAATGTACGAGTATGTAGCCTTATTTTTATGTTTAGGATACAATGTTACGCTTGTGGGTACAATTGTTGTCATTATTTGTTTCCACTTCAGTAAAAATTAAGGGCATAGGGGAATTTGATTTTATTTTAAAGAAGACTTAAGTGTAGCGTATGCTAGTTGTAATTTTTTTTTAGATTTACAATAAATTTTACAGATAAAATCGTATTCGGAATAGGATATGCCAAAGCATTTAAATTGATTTAAGTTTTAAGATATGAATCCTTAAAAAGTTTCAGCTTATAATAGGGAGTTCGATGACAAGAGGAAAATAAAACTGCAAAGTTGTAGATTTTAAACCACAGGAACTGGGACAAGTATCTTCTAAGCAAATATCCACGTCAATCATATGAAGGATCACAGAAAACGCATCGCGATACTGTCAGCCAGCCAGGCCGCTATCAAGGCACTAAGTTCTCATAAAATCAGGACTAAATTCTTGTGGGAGTTATACTAAAATCAACCGACTTGGTGAGTATAACAAGGTCAGGGTCTACTGGATACCAGTCCATCTGGGAATAGAGGGAAATGAAGTAGCCGATTAACTAACAAGTAATTGGTCGAAGACCGCCTTCATCGGACCAGAACCATAATGCTGACTAGAATCATATAAGATTCGAGACCAGCTAAGGACGGCAGTGGATCGATACTGAAACAAACTTTGAAAGGAGCTCCCTCGGTTGCTTCTCAGGAAACGGAAAACGATTTCACATTTTTACAGGCTTCGTAGAGGGTTACTGTAAACTTAAAGAAGATCTCAGGAAACTGGTTATAGAACAACTTGAAAACTGCAGAATCATGCAGACTGCATGACTATTTAGATAGATGAAGTTTAAGACTTCAGTGCTTCGACTTCACGATCGAGCATAGAAAAGGTGTCCAAAAAGTGGTCTCAGATACTTTCTTGCGTGTTCATATGGTTGCTTTAATTTATAACACTTTTCTTCGATAAATTAAAGAAGACAATAAGCACTACGTGTGTTGGAAGCACTTGCTCACACACGTATCGAAATACAAACTGGATGCTCGAGGTAACGACGGAGATGCGTGGAAGTTTGCCGGTCAGGACACATAACTCAGCTGCTCAAGGACAATCCGCACTAGAACGCTTTTATTTATAATTCACTAACACTCAAGGTGTAATGATTCTACTAGTGTTAGTGTAGTCATTTTGAAACTAAGGTAATATTGGGTTTCAGTCTTTACTCCGAAGGTGGTATCCAGAATAACTGAGGAGAATTCTTGCTCAAAGGATTTCTTTCCAACCTCCTCATGTCATTACAAATTAAATGGCTGATTCACAAAGAACGATTCAGCCAACCTTTTTACTGAGTCTGAGTTCTAGATACTATGAAGAAGTCAGTTGGTCGGGTTCTCTTAACACGATTGCACCAATTCTTTATTCATTACTATTCAACTATTTTAATATTTTTTGAAGAAATTTTGCGAATTCTTAATGTTTCTTAGTTTCTAAAATCACCATATCGCTAAATGATAACAAAGGCTGGCTATAATTACGTTTTCTCTTATACTATATGAATATAACAAACAAATTTTCAATGTCCTTTCTTAAATTAACTTCTAATTTTATTATAATGAGTGGGACATTGTCAACAAACGACCACGCTGTCACAAATGCTGAAGTTGTTGGCCATTTCAATTCCATTATTTATATATCTCTTTCCACTTACTTATTTACGCATTTCGCTATCGTATTATTTTTGTGCCACATTTCTTGACATATCTTTTAAATCAATCCAAGATTTCGTGGAAAATAAATTTATATCTTTACATTTATTTCGCTGAAAATTAGGAAAATCATCGCTACGCTTCTCTTACCTTTCTTATTTCAAAATAAAATGTCTACCCTACCCATAAGAAAATCGGTAAGACATTCCGCAGCAGGACACGCTCTTTGTTTATCTGTACCGCTTTTGTATGTCAATTCTTATTAAGGTCTAAACACAATTGATTGATTTATTTTGCAATTATAATCATAGATTCAACCTTCCACCCCGCAGAGGATTCTCGCCAATACGGGAAAATAAATAAAGCCCATAGAATACGTTTAAAATTCACAAAAAAGTCATTCCCCAAAACGCAAAAGATACTAAATTCCATGATCTTCGTGAGAGAGCGTGCGAGACCTAATAAGCCGAATAATGTTCCATGTAGCTATGCAAAATTAGGGATGAAACACCACCGCCAACAGTGTCATGAAGCAATCCAACGATAGACGAAAATAATAGAATATCCTTACCGAAGATATTGGGTGAGGCGTCACAAAAAAGTATCTTGTAGATAATTTATGTCCATTTCACTATTGATTTAATGCGTTTACAGGATGCTTAGCATTTCTAGTCCCTTATTACAATCTTCTTTGTTTTTTTGAAAAAAAATCCGAGGGTGGTTAGGTACGTGAAGCAAAATACCTTCTGACCCACCCCTCCCATGCCTATCTCAGGTTAATTTGAGATTCCGCTTTTGCTTTTCCAATTATTTTCACTTTTTTTTTTTTTTTTTTTCTACATGAATCCAAAGTCATCAAATTGAGGGAATCTGTCGGGGTGTCCTGTTGAGGGTAGCCAAGGTAGTGGTGCGGCGGGTGTTGGAAGTGTAATTGTAATTTCATGGATTGAAAAGGTCACAGATGTCGTTTTGTTCGTTGATTTCCCCAGCAAATAATTGAACATCAAGTAATGTAATGGGTGATTGGTCAAGTGCTATGAAGGCGGAGAAGTTAAATACTTGACTGGATCCACCCTTGAATATTAGTGTTTAGGAAATATATCTTTTCCGTGTTGACGTCAATTTTTTCGTGATTTTCTATCTTGGTTTTTACATGATTGAATGCACACATAGGCAGAGAAATAGTTACGGTCTTCGCATAACTGATAGAACATCGAAAATTTATGAGTCAAATGGGAGTCATTTATTGTGTTCTGGAACGATTTGCTTTTCAATGCAATCCTGAGAATACATACATGCATATTGATTTGTTACACTGCAATGAATCTCACGGTACATGTTTATATTTACAGTTATGTGTTGGTGAAATGTGTATATGTTAAATCATGGTTCAATCGATTCGAAGTTCTTTAAGAGTCTTAACCAAAAAGTAAAAAGGGTAATCGAATCGTAATGAAGCTACTTAACGTCTTGAGCCCATTGAACGGCTAAGCTTTTCCGCATAGCTCGTCAAAAGTACTAGAAAAAAATCGAAGGGATTCCTGTAAACGACAAGAATCTGAGGGGTTTAAATGTTCACTAAAACTCTTCCAAACGAATCTCATTATGAATTTTTTAGATTTTTTTTTTTCGGTTGCGAAAATCAATGAATCTGTTTTTCATTCTGTTGTAGTGACCCGTGAAATTCACTTAGGCTCATAGCCCATTGCGACGAAGTCTCCCCAGTTACTGCAGTGTCTTTAAGGTCTTAGTTGCCGCTATGTATGAGAAAGGCTGGGGCATGGCTGGATATCAGCTCGATATCAAACACAGATATCGACTGGTGGGCTGCGATTAGGTCGCTTATACATATCGACTGCTACGCGTCTCTGAACACTGAACGAGATTGCTTAACCCTGCAACGCCACACTTTGTTGAGTCCTAGGTTAATTCAACATTCCAGGGTACTATGCGGATGACGAGCTTGCCAGATAAGAAGCTCGGCCAGAACGGCCGAACTCGACGGTTACGTTAGGAAATCTTCGCGATTTAGGAATAGATTTCCAACTCTAGCACTCACAGTTGTTTGATACAATATTCCATAAAAACCTTTTTAAATCGATTGCCAAGGATTTTTCATAGGACCCGTTAGAGAACGATTAGGCAAGGAAAGAACGTTTGTATTTCATTGTCCACCTTCTAGATGTGGGTTGTGTACATCCCTTAGTTTATAATTAATACTCGAATACTACAGGTCCTCTTCTCAACCCACACAGTGATCCCTAGTAATTTTTATACTTCAAAACAATGCTCCATATATATGTTTGTAGGATTGGTAAAAAAAAGGGCAATTGAAAATTCGCAATAGAATTCATCTGTCCTGCTGCCTCTCATCCACCCAGGAAGGGATTTCAAACAAACTGTTCAACAACAACAGGAAATCATCATCATAGATTCACTTTATTGTATGCCATTTAAAATCCCTTCGCGTACATCAAGGGAGGGTAGCTTAAAATGAAAATTCATCTATAAGGGAGAAGACTGAAAAAAAAAATGAAAAAAACAAAAACAGCAAAACATTTTTGCAACATCTCGAGCCGTTGTTTCGATCTATAAAGACAGGGGTTACATTGTTAAATTTATCATTTAAAAGGAGGTAATTATTTGTCCCCAAATGGTTTTTTCAGTTGGACAGTGTTGAAGTCCACGCTTCTTTTTTCTTAGCGGTAACAGTAGAACACAATTTGAAGCCAAGTCTTAAATGACATTTCCCTTCCATACTCGGTATTTTTTGTTCAAAAGGGAATTCGAAAACCAACTTTACTGATGTATTGCTCGTTTGAAAAATCGGTTTGAATCGATTCGTCTTAAAACATGTGGACACATCTTGATGCAGCTTGTGAAACCTGCAGGTGTACCTTATGGTTAAACACCAGAAAGCATTATTGCTTATTGACCAGTAGGCGGTTACATTGCAGGGGGATTCCAAACATTCACTTCGTCCTTCGAGTTAAAACGTTACGTTGTTTTGCCAAACTGCTAACTTGTTTTACCATATTTCACTTCCAGATCAACGCTTTTATACTAATCTTCGGGTTGATTGTAGATTTACTGTAGGTAGTATATAAGCGCACTGCTTCTTTTGAAGATCTATATATTGTGCTCCCCCGATTTATAGCTTACATTCTGCCGTTCTGTTCTATTGCCTTAATGAACCAGAGTATCTGGAGTAGTTTCAACGATAGCAAATCATCTTCTGGCAGTCGATTGGCATCCAGGTGTTCCCGTTTTTGTGTTTCAGTGATCTACATGCAGATCCTTCAGTGTCATCAGACACTTAGATAAATGGTTCGATAGTTTTACATTTCCCTTTATATTCTTCAGTCAAGTTAAACATTATGTAATTTTAAAAAGATATTTCTGACAACTTTTAGAAATCTATCTTCTTGTAGTTCAATGCGACCACAATTATGAAACGTGCACAATGAAATTTTAAAATAAAACAAATACTACACAGAAAATACTATTCCTTTTGTTTTCAATCCTAAAATATCTTTTATTTTCATTTCGCTGTCTAAATCCATGCTAAAATTCGTCACCGATTTATCTGATGTCTGATATAAAAACAAAGAATATTACTGCCAAAAGTAATCACCTCCGTACCGTCTAAAACAAAAAAATAGTAAACCCATCCAAACTCCAAACAAATTTGCTGTCAATTGATCGCATTTACATTCGTATAGCTTAGGATGAAAACCGTTTTATTTGACAACTTTGAATATCTGCGCCAAATAGCATAAAAAACTTCAAATACAGTATTCACTCGAATAAAATAAATACCAACAATATTGAAATTTTTTACAGATTCATTCATTTTTATCACCTTATCCCTCCACCCGCTTTGCCTAAACACAATAACACAAATGCAAGCAGTTTCCTGGATTGAAATAAAAATTTTATAAAAAAAACAACTATGTGTAGGTATGTACAGCAAATCCTTACAGAAAAATAAAACAACAAAAAATGTGAAAAAGTGGAAAAATATCAATACTCCGTACCCTAGTAGTTGTTCCGTTTTTGCATTTTTGTATCTTTTATTTGTACATTTTTAACAGATGCATTCAGAGGATTTCTGAGTGGCTGTGGAACTAGTAGCTGGATGCATGACTGCATATCGCATGTGGAGCGGATTTTGAATTTTGCAATTTATTTGCAAACATCGTTCGGATCAAATTGAATATGTTCATTCGGGGAGTTGATTTTCATCTGTCAATTTGAGAATGACAGTTGTGTTTCGTTGTTTCATGTTTTGTATATTTTTCTGTCGAATTTTTTTTTTATTTACTTTCTTTTGCTGCAATCAATTCTTATTTTTCGAATGCGAATACGACGAAATGACATCTACGTGGATGCATACGGTTGGATGCATGAATTTTAAAAAATTGTATATTATTCACGAGTGCTCGTTAAGTTGACAAATGAAATGCACTTTACCCCAAAAGAGTTTATTGTTTTATGTCATTGCAACTGAAATGGAAAATAATTAATATGACTGGAATGAGATATGAGATAGGAGAATTTGGAATGGTTGCCTAGATTTGTTTTTTAATTATTCTATAGGACAGATAGGAAGTTAGGTCAAGTAGGTTATTCATACACAAAGCAATAGCAGAAGTGTTAACATGAATTCACTACCAAATGTGTAACACTTTGCCACAATTTAATATATACTATCATCAATACCATATTTGACATCCCTCTCAATGACCCGGTAAAACAGTACAAAATGAAAAAATTGAAAATGTAACGCGAAGAACAAAAATAAACATAAACAACCTCCCGGGGTGTTTGCAACCCCAAAGCGGTGTAAATTTTAAACCATAATTTGTTTAAAACACTCCGTCATTGCTATGACACCCTACGTAAAGGCAAACAAGGGAAGTTATTCGTATTCGTTTTTTCCCTGGAGGAACATGACGTACTAGTTACAGGGGACCGACGACGCGCGATATCGCAATATTATCTCAATTTTCAACTTTACGGATTTTTTTCTTTTACTTTGTTTTGTTTATATGAAAATTCAGTGGGGTGGGGGACTCAGCGACATTTTAAAACATTATAATGAATGAAATTGCACAAATACACAGGGTGACAATATGAATGTTTGTTTGTTCAGCAGTCGTTCGTTCCATCCGTCCTGGTTGTTTTCACTCATCCTCAAGGGAATTTTTATTATGCAATCGAAATGGTGGGGTGTAAACACTAAAGATTCTCCCTTTAAAAAAAAAATCGAATTGAGATTTTGACAAAAAGACCTCGCTGTTGACAGTATAGAACACGCTCATCACGGATTTAGCACTGAGGGTTGAAATATGAAAAAAAAAATTCAAACTTTAACAAATAAATAAATAATAATGGGAAACAAGTGGCATCTGTCAGAGGGACAATAAAGTGTGAAATTATATCACAAAAGGACCTTGGAGAGATGTGTCAAAAAAGAAAAAGTGATTCCAGTGGGTAACCCAGTTGAGGAACTGATTTATCTACTTGTAACTATATATTCCCAGAGGACGTGTGTCCAAAAGCAGATCTCTTATAAATTAATTTTCAAGAGTCCATTGTGCGAGGAAGGAACGATTGTTTATTTTTAGGCTGATATAGTGAAGTGATTCACTTTAAATGAGAGACGGTTTATAGACGTGCCAAGTTATGCAAATGCAGTGCTGCTGCTTTGACACTATGACCCTAATGAGATAATTTTATCCCACTGTAATGGATTTTAAATGCAATCATTCTTATAGACTATCCCTAAAGATTGCACAATGATGCAGTGGATTTTGTAATGAAAAACGAACGCAAAGAATGTATTTTAAAATTATTATCGACTGTGTGACTTTGTTGCAGTCAAGAAAGTATGCTGCGTGGATGGCATTCAAGCGGAATGGGAAGTATGTATTTAGCTTGGAATGTTGAAAGGCATATGGCTTATATAAAATTTAAATTTAAAACTCAATGCTAGTTCTGTTAATGCTTAACTTTCAACACATTTAATATAAGAAACAACTCACATTAGCAAGGCAATAAAAAGTTTTGAACATATTATGCAGTTCCCGAGTCTTTCTTAACCGATCGCAAAACCTTGAACTGGAAGTGTATCAACTTCTTTGTGCACTAGTTTTTCAGCTTCAAGACAAGAACATTCTTAGTCACCACTTTCCAAGCACAACCAAAGTTCACACAATAAAATATCTAATCTTGTTGCAATTCTATGCACTCTATATATAAGAAGTTATAATCCCTTCTTTTTCTTTCTGAAGCCCACTTTGGCATAAAATGTGATGGCATAAAATTTAAATATTATTCATGCCGGTTTTGCTTGAATCAACCCCTTTTTCGTCAAGGATACTTCTTCTGAAGAGTTGCCATCAAGCGTACAAGTGCTCTTAAACGTTCAATTCATTATGTAAATTTTGTCATCATAGACATCCTTATAGATGCGATGATAGATGGGATGCTGCCGTTCTTCAGTTTGTCAAGTCATTCAGTTGTAGCGTGGCCGTACTTATCAAATAAATCTTTTTGTAGCTGGTTATGGCATTTTGTAAGGAATTGAATGTGTACATAGGTGTTTGTTAATATTGTTTAACACGATGGTCATTGAAGATAGAAAAAGAAAATACATATTTCAACTATCAAAACTTTTGCACTAAATTGACAATTTTTTTTTTAAATTCAATTACAGACTACTTCATTGATTTCATAATTATTTACCCTCCATCAACCGGAAGGTAGTCATAAAATAGAAATAAAACACAACAAAGCCAATTACTTTTGTTCTGATCCATAAAATCTTTTGATCTCCTCGCAAGCGTATGTTCTAAGTGTTAAATTTAAAAGCATTTTTAATTTCCCCCTTAAAAATTTCAATTCTATATCGCTACAGAAACGCTCGAACCCACTAAAATCTCTCAACCAGAAGCTACGGTACAAAACTTGGGCGTATTATGCAAAAATGTCTTTTTAATGAAATTAACATATAAAACCCATGAAATTGCTGAAATTATTAAAATGAACGAACGACACCCTCTCAAAATCCCAAAGCCGTAACCTATGCAGCGGATTAGTGCGATATGACACTCTTCGTTCAGCATTTGCCTTATTAACCCTGAAGGCGCAGCTACTGGATGGAGGTGTAAAAGGCAAACGCTTGAGATTGCTATGGTGAAAACTACCCTTGGGGCTTATGCATGACAAACAGGGAAAATATTAAAACGAGGGTGAAATTATGGAAAAAGAGTTATTAAGGGATTAAGTGTAATGTGATTTTGCGTAATGGGAAGTTTGCAAGTGTTCACTGACATTGGTTGGTGTTTAGACACCCGAGAGGGCATGCGGAAAACATTTTGTAAGCGGATATCCTATGTGGGTTTTTTTTTTAGAAAGATTAGCATAATAATGTTTGCTAAAATCATATTAAATATTTGGAATTTAAAGATGTTGAGTCAAGACCTTTCAGAAAGAGCACGATAACCAAGCGTTTTTTATCTCTCTGATTAAGCTACTCACTCAAAAACTAGTTGTTTCATATATTTATAGAGTTTGAGATGTTGATATATGTATAAAGTTACCGACATGATGAAATTGGATGCATTTCAGACACAAGAAAGGTTCAAAGTTCGAAGAGGCGAACTACACAGAAATGAAGAGAAGATACAAACTTGTCCAAGAGAGAAGTAATGGAAATATTATTCCACAAGAGAAAGATGGACCTTTGGATTGATTCCCAAAGGACGGAAGCATGAAGAGTTGAGCTTTTACTTAACACAATTGCTAATGGGGCATAGCTGCCTTAGGTTCGGACACAAGACTATACCTTACTGTTCATCCTGTACTGATAGGATTGGAAACGCCATTGCTTACATAAATACTGCCACGTTTAACCCATCAAACAACACTGTCCAATACACGGTATTCTGTTCAACTTTAACAAGGAATTTTAAAACAAAACTCTCCATCAATATTTCAACAGCATCCTGTTGAATCCATCCAACATTCAAATAAAAGATCAGATAATGACATGCTCTGCATAAATAAATATCCGCAATTATCTTCAGAATGAAATCATTCTGCTCCCAAATCTGTCAGTCAAAATATTAAAATTAAATGCACATTTTTGTATCTTAACCTGTGCACTTAACAGCAGAGCAATCTTTTTGACAGTTTTTGTCTAGACTCTTTTGATTCGATGAATGAAATTAATGAGTGCAACTCCGTACCCCTATAACATATCAAAACGCCCAGAGATCCGGATGCTGTGTCAGAAATTTTCAAAACTTAAATCCAACATGGCAATTAGTTATGACACTTCTTCGAGGGACTACCATAATTGTGTATCCCGACACAGAAGTCGCAATTAATTTTGAATGTGTGATGGTTTCAGGCGATTTCTTCTGGTTTTGCAGTTTGATGATTGGTAGCCAAACCAACCATTCTAACCTGAGGACATATCAAGTTGTGATCTTGAATGATGGCGCAATGCACAGGCATAGCTACCAAATACACTTTATAAAATTATATTCAGCCAAATTGACACGTTCACTTTAATCACCTTCCAGTTGGGTGTGATCTTATTATGTGGCAATAGAAAGAGTATACCTATCGCAAAAATCGGGATGATGAAGAACAAAAACCATCTAGCGATCTTTTGATTTAAAGTGACAAGTATGATCGCTTAGAATGCGTGTGTGCTGTGCGGTAATCAGACGTTCGCACCTTATGCGTGTGGAATGCCTATCCTGGTCACTTCCATACTTCATCGTCATTCGTCATCGTCATAGGCTTCGATTTTTTACACTTCTGCATCGGGATGATATACTAGCAAGATAACATACGCGGAGTAGCAACATTGTGTGACCATTTTTGGAATTCAGAAGTTGCAAAACTTTTGATTGTTTATTGTAAATTGTTTGTTTACTCGACTCAAATTAGCATTTCACGGCGAATTCACACAACTCGAAGAACGAGCAGCACCTTCGGGACCATCGCCGCGCGAAGAGTCCTTTCTTCCGACAATTACGCTTCACACATATTCGTGGCCGAAAGCGTGACCAGGGGAACCTTTTAGGTGATTTATATGGCTTTTATCGTATTTTATTGAAATGCATATTCGTTGCTCGAATGTCACATGAAGGAAGTTTATGATTTTCATAAGCGCATATATAATCGAACGAGTGCAGGAGATGTGTGATATACAAAACAAGATCTCGGGCTATTGCATGTCATAAATTGTCTCACCGGCATAATTGCATCGTGCGATTCCACAGGCTACTTTCGGACAGAATGTGTGTATCAGTGCGGAGAGCACACCGTCTGGTGTGGACATGGACAACTGTGCGATAGGGTAACAGGAGCAGCATCATTAATGCGTGTTGGGTGCTGAAGTTTTTTTTGAAAGTCTACCTTCTTTAGGAGTAAAGTTGTGTTTGGGCCGGCCAACATCTGCGGCAATCGAGTGGCTTCCAATTACGATGGTATGCTCGGAGATGGAAGGTCAACTTGATATTTTTACTAGTACATGGAGATCTCTAATAAAATAATTACAATCCGGATTAGTTTTGTAGTCTCGATACTACATGGATGTGAACGTATTATAGTTACAAAGAAATGTTTCCAGCTGAAGGGACCGCCTCATATTGTAAGCCGTTGCCTCTTTGGGAAATACATACGTATCTCCTTAAATGTTAAGTGCAACTCCCAAACCAATTTAGAGAAGTAGAAACTTTTGAATAATCCATGCTCAGGTCAAAATTGAACTTGTTTTGAATTTTATTTCATTACTAGCAGTCCACCCGCGGCTTCGCACGCTTTGAAAACTTTTTATAACTTTTGTTTCCGACATCCGATTTCAATAAAATAAAGTCTATATACTGCTCCAAATTATGCCCTATGCACCTGTGAAAATTATATGAAAATCCGTTAAGCAGTTTCGGAGATGTGCGCGAACAAACAAACAGACAGACAGAAAATAATTCTACAAATCGCTAATTCGTGTTCTATTACTCTTCTTTAGTCACCCCCTTTCTTTTTTATTACTTTTTCTTCAATGTACAGACACACCGGGTTCTACTGTTTTACTATACATATGTATTGATGATGATAAAAATAGCACGAAACTTTCGTCCTTGATATGAAGGACAATTATATTAACCCAAACAAAACAACAATTCATAAAATCATTCTAAGCGCCCTTGAGAAGCTTGAAATTGATTTTTTAAAAAGATTCAAAAAGTAAATGAGGAGCTTGCCTACCAATAACAAGCATTTTTTTTTTATAATTTAGAGTCACTTTTCCCTCAGTAGCAGCCAAGGCAAGACTTCCTACTAATTATCTATTAATGAGTTTTCTCTAGAGAGGGAAAACGAATTTTTATAGCCATTCATGAATTAAAACTGCTACCGTCACAACAACAAGTAATAACTTTTACATCTCTAGGAGCTACTCTTGTTGGTGCTCCTGTGCACATTTCTCATGAGCACGAATAGCATAGTCAAATGTGTACATATCTCCGATGTGATTAACAGCAACATCGTAAATAGTGCATGTCCTGCGTGTTGAATGCTACATATGACCATCGTTCCTATCGCATATGCAGACCTTAATGCTGAGAAGATAAAATAAATTTTATTGTCACTCAAGTACGCTGTTGATGGTCACATTCATAATTTCCTTCGTTTGGCATCCTCTTGCGTACAAGTTTGGTTAACCGGGTAGGCATAAAATATATTTTATGTTGGTCTTCTTTGCTTGGAGTTGCTCCAAAGTTCCAAAAGGGAAGAGAGAATCGGTGCAATAAAAGTGATTCTTTGGTGAGAACAATTGAATTGTTGGTTTTTTTGATTTCCTTTTTCCCGTGCTCATCTTATGATGCAAGTAACAAGCATTCATCTGTCCGATGACAGGTTCTTTGCATACGCAGATTTGTTGCTCATTGTGACTGGCAAGGTGACAGTTAAGTTGATGAAAAGCAAACAAAAATTGAAGAGCTACAACGTCTAAGCCAGAGTTGCAACTTAACCTAAAACCTATCTTCCATATGGAGCGCAATTCTAAACAGTATCCGCATACTGACGCTCCTACTCTCTGACTCACTGACTCTCCGTAGGCAGGACGTAACCCGAATGAGTTCCAACTCAACCTAACTATGTAAATTTAAAGTTTGAGCGACGCACCGTCGTCGGTTTAAGAAACGGAAAGGAATAAGAAAGAGCTGGGGATAAGTCGAAGGCATTGCAGAACTAGAAATGCGATGATTAGAGTCCCAAAACTGAGAGCTCTTATATCACAAGGGATTTGGAGTGAGGTGAAGGCAAAGGGTTTGAGACAAAAGGGCCTAGAGTATCGCTGTGGAATAAAGGCACTGATTCTATGTCAAAAGAAGGCAAAGAGCCTTGTGTAGATAACTTAGGCTTTTTAAGAAGGAAAGACACTTATAGAAGCGTGTGAAAACACTGATAGGCTTTCAGACTTGGGTGGTCTTGTCAAATGCTTTCAGAAGGAAAGGCACTGATTGCAATGCAGAAAAAGCTTTGAGACTTTGGATGGCTTTTCAGGGGCTTTCGTAAGAAAAGAGAGTTAAGGTTTCTTTATAAATGCTTTCAGAAGGAAAGACACTAATTGCATTTCAAGAAAGACTTGGGTGTTTTTGTTCAAAGGCAGGGCCAGGGGCAGGAACAATAGACAATATAATAAACTATTGGACTAACCTGGTTCATCAGTAAGCAAGGTACATGGTAACTACTAATGATGTTGCATCTGAAGATTTTATGATGATGTATGCTGTAATGCGTCTGATGAAGTGTTATGATGAATATCATGATGTATCCGATGCTGTGTCTGATGGTGTCAGGGTTGATGCGTGTAAAATAGTGCTGCTTCCTCTACTGATGCTGGACACAGAACCCAACCAGTTGGTGTGGTTCTCGGGAACAAATAATACACAATGTTCACTCACACTTTCAAGATGGAGGGTCGCATAGAACATTATGTCGCTCGAATTTTGAACCCAGCTGTTTCATCAAGCTCAAGTACCAAGTCTCTTAGCGTCACACTGCTGCCAGCAGTGATATGTTCTTCTGTACTTGTTTTCGTCCAACCCTTACCTCAAGCCTATGAAACCTTTTTCATTGCGAATGCCTGGCCCAGCAGCTGGACAGATTTTCTGTGAGAACAGCTGTCCTGAACACGAGACTTTCCAAAGTGCCACTTGTAATTTACAGAGCTTTACAGCACAATTGGATCTTTAAATCCAGTTTAGAAATTTTCTGTCAAGACTCCAGAGTCTAGACAATGAACGTTGTCAGAAAGTGAAACAAAGAGGTAAAATTATGAAAGATGAAATGAATCGAAAGGAAAGGGAGGACCGGAGCTTTTGAGGCGTTATTTGATAGCATCAATACTAGAACAAAGGTATCTAAAGAGCAGACATTCACCCTAATGTAGCTTTCAAGTGCAATGGATCCTGGCAACGACCAATAATGAAATTCATACGTGCAAACATCACTGAGAAGTGAATATGTCCGGTTAAGCAAACAATGATTTCACAACAAATATTCAACCAAAGCACCTCTGATCCTGTTTTACTTTCGCTACTGTCATCGATCGAAGGAGGAAAATGATGTCGGAGTAGTTTGACTGGATTTGTTTAGCTCCGCATCAGAGCTACAATACACGTATTTATGTTTGTCGCTTATTCATATATACTGTTCCAGTTTCATATAGACAGTAGATGTGTATATTTAAAATTCAAATACAACACCGAAATATATGTTTGTTTTTTTCAAATGTTACAAGCTGTGACATAGAAAGTACTGTCACATGGCCAACGGCAAGGGCTATGAAAGACCAATGTAACACCGTAATCGAAATCTATAGAACTGATGATTGTAAAAATAAATTAGTATTTGCATTTAATGAATTTATCGAAAACCAATAAACTCGTAACCTGCTGTGAATTTTTAATAAAGATTGATCCCGAGACATTATGTTACTACTGCGTTGATGAGGATGACTCTGGATTCCTCGTCAGGATAGAATTCGAATCGCGCTCCCTTTCTTTCCTCCGTTAGTCTCCCTGATGTTGTTGATGTACATATATTCCAGTTTGCCTTTTAGTTTTGATTATCGTTAATTCAATGATTAAAAAGGATTAATCGTCACATCACGAAAAGTCACGTTTAAATGCATTTTTTGTTTTTTTATTATTATCCAACGAAGATGAGGGACGAATTAAATTAATCCCTTGGGATAAGCAGCACCTTAGTTGGAGTTAGCTCTTTGACATGGCATGGAAATAAATCAGTTGTAACTGAGAAACAAAAAATCTTCAGGGATTTTCATTGTGAACTCTGTTTTAGTCGACTTCACCGCTTTTATAGATTTTTTTTGGTTTTTAGGTCCACCATTGATAAGGGTTTTTTCTGTTATTCCATAAATAACATTAAAAAAAAAATCCAAATTGTCATCTTTTAATGGCAAAGAGCACGTGTTCTTTGTCATCGTTTGAAGGAGGGTGTGAAGATGCTAATCGGTTTGAGATATGAAAATGATAAACGCGTGACGCGTGCACTATGGGTAGGTAAGCATGACACACACGGAGACGGAGCACAAGTAGGGTTAAATTGGGTTAAATATTGAATATGTGGCGGGATGGACTTAATACCATGCGACAGGGGAAAATGAATGAATTATCATGTTTGAGGATTAAACATTGGAGAGATCACAGCAATATGTCAACGAAGTTGAAAGAAGAAGGTGGTAATTGGAATTAACGGATCGAAGAGATTTTGGGGCGATAAGATCATGTGAAAACATTTGTTCCTGATATTTGCAGGATGAAAAATTGTATTTAACGTAAGCGAGGGATTACAAGATTTGAACAGTGTTAAGGGGAGTCAAATTGAGCAGAAGTCAAAAACAAAAAAAGGAATGTGGAGCGTTGGAACCGGATATTTTTTCTTTTACAAGAAATGCTTTTAAACTGATTGAAGTCGGTTGAAATTAAGGCCAACAACAACTGAAAAACATTCATTGGCAGGTAAAACCAGCACCAGTTCAAACAGAATATATTGAAGAATCAAAATGAGCTATCAACACATATCAGACAAGGCGCAGATGGTCCTAGATGTGATTGACGGATAGTGTACTAGAAATCAGCTAACCCTCTTAAAACTGAATTGGTTATCTTCACTAGAAAGAAGAAGTTGGCTCGATTTGTTCTACTCACTCGGAGTTATCCTGAAAATGAAATTCTTTGGTTGAAACACGTTGAGTGAAGAGCGGCTCGCGCACAGTCCTCTTTCTGGCATAGTGAGAGCGTGTAAAGGGTTTTGTGACTTTATAAGATGATTATAAGATTCTTTTTAGCCAATGCGTTGGTACTGGTTAAATAAGCTTTCACCCAAAAACGTGTCTAATTTTTTCACTAGACTCCAAAGAGCAACTTGTCTCGGCTGCACCAGAGCTTTCCGCAGTTCTCCTGGCTCTGCTCAGGATGTTTAATGTTTAACTATCAAAGCTGTCTTCTGTTCATAAATAAGTAATTTTTGCTTCAAAACACAATGAAATTTCAAGGACCTTGCGCGAGGAATCCTTTGACTTCAATCATATGCACATGTCATCCGACAAAGAAATTAGTTCTTGTTTCAATTCGATCGGAAGACTGAATCTGTTAAGTGTTTCTTAAGATTCCTGGACACAACGATGCCTCCAGATTTCCGATGAGCATGCTACATTAAGTTTGCCCACTTCTTTGGTTAGAGCTTCCATTAATGGTTGGGTTTCTACAAACACAACTGTAGATTACTCTTCAGGATGCAAGCAGACTAAACAAGTACTTTTCGACGTCTGTGGAAAGTTCGCGGAATTCATGCTGCCTCTCAGCAGAAAGACTGCAGATAACTTATTGACAGTATAACGAACTTTTACGAAACATCTCAGCGTGATAGCCTTAAGTTACACCACTGTCTGCGAATCATGAATATCGCCTGCCTTTGCTTTAATCAGGAGGCTGATGTGGCGCTGGTAACTCATAGTACAATAGGCGTCCTTTATGTGACTGGTGGTGTTCCAAGACCCCGAAGAAAAAAAAACACGTAGTATGCATTGGCCAGGTAGGTAGGTAGATTAAAGAGGTGGATGCATCACGTGGTGCAGCCTTCACTCGGATCTCTAATGGATCCTCTGATTCCTCTGTTGTGGAGTGACCATTCTGAAATTATAAGAAAGAAATGAAGGGTCTAGATGAGTGCAGCTACGAACGTTCGGCCTCCCTGAACCATCCCGAATTCGTTGTGAATTTTAAAATGGCTTTTGGTGGCTTGTTGGACAGCTCGCCAGGTCGTTGAAATTATATTCACCGAGGGCCGTCTTCCTTGTTCTATATAGGCTCGGACATTCGCATAGGAAGTGGGTTGTATTCTCTTCCGCGTCTGTATTACCGCAGCCTCTGCATAGTTCATCTGTACTTAGCCGCGGTGGGCCGCCAGTAGGTTGTGGCCTGTGATGATTCCTATGAAGAGGGCTAAGTTTGATCTGTTTAGCGCGAGAATGTGCCCCGTTTTTATCTTGTCGATATTTGTCCAGAGTTTCCTGGAGGTGCGGCATGATGAGAGTGCGCTCCATCTCACATCAGCTTGTCTGTGAAAATCTAGTGCAATGCTCGATTTAATGAGAGCTAGGGGGGCAGAACTAAGTGGTCGACCAGTGATGGGTCCTGTTCCGAGCCCTTCCTGGCTAGTTTATCCGCCATTTCGTTCCCGTGGATACCTTTGTGTCCCGGGATCCACCAGAGTGTAACGTTGTGGTTCGCGGTAAGGGTTTTGAGTTCTTCGCGACAGCATTTTACGGTTTTTGACTTAACTTAAGTACGGTTCCTTTAGAACATGCAATATCAGAGACAGCACAGAAATATGAACTCCAAAATTGTAAGTCTCCACGTTCTACATCCGTTATCGCTCAATCAAATAAGAAAGTCCGCAATTGGATTGGTGTTTATATTGTTTTAACTATATACGAGAGTACTTGCACATAGAAAACATGCTTGTGAAAAGTACTGCGTGTTTTTAAACACACCTGTCTTTATTTGTAACTTTCCCTTTATTCCATGTTCGCTAATTAGTAAAAGTGAAAGTATCAAACAAAAGTAGATTTCTAGTAGATTCATATGCTTGTATTAACTATTAAGTTGTAATTACATGTTACAATTTCTTATCTATGATAAATTAAGAGCGAATGTCAATAGATTCAGTCGCCATTCGTGGTTATTAATAAATAAATAAATAAATTGATCGATTATTTAAATCTTTGGTACGCTTAGCTGTGTTTGAAAATAAATTACATATTTCTTACTTAAACTAACATCAATACTTTCTATGATTAGTGGTATTCGTAGTAATAACGATATGGGTCCAGTCCCGCTGGAGCTGTCGCTGGATTTGTGGGTTTAGCCATAGGTCGCATAACGTATGTGTTTCGCCTTGAAAGGAAATTTGTATTTAAGTGATGTTAACATATTAATTTAAAGAAAAAAAAAAACTCACCGATTATGTTCTCCTCCAGAATGAACCTGGAAGCTAGTCTCATCCTGATGATCATGTGAGAAAAGTTTCCTCAAGGCTATTATACTAGCGATAGTCAAGGCGACCTTGCTTATTACCAACGCCTTGATAGCGATGGCGGCAAGAGCCTTCAGTCCTATTGGTCCCGCAATACCCATCGCAGTCAAAAGCGCAGCCACTACATACTTCACATGACCACCACCTTTTTTTTTATCATGACCTCGACCTTGGCTCATACTGATTTTCATCACATGTGTTCGTAGAAGTTGATCTGCCTTTTCCAGCAATGACCTATCCAAGTGCGACAGACTGTTCAACGTCCTAGCATCAGTTAATCCCATGATACTCTCCTTCTCAGTGGTATTTTGCTTCTCCAACACCAGTCCATCGACGATCTTTATAGAGGGTTGTTCCAATGCTTTTGTTATAGCTACAAGCGCCTTTTCCTTGAGACATCCCACAAAATCGTTCTTATCCTGACAATCGTCGTAGACCTTACGAACGATCATGAATTCGGCTCCCAGCCAGTTGTTACCTCGATCCGTATGCGTTGCTGCATTACTGAGAGCGGCCACGATCACTGCCATCACCAAGAGTTCAAAAATCAATCGCAGTTGCATTGCGTTGATTTCGGGCTGCTGTGTGTTTTGTCAAGTCCTGCAAAGTAGTTATATCCAATTCCGAACGAGTCTGCTGCTGATCGTCTACTAGTGATCTGCAGCATTGTGATAGCACTTTTATAAATACCTCTTCTTTAGATTCAATGCTCTGCTTAATCTCATGCCATGCTCTGGCACCTTATGAAGATCACTGACTGAATCATTCGTTTGGAAAGAAGTGGCGTGCAATTGTCGACGCCACCATATGGAATAGATGATCAACAACAATAATGCTTTCTTCAAACAACGATGGATCGGGAGCGTCTGACATATTTTTAAAATCCAATTTCAGTTTGTGATGAGCTTGCACTTTTATTTTTTATTTTCAATGGAAAACGATTCGAAAACGTATGATCCCCAACAAGATGCAAGTTACCACTGAATCTTGTGGAGAAATTTCTGATCGTTCTATCTGCATACCTAGTACTACACTTAACTAGAATTTAGAACTTGAATAAAATTAGCAAACTATTCTGGATTTAATTGCGAACAAGAACCCGTTGTGTACTAACTTGACCATGACCATCTCTGTTACGAGATCGACGGACAAAGGAATACCCATATGGGGCTAGTGATGGTATTGCGATCTTCCTCCAGATTTTTCACGGCAGATGCGTGATGTTAAGTGATTATGCTGCTGCGCCAGTGTAAAGCTAAACAAACGCGGTTGCACATTTGGTGCAGTGGGTGAAATTGAATTGATTGTGTTAATTGCTTATTAAAATCGCTTATGACTTTCATTTCTTTTCGTCGAATTGACGAGCTGTGTCGCTGGAGAAAACAAAAATACAATCAGTGTGAATGCAGTGGAGTGAGCGGAAGTGAGTGTCGCAACGAAAACATTATATGTATTGTCAGAAGTAACGTACATATTACTTGACCATATTTTTTGATTATCTCAACGGTCTATTTAATGTCCACAAAGTTTTGGAAATTTTCTAACGCCCCTAAGTCGTGAATTCCAATTTTTTTTTTTTGTAGACCATCCGTACTATTTACAAATATATGCAAGCCTCCGACAAGTGTTGACTAAATTATTAAAGATAAAAGTAAACTACACTATGCGCCTCATAAATTCCCATTAATATTTGAATACCATCATGTTTAGTTGTAAATTCGGATAACTTGTGACTGTGTTTCGAAAACTATCTGAAAAGGATACATTCAGTGCATAGAAACAGGTACAAGAATAGCTCCCATTTTATTTTGTTAAGTTTGCAGACCGAAACCGAAATTGGACTAACTTTTCGTAAAATAATTTTATCTGCTCGTAGCTACAATGGACGTCATACCCTTTTGCCTGTTCCTTCTGCCATGCTTTCATTACGTTCATGTGTTTTACTCGAGAGTTATATCCAAAGAGGGTGAGAGTTTGTCTGGACTTTCATTTATTATTCTCTGTAATCTGTTGTTGGTAATACATATTTCCTTCTGAGTGAATTGTGTCTGTGGGTTAAAAGGGAACCTTAGATAGAAACTTATATTGGGAAGTAGAGAGAAATAATAAAGCCTGTGGTGAAACTATAGTATACAAACGTACTAAATATTGTTTAGTCAAAAATTCCATTCTATGTATCATTGCAATTCTTTATGTGCCAGGTGGTATTAGGTTTCAGTCTTTTTGCTCCGAGGGTGGTGTCCACAGTGTTTTTGCCACTGCTTATAATTCACAGTATTTATTTCGATCATCCCGGTGTCAGTAGTACGATCAACACTTTCAAGCCATATGACCACCCTACTGCCAGTGTTATACCTATACAGTAGAGTTGACGTCAGCTTTTTTCGCAGTTGATCGTTTCTTTTTTTTGACATCGGGACTCGAACCTGGAACCTACACCGTGACAAGCGATGATGCAACCACTACACCATGGCCACCCTTAACTAACTGCCTCCGTAACACGCACTCCAAGTTTAAGTCCCCCTCTACGGGGCTTTTCAAGCAAAGATCTTAAGAATTGTTAAGAGATAGATAAATAATCCCAACATCTAAATAAGAAAAAAACACCAATAAATATGTGTACAGCTTGAATAGACTCGTATTCTCAAGCTACGCATTACACCCAATCATAAACGCAAAAGTTTAAAGAACAACACAAACTTAAAACATGATAAATGAAAGCACAATTCTCCTTAAGGACATAAAGGGTGTATAGTGTATTCACCACATAGAGTTCAGTTCAAAATTAATAAAGTTTTTGTAAAACTTGAACAACTTTTCGCTTACGCAAACACAATAAAAAAGTTATTTCTGTCACAAATACAATATTTTGGTGTTTTAAGACTTGTACCTTCAACTTATCTTCATTGTTATATGTACTTCGAATAATAACACTGTTATTTGAAAACATTCCCGCAGAAATTCATTCTTGGTTCTCTTGTCTTTAGGTAAAGAAGAACAACAAAAAAATCTCTTTTCTGTGTAAACTTACTTTTGCAACATTATATAAACGTGGGTGGTATTTTCCGGAAGAACTTTCTTTGTATACTTGTATGTACACGAATTCCATTTATACAATGTAAAGTAAAACACTGACAACTCAGTTTTCTAAGTCGGAATTCTTCTTTTGTACTTTATTTACACTTGATAACTCAAATATGGGTGGCTGAGGGGTGACTACATAGATATATGTAGTTGCAACGAATTTTGCGGCAGCTTGTGGAAAACTTCTAAGGGTACTTGGTACACAGAAGACTGTGACGCATCCTGCATTTTCTTTATAACAAAAGAGAAAAAAAAATAAAAAATTAAAAGAAAGAAAATGTAAGTTATATTTTAACTTGTTTTCGTGAGAGGGTGGATTGCTGATTAGTATTCATGACCGGAAGTGGAAAATTAAGAATATTTAACAGGATAAAGCTTATGTTTATTTTAAAGATGCATAGTTCATTTAGACTGGTCTTATAAAAAGATGCACAAATATGTATTTCTATTTTTGCTGTCTAGATACGTTTAAATGTGATAGTGTGGTTCAGAGGGTTTATATTTAGCTTAAAGAACTGATGTGTCATGTTTCAAATCAGGGAGAAAGAGTGCCAATCATAATAAGTCGGTGGATGCTCTGCAAAATAGAAAGTAAACCCGCAGGGTAAATGACACTCGCTTAAAATTCCCAGACAGATTTTCACGCCGCAATTCGTATTATGAAAACTGTCTTCAAGACTGAGCTTCAAGAACTGTCAAGTGTATAAGACACTCGTTGTTGATTCGACACAAAAAAGTAATCTTGACCATAAAATTAAATAAATATTCTCTTCTGACAAATTCGAATGAGCTTTTCATATGCACTGCACTTTGTTTCATAGATGTACCTCAAAAGGAACTCAAAGAATACCTACATGCATTCGGCTAAGTTTAACAGATGTTAACCATAAAACTTTTGACAAATTAAAGACAAATATGATGGAATCATTTTATTCCCCTTTTAGTTAATTAAATTAATGATTATCTCCGAGTAGCATTCACATTGCCACCAGGAACACAACCAGAAACAATTTGTCATAATACTCCCGCGATTCAATAAAGGATCATTAACGCACCAGCAGGCGACAGACACACCCACAGATTTTATCCCAAAATTTAACCATAATGGAATTACAATGTAACAAAGAACCGAAGCAACGACATAACAACGACTTTAACCCCACAATAAATAATGTACAAAAATCGAGACAAGGTTTAGCGTAAATAGAAGGGAAGATGGCTTCTTTATTTCCCGCCAGGATGAGTCGACGTCAAGTCATCCGAAAAAATGATTTAGTTGTCCTTTGTCCTTCTTTGAATCGTTGAACCTCCTCTATCCAACATAAACCTAAGCAGTATCTATTTCACTAAAATTGTTGGTATTGTTTGCCACCCATATGCCACCTTTCTCGCTTTTTTCCAACGACAAATTGCTACTCACTTGTTGTTTGCACAGGGGTCCGGAAAAATTATAAAGGATATTCACCATCAATGCCATCCGACACCCTTTCCTTTGGCTGGCTAATGTACTTTTCATCTTTCTAGATACGGAAATATTTTCAGTTATAAGTCGTGAGTTGTTGTTACTGATCTCATCCCTTGTGCTAAATAAGGAAAAATCAATCTGCAGCAGACAATAGTCTCAATTTACACTCTGCCACTTGAGAGGAGCGAAATCACAACCCTCCCTGTCAAACGAAAGACACTATTGTCATCTAGCAGAGCGAATAATACTGACGAAGGGATTTCCTGGTTGTAATAAAAGTATAAAAGTGGAATATAGAAATTTATAGTGATTTTCTTTTCCTTTGACAAAAGGCGTCTTAAATGCTTTTATTTTCTAACTAATCCTAGCTTTTTTTTCTCTGGTGGAGGAAGGATTTATGGAAAATGTTCAAAGATTTACATATATAATTTGGAACATGGTGTAATATTTTAAGATTACTCTTTTTTTATGATAAATTTGTATACTAAACCGACTTTCAAGCCGTTTAGCTAGAAATCCAGAATGCTTTAGCAAAATAGTTGAATTTTTCCTCTGAAGCCCACTTTTGGTCATACTGTCAAATATTGAGATTCTTTCCTAAGTTGCACAACACAAATGTCGATTAATCTACACACGTACTTTGTCATGTAATTTATGAATTCCTTTACAAAAATATAATACTAATCAACTACCACAGACTTCCCTTTTCGTTCTTTTCCTGTCGCTTTTTATTACATTAATATACATTACATACACACTTAAATATATGTACAATAAGAACTTAAAAAATTCCAGTTTTTTTTCTTCGTCATGAGCAGCATTTTGGACCCCTATTTTAGTATTAAGCCTTCACCTCTTTCATTATCAAAAGATCCAGCATATAAATAAAAAAAGCTGTCCTTCTTGGCAGTTCCCCGATTTTTATTTGAGATGGCCCACCCTTTAAATGAAAATTTTGAAACCAAAAATGCTTCCTAGCATTTAAGCAATTCTTTCACAAACTATTCACCTGCCGTTCACTCATTCAGCTTTGTCGGTAAGTTTTTCATCAAATTGCTACCAGTACCCGGGCCTCTGTAATACCCATGATGATATGTCCAACTAAAATTCTTCTTCCTCCACTGCAACCCATAATTACATAAAATACCACATACATAGATATTTCCTCTCTCCCATTTCCTCGATGAAAGCAATGCTCATCGTCATCGACAATAAGATGAGACTAGAGAGAAAAATTGGGAAGAACCTGAACACAAACTTTAAAATCCGTTTGTTGATTCCTTTGACCACGTTCCTTTGGTTTTGCTCTTTACGAGTGTAGTTCACCTTCATATCACCCACCCTTATTCAGTGGCCTTTTAAGGCGTTATTGCTACCGTTGCCCAATTCATAGTTCTGTTCAGGACTTGCATTGAGAATAATGGTAAGGAGTACCTCTCCCATCAAGTTTCATTGGAGTGGGTTTTGTTTTTTTTTAATTTTCTATCAAATACCAGGATTTGATGGAGGCCATCAGTTTCAGGTACACTCGTAGCATTAGCCTCAACCTCAATGGGGATATGAAGGTAAAATTTTTCGTGCACAATGAGGGTGCACTGGAATCTTTTAAGTCGAAAAGAACTTTGCTCCAAGAGCATTCTATCCATATCTACTCTGGTACACGTACATTTACCCTGAAAACTATAAAGCCCCATTCTATATACAGGCAGATATCACATAGTACTCGTATAGCATAAGGTACAACGTACAGGCATTGAAAGAGGAGGACGTATAAAAAATAAATTCATTTCCCAAAGATGGTGGGGATAGAAATTCTTATCAGGATTTTCATTTTGAATTATCCACAAAATGCTTTTCAAAACTTTTACTCGTTCCTCGTTCGATGGAGAGATTCAGCAGAGAGTATGTGAGCTCACGTTTTCATCCTGAGTCTTATAGTTATACTCATAACACAAAGGAAGGAAATTTATCAAAAAGAAGGTATCCCTCCGGATTCAAAGAGCATGGGGTGGAATTCTTCTTGGCCGCAACCTCTAATTTCAAGGATAGAATGTGGTTTTGACTCCCGTGCGCTCGTCTGGTTTAATTTATATTGAATTGGAAATTTTGCTTCAAGGTATGAGCATACCTCTCTAGTTGGATAATGGCAGCTTCCATTGAGTGAACTTTGATTTTCTTTGATTTTTTTTTTTCCTTTTCTTTTTCCATTTTACGAATACGGTTTTGATTTTTGGTTTCTGGGGGAAGAAAAAACTACGAGGTGAAATAAATTTCGTTATTGAAAATCGGAGAAAAGGTAAACTCAAGCGAATAATGATTGAAAGACGCCATTTTGTTGTGGAAAAGAAAACTCCACCTCCTTGTCATATATACTGAATGCGCAAGAAGGTTATGAAAATTATGAAATATTGTGCAATCAGGGGTGAAAAAGCCCACCCTTGTGAAATAAAACTCGAGTTCCACCCACTTTTCCATGCATGGATTTCTGGGGTAAAATTTTGAAATGAACATATTTACTGTGTATATGTTCTCATGCATTTAATTTAGTTCAAATATTATGTTCGTAAGAATGTATGTGGGTAGAATGGACCAACTTGTTTTGTTCTGCACATTATAAATTTCTAATTGAACATACCTATTCATCGTCACGAAGTAAGTATCAAGTAAAAATACAAACATAAGACCCAATTCAGAAACAGACTAAATCTTAGAATTTGTTCTAATTCCAAAACATTTGATTAGGTTAAACATCTCTTTATTGAATCCGAACTTAATCAAATTTTCACACAACTTATGCTAGAAATAATGCAAATTTATGCCGAAAAGTCCAAAAGTGTTGATATTGTAACACTTCCTTGTTTATTTTTCAAATGTTCAATCAAAAATATTAGCAACTTTTCAAATTTCAAGTATTTCGCAATAAAGGTTTAAGACCGTTGTTAAAATATTTTTCGAATGAAAAAAAAATCCTTTTTTATCGAATCATCAATGCCATTCTCCATCCCCAATCGGAAACATTATCCACCCGACTGAGAAACTGAATGAAATAACAATTTTCCAATAAAGCGCCCAAAATCTGAACATATGATGATCATCGACGTGATAACATCCTATTGGTAAGCTATTCTAGTGAAAATAACGAATGTATGATTGACTGGCTGGCATGTCCTTTTCTCTTCCTTCCGCCTATGAGTGCAAATAATGTTCAATTATATCCGCCCTCTTGAGCACACAACCATCATTCCATTTAGTCGAACCGTTCAAGAACGATAACATTGTGTACGTGAAGATTTGTTCATTTGGGGAGAGGGGATATCATCATTATTGCACACACATCAATCTCATCAATAACGCTGATGGTGATGCTCTGGGTCTCTGACGATTCCTATCAAATTTAATATCTAAAAGCAAGACAACGTTCACAGATACTCAAGCTTTGCCAATTTTGTATTTGTATCTAATGGAATGACAGTCCATCTGTCTGACAGATAGACAACCATGAAGAGGAATGGGGGGAATACATATTTTGACATGAACGAAATAAGTGTTTTCTGGTTTGATTACTTTTATTGTAAGTAGGGGATGTCAGCGACAACAACAAAAATTAAATAAGTAAGAAGTGCAACCAACGGTTTAGCAACAATTAAAGATACAACACATACCAGCTTAAATGAAAGCAACTCATTCATTGATGTGTTGATATGTGAGTAATGAATGAAAAATAAATTTCGACTGGAACTCCGTCTAGAAGTTTTTGAGTCTCATGCACGAAAAAAAACCTCTGGCTGATCGTCTAGAGTGAAATTTTCAAGCCAAGACAAACTCTACTCCACACTTAATGACGAGATTAATCTTGTGAAGCTTAACATATTAAGAGATACATTAACATGTAATTAAATATGACCTTAGTTAAAAAGAAAAGTTTTAGGTTATGACTCTATGACTGGGTACCGTGACATTGTGCCAAGTGAAATGAGGCAAAATTTGAACATTTGGCCTTATGACACTTTCAAAAAGCGACACATTTTTGGGACATCACACCAAATGAATATATGTAACAACAAAAACCTGTTGCTCGTCGCCGATTTTGGACATAAAAGGACCATACCAACGAAGCGGTGCAATAATTTCAAAGTGTTTCAACGAACTAGCGACATAAAGCCAAATTGGCCAGATGTATCTTTGCGAAAGCAACATTATGCCAAATGTTTAAATTTGGCCTAATGTCACTTTTAAAAGCGTCATTATGCCAAATTTTAATATTTTGCATAATGTCGCTTGGCACAATGTCACGGCACCCTTCTGATTGGATTGCTAAGCGAGCTGACACGGGATCGAGTGAACGTAACGAGTTACCATTTTTTTCGCGGCCCCAATACATGCCAAAGAATAAGCCAAATCGTGGCTCGTGGTCGCCGTGGCTTAGTGGTTAGTGCGTTGGACTGCTAAGCGAGAGACACAGGTTCGATTCTCAAAAAAAACCACCAAAAGTTTTTTCGCGGCACCACCTCTTCGCAGGCATGACAAACCTGCAAGAGTACAATCTGTCATGAAAAGCTTCTCAATTCGCCGTTCGGAGTCGGCATTAAACTGTAGGTCCCTTCCATTCGTGCGAAGAATATAACACGCACAACATGAATGGTTATGAGAAGCTAGGCCTTGGCTCTCCATGAGCTGTCGTGCCAAATTACATACATACATACATATCTTCACAAATCTTTATTGAGAATCGCCAGATTCCTTACACCAATTCTGCAAAATATCTCGGAATGCCTCCTCGATGCCAAACTTGAGTGAAAGAAGCACATACTGAAACCTATCTGCACTAAATGACCCGAAATAAAATGTTACCAACTATCGTGAATGCAATCTTCACCGAAAGAAGACTATATAGAACTACATACGAGTATACCAACATATCTGATTGTATAACCTTGATTTATTGTGTACGTAGTACTAGACACCTGACTCTGAGTTGTAATAACCCTTCTTTTTTTACATGACCGGTGGTTCTCAAATAACTTGAACTCGGCCCTCCTAGCCCTGAGGCGCCAAGTACATCTGCCTTGGGTCGTCATACCAACGATTCTGGAAGCCTTTATATCTCTGTTGATTGTTCCGAATCAGGAAGGTGCTGGTTGTCCAGACTTTCTCTTTGGGACTTCGTTGTTGAGAACTTTTTTCACCATGTGCTCCTTGTCTATTCTCTCTTCTCTCTTTCGTTAGTATCTCACGTGTGTCTGCTACTTTGAGGGTGCCTCTTACATGTAAATTTCTTATTTGGTACTTTCTTGTGACTTCTGCTATCCCACTTGACATCCTCATCTCCGAGACCTAAGCTTTATTTGAAGCCCAACATTTGATGCCATATATACATAGGTGCAGTTCTGATCGGAGGTTTTATAGATTTTGTCTTTAAGGTTGGCGGAGACTTTTTCTCGCAAAAGACACCAGTTACGGAACGCCACTTCACCCAATCCGAGTTTATATTGTTCTGCACCTGCTACTTTTTTTTTCTGTTACATGAAATTAAAGAACTGTGACATCACCTGTCCGCTTGATCATTAGGGTATTGATCGCACCTAACGCCGAAGATTTGGAAAATGGTAAAAGCTTGTACCTACTATATTCTGTTTTACTTTTGCTTATTCAAGGATCATTTTCTTCTAATCTTTCGGTCTAACGATCTATTTTTGATTGCAGAGATTCTCAAGTTTCAGCTACCAGTACCTTTCATGTGACGTGAAGTAACCCCTACAAAATAAGGGGGTTGCTTCTCACCAATTTTGAACATAAAAGGACAGGACTCCCGAGGGTGTCAAAAGAAGTTAGATAAACACTAGATGAGTGTTAACTACGTAAGTATAAATGTACTCAGTTAATACTAATTTAATACCTTTTCTCAAATTATAAAATATTACATATGTATAAATTATAAAATTTTAAACTGTCCCATAAATCTTTTACAAAATGTATTACGATCACATCAAATTATTATTGCAAACACACAAGCCGTTCAAACACATTAGGCATGCAAAAATGTGTTATTTTCTCATGAAACCGCGTGAATTCCCACCAAATTAACAATTCCACCACCATTCCTATAAAATTTCAATAAACACAAAAATCATCCACATCCCGATTTCACCAGATAAATATAAAATTATAGATGCTGGGCCATAATAATTTCATCTCGCTCCCCTGCATGCGTACACAAATCATAAAATTTCAAAACTATATTTACACAAGAAAACAAAAAAAGCTATAACGTATAAAAACGATCTGTTTATGTATTGCCCATTATTATGAGGCTTTTTTGAATATCATATTTTGTACAGTATTTCTTCTTTTTTTTTTTAACAAATTTGAATAGAGGTGCGTTTACGCTTAGTATTTGAGGATTTTTATAGCCCAGTCGATGTGGTATTTGTTTATCCAACAGCTGATGATCTTTTCTCCAAGCGTGAATAAAAAGATCGTTAACAATGTGCATGTGGTCGGGATAATAATTTCGTGCGCATAAGAATCGTGATAAGTCAAACAAATTTAAAAAAAAAAAAATTCTAGCTTGTAGTTTATGAATGTATTCAATTTGAAATGAATGTTGTAAATTAAGTAATTGTAGATTTGGAAACATGAATTTAATTGTTTACTTCTTCGGAAATCAAGAAAATAAGTCTATTTGTTGTTGCTCACTTGGTAAATTAACATTTGTGGTAAATTTAATGTAATTGATTTGTTTTTTTCCATGGTTATTAAAGAAAGCCACCCATATGTATACAAGCAGTGTAATCCAATGTATGAAATATAAGAAAATTTAAGGATATCTATTCAAATTTACTTTACAATATTTTAAATATAATATTCTACTTCAATTCGTTACTGTTTAAAGCACTTGCAATTAAGGACACTTCTGCAAAGACAATCCTTTGGTTCCCACCTAAGCTAATTTTATCACCGATATTGGAAGGGACTATATATATAGTTGCACAGGAAAGTGACAAATGATTTTCTACTGACGTTGGATGTCCTCCAAACTATTGGTTGCAGTTTCACACTAAGCTTCTTAGATATGTAAAATATGTCTTTTCAATTAAAGTGGATTTTACGTGGGCTCATGCCCGGAAGCTCATCATATAAATCACTTTCTTTAATCCCGCTGTGACAAGGAACCGAGACAAAGAAAAGCAAATTCAGTCTTACAACCGAATTCAATCTAGTCCTATACATTCTCAAACTATTTCAGATCTAGAAAGTGGATTGGGCCTTAAGCGCAGCCTGACTGTCCCTACAGATGCAGATACACCATTAAAGAGACTTCCGAACTTTGACAGTTAATAGCGGCCATATTGTTGAAGCTACGTCTGTCAAATTGGTTGTCATTTATTTAGTCTGTTTTGCCAAATCACCATGGATGAATATAGCGTTCAACAACACGTGTAAATAATAAAACTGTTTTATCAAAATGGGTGTTCTATTCGGGCAACGTTTCATCGAAAAATCATCTTCAGCGATGAGGCCCATTTCTGGATGAATGGGACGATACCAATCCACATGAGATCCAAGAGCGTCCAATGCATCCCGAAAAAGTCACTGTTTGGTGTGGATTTTAGACTGCCGGCGTCATCGGTCCATATTTCTTTGAGAACGACGTTGGCCGCTATAGGGCGATGATTACCAACTTCTTTTGGCCTGGATTGGATAATATGTGGTTTCAAAAGGACATTGAAAATTCTGCACGATTAATTCGAGGGCATGGTCATCTCACGTGGAGGTGATATGAACTGACAACCGAGATCGTGCGATTTGACCCCGTTAAACTTTTTCTTGTGGGGTTTTCTGAAGTCACAGGTCTATGCGAATAAACCATAAACATAACCCATGCAATCGGTCGAATTCAGCCTGATTTATGCGCCAGATTCATGGAAAATTGGCCATTTCAGATGCGCCGCCACCCAGAGAAGCCGCGGCGGACATTTGAACGATGTTATATTCATTAAATAATGGCATCGATAGGCCTTTCAAACAAATAAAAAATGTCGATGATATCTCACACACACTTTGTTTTATTCAAATTTAAAGATAAGCGCGCTTAATGAAAGACCCTTTATATAAGGGTTCGTTCATAGTAATGCGATAAAGGGATACGATTGCAGAAGCGTTTGCATGCAACATGTTGACATGACAGCGATCCTAAGTCTCAACTTATAAGACAGTTGCATATTCTCAGTATACTCAGCAAATTAAAACGTGTAAGACTACCTCTACCCAGTTATTATGATAAATAATTCAACTTGATATAATGCGTATTAAAAACCAGTGAATCGTTAAAAGGACGAGAGAAAAAATACATGCAATATGACAACCTCAAGCGCGCAAAGTTTTCGACTCCCAAATGTAGCTAGGTATGTGCCCAACTACTTGGTCAGCAGACTTCAACTTCCTGCTTGGGGGTTGAATTCATACACATAAATCCACTTTCGCACATACAGCCATACCACACGCTCAGTTCCCGGCAACAATCTAACAAATGGCCAATACATAGCTGGATTGAACCCCACATTCCCCATCGCATTGTTCGCCATTACTGAGCGAACAGGTGGTGTTGCTACCACACATGATAAGGATATATTAAAAAGGATCAGTGGGTGAATAGAGTTTGGTGAGCAGGGTCGGTGGTGTTGTGTAAAAACATTGTTCACCGAGAGAGGAAAATGAAAGAAAATTAAGAACAAAGCTCGTAAATTTATTTTCTGCAAAAGTTTATTGCCTTCGTCGTAAAATATATTTATACTCGCGCACACTTTAAGGACGATATATAGTTGCTGTTCTTGTTGTTGTTAGTTGTGTTGGTCATACCCAGAGGTGGATGGATATGAGCTTATATATGAAAAATCATTTATTTGCTACAGTTTTTGTTCATCCGATACAAGAGTAAAATTGTTGCTGCCGAGAAGAGAAAAAAAAATATACGAAAAAGGAAACAATAGAAACGGACAGAGAGGACAATGAATTTTCAGAGTAAGAATGGAAACGAAGCGGTGGTGGTAGCGCTTATTTCTGCAGCACACAAGCACGGTAAAACCGTTTACTAAATTAAATGGTTAAACATTTCCCCATAGAGTGTCCGGAGGGTTGGGATTGGGATTGACTTGTATCGTGATAAATTGTAGTTTACTGCATTTGAAGTTTAGATTTGTTTTCTGCACGTTTATGCATGTTTTATTTTCTGTTATTATGATGATATCTGCCATGGTATATTCTTGGAATCTTCCTTTTTTTTTTTAGCAAACAGAGAATCGATAATGTAAAATGAGAATAAGAAGAAATATATTTAAGTACATAGCTTACAACTCTACAATTGCTTTAATTTTCTTTGTTCGTTGCTTTAAATTAGTGTACATTGTCATTGGAATGTGTTAGGGATTAAGTGATGCAACCAAACCCGAGGGCTTCATATTTCAGGAAAAAAATCACCCACAGAAAGCAAAACTCTAAAGCGTGCGAAGGATTATGACTTCAACTCATTATATTTAACACTGAACCCAGTGAGGGCAAATTACTTGTATATACATAATGTCCTTCTGAGATTAAACTCGTATGTAAGAGGTACACTGGCTACGAATTGGATAGCCGAAAACAAAGCCAAAGGCTTGAATCGGAAAGCAAAATTTGTCTCGAAAAACTTCCCAATTCGCATTCAAAAATACAAATATTAAGCGCGTGTTGGGCGTGATCATTTTTTCGTTCTATTGTCGACGCCGAACGGAGGATTAATAAGCTTTTTCCTAACAGATTATACTCTTGTAGGTTTGTCATGCCTGCGAGATGGTGCCGCGAAAAAGCATTAGGTGGTTATAAGGCTCGACCCTGAATCCTATCGCTTAGCAGTTTAACGCAATAAGCATTAAGCCACTGCGATTACGCAACTCGTATTCGGAGTCAAAATCATAAACTTTAGGTTCCTTTCATATGTGCAGAATGCACGTACAATAAATAGAAGCTAGAACTTGATCCTCTTAGTTGAATATTTAATTTGTTGCACTTTACTTTCTTTGTCGGTTTAAGCATCTTAGCTATGTATCTCTAAGTGTCTTATTTTCTTTGGCAAATTTTTGCAGGTTATTGGAACCTACTAAAATAGTTTCTTAGTTTTCAGTAAGTCGTTCTATTTTGTTTGCACAGTGTTGACAAATCGTAAAAGTTCATGCATATTGGCTTTGTACTCGTTTGTATCCATAAAACCAAATTGTTTGCAATAGGTCATTGCACTCATTATTTATTTATGTGTACATACATTTTTCCTTTTTCGTTGAATTCATAAATCTGGAACGACTATAGTAGAAGACACCAATTATGCGCGATGTCACATCTTGGGAAATACCTACAAAATACCGAGCGTCCAGAAATAACGTCTTTAAAACAGAAATTAAACAAAACTAACCACTATCCTTTAGGATATAATAACCGTTCGCCAAAAACGTACCTTGACTCTTACTAACTAATAGATCGACTCGCATATTAAAATATCCGAATTCACCTTCAACATAGTATCGATGCACGAATACTTACTCATTTACAATCTAAACCCGAAAGCAACTATTTTTGTAATTGCTTCTATTTACTGAATGAATACATAAAAACTATCTGCATGGTCTTCTTCAGCGTTATTATCATCATATCATATTACAAAGGAAACGTGAGCTCAAGCATACAAGGACGAAGGAGCGCTTGCTAAAGGCAAAGTATAAATAAATATATATTTTCCGTATGCGAATGGCGTACGGGGTGTGATGTGATATTGCTTATCGTTAATTTTGATATCAAATTTTATTTTATTGCATCCCAGCCAACCCCCATTTAAGCTTTATGGATTTGATCTGCACGCCATTGGGTGGTATAGAGGACGTTCTTTTTTTTCGTTTTCTTTATTCTTCCTTTCCACACCACCCCAGAGGCGCTTTCTTTCGTTTTTATATTTTGCTTTCTTTATCTAAATTGATATTGTTTGCTTTGAGTAAGACAGCGAGTGTATGTGTGTGTGCAAGGATATACTTTTATTTTATTTGTTATAGGAGATGGTATGGCTGTGAGATGAAGCGAGGATACACCTAGAAAATATGGAAGACAAAGCAGCGATGTGGGGAAAAGTTTATGTATATTTTTTTTTTCCTTTGGCTCCCTCATTTGTGCTGTGTGTTCCTTTTTTATCGGGATTATGGTGGAATTTTTTCCGCTATGTGCTATGATGGAACTATGAAGGACATAAAGGGGAATGAGCAGAACACCCATGGGTGGCCTCTTATATTTCCCTAGATTTTGATGTGCTATGAACGCCTGCGTCTTCGGCTGTGGTGAGGGGGTGGTGGTTAAGGTCGTCACTGTGTTGGTTGGTTGGCTGACTGTGTTGTACTTTGTGGTGTTATCCTGGTTGCTATCGAGGAATGACGATTTTCAACTGCGATAGATTCTTTCGTGTGCCGGGTTGTTTCACTAGGAAAATGGATAATGTCATCAGGGGGATGACGGTTTAATACAAAATGTTGATATGAAACATATTTATGTTTTCGGGTCTGCATGCGATGTTGTGTGTTGGGGAGTTTCCATTTGACTCGCAAACTGGCAGTTATGTCCTGGGGGGCGGGCGACGATTTATCGAATTCAATATGGTGGAAAATTGTTTCGTTTATTTATCTGTTTCTTATTTTTATTGTTATTGCCTTTGAAGGGAATTTCGTCTCGTTCTCCTTTCACTTGTTATGGCTTTGCAAAGAAGATAAGCTTTTGTAGTCGTCATGACTTATGTTTGAAATGTTATTGTACGATGATATTCAGATCGCGACGATAAAGTGTTTGCATGTTTTGATACAATTTATTTTTTTCTTTCACTAAATATCGATATTTTGAATTAAAATTGGAAGTAGAGTCGTAATATGGGCGTATGGTTACCCCGAATAGAATTAAATAAAGAGGAATTATTGAGCTCAATACATTATTTTGTATAACAATAGAAACAGGAGCAAGAAACTTTGAAAAAAAAAGGAACAATGGATCCACATATACCTACTTGAATCGTGTCAGAAGTTTCAGCTGAATCCAAAAATTACTAGGTTCCATTATTGAGACACTTTTCAGATATTTTCATGTTGCTTTGATACAGACATAAAGAATCATGTGATATGCCATGAATATTGACCATTGGACCTAAAGTCGGCCTTTTCGTCAAATAAATAATTTTTATCGAAGTCTTTCAGTGAGCTTGACTGAATGCAACTATAAGACACTTCTTCAACCATCTCAAACGGATTTACGTTTATCCCAAAAACAGTCAAAAGTCTTGAACTCCCATCAGTGGCGACGCGTGAGTAAAAAGTGTAGGCGTTCAGTTCATAAAGTTTCATATTTTTTAATTATGCATTCACAACTGTCTTTATTTGTAACAAGAAATCGGCCTTTCGCAGACCACTACTTTGCGAATTTTGCGTCGTGACTTGGGTCTGCACCCGTACAACTGACCCAGGAGCTGAAGGTAAACGACCAAAGACAACAAAGTGTGTTCGCTGAATGGGCTCTGGAGCAATTGGAAACTGATGAGGCCCATTTCTGGATGAATGGGTACGTCAACAAACAAAATTGTCGAATTTAGGATGATACCAATCCACATGAGATCCATTGCGTCCAATGCATCCCGAAAAAGTCACTGTTTGGTGTGAGCTGGCGGCGTCATCGGTCCATATTTCCTTGAGAACGACGTTGGCCAGGCCATCACCGTCAACGGCGAGCGGTATAGGTCGATGATAACCAACTTCTTTTGGTCTGAATTGGATGATATGGACCACAACGGCATGTGGTTTCAACAGGACGTGCACACAATGGAAATTCTGCACGAGCGATTCGAGGGCAGTGTCATCTCACGTGGAGGTGATGTGAACTGGCCACGGAGATCGTGCGATTTGACCTCGTCAGACTTTTTCTTGTGGGGTTTTCTGCAGTCGCAGGTCTATGCGAATAAGCCACAAACCACAGCGGCCCTCAAAGCCAACATAACTCATGCCATCGGTCAAATTCAGCCTGATTTATGCGCCAGAGTCATGGAACATTGGACATTTCGCATGCGCGCCACCCAGAGAAGCCGCGGCGGACATTTGAACGATGTTATATTCCATACGATACGCCTTTCAAACAAATAAAAAATGTCGATGATATCTCACACATACTTTGTTCTATTTAAATTTAAAGATAGGCGCGCTTAATGAAAGACCGTTTACAAAAAACAGCTTTTCCACTTAAATTATAACCAACTTTTAGATGATTTTCCTTTTCACAACTCCACTCAAAATAAAAACTCAAACAAAACTCAATCCATCACATATCCTATATAAATTTCCCATTTCGTTTACATTCTTCCACCACGAATGGAACGAAGCCACTCATATGGTTTTGTTTTTACTACACTACTACAACTGAACGAGTTGAATGCTGTAAGTATTTTTTCAACGCAGGATCCTGCTATTGATCAAGATCAATTGAATGAATTATGATTGGGCTCAAGTGCACGAGAGGCTTGCACGAGTTGGGAAATACACTGAGAAATTGACTGAAATTAGGACTTCGGGGACAAGTGGAAACACATTTTGTGAATGGTTGATGTCAGTTAAGAAAATTATAGAAACAAAAATATTGTTCTCCGAAAGTTAGACGTTCATGAACGAAATGAACAATAGGACGCGTCGCCACTGACTCCCATATACACCACTTGATAGGTCTGCATTATATTCGACTTTTTTTCTTTTTCTTTTTTTAAATAAACTGTCTTTGCTAGCCGGCGTTTGTAACATTTTGACTCTTTGTCATGTAGAATGTTATAAGTAGCAATTAACAACTATTTAGCCCTGCAAATATAGAATGAATTAAGTACCGCTTACCTTCCCATCTACCACAACCTTAGTCCTCTTATCTACGATGATCGATGACAATATATTAAAGACTTTTGTTCCTAAAAATTTAGTGTATGTACGTCTCTCACCTTGCTAAATTTTGTTAATGTGGAAAAGCAGTTATCTCGAAACTGATGTTACTCAACTTACCAAAAACCGCGTTATAAATGCATACACATGTGTACATATACATATGTACATGCATGCATAACTTAGTACATCCTAATTTTCTCTTTAAGCGTACGCCAATATGTAATAAGCTTTATGTCATTTCTCTTTCACCAGAGAAGCCTTTATTATTATCATGTGGAATTCAGCATTTTCTACCTCATATTTCCCATCATACGCGTGTATCCTTCGTTTATAGAGCAAAAAAATCCGGTTATCCTTTTTATCGTCTGGGTGCTGTCACACCCATATTCCTTGTTCCATAAATCCACTGCTGATTGGAGCTTGGTTTTTATATTCCATTCTGCTTGCCTTCCTGCCTGCCTTTATGCACAACATCGCACGAGGCACCCTTTCGAGTAATGAGTATCCTTGTTTCTGAGGGGAAAACGCGCTATGCTCTGTGTGCGAGCGTTGGCACTCAAACGCCTTCATAAAATAAAATGAAATCCTAGATTCATGGCTTTAAGGAGAACAGGAGGATGTCGGTAATATTTTTTTTTCTTTTTTCTGCGTTCTGTTTTGTTTTTTTTTTTTCCATTATGTATGGAGGTCCTGGTACGCCTCGCCACCCTTTACAATCCGCTCAATATGCTGATATGAGCTCAAATGCATGAATGTGGATCCAATTTCATTTTTATTACAATCCAAATATACGATCGGGTGTTATAAAGAGCAAGCCGACAACAACACATCCTACACATTGATTATCCTTAAGCCACCATCTCGTTCCAGCCTCCCACCCAGATATGATTTTATATTGCACGTATAAGAAAACACTTTGGCTGCGTGTAGCCGGGTTTTTGGTTTGACTATGAATTGGATAAGATTCGTGTATCCATATGTTTGTATGTGTGGTGAGAGGATAATCTACAAACATCTTTCCCTTTCAAAATAAATGGCAACAAGGATCTGAGCACATGAATTTTTATATTCGCCGATTTCATCTGCATTTGTGCTTATTATGAATACGACGGATAAGGCATTGGGCCTTTTGGTTTTCATTAAACTCGACGGCATTATCCTTTTTTTGGCGCAGATAACGAAAACAGTGTAGTTATGGGTTTTTGTGTATATTTTTTTTTTGTTATGCTGGTCTATCCTTGCACATGTTTGCAATAAACGAACTTTTATCTAACACTAATGAACGTGTATTTCTTGTATTTTTATTTAATTTTACTCGTTGTTAGGGTGTGATATAAAGATTCGAGGGGACGATAAAACTTGGTAATTGGTGGTTCCTTACCAGTAAATGGTTGAATTCGATCGTGCAGAAATGTGCACATTTACATATACATATGTACATACCTACATATATATATTTGCTGTGTTACACTCCAGAAGAACAGAATCTAAGAAGCATCAGCTGAATTTCGTGTTTTCGAAATTTAATGTAAAATGATTAGTTTTCCGAAATCAATGTTTAGGACAAAAAATAAGTTTTTAGTCCTAAACACTTAAGAGATGTTATCCTAGAGTTACAGTACATGTAGAATTAAGGATCTTCGGTGAATGCAATAAAATCTGACTTATAAGCTTTTTCTATTTTATAAACGAACAACGATAGTTCAGGACTCCAAGTCGTACGTAGTTAGAAAGTTTCAGCTACGTAAATTCCGATCCCATGGGCCGTCTCTCTGCAAGGCCTTTGTGCTCCATCACTTTTCAGCTTTTAATGGAGTCTTAATTGTCGTAAATTAATATAGAAACACGTATTAAATTAACGTCTTTCAATTTCCCATATGCCAAGGAGACACAAGCTGTGCACTCTTATAGAGAATTCTACAATTTTTGCAAAGTTTCATGGCAAGCTGTTAGTTGGGTTTGATCTGAATCAAGGAAACTCAAGGATTTTATCCCTGCACACAAATTTGGAAGCTCCCCTTTTTTTACATCGACCGTTTTTCCCGGATTTCCGCAATCGGAACTGTAACGAAATGCGAGTGGATATTCGCTATTTATGTTGAGATGACAATGGCGTCGTGGGCACTGCCTCAACAACTAATTAGATTTCAACAACTTGTTTTTAATATTTTTATATAATTAACGTTACGACTGCGCCGTCCTACAACTTTTAAAGTCCTATACGACTTTCGGTTTATACAAAAGTAAGTAGTTGCCTGAGCCGCCGTCGAACCCAACTTCGCTAATTATGTCATAAAGTATCATTAGGAATTTCCATATTACAGGCTGTGCATTTTCCCTTGTGCAGTTGCCTTCTGTTTTGTGTGGTACCGGATATCCTTCAAATTTATTGTCGACTAGGAAAACGTTGACAGCCGCCAAAATTAAGCGACATGTCGTGACATCTCTGTGAAGATAGCTTAAATTTTATTGTGAACTAAATTTATCTAATAGCAAAACCTAAAATAATTACGGTTGTAACTCTTGCTAAACGAATTGTTTGAGCGACATCTCTTGGAGGATAACATCGTGAAATTTTGTATGGTTTTTGTAGAAACTTAATTCATCTAATATCGATACCTATCCTCGACGGCGGATTTAACTTTCGCTATTCTCCCTGTTGTTACGAGCGTCATCTAGCATTGGAAACCTTTAAAGTAACGAAATGTCACTTTATTTATGAAAATTGTTTTTTCAAGCTCCTCGATGGATTTATTTACTGAAAACAGCACAATAAATACATTAATTCATAATCCCAATTGTTTTATGTGAGCAACTTAACAAAGCCCAAATCGTTGGCTATAATGTGTGTAAATAAGTAACTCGCGTGACTCGTTTCTCAAACTTTGCATTCTTAAAGTAATGGATTTCCGTGCAAATGATCCAGGCGCCGTTCAGTTTGGCAATTTCATTAACTACTACCAGTTTAACTCAGCAGAAGAACGCGTAGCCCTGTTACCAGAACATGTATGGCTACCAACAAATGAATCAAAATCAAATGGGGAATCGCCTTATCTCATTCTTGATGTCGGCTGCAATGCAGGCAATTTCACACAATTGCTTCTGAATTATCTTTCCAAGCGAATTTCTACACAAATTCACATCCTTGGAGTGGATATGGACCCAACCCTTATCAAAAGAGCCAAGGAAACAAACGAAAATTTGCAAAACATTGAATTCCAATGTGTTGACATCATGAAGGATGATGATTTCTCTACGATCCAGAATTATCTTCACGCACGAAATGCAGACAAATTCGACGCTGTTTGTTGTTTCTCAATAACAATGTGGATACATCTCAATCACCACGACAATGGTCTTAAAGAATTTCTTAATAAATGCTCAGCGATTGCTAAACTTTTCATTGTTGAACCTCAACCATGGAAATGTTATCGAACAGCAGTACGTCGTATGAAACGATCAGCAAAAGAGTGTTTTCCGAATTTCCATGAGCTACATTGGAGGACGAACGTTGAAGACGAAATAGAGAACTACTTAGAAAGAAATCTACACCGAATAAAGATTTACGAAACTTTTCCAACTAAATGGATGAGAAAAATCTGCTTTTATCGATAAGATATATACGAAACCTATTTGCCTTGAGTGCATTTGTTGAGTAGTGAATAATGTAATAAAACTTTTTTAAACAACTTTATAAGAAATGTTTTGTTTTTTTTAATTTTGAAACTAGCAGTCGATTAAATTCGCGATCAGAGTTCGTTGAACTAGGCAAATAGTGTGTATGTATTTAAAACGCGAAAAGATCCTTCAACATTCCCAGTGTATTACCCATCTATCTCTTACCATCACCAAATTTATCGCCTCTCTTCTAAACTCCGAGTTAATATTTTTTATTTTCGTTTGAAAAATGTGCAGCTTTTCAAAGGCATTGAAGTATTACGTGAGAATTGGCATATGCGCACGCTGCTGGGTGTACATCCCCGCGTTGACAACTTAGGTTATTGGGCAGCCTTACTTCATGATTTCTTCTGCGCGGCCAGTTTAATCATGCAATTATTTGTCTTTGACTTTATTTAGCTTTGTTTCAGAACTAGAACGCAAGCCTCGTTGAGAGTTTAAACTATTGTTTAGATAATACCAAAAGACACTCTCCCGTGTTCCGAGTTCAGTTTTAAAAGTGTATGTATCTTGCTGTAGCTATTAAAAGCTTATAAAACTTTCAATAGAAGTACTTGCAGCGCATTTATCTCCTCTAGAAGCTTCCATCCACCAATAATAAATAAAAGACATGGTTTAATTTAGACTACAATCCTCTTCACGTTCTTTGTACATTTACAAGATAAATTTGTCGTCTTTTAAACGATTTATAATCAAAAAAATTTCTTTATATATATAATCTTACCAAACTACATTAATCGCGGAAGAATGCCATGTGAGTTCGTTGAATGGGGGCGGGCTAGGAGTTCATTATCAATCAAAGACGAAAGGGGGTCACAACATATGGTCCTGATTATTTTTTGAAAAAATAGTAATCATCGTCTTGGGCTTGATTTCACCCGGCCACCTCTTCGCCAGCGAATTCCAGCTTTACGTCGGAGGGCAAACACTCTACGTCCACCTCGTTTTCCTGCGTATTCAGTCGATTCAGGGTCATCATCATATCACCGGATTTAGTACCTGCCATAAGGCCAGCTGCAGAGTTGTCCACTACCACTGTTTCGGATTTGATTTGTTGAAGCTGCTGGATGGTGACTGTTTGAGGCGGTTGATGTGGTTGCGGCTGTGGCGGCTGCGAATGCTGCTGGTGTTGTTGTTGCTGTTGTTGTTGTGTGCTAACAGCTAGCGGTGACTGCTGTATTATGACGTGCTGCACTTGCTGTTGCATCTGTTTTGGTTGCTGCTGATGTTGCTGCTGCTGCTGCTGTGAGCTCTGCGGAGATTGTTGTACTGGTGCTGCTTGAATAATATGCTGCACTTGATTGGCTGGTATCTGTTTGGCCGGTATACCTGCGTCTTCAAACGCCTTCTTTTTTAGTGTTTGTCGGATCTGTGATCTGCAAATGGAGTAGAATGTGAGTGTTTATTGTCCAGCAATTCGCCCTCGTCAGGATCAGATGAAGAAAGCAAATTATTATAAGTTAAAGTTAGTTAAAGATTCCAAAGCGTCCTTACACTGTGCGATTTTTTATTCGTAAGCTTATTTTGCTTAGATCTTCTGAGAAGCGGGTTATGGATGAGTGCAACATTTCGATTTCTTCATCTGTCCATTTACTCCTGAGCGTGTGATGGTGTGCGAAAGAATCGAAAACACACAAATTAATAGTTTTGATTTGAAAATTCAAAATTAGTTCGTTGTTCTCGCACACTTACCCAGATGGTGAGTCCGAACTTGGATGCAACTGCATTGTGAGTTCTCCTAAGCGATTAAATGCTTGTCCTGCAGCTGTAAATATTTCTCCCACCTATAAAGAAATACATTGCAATCAATTTAGCGCCTTTAATAATTAGAGAGGTTCGAAATTTTAAAATGAGTACGTCCTGCGTTAGTCAACTTTGTATACACACTTCACCTGAGTGCTCTGTTGAAGTACTATTTTAGGCACTCGTAAGGATCATTTTATGGGTGAATTTACTGGACAAGTTATGAAACTAGCATGTGATCACCAATTTGATTATTTTAAACTTACTTTAGTAGCAGAGCCCATTATTTTTGTTGTGATTGTCCGACGACGAAAGGCGGTCTTTTTACAAATGTCAAAATTTAGATGACGGACGAAGGAATTATGTTTGGGATTTTTATTGCTATCACAGGTAATTTTCGAGTTGGGATATTTGTATAATTGTTGGTTCGTGTATGGGGATAGTTGCGTTCAAAAAGTACATGCATTTTTAGTTACAAGTACGAGTAGCGATTACTCGTAGTAAGTCCGAATACATTAGCCGTGTTTTTTTGATAGCTGCATACCCAGCCCAGTAAGATTTTACACACAAAGCAATAACAACACACCAAGTGGGGATAAATTTTCCAGTAGCAGCAAGTGAGGATAGAACTACATAAGTTGACCACCAGAACGCGAAAAATTTCATAAATTAGCTCTTAGCCGATCGTATTTGTTGCTTTTCCTCGGTTTTGACATTTGCAAACTGTCAAACGAAGAAAAAGAAATCGAGCCGTAAACCAATTGGTTGGTGCGGCTGCTACTGTGGATGAAGTGAGTATAGATCGTTTTTTGACTGAAGTGAGTATAATTATCAAAAAAAACACGGCTATTATTTTTTTTCAAAGACTATGAACTCAACTCAATTCGGCATTATGTCTTTAAATAAAATCTAGAGAATATTAATCTGAAGCAGCTGCTAAGGAAATAGAAGTGATTGTAATTGCAGATTACGGGTTATCAAATGTTGTCTATGAACTTTGCTAATTGTTTAGTTAAGTAAATTTGTCAAATGATCTTAAAAATTGAAACAAAAACAAACATTTTTCCTTCATAACTAATAACTAAATATCTAACTAATTTTTGTTCCCAAACGAACAAATGAATACGACACACTGCATAGTTAGATGAGTGTTCAGTTCTACTTAGTTATTTTTAGTTTCATCTACGAATTGTTGGAACTGCTTTTCATTTTACTGCAAAATTGCCAATGATACCCCCCAAATGCATAATTATTATTCCGCAAAAGTGAAATCATATTTCTGAACTATGCTAGACTAATCGAATGTAAATATGCCTGGCGTAGCCGCTGTAAATAAATTGCCCAAAAACATATGGTCGCGGAAGTTGTCATATGGATACCCTACCCAGTGGGGCTGAAGAAGTGACTCAAAACATTTGAATTGGCCATCAATATTGCTTTTGACCAATATTTTGTAAGCTACTATGGGTGAAATAAAACGCCTAGATTGGGTTAGTAAGGAATGAATGACGTACACTTTAAAATGCTAGCATTCTTGACACCACCCTCGGAGCCAAAACTGAAACAATACATACCACACCAACACCAGCGCTGTATGGATAGCATCATAAAGGCAAGGGTAACCCTTTGAGCGCTAGTGAATTATAAAGATAAATAAGAAAATGCGAACACATTCTACATCATGTCCATTGGCATAACATACAAAGACGATCAATTTGAACATTTCTGTACCCACTGTGACTGTTTTGTTCGTCAATCAGCTTCGGATGCTCTTTTCATTCCGTTTTGATAATACATACTGCAAAACATGTATATACCCATAACCATTATGTTTACTAAGCAACTTATCAAACTGAAAGACAAACATTTTTATTTCCGTAGATGCACGACTCACAGGCTTTGATAAAGCGCGAGGTGCTTGTAGGAATTGAATCTTATTCGGCACCTTGTTTTCACTTTTTGAGAGAAAAAGAGAAAACATTTTTGCGGTATATGCTATGCGCAATACCGATCAGTATTGCAGTGATATTTTATAGCTGAACTCGAGAGAAATAACACAATTCATTTAGCCTGGTTTATGCTATTTTTCGTTTATTTCTTTTCTTTCCATTGACAGAAGTGGGTATGGGTAAGAAAGGAAAGTTTTCTATAATTTTCTAGTTAACAGCAAATATTTGGTGGAAAGCTGTTTACAACTCGCCCACTTGCGTCGCGATTTATTAAATAGATTATCTTAAGTGTTCAACCCTAACCAACCACCAAAAGGTCATCAGTAGCGAACGAGTGAGTCGGTACTTCTAAGTTAAGTGGTGCAGGTCCTTTACGAATGCGCCCTGAAGAGTCATAATGAGAACCATGACAAGGACAGTAGTAGCCACCATAATCGCCAGCATTAGCAATTGGTACACAACCTAAATGTGTGCACACACCGATCACCACAAGCCACTCTGGCTTTTGGACACGTTCCTGCAAGAAAAAAACAATAACTTCTTACTGAAACTTCTGTTAAATACCAACATCATCTGTTTGTGGATCACGAAGTTCGGAAACTGGAACGGCACGTTCGGTGGAAATTTCACTGGGAGTACGATGACGGATAAAAAGAGGCTTTCCTCTCCATTTGAATGTCACAGATTTGCCTTCTGGGATATCAGACAGTTTAACTTCAATTTTGGCCATGGCGAGCACATCAGCTGAGGCACTCATCGAACTCACGAAATGCGTGACCAAAGCTTTTGCACCATAAGCAGCACCGACTGCACCAGAACCAACCAGCATGTAAGTAAATGCCTTGCGTTTCTCAGAGCTGTCGTCCTTCCTGTTGGCTCGTTTCACACCATCACGACGGTAGGGCGAGAAGTCTGGCACCTGCAAATCGGTATGGGCGCATCGCACTTGGCTTACGGCTGTAGAATGCAAAAAAATTACAATTTAACATTTCAAAAACAAGATTTTTGCACAGCTAAACCAATGACAGTTTCGAGATAACCTCAAAAAATTACATAATGCCAATAGTAGTGATTATCTGTGCAAATTTGGCTGGCATTATGCAATTTTTTATTGAAATCTCTTCATTAACACTAATAATCACTTTGTAAACCAGTTTTGGCCACGATTGTTGCCAAAGGAGCGTTTTTATTCACAGCATCGTTGACCACCACAGTTTTTTTCTCGGTGGTGGAGAGGACCGTTGGCTTGAGGCTGTTGGACACTGCCTGAGTTGTGGCACGCAAGTATGCTCGTGATGCGGCGTTAATCATCTTACAGATTTTGAGGCAGAAAGATTTCGTTTACTAGATTTTTAAAGTCGAAAATGAATTACAAAGACCACTTCTTGGTGGCCAGGATCTTTTCTCGCCCGAGCAAAAAAATGACACAAGCAAATGTCAATTTAATCGATTGACGTTTAGGTCGAAAAAGTAACATGGCTGACACGAATACGAGATTGAAAGCTGCAACTGTTGAAGTGTTTAAGAGCTTGCATTTTAATATTTTTGTACACAAATGAAATCCTAAGAGCATTTTATTGGTTAGAATAAATAAAACCGTAAGAACAAATATGTACCGCATGATTGAAATACTGAAACATATATTTTAAAATCTGTATATCTATTTTAAATATAAATTCATTTGAATTACTTTTCTCAAAGTTACATCGATTCAACGTTACTCATGATATCGTAAAGGTTTTGAACCATGATAAGTGGTGGTAATGACATTTGCTGTGCAAATGTAGTGACATCTGTTGCTGTCGTTTTTTATACGGCGGTTTGATAATTTGATAACATCAAGCAAAGCAATTATCGCCCCAAGATGGCCATAGTGGTTTCAATTTTTTTTCTAATTTTTTTGTCGGTTAGTTTTCGAAATTTGTGAATTTTCAAAGAGAAAAAGTTACAGTTCAAATCAGAAATTAAATTTTAAAATTCGATAAATATTGTGAAAAAATTACATTGCGCATTGAGAACGGGTTTTTTAAAATGTTTACAAATTATATACAGTGTAATACCGACCAACCGGTAGGCTCAATAAACCGGGAAGTTTAAAAAAAAACGTTGCCTACCTATTGAAATTCGAATAACCGGAAAAGACTCTATTATCCGTGTTGCAAGCAAAAAGTTAGTTAAGAAGAAAAATAAAACAGTCGTGTTACATGTCCAATCGTGAAGATTCTCTGCACTTTGTTGAGTTTTGGTCATTTTTTGCTTCGTAGAAAAAATATTCGTTTATCCGGGATTTTCGAGTTTCCGTGATGAGCTCGGTGCCGACCATCCCGGTTAATCGGTACTACATTGCACAATTTGATTTCGTGAGCAAAATGATCGCCCGAGTTATTGTAAAATACGGCAGATATCTGTAAGAATGATAGCACTTAAGACGGATTTTAAAATAAACATGTAGTTCGGCACCGTAAAATTTCTTGATATAATGGTGAATGTTGGGCTTTGCAAGAGCTTTGGAACATTAATTCAAAATTCAAAAATGCATCACAATCCTTTGAAGCAAGGGCTATAAATGCTTTATTGCACAATTACTGCTAGCATCCACAACAAGAGTTTCAAACAATTTAAGCTGGTGTCTGCATTATTAACTCAATTTCTGCCCATGGCATTCTATAAGACAAATGTCTTAAAATGTCTTGCATCCTTTCATATGTTTTCGCAATGGGCACACATAAAAACACTGCTCCTTTGTCCCATTTCCAATTTAAAGCCATCTTCTTGATCAAACCTTTATCTTAACCCCTCATTCCGTGAATATTTCTGTTGATATGTACTTCCACTACATGTACATATGTTCATAAATATTAATACATACATATGAAGCACATAAAATACAGAGTGAACATGCAATTGTTCTCACACTCCAACACTACGAGTATACTCAACTCTTAGAACTTCGAGAATACTTCATGCTCAGATGACTAAAACTCCAAAGAGGGGAGATCGAGGAGAACGGATTCTTTGCCTCTGCGGGTGAATAAGCTTCACTTTGCAAACGCAGCCTTTACAAACGAAAAACATGCAAACGATGAATCACGGGGGGGAAGACGAAAACTTGGGTCACTCGCAACCACCCACTGTGAAAGAAATTGAAAATTACAAACATTTAAATTCTGTCCTCATCCATTGTGCGTTGTCCCACATTCCCTCCTCACGCACTTACAAACACATATCTACATATACTGGCACTTTCACTTTTACAGGCGAACTGATAAGCGAGTATTCTGTACACCGCCAACCGCGCTCGGTTCTTGCATCCCTTGACGGGGGGTGGCAATAAACGCGATGACATCGCATTATGCGTTCATCCTTACAGAGTTTATGTGTGTGTCTTTACTTTCTCCTTTAAAGGGAAGACATTGGTTTCATCAAAACTGTCAAACCCGGGATTTAAATCAATCCACTCAGGAAAAGATATTCCAAAGTTTGCCATGTGGTCTTATATTAATTAGACAAATAATAGGTGAATTGAAAACTTAAGATTATGATGCCAAGTTTTGGACTTATAAATACCATACAGCAGAAGTATCCTCGTTGGTGAAAACCACAAGGCATATGTAAGCAAGTGTATTCGACCCAGTTGCGCACTTAATGTTTTTTTTTTTTTTTGTGTGTGATGAAGAGGAGTGTGTCGGAAGTGCGGCATGTTGCAGCCAAATGCGCATGTTTCACTTTGCATTTGCTGCTGGGCATCATGCAACTTGTAATCATCCCCCAATGGATTCTGTGCGTAAACATGTGCATATGTACGAGTATAATGGACTTTGTTTGTGTACAGCGGGAGGTTCAGATAAAACGCAAGGAAGCGTAAAAAAGAGGAAGATAAACAAGGAATTTTGAATGTGGGTGAAATTCTTTGATAACTGGAATGGGAAAGGATAAAACACTTGGGGTTGAGTGAGAATGGGGTAAGAAATACATACCTACGACAGAATGCACGCAATGAAATGATTTACTGGACTACTTTAAATTTCAGATAATTCTGTTGAAATTGTTAATGTGTCGTAAGTCTATTGGAACATTTTCATTGGCCAAGAACTTACAAAGCTTCCACTTGATCCTTTATAACAGACACAGCTGCATTCAGATTCTCAAGCTGTGGTCGTTTAAGAGTGTCTGAAATTTGTCTCCATTTGCTAACACTTTGAGTTGTAAATTTGAATCGTTAGTACCTATTATGGAACGCTCACAGATAATTTTCTGCAATTTTGTCCACTGAATAGAAAATAACAATAGCCAGCGACAAAAAAAATACAAAAAACACAAAAATACAAAAAAAATATACGTATTTAATTACGTAGCATGTTAAGTTAAGTTAGGTTAAGGCTTATTTTAAGGTAGTTTTAAGTTTCAATTTAATTTAGATTTAAGGAAACATACAAAAAGTCCTGTTACTAAGTTTTTTCAAAACAATTTTCTTAGTTTTACAATAGTTTAGTCCTTAGATTGTTTAAGTTAATTAAGTTAGGTTAGGTCGAAAGACATGTATTAAGAATTAAGTTAAGCTTAGAGTGCCCGTGTAGGGCCAGTAAGTTAGTATAACATAGTTAAGTTAATTAAGCTAGTTTTAAGCGTTTTTTTCCTAGCAAGTAAGAGTACTGAACTTTAAAAAAAATAAAAATGCATTAAAAACAAAAAAAAAACAACAATAACCAGCGTTTAATTCTAATTCACTAATTTCTATTGGAATCAGAGCTGGAAAGGTTTGAATGGTGTATTTATTGTTTTTTTCATTTACAACACATGTTTACAGCGAACTTTCTTTCTTTCAAATATTAAGTCCCCTATACTATAAGTACTAAACTGAACTTTGTAAGTCATTAAATTTTGTTCTACTCAACTTAATTAGCTTAGTATCAGTATTGTAAGCCGTTTACAACCGAACAAATACTTTGAATACACAATACCTAAAGTATTTCTGTAGCTCTATCTATCTCCTAACATTTGACCACTCTGAAATTCCTACTCCACAAACAAATAAAAAATATGTAAAACGTCTCTACTTGATCAAATTAACTTGATATAAACATCAAAAAGACTAGTATTGTCTTCCTGTACAATAACAAATAAAATTGGTGTTCCCGAGATTTGAGTATCAGTTGATGGCAGATACAAATGCTTTGCTAAGAAAACATGTCCCTTTTCTTTTTTTAAATAACGAACGGTCGTAGTTGATTTCTTTTTATTCTTGTTGTGGCGAGCAAAACTTCCATCAACCTCTATATTTATTTGTATGTATGTATGCATACAAACTTATATCAAAAGTACATAGCTAGCTATATTTAGTAAAATTTAATCCCCAACCACTTTTGAAAAAGTTCCTTACATGCCAACTCCAGCAGAAAAGTAGAGAAAAACAAAGTTGTCATTGGAATGAAAATTCAAAAACTTTTCGGAAGTTTCACTAGCGCAAGAACCATCATTCTATTTCTTTCAAAACACAGCTAAACCCCATCTCAGACCACCGTCACCACCAGCCAGCCCACTCCACCCGATTCGACAATGATCTACTTTCGAAACTACCATCCTGGCGCTCCCACTCCAACAGCAGGCGCAACGGACAATTTGCGAGAATAGCAAAAACGAACAAGAGACGAGAATCCCAGAAGTGCGTGTAGCAAACGAAGCACATCGACAACCATTCATCCTACCCCACAAAAATTTAAGAAGAAAGAAACCTACCCCCACCTACGCAAACCCTCTGCACTAACCCTACAGCAATACCACCACACGACAGCAAAGTACACCAACTGGCACACATATATTTTCAATTTGAAGAAACGCACTGCCTCCTTGTTCTATAAATCTAAAAGGAAAACGGAGCGATGGAAGAACTGACTACGAGGCTGTTTCCTGGCAACATCATCAGATCCCTGTTGTCGTCGTCGTCGTGGTCGTAGTCGTCTTCTCGTCCTAATACCGAAAGTAATTCCCGTGGCGCCACTGTTATTATCGGCGCGCAGCAATACAACACTGTGATGTTGTGCTGTTTCCAAAACAACTCAAATCCTCCTAGTTGGGTGGGTAGTATGTTTGTATGTGCTATGTAGGGAGGTCCTCCTACAAGCGAGCATAACTCAAAGCCTTATCACCAGCGCATATACACCCGTACGCATGTACTACATACATAACTACTGAGCCGAATGCAGTGCTATATAACGAAAGCATATATCCTGTTGGCTTCATCGCCCACCGTCGCCACCGCCAACACCATCTTCTCCATCCAACCAGTCCTCGTGCAAAGTACATAAACGTGTCCCACTTTTCCACCCTACCTCCCCGGAGGGTCACAAAAAAGTGCAAAGCTATTCGAGGATAGTGTATGTGCAGCGCTTTCCTTGCAAAGTAAATGAAAGTGAAAGCGAGACAAGGACACGAGATATCGTCATTAATACCCTTTTGCGCTTTGCCAAGGACATTCGAGACATAAAAAAGTGAAAGCTTGCAATTTAGCCTCGGCACGGCACTGGAAATTCTGATGATTATAGTGGGTGGTATGCATGGCCCGTCTCTCTTAAATTGGTTCTCTTCCGTTCGACTTTCGGTTGTCTTAGAGAGGTAAAAACTCGGAGCCAAGGCCTGCAAACTTGAACACTGAATGGTCAAGTGCAATCCTTGGCAAAGACACTCGCTCTCAGTCTGGGTGTCTCTCTTACGCCACATCCTATGCGACATGCGTATACTCATTCTCGCTCACATTGACAATCACAATCTTAGTGCTTAAGATTTCCCTATTTTCACTTTCATTTTCTTCCTTGAAAGAAAAAGCTCAACTGTAGTGGTTGCAAAGATCAAGGACGTTCAAAAAAGCAACCATTTCTTTGTCGTATCCCAGGATACATCTTCCATTGAGTTGGTACTCGTATTATGTACGAGTATAAGATGAAGGAAGAGCGGGAACTACGAATTCTCGTAGATTTTTGCCGGTTGACGATGCTTTTGTTGTTTTTCTTTCGCCTTCTTGTTTTCTTTGCTGCTCCGGGAAGGCGGATGGATGCCATAGGGCGGATGTAAGTTGACGTTTAAAAATACACACACTAACGTGATGTGCGTAAATGGCAGCTGGAATACTCTAATTGGAAAGAAGAGTTCGTACTTGAGACTTCACAATGAGTCGTTGCCGTTAAGGGACGACTTCCCTTTGTGCACTCAAGAGCGCTGTTAGCACCCGCAGGAACGTGGGAACGCTTTGTAGTTATATACCACCAAGAGGGCTATGTACAACTATTTTGCCTCAGTGGCCTAATTAATTTTCTATTCGTGAAATTTCGAAATTTTAAGGAAATGCTTAGCAGGAGAGGTGGGAATTTTCAGAATCTGAGTTTAAATTAATGCAAATCCGGCGCCCACGTTCCCCCCAAAGGTTTGGCGCGAGTGCAAAAATAGTCAGCGGGTGTGACGGAGGGATGGAAAGGAATGGATAATACAGGGTTATGTTAATTTTGAACCGGAATTAAAGAACGATCCAGCTTTTGCTCATTTGAGGTGAGGTGAAGCACTTAATGATGCGAAACCTTATCAAAGCGATGCAAGCTGTTGGAGTTGGAATTCGGTGATAACACATTCTGATTACATAACTTTGAATGTTACATTTACTTTAGATGGAAAGTTTCTAGTTCTACTTTTTTATTTATATCAAGTTTCGTTTGTATGCTAATTATTTCATTATAACTTAATTATGCTGAGTCTTGTCGTGCACCTTTGAACTATTGCAAAGCTTAAAAAAAATGTTTATGAAAGTGGTTTTCAAGCATAAGACGCAGCAATCTTTAAGTCAGATGTCACTTCTAAATGATCGCCAAGCGCAGAAGATTTAACCACAGGAAGAAACCTAGAAGTTTGGTTCCGTTCGCCATCCACTTACAAAAGTCTGGTTTATAGTTTATTTTAGAGTTAGTAAAATTTCGAAGTATTTAAGTACAGTGGTCATTTTGAGGACGTGTATGCTCTCTCCTAGCTATATACTTTCGTGATTTAAGAACGTGTACAACAAATCATAAAAATGAAATTCTAAATTTAATTAAAATGACAAAAATAGGAATCAAGCTTCCCGGAAAACACACATAACCAAGAAAATCTATGAATTTCAAAAACTTTTATAAGCGAATGTTCGTTATCCTGCCGCAAGGAGAGCACGCATTAACCCTAGCCCTATTGTGTACTCCCTTCGTATGTTCATTTGTTTGCGTTTCGCCCTGCTTGAGCCGAACTGCACATAGTACTATATCCTTCAAACCATATCGCATGACTTCGCAGTGTGCTAACCGCATTTTTCCTTACATTCTTATGTAGAGTGGGTCTGATGGTTACGTTCGTGGTGACGGTGACACAGGCGTGTGGATACGCCAATGGCATGCCAGAAGGTAAAGCTTAGGCGAAATTTTACCAAAAGGAAATTTATATTTATAGTGGTTGCCTGCCATAATCTAGGTCTACAGGATATACACGCTTGTGGGTACATGCACAGCAAACATAGCAAACGAATTTATTCATCTGCCTTGAGATGCTGTGTTGTCCTTGCCGAAGACGACGAGGACGGCTTGGTACGTGCGTTGGTTTTCTTTTCGATTGCTTTCTCGACACCAAGGACTTCTGCAAATATCCCTTTTCGAGTGCCTCCGAAGCTCTATATAATGTATGTGCACTCAAGAAAAAAGGCGCAACTAACGCACAAAATTTCTGACAGGGCAGAAAATCTAAAAAGAAAAATTTTCGATGAAAAGCCATGTGGGTAAGGGTGGCGAACGGGCACAAAAAAGAAAGGAAACCACTCGATGTGTCTCCCCATACGAGTATATCCCTATAGCTCCTGCTTATGACAAATGGCAAAATACCAATTTCCTTTTCTAGTATGCTTGAGTGGGAGATTTCTTTTAAGAGGATTTCCTCCTCAGTCCCCGTCCACCTCATTGTTCACTATCACACTTACTCTGCAGAATAGTTAAGGCCATCCTTGGTAGTGCATTTGATTGTGGAAAAAAAAAGAAGAGCGATGATATCTCGACATAGATCCATTCGTAAAGTATGCGAAGACGGGAAGATTTTCTCTTTTACTTCATTTCTTTCTTCTCTATGTTCATTTGGATGCTTTTTGTGAAAACAAGGGAGAGAGCATGGAAGAATCTAAATTGAATATGTAGTTCATTCTTTACAGGGGATGATTCAACTCTGGGTTGGTTTGGTATTTGGGTCAATTGGGTATTGCATACGTGCGTGTATATTTTCGGTCTCTCCCAAAAGTATTGAGGGCTATTGATTTTTAAAGTTATCTTGAGAAGTAAGAAATGGCTGCATAATATAATAATCTTAGTCATGGATCTAGAATATCTAATAAAATAACCTGCTTACTGTTTTACTTTTAATGTAACTTACGGCACGTGAAATGCAAGAAAAGAGACTGATGTGCATAAGTTAAACTTTAAAACATATGAAATGTTTATATTTTATAGCTAAGAAACTCATCTCTGGTCAACGGAAATGCACAGGCAGTCCTCTTACTTATTTTGATCAGACACAGAAATCAATTCAAGTCAGAACGATTTTGCCATGGAGGATTAAGAAAAACTTGAGTTGAAGTCAGTTCAAGCTAAAGGGATGTAAAAGAAATCGTTTGTCCAAACTTTTTGTGACTCTGTTAATGTAGTGTGCATTCATGTTTCCTAGTAATAGTTGTTATACTGGGAACAAGAAGGTTAATAAAGATGAGTTTAGCACTAATTGTGGTTTGCATCGTCCTTCAAAAAGTTATCTGATTATCCCCAGCAAAAATTAATTAATAATTGCGCACTTATTTTTAGTTTTTAAAAATTCAAATTCTTACTGCAGGGAATTCTACAAATTCTTTAAGTTTTTCGGTTTCTCGTTCCTTTTATCTTCATTTAAATAAAAAGTAAAACTTGCAATCCTTCCTAAACACAATGCACATGACAAATATTACATTATACACATACGAGTATCTGAACGATCAGTTTATGAGAAAGAGGAGAATCGTTCATCATTTTGTAATCATGCAAATTCGATTCAACCCTTAAATTATCGTGGAACTTATGTACCTAAACACATACATACATATACGGACCAGTAGTCTGAGATAAAATCCCAAAATCGTGCACCGAATATACCCCCAAATACAGGGTGTGGCACATTAAATGAACATTTTGACAGCATCCCTCCACTAGAATGTTGACCTCCTTTTTACCAAAATTCACTTTAATTGCGTTCACTTTCACTTTCACTATTCGATTGAATCCTCCACCAATGCGCCTATTTTTCGTATTTCCATCTCTTTTTCTATCTCTCCATCTCTCTCTTTCTCTCTATGTGTCTTTCTAGTTCTCTTTCCACTTTCTGTTAATTAGTTCAAAGATGCGGCAACGAACGAATTTAATTTCGGGTTTTAAAATCAACCTCCCCCTCATGCCACCCGCGCGCACGCAACTCACAACCTCATCTATACCCATCATGTTGGTTGCTGTGTTGAATCTTGTACGTATTGCATTGAGGGAAAGTGATTAATACCGTGGAAATGTTTTGTTCCGCACCCAGTGGGGTGGTCGAAGGGGATGATGCTTTTGAGATGGTGTACGACACCGCTCTGCTGATAAGCTAAAGGAAAACGAACACAGGCCGTACAACAATTGTAATCAACTGCGATGTTCTAATTACGATGAAACGATGAGTTGTAACCGTGTGTGCGGGGGCCGGAACTCGTAGGATTTTAAATATACCCTGCTTTGATGCGCCCACCCAATGGTAGCACCAATACCCCGGTTAAGGTACCACCGGTAGGAAGCATCATCGGGAATTAGAAATTCCATCAAATTCGAACGCTCTGCCTGTGCTTATTCCTTTCGGTATCACAACTACCACTACTACCATTGGAAAAGATATAAATCAATAAAATCGCTGTACACAACTCGGTACCTAGATACACAGCCTAACAACAATGCGTAAAGGTGTAAGATCCATTCGTCCGCCCGTAAGCCCGTACGCCCGCATGATTCAACCCCAGTTGTGATGTGTAAGAGTACCTTTTCGAATGATACCAAGGGAAAGGCAAGAAGTGAGAAGTGGACAGAGGAATGTAGAGACGTGCTCAACGGGAAATGAAAGGAATCCCTGTGAGTTTAGCCTGCCAATGGTTTTGTATGCACACGCATTTGCCAACCAATACCATTAAGTTTCTACAAACGTTCCATGTAGCACCCAACAACTACCCGAGTGCTTCAAAATAGAAGAGGGTTGCAGAACGGTGGATGAATGACTGTAAGTGGGTGAGGCGACAGATGCAGGCAGGTTGTTATGTAGATACTTAGTACTTCAGGTATCCAGGAATCCCGGGTACATTTGAAAGTTTTTCTGCTATAAACGAATTGACAACAAAAAGGAAAAAACAACCATTGCCAAAAATGACTTTGAAAAAATGTTGGTGTAAGAAATAGTTAAGGCGGGGAGAAAAGTTTTGTGTTACACGCATTTCAAAAAAGCTTTTCATAGAAAAAATTCCAAAAAAGTAGTTTAAATTATGTGTAACAATAGTTCAAATGATAGTCCATAGAGGGCCAAGGCCATTTTTCACTTTTACCCAAAAAATTGGGTCTTTTCTACCACGAACTAAAAGTATAATGCCAGACTTTGAAGATAAAAGTCGGTTAACACGCATGATATGCATGATATACGACTGCCTTTTCTATTGGAGTGTCAAAACTGATAAATATTTGCTTAAGTTTTTTTTTAATAAAAATTTTGTTACAACGATCTCGTTCAGATTAAGATCTTGAGTAAATTAAAACTGAAATCTATTGGCAAACTGAAATCGTGCCACAAATTCTTGTTGGTCATATGGAAACCTTTCCACCTCAGTGTGCCTTGCAAAATAATGTTACACACTTGCATGTTATAACATTCTAGGAATGGAGAAGAATGAGATTTGAAAAATCTAGAATTTCAGGCGTATTTTAGTTCATCTCTCATGGCAATAATCCACTCGGACGAGGCAGACCTAACCAAGGGCTGGACTTTTAGAAAATGCCTTACCTATGGCACTGCTGTGTGTTTGCCATCTGGGAGAGTGCTCAGCCAAAATACGTTGAAGCAAAAAGCCAAAAGAAAAACACCCCCACACAACGATGTGAAGGGGTGAGTGTTAATTGCAAGTACTCCACAAAAACGGCAGCCAAGTATTGGAATTCTAAAAGAAGGGTTCCCCTGTATCGTCCTTACATGTTTGTCGTCCGGCAGCATAGTGTTTTGATTAAGAGAGGCTTCCAAGTTCTCCGTGTTTTTTTTTTTTTTTACTTTTTTTTATATATTTTGGAAGTTTATCTTTTATGTGCGCTGTGAAAGCAGTTTTATTTCTATTTTTCGCTTTTTGTTTGACAAACCCCATACCCTGGACTCTTTTAAAGGGGCTGACGAGCTGACGTTATTATGTAAGGGTAGGCAGGGATATTTTATAGATTGGACACTGCTGGTATGACATGTGCGATGGTCGGTCCATCGTGTCTATGCGTATGGATGTCATGGAATTGTAGAGATAACAGCGTACAAACAGTGCTGTTGTTTGAAAGGACTCTTGCTATCTGATGGATTTTAATGGCAATTTTTGGACTTTTTATTTTCTGTTTTTTTTTTTTTTTTTCTTTTCGCAAAACAAAATCCAGAGGAGCGTGAGCCTTGTCGAAACTGGCTGTTTGCTTGTCATTCGAAATGGCATAGGAGATAGAGCAAAAAGGGAGTGAAGTAAATGAAAAGTCAAACAACGCAGTCGGTGTTTCGCAATAATTCATCTGAGCGCGTCGTGATGATATTGCAATTTAGAAATCGATAAATTGCAATTAATATAATGGCCCTTTCGATGTGCGTGTTTTATAAATAAATCATCGTTGCTTGAGAGATGAATATGAGGTGTTTAAGAAGGGTTTAAGTGTTTAAGCAGAGTTGGCTTTCTATGTGCTCATACTGGAAAATTCGACCACACCACTCACTTATATTCTGAGGTAATGCAATTTCAATTGAGCTCAAGTTTATGAAATGTAGTGGCACTCGGCGTTAGCCCCTTCCCTTCCGTTTTTTGAATATAAAAAAGCACAGAAGAAGTGACGATTTGCAAAACTACAAACAAGATAATATTAAATAACTTAAATTTAAGCAATTCAAATACAATAACATGCATGAGTCGAAGTTAACTTATATATTCAGATCAAAAGTTTAGAAAGTGCAGAATGAAATATTTTAACGATTTTGAACTCAATAAACTTGGTCTGGCATACGCATACAAAGTTGTGTGACTCCCAAAATATGTACATGTGTGTCACAGTTCACTAAAAATGCGAATTTAATGTCAAGATCTAATACGCACTATAAAACGCACTAGATGCGTCATTTTGGCCTTATTCCAATCCCCCCCCCCCCTATGGACAGGAGGGCCACTAGAGCTTTTGCCGCACACGCATTCTTGCATGTCGTTCTATAGATGGCGGGTTAATCATCGGCCGGTTAGATCATAGATAAGATATTAGGATTCCCCACCCCATGGCAAAAACAAACACATGCAAGCTTAAGAGATATGTGCAAAGCAGGGCAATAAACAAGTTCTATTCCGTCAACCCTCTCTCCAACACCCCTAATGGTGTCCGCACACACTTCTATCTGCTTATGTGTATTTTGATGTGCTTCACTTGGGTTGTGTGTATGTTATTGCTGCTGCTACTGCTGTTTTTGTTGCCGAATGTTGATGACCCAGTTCAAGGATTTTATGTTTCTTTTTCTACGCGTGCAAGTGCCGACTGTGTTATTTTTCGCATGTGCATGGTTGTGTGCGTGTGCTTGCTTTAATATCCTAGCATGAAGCTAGGAGGTGCCGGCCATGAATTTGAATTTTAGAATATACTCGGTGCCTGCCATTAATTTATTTGTTCAAGAATGTATCTTGGATTTAGAAGAGATTTATTTTTTCGTTTTCGGATGAATAAAATTTGCTTTTGTTAATCTCTTTTGGAGGGGTATACGGTATACCGCTTATATTTTTATTCCTCTTTTTTAATGGTATCTGAATAAGTTTTCTATGTATATAATGCGTTTTTGTCATCCATTTGTTTTGAATTCAAATGCCGATGTTTCAAGTGCTTCTTTTTAAATAAATTTAATTTCTTTATTGATATTGTACATTTAGCATGACTACATAAGTAAATGTTAAACTCTTTGATGTATTGGGTTATGATTGCCATACCACTTTTTATTTATAATTGTACAATACGTGTACGGATGTAAGACTGCCTAACCACTAAATAAATGTGTTCATCATAACTTCTCCTATGTCATCTGGATGGAAGGAAATAACCGAAAGCATATGTTTATGCATACGCTGTTTATGACAGAAGGAGATGTTTTTTTCCACCAGATGTTACCAAGTTAAGAAAGCCTTAATTTTGGATGGTTAGCAAAATACACAAATTACAAATCGATCTTTTTTTACTTTGAAACTTAAAAGACTTCATTTGTTTAAAAAAAAAAACCCTTATTTTATTTGTTTAACTTGTATAATATTTTTAAACGTATTATTTGTAATATTTTACTTTTAAAGGAAATGGTATTTCATAGTAAAACCGCAGCACATCGTGTTTTATCTGTACAATACTCGAAGTTTTGTTTTTGGGGTAGGTATGACTAAGGGTTGCTCTTTATACTTCGACACATCGAAAACATCTATGTTTATTATTCGATGTATCGAATCAATCAATCCGATGCATCGGATACTTTCTATGTTTAACGATGTATCGATGAATTTCATATGATGCATCGAATGAAAGCAAGTACTGTACACAGTTGGGTTTCCACTTTAATTCAACTCCAATATGAATAAGAAGAATAAACGCTTGTAGTGGTAGGTTTGGGTTTGCTTGTCAAAAGTGAAAATTTGGAGGAAATTGTACTAGGCCATTGTCAAAAACTTTTTAGTAGCAGTATTGGGATGTCTAATTTCAAAATAACAAGCTTTCTAAAACCCATGATAAATTAATTTTAATGAAATTTTCATAAATCTTATTTTAACTAAGAACCTTGGATAATATCTCATTTTCTTATTTCCTAATCTATATTTTTAACAACTACCTTCGTCGATATGTTTATTCGATGCATCGAAAACATCGATGTTTTTCATCGATGCATCGTTATGTATCGACGGGACGTTTCGATGCATTACATCGAATAAAACATCGATGTTTTTTTTTTTTGTATGGACATCTCTAGTATGACTTGAATGATAAAAGCAAAACCAACCATTTCGGACAACTTACGCTGCGTGTTAGGATCAGCTGGATCAAAAACACTCCAGTAGGCGTCATTACTGGACACTGCCTAAACGAAAAGCACGTCAAAAGGCTTAGGGTGTTCTGAAATAATTTTCCAGTGCTACTGATTAAAAAAATAATAGCCTTGGAGCATACTTCTTCGACAATCTAAATGCTACAATTCTGCATTTGAAAACTTTGAAGTTGAAGAAGTATTTGAATAAAAGTGCTGCTTAACTTATAAATATTATCTACAACTACATACAATTGTAAATTAATATATTTAAATTTCTATATGAATTAATCCAATTAAATTGAAGTAAAACCTTGGCATTACTCCACAGTGACAATACCAACATATTTACAATTATTATTTAGCTTAAATCCTAGCATATCGAAGCCAGTTAACAACTTGAGCTGCTAAAGACACCAAGTTACTAAGACTTGCCTTATTTTCTCAGTAAACATATTCATAAAGACACGGGCCAATTCATGGGCATAATATGTACCTACATACGTGTTTTTTTGACACTTATCCCTTGGAGAATTTGACTTAGAAGAATCTCACAGATAACCTTGTCTGTTTTGTACATGTTTGTTTATAATAAAGTCAATTGGTCCTTAAAAGAACGTCATATCGTAACTCTTGGGAAGATCCCGGCAAGTGTTTTTTTGCAACAAGGTTCAGAACTTGTAAATATGATCCCGATCTCAAAAACTATGATCTTTTCAGGCGAACGGAAAATCAATCAAGTTAATATAATGGTTGCTTTAAAGAGTATAGGGCAACGAAAAAGTATAGCTGCAAACGGGGATGAGGGGCTTGTTTTCAATTTACCAATCCTATTGGCAAACAAAAGGAATACGTTTTTTTTTTTTTAATTTCAAGGTCCAAGGTAACAACATTTTTTTATTTTTTGACCAAATTGAATCAGTTTGTTGACAAACAGGATCCAATCTAATCTCCTCTCTAACAAAGTAAACATTCTTGTTCTATTTCAGGTACCCGTCGAATGTCTTTGAATGTGTTTGTATTCTTACTTCTGCATAATGTTAGTGCGTATTTGGAATAGATCACGATGACATAAGACAGATTATCACTCAACTTAATCTTCGAATTTAACCATTCGCTATTGCCATTCTTTATGATGTGGCACAAGCATCTTTGAGTGTTAGCCTCTCTTGGTTTTCAGTTATATGGCCTCTACGTTGATTTGTATGCTTATAATTGTCGTTGCATACATTGATTTTGTTGTTCATTCTTTCAGATTTCAATTCCACTATCTCTTCATACGCATCTTGCCATTGTTATTTTCAAAATTCTTTTTATTCTATTTCTTAAAGTTTAAAGATCATTAATTTTTGTATTTGTGCAGTGTTATGGCGCAAGGAATGCCAATAAAATAATTCGTAAGAGCATTTACGTTATAATTTTACAAAGAATTTAATTTTGAAATAGAGAGGTCAATACAAGCGTTTATGTTAATATGCACATGCAACTGAAATCGTAAAGGTATTCTTAAGTCAACTGGAAGGGATTTAATCAAGAAGACAGAGTTTCTTACCGTTAACGTTTAAAAGCATACCTAACTATTTCCTAGTCAATGTCATTTGGTGTTAGCAAGCTCATATTATAATTTATTCGTGTTTACTAGTAGCATGTGACAAGAAAGACAAATTGAGTAAATGGTTTAATTGGGTCCTTTAATTTTAGATCCCAAGCTGGAGGTGCCAAGAAAGACCAAAAGTCTTATGAACTTCTTTCCGACTATTTGGTGAATGGTGTCTACACGAGAGGAGACATTGTTAAGTATTAGACTTTAGAATACTTTTCAAAAATATACCCACAGAATCTATAGCTCGTCATGCACATGTAAATCACTTTGCAAACTCCAGACGAGCAGTAAAAATCATACCAAGTTAAAAAAAAAATAAACGTTTGCTTACATTAGTTCTATTCCACTCACTATTGCTCACCGATCACCACAACACACCCCACACCCGTCAAAGTATCATAGGTATCACAAGCTTGCCGATCAACACATATACAGACGCAGGCTCGGCGAATGAACTTTTTCAAGGTAAACGCAAACTTGCGTTGGCACAGCGCATCGAACTCTTGCAAACTTCAATGCTGTGGTGCGTGTTGAAAGCTCCCACTCGCTGACGCTGCTGGCAGTGATCTTGCTTTATTTTGAAGCTTTTTTTTTGTGGTTGTTTTTATTTGTAGACATTTGGTTTGCACGCGCATCGTTAAGCTCTCTGGGTATTTATCTAGCGTAAAGCTTTCTAACTCGAGGGATCGCACGTTAAAATGTGGGGAAGTGGACTGATGCTATTTCACTCAACGATGACATTCGTCGTCGGTAGGGGATGACTGGGGATGGGGGAGAGCGCCTTTTCTTTTTGTTGACAACACGCGGCCGCTATTTTGGTTATTTTTATACGCCATACCGCCGTTCTCTGTAGTACCCCTACCCCCTCCTATTTATTTTGGAGCTTAGCACGCAACGAGCATATAGTCATTTGAATGCTTGGAATCAAGAATGGTTTTTTATTTTCGCGGGTTGGTTGTGTTAGTTTTGCCTTTTTTTTTTTTTTTGCTTTGTTCTAATGCAGGGTGCAATGATCGAATTCAGATTTTGAAGGTCATGCTAAAAGAAGGAACTGGTATTGTGCCCCGCATTACCAGTGAAAAAAAGAAGTAATAGTACGTACTGGTAGCTGTTTAAATAATTTTTTTTTATAAAAGACATCAGGGAAAAATGTATAGGTATAAAAAATACCAGTTGACACTTAAGCGGGGATGGCTTCATGTCATGGCTATCATTGCACGGGTCATATGATAAATCCTTTGAAATTCTTAATTACATCCACGATGTTAGAATCTTTTTTAGATTTTATAGTCTTCTTTTGATATAATAAAATGTTATTACCTACGGTTTCTTATTCGGGAATAAATTATAATTTTTTGTTGGTTTTCTTGAACTGATCTTAATTTGCGTATTCTAGACAGAAACAACTTTCTCCTAAAGTCAGATTTATTTCTTCTATTTATATATGATCAAATATAATAAATTTAAATTTTAACAAATCAATTCCCTTTCTATATTTTATTCGTTTTCATTTTCTATGAAATAGATTGGAGTCCAATTTTTGTGGAACTTAAGTGTCCGAAACAAAAATCCAGAGGTACGTGAAAATATTTAATTAACTTAAGCCGGGTTTTAATCATACTAGGCACGCAGTTCACTTCGTTTTTTTTATAGGTCAGCGTGAGTAGAACATAAAACAAAAATTTTACTGAAAAACAAGAAAAAAAAAATATCGAAGTGAGTAAACTTTTGTTTTTTTTTTTTAGTCAAGTGCTATTGTTACTGTTGGGTTTTTTGCTTCTTTTTTATTATCTACGAATAGATAAAAAAAGCGAAATTAAAAACCTTTTCAAGGTCACACCGTTTGCTGTGGTGTCTCTTTTCAGCTTGATTGAAATCGTAAGCTTTTAAGAAACGGGCATTGAGGGTACTCAAACAATGAACTTTGTTTTTCGAAAAATGCAATTTTCAAAAAACAAAAATTGAATTTGTTTTAATTTGATTAGAATGCAACTTTGGAGAAAGAAATACCAAAGAATAACAGAATATACTGATCTTATGTTATGATGATATGTTGCTTACATGAACGAAAATTCCATTACAGAGGTGGTCCCGTATAATGAATGCTCAATATTTCGAATTTTTCGATATAGCGAATGCACCTTGGACATTATTATTCTGTATTATTATTCTAACAACTGCATGTATACATCATGTTGATGTTTGTGTTAACTAATCAACTTAATGACGCTTGGTTTTCAATGGATAAGTCAATTGTAAAATATTAAAAACGCACAAAAATATGCTCGAAAATTACCTTTCTCCAGAAGCTAGATGAATAAATCTCATGTACATTTGCATTCCAATAGTCAATTTGGCACAGAACCTAAAGCCTTTTATAAATTAATTAAAACAAACCTTATACATACGTTTTCTACATTTACATTACATTTCTTAATTAAACTAAGTCCATTTTTAAATATGGGTTTAGAAAGATCATTTTGACATTGATCTGCTAAATCGGAACCGATGCAGATCAAAAGATAGTACAAAAACGATTAAAACCTTCATCCGTTGCTTTAGGTAGTAAATACTAAACAATAATAAGCATGGTTTGTTGCTGCTTCTTAGAAGGCAAAATAAAGTCCGCTTTGTGAATAGAACAATCAGGGCAGATACTTTAGCGGTTGACGTTATCGATTATCGACAGATTATAAAATCCGGGATCTTTGATAATTCTTTAGGTATTATGCAACCCCGAATATTGCAAACAAAATCGCAACCAAGAAATAGTCGAAATTAGCTTCACATCTAATATGTGGATTGGATAACGCATTAACCTTCCATCGATTGGCATGTGGTACATTTATTGAATAGGTTGATTTAGTTTTTTTATTTACAAAGTTTACTGTATAACCTGCTTTTGAGTCAGAATCGGCATATGCCACAGTTTGATATTATGTCTCGTCGTTGGTCTAATTTTAAAGCATTCAAAAAAACAACAAGGCTGCCTGTATACCTAAGCTAAGCTGACAGCTTTTAACTTTTAAGCTAATCTTAGAATGCCATGTGTGCTAAGAAAAAGGAATGTATGTTTGTATGTACATATGTATGTATTTTACAAGAGAAAAACCATTCAGTTCTCATGTGCAATTGCTCCAGAAAATGTCCTCGTTTCTTAATTTTTTAAAACTATTACATAACTCTCAAAACCACAACATTGTTCCATGTTTTAACACGCTTGGCAGCTTCTCTGATGTGATCTTTTAGTGACTGCGTTTTCAATTTCCTCTCAATTGGTAACTATTTTTTTATCTATACATATGTATACATATTTTTTTTGTTATAAAATCCTTTTTTTGGGTTTCCATTTTTTCACAAAACATATACCCCAATTCAAGTATTTACTAATGTACGTTAGCTGAAAAGTTCCCATAAAAGATAATATTCTTTTAAATGCTACACGCTTCTAAAAATAATCTAAAATTTCTACCAAATTTGTTCGAATTATAACAACCCTCACACATAACAACAAAAACCCCTTTATGCATTATGGACTTTCGACCACATACACTCCATGGAAAAAACCAATTCATAATCTTAATTTAAAAAGAAAAATTTTACACGCGAAATAAATTCTTTGCTAGTCCATTGCACTCCTCCCGATCGCACCTTCCAAGTTATCGCATCGCGCGCATGCAGAGTTTAATGCCCCCGTTGTTCTCTATTATATAAGTAACGTGCAAAAGTTCACCAAAGTAAATTGACAAAAAAAAATTAAAATAAACAAAACAAAAACATTCATAATACAATTCAAGTTAACACAACATGCGAAATTTTGGGCTTCCTTTGACGCGCTTATCTCACAAAGCTTCTTAGTGACTCGGCAAGCGCAATTTTAAGAGAACTCCAACGACGCCGGTAGTGCTAGCCGGCCAATTGTCGGTGGACCGGGTAGCCGGGGGCCTTACCACATTGCATTACACATGCCATGTATCTACAACCGCCATACAATCTACCTACATACGCACACACAAAAATGCTCGCGATAGATACTTGATTTTTATTTGTTTTATTTTTTGATCGTATGTTCGGGTTCGTGGCTGAAAGTGCAATAACCTTTACCAAAGTGGAAAATCTTTAATCGAGTTATTTACTGCTCTTTGCTGTTCACTTATTAAAGTTTCTTTTTGGTTCTTTTGTTTTTGATGATCTAATGTATGTATCTGCCAAATTCTGTGCAAAATAAGACATAGATTACTGGATTTGTGTCTTTTTGCAATTCCCAAACGTAAATTCACATCAAAGGAAAGATAAATGAAACCAGTTCTTGAGTGGTTCCTTGTCGTTCCCTGCCTACCTACGCAGATTTTCTAACTACCTCTTGCATTCAATTTCGCGGCATATACCTATGTACATAATTCAAATAGATAGAATATACAATCGAGAGAATGTTTTTCTTTTTTTCTCTCGACTTAAAAACAAACTTTACCATTGTCTATGCTGCTTGGCCAGTATTATTACCATCGGAAATATCTAATAATTTCTAATTCATCTCTGTATGCGTTTTTGCGTGATCCAAACAAACTTTTTTTTTTTTTGAATTAAACCTTCATTAACACAAACAACGAAGCATTTTACATTCGCGCATTCAGATACTAAAACTACGTGCTGAGGGCAGTGACCCTCTAACCTTGAAGCTTGTGTGGTGCAGATCTATGCGCGAGCGAATCGAAGAAAATAAAAGTTTAGCTGTTTTCGGGTCTAAGAATATGGGGAGAATGAAGAGAAGAACAAAACACTTGACGAGTATGAATGTTTGAGTGTTAGAACGACCAAAAGCTCCCCCATGGATCTCTGAGTTATTCTGGCTGACACTTGATTAATAGTTTATTACTGTGGATACTTGAAGCAATTTTAAGTTATTGCTGGTTGTATCTATCAAGCAACTTGTTAGATACATATTTTGGATGACTAATTTGAAAAGCAACCATAAAAAGAAAACATTGTATCTGTCTGTCTTGAAGGGCGCCAGATATCCACGATCGTTGGTGTGACATTGCCCAACATCTATATCTTATCAATCAGTTTATATATTCGAACTTGTGTTAACTCTCTTAAGCCAAAATATATTTGTTTTTGTACAACCATAGCGGATTTTCCATGAGATTTGTACCATGTAAGCCCCGCAGTTTGTACATAACAGCGATAACGATAGGGCTTTAGCAAAGTAGAAAACTATCTTTTTATCTGTTTGTTTATTTATCTTTCACTGAGCTATTATTGAGTCATTCATTCATGGTTTCAATCATTTTCAACCACGTATTCATTTTAGATTTTTATAAGATAAGCATTAGCAAGCATTCACTGATTCTCCCACCTTTTATATCTTTAAATTTTGAAAGAATAGATTCGGCTATATCATTCTATATTTAAACATGTGTTTAATATCACAGAACCTAAAACGCCTGATTTTTTTATTTCCAAAACAATGTCCAAGAGGACGGTTCGAGTACATTTAAAAGTGTGTATATCTGTGATGTTTCTCATAAATATGATAACTCCAAAAGAAATATTTTGCAATGATCATATTCTCGAAATCGACAAACGCTATCGTAATATATTGGCATCTGTCTAAGGCAATCATATTCGCACGTATGAGTCGTGCTATCGGTGTATTTCTTTGAAGCTTATCAAGAATGGCGCCTACTTCCATTTAGATTCGAAAATAAAACTCACAACAATGAACAGTTTTGAGAATTTTTGAAATGTCAATCCTGTTTTCACTAGACTGTTGGAGCTTAAAACAGGTGATAAGCCGCCTAGCAGGTAACTATCGGACAGAAGTTTCATCTAAAGCACGCATGGAACTAACATCGGTAAAGAAATTGGGAAAAACGGATTTAAACAAAATTTAAGTCAAAATATTCGTTTAGAACAAACAGTTTTCTTGAAGAGCTTAAAATTTACATATATGTAGGCCTGCAGTTAATCTCTTCATGTTTCGGCCCAGCTTTGTACTTTGCAGGCAAAATATGAGATTTCCATACACTAGAAAAGTCGTAATTTTAGAGCGAGTTTTAAAAAAAAGGCTCCTTAGAGCTACTAGTAGAATCCCGTCAGCCCAAAACTTTGTATTGCTACTAATGTCCTTTATGCCTTTTTTTTATCTACGTCTCCCTTACTAACTTAGAGACTGCCAATGTAAATAGTATTTAAAAGAGAAAGTGCCATTGGTGACACATCGACAGTGGATGTTGACTAAACTGAATGGCAATTTTTTGCTAAGATATCAGTTATAGTGCATACAAGTTGCAATGTCATTTAAGCGTAAAGTTACGCACATATAAGAACAAAAACCTTATTAATTTAAAAATAATCGAAACAATTATGCTTAATCTTACAAAAACAAAAATAAACATTCAATAACCTTAACTAATCGCTTCCCGCACGTTTGGGTGACAATGAATCAAAAAAATTAAAAACAAAATATATTTACTTTTTTTTTCTGTCTCTGCGATAGGTTTTTTTTTTATGAAAATATGCGTCGTGACATGATGTACTTACACAAAATTTGAACGCAATCTTATCGCGTAGGCATATAAAAAAAAACTGCGTTAATGACACACTAGTTCAAGGTATTTTATTTTTAGTATCGGAGAAAGTTGCTAATACTAAGGGAATGTTGTTTATTTAGAATATAAAAAAAAACTGTCTAGTCAGCTTTGTGTTAAGTTAAATAATTTGTAGTTAATTCAATGAGCTTTTTTAATGCTTACAAAGTAGGTTCATCTAATTAGACAGGAAGGGTTTTATGTAACAACTTTTCATCAATGGAAATTATATTAAGCTGTATATTTTGACTTATATAAGAAAACTATCGCATCTTTAATTCAATATCTTTAATAAATATTCAAAGTTTAAAGCTATCAGGCTTCATACTAGGCGACATAACTGCATCAACTTTGTCAAGATCCTGAATGGTATTTTATTTAGATCTAAATAGCTGTGTATGAATAAATGGAGAAATATATTTCGACTGTATTCGATGATCGATAAAAAATAAAAAAAATAGTATACTATAGAAAAAGGAGTCATATCCATGATGTATAAATAACCATGAAAACACCTTTACGAATAATTCTTAGCGCGCTCACTACACTTTCTTATCAAATTCTTCTACAAACGTAGAATTTTCCTTTCATCCCCTCAAAGAGTACAATGAACTATTAATTCATAAATAAGCAAATTATGTCAAGCTTAACAATTCGCGTGTGACATTTAAGTTGTAAAAAATAAAAGAAAATATATATATGTTTCTAAATATATAATTTTTTCTTTGAATCACCGCACGGGAGAAACGTTGTCCTTAGTATTAATTCCTCAGTGAGCTTTTTATTTGTTAAAACTATTTTCGTATTTTCTGTATTTCTTTTAAAATATTTTCAAAACCATTTGTCATTTAGATTACCTCTTAGTATGATTTATTTTTTAACATATTGAAACATAATCGATTCACATATATTTTTTAAAAGTTATCTTAATGAAAATATAAATAGTAAATACAGTAAAGCCTATGAAATCTTTTTCATAAAAATTCGATTTCAAATATGAGACTTAATTGAATCAAACTAAAGAATTATATTGGTAATGTTTAAAACTTATTTTCAGATCGATCTCGCATCAAACGTCTATTGTAGTCGAGAGAAAAAGTAACATTGACACAACCTGTCAACGTCATGTGATTGCTAATGCAAATGACTGATTTTCACTTCTGTCAACGCGGCATTATTGCATCGTCAACGGCTAACGTGTTCGGATCATCAACATTTTACGTGTCAATGCATTGCCACCCATAAATACAGTTTTAAGTCTTATTCATCACTCAAGTACACACAAGTGTCTTAAAAGTGCTAGTAGATTCGTATAAAAATAAATGTTATTTCTATCATTCAAACGGGTTTTTAGAAATGCAAACAACAAAGTCTATAACTCATTCTTACGCATTTTTTGTTACCAAAAACAAGGTGCCACATCTGACAAAGATTGTGTGTTCAATGCGAATAAATCTCAATCCAATTAACCAGCTATGCTAATTTTTCAGCAGTGACTTTTATCATACCCATTCCCGAAAACCCATGCGCAAGTTTGTATAATTTAGCTATCACAGGGTGTGTGCTTTATCCAGCATTAGACAAATCAGAATATGAATAATGAATTTAATAGCGATACGCTACGCATCTGCAATTACTTCATGTCATATTCGCGCGCTACTTATTCCAAACATATTAATCAAAGAAGGGGGCGCCAGGGCCAGGGCCAGCGCCATCACCAACGCACATGTGAAATGTGATTAATATTCGTTCAGCGATTTTGATAGGACACCACCGCACTGCCAAAGGACATTTGAATCATTTTCGCGTTACTGGCCGCAATCCATCTCCATCGCATCGGGTTAGTAGTGACATTCAGCTAATCGCATTATTCAACACTATTGTGCAGCTGTAAGTACACGTGATGGAGCGAGACGATTAGATTGCGTATACGCCCGACGATTCCCTCATTGTTCCACAAATAAACCATTCATGCTTACACAAAATCAAAGTTGATTGGGAGTTGGCTTGCGATGTGACCATCGAGCTATTGCCTGGGTGGAGTATTCAAATTGGGTTGAATTCGGAACCACTCCCCACCTTAGTTACGGTAGAGGTATTGCCGCAGGAAGTCTTGTTGTGTAAATTTTTGTTTACCCATTAAGAATTTTCACTTGAACAAGGACATAAATCATAGCGTTGATGGCTGTTACGTGGTACACGCTACATGGTTTCTCCGCTTCGGAATTGGATAAGAGATTGGAAAAGTGTTGAAGGATTCTCTCCTGCATGTGGAATTTCCCGAGGTTTGGCAGATGGAATTATGGAATTCCTTTGGTTGGAAATATTTTTGAAACTATTTATACTGCGATGGGCTTACATTCTTATTGAAAATGGTAACATTAATTAAGATGTTTTGCGTATTTTTATTGCCAATTAATTAGATAGATAGTAATCGCGGCATTTTGGTTTTATTATCAAAATTTATTTTCATTTGTGTCCATTTGTTACAAAAGCCTTGTAAATATTTGTACATTAATTGATTTATTAGAATCATTCTTATAATTTCGAATGAAAGCTCATTTAAAATCAAATCGCTCATATCAGTTTATTAAATATTACACAAACAATTTATAGACAGGTTATAACTGCCCAAAGGCATATCTATCTATGTATATGTTTCCAAGATCAAATGATCGAGTCTGCAAAATCGTAAAAGCCAGAGCCTTACACGTAGACGTTTTAAATAAGTCCATAAATAGATATTCTAATTTATGTGAAGCATTTTGAATTCAAATGGCATTATCTCAGAATAGAGTGAACTGGACTTGTTCAGTTCTTCTAGTATACCGATCATATACATATGATTATCACATTCATTAAGAAAGGCTTCAACTGCGTCTGAGATTCTTTTAACAAATCAGTACAATCGTTTTTTTTTTTAAACTGTGCCTAAATGTTAAATGTGAACAAATAACGAAGAAAATCATTAGAACATTCCAAACCAGGAAAACATTTTTTTTCACACAAATTCTATTATTTAATCAAATTTTACATAATAGAAATCAATATCAAACCTCACACCACATTAAGGTCAAATTCATGACCTTGAAACTTATTAACGGTGATTAGAAGATTAATCGGTTTATGTACCGTCGGGTAGTTATACCTTTACACAGCTGTACAGTGTACATTACTTAAATATTCACATGTGTTTCGTTTTCCAGTGCTGCATGTGCATATTACAAACGAATACTCTGATATATAATTATTTTCGGTTCGCTAGTTGAGCTTGTATTAAAAATTTAAATTCGGAAAAGTAAAAAGCTTCTGGGAACGCACAACGACAGTACGTATAGGAAATATATAGGAGAGAGCGGGAAAGGGCTTGTAACATGGCAACTTCTAATTAAATACAAAAAAAAATACAAAAAATCGAGTTATCGAACCAGGAAGTGAAATGAACACACAAATGCGCTTGTGATAGCTTCAAGGGCACCAGAGGCCCTTTATATTTGGCTTTTTTTTATTTATTATTATTATTCCTGTTGTTATTGTCAGCCTGCAAGGTCAGGCACGAAGCTTCCGCGCATAAATTGTTAATTTTGAATTCAAGTTGTAAAACAGATGCAAACACAGCTAAGGGCAACGAGATTGTCTGAAGGGCTTTCGAGGTACAAAAACAAATTTTCTATTTGCATTTATGTGAGAACTGGTTGCTTTGCTAGTGTTCCGGTCATAAGATCATTTCTCAAATTTGATTTAGCAAATAAATTAATAATAGGTTTTTGAAATTAATCTTTTTACATAATGATAGATGAAACAATGAATTTAGTGATGATACAATAGAACTTGTTCCAGAACGAATTGTTAATTACTTATTTTTTAAAAATAAAATAAGCTGGGCCTCGATTTTGGAGATATTGGTGCAACTATCAGTAGGTATAACATTTGATTAGTAAGCAGTTAAAGATATGATTTACTGACGTAAGCTGCCTCTTAGAAAGGTCATCAGTATTTGTTCGTTTTCGGATGTCTAGAAAATATCCAACTTGTGTACATATCTACTACGTATGTATTTTTATTTTTTGAGGAATTCGGCTTGTAATAATTGAGGATTTGAAGCCTTGTCATGTAAGAACAAAAAGAATAAATTAAACAGAAATAAAAGATGTTGATACATGACTATATTTGAGTAAGAATTTAGGGATGAACTTTTGAGTAGTATGGTTTCGGATATTTGGCCCTGTATGAAGAAGACCGCACCTTTCTTTTAAATATCAAGCAATAGTGGATGACAGCCAGTTTGATCCGATCGAACGCATTGGCACCAATGTGCTCGAAAAGGAATATGATAGAGATTCATTGCACGAAGCAGGCAAAAACTCTTCGGTAGGGGATCCATCTCCTTAGAGATAGTCAACCGTACATTCACAAGCACAATCCTGATGTTGCTTCATGACCTCGATCCTGCTTAGGATCACTACATACTTACCTTCTTCTTTATTTTTATTTGTTCAGTTCAAGGAAGCCATTCCATGGCACAAAGATCTTGTAGGTCGCAGTGTCTTTTCTCTCACATACATATGAACAAATGAATTTCACCATTTCGCAAGGTGAACATTTATTTGCTTGAAACATTCAAATTATGAATTTTTGTGAATGTAATTTTCGAATGATGAAATAAATATACTATGGCTATGCATGCACGTACATATATGTATCTAGTATGTGGGCTTTTTCTCAGATATTATTTACAATGGAAAATTATCCCAAAAAATGTGGGGTAAATCGTACATTTCTTAACCTACTCTAGCAGCAAGCTTCTAACCCTATCTTTAGCTTAAGTTCATATCAATCAATATCTATATATATTTACTTACAAAATTGTATTCGAAAAAGAGACTACTACGATAATTTTATATATTTATATTCCCATCTAAACAACAAAATTATATATAAAAAAAAAAAAAAACGCCTACATGCCATTATAGCTCGAGCGCACTAAAGGCGCACATATATAGCAAACTTTAAATTCCCCTAAGCTTTCCGAAAAGCAATAAATTACTCTGCAGCTAAACAACAACAAAATCCCGAAAATACCAGCGGGGTGCAGAGTGGCCCTAAGCCTAACACCACCGCGACCGCCATCACGAATTTGTGCGTATCGCATTCGCATATGATCACAAATCCAATGTGATTGCTGGTGCTTCTATGTTTTGGCTGTCACTGCTGCTCTCCAACAACCCTGAACATAACCTTGAAGTTTTATTTTAAAGATCGTTTTAGTTTTTTTCCTCTCCTTAGGATTTCAAATGCCACGAAATTCACCAAAGGAAAAAAAAAACGCTCTTACATTTTTTTTACTGCGTTTGCAATAAAAAAAAATGCGTAAAATTTCAACAACACATTAGTGTTCGTTCAGCGCACACATAAGAATGTATGGGTGAACTAGTGCGATTTCGTAATCATGTTCGCATGTGTTTAGATAGCATTCTCAATTCATAAGCTCTCAAATGCCAACAATGAATCGCATTATAAACTCATTTTTCGTTCGCTAACGAATGCGTAAGGTCGACTGACTGTCGCGCGTTATGACAGCGCGCTATCGTCAGCTTCTAAGTACACTATTATTCACATACATAATTGCTTTCGCGGAAGTGTTTACTTGTTATAATACTTTGTTGGAAATGGTTAACTCACAACTGTAATGATGAAATTCTAAAAATTAAAATGCATATGCATTATTGCACATTTTTGGGCGTTAACTTAAATGTACTTCTCATTATTTCCGCTGCCGCATTTACTTACATTCAAGATGCAAACCAATGCACCGAACTTGCTTGCAATGGTGCGAGTATGCGCTTTTGCATTATCTTTAATTTTTTCATTCGCTAGGTGCTTGTCATTGATAATGAAAAAGCTTTTGTCCTATTTTTGTTAGAGATACCAGAATAACTAAAAGTGTACAGAAATTAGTTAAAAAAATGCAGTACATTAGTGTCCAAACGATAAGCGATCAGTACAATAGGGAAAGCAGAATAAAACCGAGAGTCAAAAATGTAGGTAAATTCTTTGATTTGGTTTTGGATCAATTGGGAAGATATTGTATACGTTAGTATGTATTACGAATAAATTAATGCATTTTACAAAATAAGACATTCTCCAAACTGACAGTGAACACTCGGACAAATAAGCTTTATCATAGGTACCTATTGTATCGAACAAGATATCGTCAGCCGAATCGACCAAGATGTCTGCGTTTAGAATGTTATCAAAGATATGACTAAACAATGCAATTTGACATAAGTAGGTAAGGCTAAGGCTATTCTGCTATAGATGCAGCAGATAAAAGGTAATCGCCACTACATACACTTTTCGAAAAAAGTATAATTGTTTGTGCATTGATGTCTACAAAATGGAGTTCTCGAAAATATCTTCGACGGATACTAAAATAATCGCTATAACCTATTTGCTCACTTCTTCCACGAATTTTTCGCTGGCCATGTCCTTGAACCTGAATAAACCTCCCTAGCACCTTCAGTAATAGTTGATGGGATTGAAAAACTGAAGAACGATTACGCGCCAAATCCTGGTGGCCTGCCTGCCAACATTTCTGAACCATCTGATAGAACCCATCCTTCATACATTTTCCTGAACTATGGACGCACTCGGATATTATCACTATCCACAAAAAAGGGAACAAGGATGAAGTATCCAACTATCGGCCCACAGCTCTTTCTCATGCGTAGTTATCCAAGCTCTTTAAAAATATCAATTTATTCCACAAAACAACATGGTTTCTTTAAGGGCAAATAAACAACCAACCAAATCTAAGTGCAAACGGGTCAAGAACTTTAGAAGAAGACGATGATATAAATGTTTTTGCTACAGATTGTAGTAAGGCTTTTGACAAAATCTCTTTTCAAGCTAAAAGCTCTAGAATTCCAACAGCGGTTTATTTCATGGATCAAATCCCACCTCGCTGAACCACAGTGAAAAGTCGTTTGATATCTTTGCGATTCTAGGTGTCCCTTAATCTTTATTATTTCAATAAATGATGCCGAACCTGTCATTAAGGACTCTGATAACTCAGCCTATGTTCATGGGATGGAGATCTTTAGGCGGATATCATCCCCTGTTGACTTTCGCCTTCTATAGAACTCCTTGAATAGGTTCTCCGCGTGAGGTTAAAAAATGTTCTTAGGGCTTAATGTCACCACATGTCATCCTATTAGCTATTCCCGTAAACGCCTCTCATCAACTTCCAGAATGTTACCTGCGATAGTGAATTTAACTTTCGTTCACTTAGCTCGGACAACTCATACGTTACAAAATCGCTTTACATTACATTCGTTAGGCTTTAGAAAGAATCCCTATATTTGACAGTACTTCGGAAATAAGTTAGTAAACGTTGCTGTTCCTCTGAGGAGGAGGAATGAATTGGACAAGAGGTAATTTATTGAAATTAGGAAAAGTGTCGGAAAAAAATAGAACCTTGAAAAACACCAGCACTTATATGGTGAATGACAGACTTGAAATGGTCCAAATTTAACGACCCGGAGGGGTACTAAACTCTGTCAAATACCTTGCAATATCAAGCACAATAATCCCACCTCCACCAAAAAGATGAAAAGATTAATTCCACTTCTCAGTAAAGTATGTAAGTTTGTCGAACAGAACAATGTTTTTTTTTTTAAATAAGTTTCAACGATTTCTAAGCTTTGCTCAAGCATATGTAAAACGTTTCATAGTAATATGCTTAAGAACAATATATTGAATACAAAGGTCAAATAGAATTTATAAAACGCATGAAACTTACCTCGAATATTTGATGAACTTTAAACGCATCTTTTGATTGTGTATTTTCCTTTAGGCAGTTGTACAATTTTTAGTGGAAAAATCGAGAAAATTATTAAAGAAATCGTCACAGTGAATTCAAATACAATCTCGTATGTGTGTGCATATGTACATAAGTATACATAAAAGCCACGTAAGTGATTTTACGTAACTATATCTGCAACGCCCTTCTGCAAATCAGGTGGTTTGAACTTGAGAATATAAAACAGGTTTTTGAAATAATCAAATTCTAAAGCTTAACAGGTTGTGCTAGAAGTATTTAAATTAATATCTCGGTATTATAGCTTCTTGCTCATCATGTAAGTGATTAAAGCAAATCACAGGAAGACAAAAGAGAGGAAGTCTAGAATGACCAATGTGTCATTTAACAATTTATTTATTCGTTCTTTTCTAAGGACAAAGTATAGGTACCTATACGTATATATTTTACAAATTCAATTTTGCTTTATCAAAATTTGTTAACCACATACATATGTGTATGTAAATGCGTTTATAAATCAATCAATTTCATTGAATCCATTTTTTTTTTTTCTAAATATCCACACACATGTTTGATTCTACATATTTCTACAAAGATTGCAAAAAGAAAACTATGTATATGAAGGAACTCAAAAAGTGATTACGTAATGAAAAGCATTTTAGCTAATCTCAATGCGTTGCGTGAATCTCACGCATGTCGCGCTTCAGAACACCACTCACATGCATAGCAGCTTATGTACACAGAGTATACAAATTCTTATAGAAAAAAAAAACTCAAGGCTATCTAGTTTACAAATACAAATGCAGTAAAGAACTTTTCTCCCCTTTGTCAGTTCTCTCAGCAGAATTACACATTACAACAGACGCAATCTTTTAAAAAAAGACTCAAGACAGAAAAAAATATTTTACGCTAATATTTGTTGCTATTCATATAGTAGAAGCAGATTGATAATAGGTGATCAGACTCGGTCGTAAAGATTTGTTAGAGATAGTTCTGGTAGGTACGAGTATATAGAAAATATACAAATTTTTTTTTGTTGCTGTAAGTTTTATATTTACAAAACTATTACATGCCCGCGTGAATGCTAAATACCAAACGAAGTTTTTTTTTTTTTTTTCACTGTGAATGTGAATCTTGTTCTCAGGGTTAGAATGGATTGCGTAATGTTAAGAATTTTTGGCTTCACAATTTTTGATTTTAGAATAAAAATTATTTTCATTTGATTTTTTTGGTATTCCATAGATTAGAAACCAATGTCATGTTACAGGTTGTTGTAAATTTGGGTGCGCTGGACTTTCTTGGCTTTAAGGGATTAGAATGTATGCGTGCTAAATTTATTGGTTTGCTTTACATACAAATATTCCGGAAGAAAAAATTAACTAACGCATATGTAATAATGTGTTTTCTACTAATTTAAGATTTGAAGATTTTTGACTTTATCAAGGTTAGTTTGCATAATGGTTTTTTGTTTTTTTTTTAAACAGTATAGGTAGACGTACAACGAACTTATGTGTTTATCGTCTGTATCTAATAAGTATATTTATCCATAAATTTTCGCAAAAGGAAGTGGGACTTTTCGAAATGCGTTCATGATAACAAGTTGGCTCTGTATAAAATCTGTCTTTTTCACCAGAAGATTTGTTTTAATTCTCTGGTTGATCTACAAACAGAAGATTGTTTTTGATGATTGGTGAATACGAAGAATAGAACACATCATATCATCATCAATATGTACATATGTATAATCAAACAGTAGAATGCGGTGTGTTGAAGAAAAAGAAAAAAGAAAAAAAAGAAACTTACTTACTTATCAGGCCAGCGACCCCTGGAGGGTCTGAGCCTGAACTAATGCCGCTTTCCATCCTTTACGGTCCCGGGCATGCTGCTTCCAATTTACTAGACCAAGGCTTCTGGCGTCCACGATTGCCTGATGTTTAAACCGGAGGTTCGGTCTTCCTCTTCTTCGCGAACCAGGTGGCTGGGATTCGAAGATCCTCTTAGCTGGAGCATTCTCGTCCATTCGCTCGATGTGGCCGAGCCATTGCAGTCGACGGATTTTTGCCTTCCGGACTACATCCACATCTTTGTACAGCTCGTAGAGTTCGCGGTTGTATCTTCTCCTCCATTCGTTCTCCTCGCAGACTGGACCAAAAATTTGAAATAGGATTTTTCTTTCGAAGGATCCCAAGATCTGATCCGCTGTCTTACTTATCGTCCAGCATTCAGCTCCATAAAGCAGGACTGGCAAGATCAGGGTTTTGTAGAGCAAGATTTTGGTCCTTCAGGTTAGGAGTTTGGACCCTAGTTGTTTGGACAAACCGAAGTAGCAGCGGTTGCCTAAGGTTATCCTCCGTCGAATCTCCACTAGGGTGTCATTTGTGGAGTTTATGTTTACCCCGAGATAGGTAAACCCTTCACTACCTCAAAATTATAGCTGTCAATTGTTAGGTTTTGACCTAGACGGTGTTCGACGGATCGGTTTTTGGTAGACAGCATATACTTTGTTTTATCCTCATTTATCGTGAGACCAACTCGTTGGGCTTGTTCTCGTATTGCCGTAAAAGCCTCAATAATGGCACGCTGGGACCGGGAGATGATGTCGATATCGTCTGCGTATCCCAGCAGCTGGATGGATTTGTTAAATATAGTGCCTTCTGTGTTTACGCCGGCCTTTCGCACTACCTGCTCCAGCACAAGATTAAAGAAGTCACACGACAGCGCGCTCCTTGCCGAAATCCGGTGCATGTATGGAATAATTCGGAGGTTCTGTTCCCAAACTGCACGGTGCATTGCGAGTTCTCTAGCGTGGCGCGACACAACCGGATCAGTTTTCTCGGGATCCCGAATTCGGCCATCGCGTTGTATAGTTCGGTGCGATGAATGCTGTCGTATGCGGCTTTGAAGTCGATGAAAAGATGGTGAGTATCGACTTGGAAGTCGTTGGTCTTTTCCAGGATTTGCCGCAGCGCGAAGATTTGGTCTATCGTCGATTTGCCGGGCCGGAAGCCACACTGATAGGTGCCGATAAGTGTGGCGCAAAATGGCCTTAGACGTTCGTACAGTACACTGGATAGGATCTTGTAGGCTACATTAAGCAGGGATATGCCTCGGTAGTTCTTACAAGACATAGGATCGCCTTTCTTGAAGATGGGGCAGATAGAGCTGATAGTCCAGTCGTCGGGCATGCTTTCGTCCTCCCATACTTTGCAGATGATCTGGTGCATACTCCCTACCAAAACATCGCCACCAGCTTTCAAGAGCTCTGACGGTAATCCGTCCGAGCCTGCGGCCTTGTTGTTCTTCAGCTTTTAAATGGCTGTGCCGACTTCCTCAAGGCTGGGTGGGAGAACTACTTCATCAACTGAAGGTGAGTTTTCTTCATACTCTATCACTCTCTCCAGGCCATGCCCATTAAGCAGCTGCTGGTAATGCTGCTTAAATACATCCACAATTCCCTGCGGATCGGTGACAAGATTGCCTTCATTATTTCGAAGGGCCTGAGTTCCTGGTCAGTAGCCTGCAGCCAGGCTTTCAGCTTTTCGATAAAAGCTTCTACGAGAATCGCAGAAACACAATCTTTCAAAAGTTTGTGCAACTATGTATTTAAGTGGGCCGATTATATTTATATTATTTTTAAAACTCAACGGCTGTCACCCGGCTGTTCGGGAGTATTTATTGCTGCCAACAAAAAGGGACACCCAATATCGACAAATCGGATAGAATGTCATACTGGACAACTATAACTTCAAGGTAGTAAAAGACTTTGTGTACCTTGACTCTGTTATCACTTCTGAGAATAACATCTCATCAAAAATTAAACGAAGAAGGCCTTTTGCCAATCAGCTCTTTAGGCTAAGAATTGTAAGAGTCTGTATAAAACCCTAATTATCCCAGTCCTACTTAATGGCGTTGAACCATGGACTCTATCGAAAACGAATGAAGATAACGTTGATATTTTCGAGCGAACATTTTTTTGTAAGATATCCGAGGAGAAGATTCAACAATGAATTATACGAGCTGTACAGCGACATCGGCCCAGTCAAAAAAAAACTGATCGACATACAACTAAAAAAATAAAATAGGTTGAAGCTATGTTACAGTTGAAGAATAGTTATAGCCCTTATAATAAAAAAAACTATTACAAGTTGCTGCTCAGTAATTAATGTAGGTATCTATAATCTTTTCCGCGTTGAGGGCTGTAAAGTACCTAAGTCAGTGTGGCAATTTCACTATCCAGTGAAGGTTGTTTTTGCGAAAGCATTAAATTTAAAAAAATATATATATAATAAATAGGCGGTCGGTTGGAAGTTTGGTTAGGTTAGATTGTAGGGGTGGTTGCATTTATGTGCAGCCTCACTCGGATCTCAATGGATCAATTGTGTTCCCCGATGTGGTGTGGGATACCTAAAGTAAATGGAATAGATTGTTTTCAGTTGGCCTCCCTGAACCATCCCGAGTTCCGAAGGAAGGAATTGCTTGACAGTTCGCCCAGAACACTGAAGTCATGTTCTGCGAGGGTTATCTTTCGGTTTTTGCTAAGGCTTAGGCACTCGCATAGCAGGTGGAATGTGTCCTCCTCAGCGTCTGTGTCGCCACATTGGAAGATTGGTTACAAAGCATGATTGTTCTTACACCGTAGTTGATCGCCAATGCTTCTTTATGCTCTTTTGCCGCTTTTTGACTTCTCTACACTTTTCAAGATGATATAAGAAAGGATTTTATATTTTTAATGCTATTCTCTTGATCTACGAGAATAGAATAAAGCAACGAGTTTTACTTCTATTAGCGCCTTCTCACTCTTTACAATGTTTATTCTGAAGTAGGTACTATACTTCTTGACTGACAAAAAGTAATCTCAGGAACTAGATTTTACTGCAATGGATAAGTACAAATACAAACACAAAACATTAGAGCAACAGCCCATAGAAAGCCAGGGCAACCATTCGTGATGTGCGTGTTATATTTTTCGCACGAATGAAAGGGACCTACAGTCTTATTGTCGACTCCAAACGGCGGATATAGTACACTTGCAGGTTTGTCATGCCTGTGAAGAGGTAGTGCCGCGAAATAACGTTTGGTGGTTCAACAGTCTAACGCACTAACCAGTAAGCCACGGCGATAAGTACCTTCATGTATCGACTACACGCGCAGATAATGGTTTTTAGAATGTGCATAGTTGGGAACCTGAGATGAGAACATTTTTACGTTAAATGTTTATAAAAACTTTTGATCCTTTAATTTTTAATTTCAATCGATAGTCAACATTCTGATTTCCTTTTTCATTTTCATTTTGCAGTTAATTTTGTTATCGTTTTTCTTTAGTTTTCTCTACAGCCATTACGAAATTGTGGTCACAACTTGCCCAAGGTCATCATAGAAAAAAAAAATTTTTTTTAATTTTTTTGATCTTCTACTGACTTTCAGAGCAACGAAATATAGTTGCAATCGTGCAGTTTTCCAAGAAATTCATATCTTATCTAGAGATGGTATTGAAAACAAAGTCATATTCCCTTGTAATCTCATAACTTCTTCTTTATCAAAAGCACGTGGTTAATCCATTGAATTCCATTAGAAACAATTTGACATTACTCTGGTGTGCGTTTTTCTGTTGGTATGTGGCCCTCTCCTTTGTATTCACCAACATCACTTTGTATTGTAGAATACAAAAGTATTTGAACTTGAAAATTTTCGATTACGAAATACTTTTTTTGTTTTTCTAAAACGCAAGCCCTTCCACAGTACAATGTGTGTCCCCGCCCACCGCTTGTTGCTCCCTCACAATCTTAATATCGATGGCGTTGGTGCTTGCTTATCGACTAATAATAGCAAAGCGTGTGCATAAAGCTGTAAACTTGTCACTATTACAAAAATAAAATAAAATAAAAAAAAATGCTGTGAACACATGAATGCGGATAAGAAACCCTAAATTAATCACTGTTAATATAAGTTCTTTATTTTTTCTATACAAAAGGGCCTCGACTGTTGAAAAAAAAATGGAAAAAACTTAAAATAAAACAAAATCAACATGATACTTTTCATTGCCAAGAGATTTCGTAGCGTCATTGTGGTGTAGGGCACATTACTTTACTCGTTCTACAACAAGTTGTAAGCACATGAACTGCGTGCATATAGTAGTGTGAGTGAGCCTATTAAGTCGATTACCTCATCGTATCAATTAATAAGAATACAGTCTGTTGGATCTGATGATGATTGCATTTTGTTGTGTGCGTAAAACGTGTACTAGAAGAGTGCGTACAAAAATGAATTCACAACAACAAAATTTACATATATACATATATACACTTCTTAATTGTTTTTGTACAATAAAAGCAATCATCGTAATGGGAAGAATCATCAAAATTCATGATTTGATGCATCAGACAAATATGTTGATTCAGTTGATTTTTTATTTTAATTGCTTCCTATTTGTCAACAGAAAGTAAGGGCTGTAGAAAGAGTATCGTATTTTCGGCAGACGTCCATACGAAAGGGGTTGATGTATTCAAAATTTGCGGAACCCATGAATTCCTTGAAGAAATTCTATCGTTTTCAAGCGTTAAAGTCAGGTTTTCAACTGATTGATTGTTCATTAACATATTGTATGAAGTCGAAGAGTCTTGCGAGCGTAACTACATATATTTAACTGGCTGCTATCTTCAAACCCGATGAACAAGCTCTTAGAAACAACGCAGGACATTTAGTCCCCGAGATGCAGAGAATTGTACAAGTCTTTAAGTTGCATTTCCAGCAGCTAAATAGAGTAAAAGGGCATGAAGAGAACCCAACCGTAAATCCAGTCAAGGAAAAAACAGTATACCCTCGGAAGTCTTCGCAGCCATACGAAAGTTAAAGAACAACAAATGCTTCAGCTCTGGTGGTTTGCCAGCAGAAGTATCAGCTCTAAGTATGTATATCGGTCCTATGTTTTGCAAGAACTACTGAGGCATATCCTCTCATTTAAAATATTGTGTAAAAGTCTCAAGCCTTTCTGCAGCAGAATATTCGGCACGTATACGAGTATATCTTCCAGTCCGGCAGATGGACTGTTAACCAATCTCCACACTAAATTAAATTAAGCTCTACGCAATGAAAGCTGGATTCGGGATCCTGACTGATCCGATTGCGTCGCTGGAAAACACGCGTTGCTTCATGCATTTCGGAAACTGCTCATCTAAACTTTTGTGAGTCCTTCAACCTCTGGTGGTGCAGTGCAGGTGTCAATGTGTCAATACGGAATTCTCTATCTTTTATAAACCCGTCCAAATCCTGAAATATACAGGCGATATTGAACTCTGCCAGCGTGGCGTCATAGAAATATTCTCGGCAATTGAGGATGAAGCGAAAGAAGTTGGTCTTAAAGTGAATGAGGACACAACCAAGGATAGGTATGTTTTCAACAAACCGGGCAAATGTCAAAGCATCAAAGCAAGCAGATTCACGTTTTGCACAAAGGAAGATTGTAAGACGAATTGGAGATCTACAATGAGGTTCCAAAATGTCGTCAATATGCTTCGACTCTTATATCCCAACTCAAGCATCAAGACTAGTCTGTTGACAACTACAGCTTTGAAATAGATACGCAGTGCGAAAGGAGAAAAAGATTTAGCAGCGAACTCTACTAGCTGTATCAAGATGTATAGTTTAAAAATCCAAAAAAAACGCCAACGTCGTTGTCAGCGAATGGTCTACTAAAAGAAGATATTGGACATACAATATATATAATATAACATAATTCCTTAACTAGTTATCTTCTTAATTTAGCAGGATATATGCTACTGATATTAATCAATACCTCCCTGTATTCTTTAAACTTACAACAATAATTCTCTTATGCAACCCATATCGTTGAGAGAGCACGGGTTAGTAATAAAAAATAAAAAAAATTCAAATGGAATTTCTGCAAAAAAAAAACACCAAACAAAACTTTGCAATAAATTAGTTTTTAACTATTTTCCTATATTCCTTAAAAATTGTCTGTGAGAAAATAAAATTAAATCAATAAAAGAATTACGCAAATAACTTTTCGGTTTTGTGCCGCCAATTTGAAATCCACAAAAGACTGTTTTCATGTTTTATTTAAACTGAAATAAAAAATCAAATAAACACAACGCACAAAAACGCGTTCAATTGTCCAAAAGAAAGGAGAAAAAGAAGAAACAACAAAACAACTTTGTCAAATTTTTATATCACTTTTATGCAAAATCTATGTTTTTTTATATCTTCTCTGGTATTCTTACACAAGCTTCAACTTTGGGGGTGGGATGTACCACCCCATACCTATTCAATTTTGGCATGGATTAACTGCGTTTTTATTTAAATTTCTTTTGATGTAACAATAAACTCGCCACAAAAATGCTCGCCTTTACAAATTAGGTAAAACCAAGAGCCGCCGTAGTTGGTTAATGGATCCGTCACAAGGACATGCACGCAAAGGAAAGTGAAAGTAAATGTACCTTGCTTGGTTACTGGTTTATATTGCATGCCACGCACTTGTTGTAATAAATTTAATGAACTTTCACTTTGTACTGCTCTATGAAATGGAACAGCAGGATGTGGGTGGAAAACAGTTGTTCCACTTTTTTTTTTGTGTGTGATAAATTGCATAAAACAGTAGGTTTTGGTCAAGTTTTACCATTTGAAAAATTTGTTAACGTGTTATTTATAAAAAGAAACATTTAAACCTTATTACATATGTATTCATGTAAAAATTGCGCCTTAAAACAACTATGTCGGAACAAAATTATATCAAGACATGAAAACAAAATTGCCTAACAAAGCGCCCAACATTCTGCAAAAGGCTTCGACAGGAGGTATTTAAAAATCTTAGACACAAAAGTTTTGACAGCAAGTTGAGCAGATTCACGTTTTACATAAAGGAAGATTGTAAGACGAATTGGAGATCCACAATGAGGTTCCACTATGTCGTCAATATGCTTCGACTCTTACATCCCAACTCAAGCATCAATACTACGCTGACGACCTCCACCAACTGACAGCAGATGATGATAGAAAAGCAAACGTCGTGTGGTTGAAAATGAACACTGCCCAAACCAAAATCGTCTGCCTTGGAACGAACTCATCAGCTTAAGTAAGCGTTACTAGTCCACCGGTAGAAAATGTAAGGAGCTTCCCATATCTTAGGAGTATTGTCTTTACCGATGGTGGAACCGAACAAAATGTTGCCAGTCGAATGGGCAAGGTAAAGTTTGCAATGACTAAAATGTGGAAAGTAGCCTCAGCTATCACGAGAGAACTCAAACGTTCGTCAATAGGTGGCTACGAAAGGATTTTATGATCTAACCGTATCTCAAATGAACTATTTTAAAAGAGAACATGTCAGAAACAAAAGTGACAGTAGATTGGTCATGCATCTTAAAAAGCTGACAGCTCTATTGCTAATCATGTAATTCAATGGAATGCGGTAGCCTAAGATGGCAGAAGAGTGGGTCGACGTGGGGCAGAACAGTTGAAAAGGCATCAAATGGAAAAGAGTTGGAGAGAGCTAAGAAATATTGTCAAAAACCGTTCACTTTGGCGCGAAAATAAAGTAGAAGCCTAAGGACCCACAAGGGGAACAGAATGTTTCCGCAAGTCAGAAGCTCGTGGACTTCTTACTTACTGCAGTCCAGTTCCCTCTTTGGAGTTTGTTCCATGACATTTCTCTTCACAACTTAAGCAGAAGTGCACTTTTCGTTCCTAAAAAGAGCTACTGAGATCAATCCAACATTTTTGTATGATTGATTTAGTTATTTTTCCAAAAGAAACACACATTTTCCGAATACAACTATTTATCCGAATTATTGATTTTAGTAGACAACGTGATAAGTTTTGTCTCAGCCGATGCGATGAGATTGATGGACAAGTCACGTCCGATGAACAACAATCAAGGGATGTGTCAAAACAAATAATCCACTCAATATTGTGGGGGAAAAAAGCTTGGGTAGGTCGCTGAGGTCTTCATATTTATACTTTACTCGGGTTTATCTTCTTAGCCCTCATAGGACAGGGCAGGTACAAAAACGTGAATAACCATTTCTTCCTCTCCTCATCTTAACAGCTTCTACTAAAGATCTGTCTCGACGAGAGACAAGTGTTGATATTATTCCACCTTTTATTAGCCAATCTCCTAGTTTCAGTATCGAGGCGAAATTTTATCCAAAGAAACAAACGGTTCCCCTTTATTTTCAAAAAGGTTCTGACTTGGTAAGTCCTTTGCCAGTTCGACCACTCTCCAGTTGCCCGGAACATCCCTGTGTCCTGGGACAGAAATGTTAAACAATAAGCTTTGAAACTTGTACAAGACATTATTAAATTAGTTTTAACTTTGCAGCCTTACTTAGTCGTCGCTACAGTTCGGGGTGAAGCTGGAGCCTCAGCCTTGTTATGACATATTCACTTGGAAGCCCACGTGGACTAATGTTAACTTTGTTATTAGAAATAAATTATAGTAGGAAGTATTTGTTTACATAACAATAAACGCCAATTAAGTCTTTTCGCCTATTAATTCTGAAATCCTTACAACATTTCCAGATCAACAAGATTTTCATCCATATCCACATCATTAATTAAGATTACCCCAAACTCCCAGTTTTCATATTTACACCATCTCCGGTGCTATGACAGCACTTAAACAAATTAACAAACCACAATTTAAAATCATTTCCCAATAAAAAAGAATGCGTATACATTTGACAAAGCAATTTTACTCGTGAAACACAACTCCACCACCATCGTCTCTCAGTCCAGCTCCAATCCAATTCCAATTCCAAAGTCCAATGTCACCCATTCCAATCACTTTAATTAATTCACTGGTCGTTCGCCCAATGACCAACTGACTGTCGAAAATTGCTGTCAAAACTAAGTTGTAATGTCATTTTCACTGCTACTTCTGGTGCCGCCAACGAAAAGTCAATTGACCAAATTTCCTCAGAAGGCCAGAACCAGACCAAGAATGCCGGACATAAATAACCGCAAAGACAGTGGGCCATAGAAAAATAATTTCCATCGAAGTAGAAAATTCGCTTCACCCGCACGAGTGTATGTATGAACATAATAAGGACCAAACATCCACCACCACCCACAATGAATTCGAACACAATCCTGCTTCTATGATGTCCATGGAATTTTTTTTGTTTTTTTTTTTTTATACATATTTTTCTGACATCAGTTCTGGCCGAGCGAAAAAGATCAACGAAGTCCTTATCAGTTTGACGGTGGCGGCGGCGGCTTTGTGACATTTCGTACAGTAGCATCCTTAAATCCCATAGCATCCCATTAGAAAACAAAAACCAGGCCGGGTAAAAATTTGTTGAACAAAAATTATGAACCAAAAACAACAACAACACATTAAGGAGAACTCCGACTAGGCGCGCAAGAACTCTATGACATAGTTACGTAGCATAGGCACAGGATTTTTATTGACTGCGAGATTTGTGTGGCGCCATCAGTCTTTTGCAAGTGCCTTTCAGCTTATATCCTTTATTTTGATGTTGTTTTTATTTTACTTTAGGTTTTTTTTCCTGTTTTTGTTTTGCTGCTGATGCTGTTGTCGTTGCTGTTCGCATAGTCACAGGATATAAAGGATATATTCAATTTAGTGGGCACATTCGCTGTTAGTGGAGTTCGAGAAGATTTTTTCTACTTTCTGTTCATATTTATGATAATGTCCTGCGTTAGTACTCAGAATAGTGTTGTTTTTCGTAGTACTTTCCTTCTTCGTTTCGTCCTTTCGTATTATTCATTTTAGTTTTTCTCCTTTTTATTTTTTTGTTCCGCATCTTCACTTCGCACGACAACAGTCGTTTGGATTCATTTGGGGACAAAGAAAAAAAAAAACGGAAAGGAAACAACCGCCAAAAGTGAAATCTTTCAGATCAGAGGAGGGTGAAGACAAAGATGGGTGGAAGAAGAACAACCAAAGCACTATCATATTTTGTCCTATTATCGGTTAAACTTTGCCTGTCATGTCATTGTGTTGTCCTTTGATTTTATTGCCTTCTTGAGCTGATTTGATTTGTTGTAGTTGTTGCGATAAATAAAACTGAAAGTGACTCATTTGAGAGGACATTTCTGTTTTTTTTTAAGGACGAAACCAAACTCATCGAGATGAAAAAATCGAAACGGAAAAAAAGACACGATAGAGAAGTGATCGTTAAAAGTTTTGGTGTTTTTAGGAAATTTCACATTCCGTTGCAATTGATTTTGTTTTATGTAACTTTGTGTTATACAAGTTTTCGTTTCGAATAGTAAGTATTTGAGTATATTAGATAATTTAAAGTCAGATTGGGATCGAGGAAGTAAACACATAAATGAAAGAATGTATCAGTTGTCAGGGACAACTGCCGAGATCTTAAGAGCAATCCTCACAAAAAAAAGGCCTTATAACTTCCACATCCTTAATGGCGTTAAGTTTTTTTTTTTTGTTTTTAAATGGTAAAAACTCTGAATTTTCCTAATTTGTGGTACTAAGTGGTGCCTCCAAGTGTCGTCAGTGGTTACAAGAATACAAATATTTTTATGCAGCACATGGTTTCAGCCATGCACATCACATTAAGGTTATCGCAAAAGCATAGTGACTTTGCGACATTTTTGTCTCATGGATTTTAAAAGAAGTTGCACAACCCTTAAGCAAGGCCTTTATTTCAGCGTGATTGTATGTTAGGTTAGGTTATATTGAATTTGCTAAAGTCAGCAAACTAGGACCAATGATAGGTCAATTGTGATACTTCATGGATCTTGGTGAGATTTTCCTTACCTACTCCTTAAACCAATTTGAGCTTTCGATTAAGCGTAGGAGGTTTCTAACGGGAGAAAGTTGGGCGGCTACAAAGAAGATGGGGAATAGTTCGTCCAAACATTCATGAATGTATGCAAATGTCCCGTGATGACACCTATTATAGTGCTGATATGCAGTCTGTTGAGAGAAATTAAATCCTTAAAGCGTTTCTAATCCAACTTTGGCCAAATCTGTTTTGTCACGTGGTACCCCTTGTTTACCTTAAATTTGTCCCCTGAACAGCATCCAATTTATATTTATATTTATGTATAAGTAGCGATCGATATACCCAAAAGGTGCTTTTATCTAATTGAATGTTTATAGTTGTCGTCAGCGTTATAGTTCGCTGAAATGTATCTACGCCCCGACACCCAACATGTTTGAATATTAAATTGGTCAGCTGTGAGAGACGATCAGTAATCTATTGCCACTATCGAGTTCAGAGAAAAGAATTTTAAGTACTTGATGCTGGTTAACTGTCGGAAAAGATGCGGACATCTATGGCGGACATCGGATTTTTCTTTAGCCAAGATAAAACTTATTTAGTCGCCTAGAACACACTGCAATGATTTGGAAGACGGAAAGAGAGGCTGAGATTAAGCCTATCAGAGTAGAGTTCAGTGTTTTTGTCGGTGTTAAAGTGGATTGACTTAGCTTCCTTTAAGAACGACCAGGAGAAAATTGTAGCTAAGAAGTTGTTTCGAAAAATAAGGCTAATAAAAATTCCTTATCATCTCACATCAGTATAGGAAATGCAACTTTAAAGATCAAATTCACCTGCAAGTATCTAAATTTTTAACTTGTAAAATAGTAAAATCGTTTGACTTTTAAATTTAATTTAATCTACTCGTTGAAAACACCAAATAAGTTTCACCAAAGTCCTTCAGATTGAAATTGTTTTATTTTGCCATAAAAAAAATTGTGTTGAATCGATGTCATTTCATGTTACATGTATGTAAGTATACTTGTGCTGTTGTATAAGAAAAGGAATACTCCTTTTAAACTATTAATTTGCTCTGTCATGTCATGCCAAACCCTTACAAATATTACGCATATCCATATTTCAGCCACTATCCAAAATGAAATCAGCAAAATAGAAACATACTATACAACACCCCCGAAAATATAGGAAGCACACTCTCTAGAAATAGATACACAGGCTACAGAATAACATAAACCAAAAAGTATGCGGAACATCCTAGGTTTATGTGCTTTTTATGCATATAAGCTTCGAACTGAAAAGGCGCCACCTACACTCTTCGTTACGTTTTAAATCACTACATTCATTGTCACTCCTTTTGGCTACAGATCATAAAACCACAGGAAAGGAGAATATAAAAGAAAAAAAAAATTAAGTAATAGTAATATAGGTAACCAAACCCTTGAATATTACCTCCATTCACCCCCATGCCACATTAAAATCACTCGAGGAATAACTTTCGAACAATAACAGATTTGCATACGAATTGTTATTACAAATTAAAGGGGCGTGACCCATAAAACTAGCATAAAAGTGAAAATTTCAATAAATCATAAGGCGACGCGTATGTGTGTTAACTGCCAGAGTCCAAGGGATGAAGGATCTCACACATCACTCGGTCAGGTTCGATGAATTACACTCAGTCACAGAGTAATTTCACATTTATGAGGATATATTTTTGTTTTTAACCACTAGGAGGGGGTGGCATCGTGGAGTGAGTTGGGAAAAAAAAAATTTAATTTACCACCCGCCGCCACCCGGGTGTTGAAGGGTGCGGACTGCCCAACAGTGTACCTTTTCCGCTGACATTCATCGAACGAACGGGTGAATTCTTTGGACACATTTTCCCAGTGAAACAATCTTTTCTCAGGTCAATCGCATAAATTTTGCCGTTTTATTGCTGCTGTGCGTTTCTAGGACCAATTCTGAGGCCGCGTGCATAATTTCAACACGCGCACAAATGTACCAAAATTCCTTAACCTATACGCTCGGAGACAGGTTGGGGCTGTGGGTGGGTTGTTACGCATATTTATGACCATCGAAGTTTTTCCTCCTCAAAGTTTCTAGCATTGGTTCGCAGCACACTGGTTGCGGTCCTTAAAATTAAAGACTATTGTCGTGGTTTCCCGCTGCTTGGCATCAAGGAGTGGATACACCACACAACCCTTTCGCCAGTACGATGGAAGGAGTTTAGTTATTTTCCCTAATGCGCTGTAGGTGGTTCCGGACTGAAAGCAGAGAAAAGGAAATTACCACGAATACGAGTTTGGTGCGTACACTCGAACCTGCTGAAGTTGGTTATTAATCATGGGAACATGAACATTTTCAACATTCCCTTTTTTTTCAGGATAATTATTGTATTTTATGTTTCGCTTTTTTCTGCTTGCTGTGCCTCTCCTGTAATATGGAGAGTGGGAGTGCGCCACCCCGGTATTGCAGTGGGGCAGATCAAAATCGTGGAAACCCTGTGAAATGGCTAAAGAAATGATTTCTTACGAGGACACCATAGGGAGAATGAATTATGTTTTAATTAGAAATAGCCTGAAAAGTAGCACCCGCCGTGAGGTGCGTGCTAAGATCCTTGAGCCATGAAACAGCTACAGGTTAAGTATCGCATTAGTTGCACGCATCTTGTGGTTTGATGATTTGTTTTGCCAAGCGTGAAGTTGTGTGGAAGTGATAGATGTTAAAACTAAGCTTTCGGAGGTCTTAAATTAAGACGTATTATTAAAACAAATTGGGAAGGTTTGTTTTCTGAAAATTAATTAGATTTTCGGATTAGTCTTAACTATAACATTGTTAAGTAAATATGGATAAGTTCTATGAATTTTGAACAAACAATGTATTACAATTCGCGGAGAATGCCATCGAATTTAACAAGTCAGCTTTCGACAGAGTCTGCTGTACGATGTGATGGACATTCTTGAGAAAAGCACAGAAGATCAACGATTTATAGTTGCTAGTAAAGAACTCAACACCGATAACTTTACAAACATACAAGTGACAGAAAAGTATCCGCCAAACTCCCAATCATATCCGGGATCAGCCAGGATGACCACCTATGTAAGTCCTATACTTTTTAACCAAACTACGGATAACAGCATTAAAAAGAGTAGCTAGGGTATACAAATTAGGTGCTTAAATACGGCACAGTCCTTATTTCAAATAATAAAGACGATGAAAGCAAGCATGGAATTTACTTCCTTGGGCTCAAAAATTGCATCCTCAAAAGATTTGACGACTGAAGTCCACACGAGCAAACAAAGCATCGTCGAAAGCAACGTGAATGGAGAAACAAACATCTAAGCGTTAAAGTCTGAGTTTACAAAACCTATGTCAGATCCAAACTAAGTGATGCTATAGTAACGAGGGCTGACACAAGAACCAACAAACAAGCGGTAGGTACCCAAAACAAAAATGCAATTCATGTGCAGGTCTTCGTCACTAGAGCACTAGAAGGCGAAAAGACTGTATCCATCCATTAAGTAACGGATTCCCGAACAACGCCTTGCAAAAATTCTGTGATTCTAGGTAAACCGACCATTACAAGACCACCAAACTGTATAATCTATTCACTCATCATAGTAAGTTACTAAATTCCACAATTCGAATGCCCTTCACTTATACAAATAAAACTTTGTCCACATCTATTCTAGGAAGAAGAATTTTTTTTCTTAGGCAAGCTACTAATTGGCAATTGCCCCCCATCGATCATTGCGTAGCCTCGGGGACAGATTATTCAATACGCACAATGACCGCGAGCGCATTGTATGATAGATAGATGAACGATTAGATAGATGCAGACGCAAAATGTAAATATAAACGAAATTTACATTTCAAAAGCATTCACGCTCGCGGGTGTATATGTATGTATGTATATTGAAAGGGAAAACAAAATATCTAGAAACGGAAGGCCTGATCGGACCTTCTCTTGCTAATGAATGCGTTTGGCTTTGGTGCACGGATGGATGACCGACGAACAGTAACCGCCCATAATGGTAAACAAAATCCATGCAACGTGAAGCTCTAATGTGCATTGAAAGCAGTCAGCGGAGTAGTCGAAAACTTTATTATCAGGGTGTTTCATTCTATCTGTGACCGTGTTGGGCCTGCCGTTGAATGTGTGAACCATAAAAATGTGTGCTAGCTACACACCGTACGCATCGGAATCGGGGTCACGAAATTAGGTCAAAAAAAAAAAAAAATCAAATTTTTTTAGCTCTCTTATTCGTTTTTCGTTTTGTATGCACTTTTGGGCCAAATTTTTTATTTCTTGTGGGTCTCTTTATCGCATGAGGGGACTAGAAAATGAGGTCAACGCATTTTCGTGTTGGTTTTAATGTGTGCGTTTAGATTTTTTTTTTTAATGAATGTGGGTGGAATGCGTGAGACGATGCGTAATTATGAAAGCGAAAAAGGCAAAGTAAGACAACATCAACGAAAAGTCTAAAATTACTCTGAAGGGATTGTTTATTTTTATATTTGAGCATTTTTTTTTCCGGCTCTCTTTATGATTATTTTTGTTTTGTTTTCTTCAAATCGCTTGCGTCACTGCATTGCGCGCTATTCGTCTATAGAAAGAATAGTGCGTAAGGGCGTTGTATGCGGCATGCGCTTCTTCTTTGTATAAGATATGGTTTAGACTGGTGAAAGTGATGCAATACGATGCAAATGGAAATGAAATGGCGCAATCTGGAAATAATTTTCTAGTTGGTGTAGGATCTTAACAAGTTGTGCATTATTTGTGGATACATAAATTTGTATACACAAAAGATTAGACAAAAAGTACATTTATACAATCAGATTGAGTTTAAGCATTTCCGTTTCTGTGGCCGAGCCTACCCCATTCTTTGATCAATCAATTTATAATTGAAACAACAAAAAAGGAAGAAGATTTACTATGAATATTGAATTGAATTCTCAGAAAGTATTCATATATGTATGTCCAAAAGTGCAGTAAAAAAAAATCAAACTAAAATAACAATGGACTTGCAATGCATGCACCCCCCAAAGAAGCAAACAGGTTTTACGGAGTTGAAGTCCAACGAGTGCTAGGTTAAATTGAACACAAGTCCGAAAGAAGGGAGAAAATACAATCCTACTTGAAAATCCAGTTAAAAAACATTAAAGAGTCCCGCGATCAAAAGATTTTTTATAAAATCGTTAAGAACCGAAGAGGAAGTCGAAATTCCGGTTATGACTAGTCAAGTGCGATAGAGTTTCAAAAAATTTCATAAGCTCTAGAACGTCAAAAGCTTCCTACGCAAAACTTATTCAAACAGAGCTACTGAGATTAGAAGAGAGGGATACTTACTTAGTATTCATCCCAAAAATACGAAATTTTCAGTTATGTTATTTACTAATTTAGAGAGTGAATCAGGGGAGCCTATATTACATTTGTCATAAGCACATGTCAACGAATGTATGTATGTGTCATTAAGCCCTACATTGTTCCAGTTTCGTAAAATGATCTACCGCCAGCTGAATGCATCCAACCGTCATATGACCAAAATATGGATTTTGTTCATAAAGCTCCCCATCCTACTCTATAGCGCTGAGGAATGGACTCTAACGATGGTGGATGAAGATGCCCTTGGTCAGTTCGAACGAAAAATTCTAACGTAAGATATTCAGTCCCGTTTGCGTTTACGGAATCTGTAGGAGGAGATTCACAGACGAATTATATGAACTGTACAGCGACATCAACCAAGTCAAAAAAAAAAAAAACTGCACATTGGTCGTTTGAGATGGTTAGGATATGTAGACCAAATGGATATCACCTCTCTTTGAATCTAAATCTAACCTGAAGGAACAGAAGAGAAAGACCTTCTTTCTTCTTTTTTTTAAGGAAATTTCCAAATCCGAGGAGCACTCAGACTCGTTTTCGGTCCATTGTACTCCCAGGCAGAAACCCCTTTTTGGTGCAGTGGTTGGAGAAACTTAGATTTTGTTCGTTTCTCTTCTTTATTTTCGGTGGCTGTTGCTGTTCCCCGACCGGGCTCGAACATGCACAGGTCGGGTTACAAGCGAACACGCTACCCACTGCACCATCACCACCCTTGGTGAAAGACCTTACCTAAGGTGGCGGTCACAAATAGAAGGGGAATTCAACCAACTTGGAGTGCGTAACTATAGGCAGTTAGCTAAGCACCGGGCTAAGCACTGCGGAGGCTGTTGATTGAGGCCCAAGTTCACCCCGAACTATAGCGCCACCTAGTAAATAAGTCGTAATCCGTTAAGCTAAGGCGCTGAAATTTCGTTGGCAGAAGCACGTTAAACCAATAAGTAACAACCCCCCAACCAAGAGGTTGATCTAAGGACTGACAGAAACATGTTCGGGATTATCACCCAGATAATGTGATCTCCAAATGTGAAAAGAAGTAAATTTCACTACATCTTTTGGAATATAAGTCACAAACCTACAACACAGATATAAATGTTGTGAATGTTTCAACAAGAACTTTGCAGTCTTCAATCTTAAACATTAATAGCAACCCACAAAAGTCAGTGAACCAATTGAAAGTCTCTACCACCAATTAGCTTTATCACATCAATGCATTCACATGCTATTGTAGGTACTCTATTCTTTCATCTCCATCAAATATGAAATAGATCTGCAATACATGTAAATATGTATGTGCAGTAGATACATATGTATGTATCTCTCAACTCAGATGTTCTTTATGTTAAAAATCACATCGTTTCCATTATTATTTACCAAGTTCTTCGAAATATTCATCGATTTGTTTGCATAATTAGTGGTTTCTAAGGGATTCTGTGCACAAAGTTCCTTCTTGGAAGATAGGATAAATAAAAAAGGAAACATCAAAAAGGGGTTCAGAACAACGCTTTAAGGACATTCACCTATGTAACCTTTTGCCGCCTTGTATTTCCCTGAATTTGTAATTTACAAAGTTTGAAGAACTTACCTAGATCTAGTAATAGGGCCACAGGGATTTGAAAAACAAGTACTAAAATGGAAGCGGTAAGCGGGAAGAAACGCATGTTTCTTTTTTTTTTTTTTTCTACCTTTAACTGGAACAATTTAAGCATTGATAAATCGGAGGGTTCATTGTCTAAGGATATTGTGGTAGAGATTTGTGGTCAGTGGTTACGGAAACATAAAATTAAAAATATTTTTCTTCTTTGTAATGGTAAATGTAGTATTGATAAGTTTAATCAGGGCGGTTCACCATAATCTGTATCTGTATTCGTGTTTGTATATGAATTACTCAACGATTCAACTTGTTTGCAATATATGACCACACGTGTTTAGCTCTGCATATCCAGTGCATGAAGTTGATATTTATAGGCAGGGTGCTCCACCTCCATGTGCTTTGCTTTGCTTTCCATTCGTCTGTTAAGTTGTTGGCACGACTAAAAAGTAAAAATAAAAACTACAGAAACAAGGGGAAACAAATTGCAGAAAACACATTTTGCATGAAAACCGCCTACAGCGTGCACAATTCACGTTGCATGTGATAAGAGTATGCGAAACGCCATTTTTGCGCATAAACATTGCCAACGGTAAGGAAACGAATTGCGATTGATAAAATTTGATTTTGTAAGTACAAATGACAAAAAAAAAATTAAATTAAAAAACTTCAAATTCAAAGTTTACTGGAAACTTATTCGTACAATACAACCACAACTATCGTAACTACTAAAGATAAATAGTTAATCTACTAAAAACAATTCTTAAGAAAGCTTATCAATTTATTTTTGTCTACGCCTACTTTCAGATAATGTAGCTGTAGGTACTCAAGTATCGCGATTCAATTTAAAAGCAATAACACGCAATCGTCATAAATAGAATCATAATTTTAAACTTTTAAGCGCATGCAAATTGCATTGGCTTATAGGGTATAGAATAGAAGTTACATACGTACATACACAACATATGTATGAAAAAAGGCAAAAGATTGCCAATTGTGTGGGAAAGCATTAGCTGCCGCCTTCTATTACCTTGAAAGTATGAGATTGAAATTACATTTTGGTTATGAATGCATGCATACTTACAAACAAACACAATACAAGATGACTCAGGAAGCTTACAATGCAAACTAAATGACAGCCTAAATTTTAAGTTACTTTAAACTAGTTTAGAAGGCTTGTATTAAAAAAATGTAATATTTGAAGAAAGAGTGATGTCTGTTGAATATGTAACACTGTTACGCACAATAAACCCCAGAACGTCCTTACTTTATGCAACGATTATTTTTAATGCTCACGGCAACCATCCCTTTTTTTAAAAACCTTTTCCGTAATACACTTACTTTCTTATCAGGCCAGCGACTCTTGGAGGGTCTGATCCTGAAATAATGCGGCCTCGGACACGCTTCTTCCAGTTTACTAGACCAAAGTTTCTAGGTAATTGCCTGTGCCTGATCTTTAAAGCGGAGATTCGGTCTTGCTTTTCTTTGTGAACCAGGTGACTGGGATTCGAAGACACTCTTTGCTGGAGCGTTCTCGTCCATTCTCCCGATGTGGCCGAGCCACTGCAGTTGACGGATTTTCGCTTTTCAGACTATTTCCACATTTTTATACAACTCGTAGAGTTCGCGCTTATATTTTCTCCTCCATTCGCCCTCCTCGCAGACAGGACCAAATATTCAACGTAGAATTTTTGTTTCGGAGGATCCAAAGATCTGCTCTGCTGTCTTACTTATCGTCCTGCATTCAGCTCCATAGAGCAAAACTGGCAAGATCAGGGTTTTTGTCGAGCATGCTTTTGGACTTTCGAATTAGGAGTTTCGATTCTAGCCATTTGGACAGACGGAAGTAAAAGCAGTTGCCTAAGGTTATGCTTCATCTTTACCAGGGTTTCATCTGTGCAGTTTATATTTGCTCCGAGGTAGATGAACACCTTCACTACTTCGAAATTATAGCTATCGATTGTCAAGTTCTGTCCTAGATGGTGTTCGACGGATCGGTTTTATACTTTGTTTTATCCTCATTCATCATTAGCCGTGTTTTTTTTGGAGCTGTATACCCAGCCCAGTAGAATTTTACACACAAAGCAATAACAACACACCAAATGGCGATAACTTCCCCAGTAGCAGCAAGTGAGGATAGAACTACATAAGTGGACCACCAGAGCGCGAAAAATCTTATAAATTAGCTTTTAGCCGATCGTATTTGTTGCTTTTCCTCGGTTTTGACATTTAAGAACTGTCAAATAAAGAAAACAAATTCTAGCCGCAAACCAATTGGTTGGTGCGGCTGCTACTGAGTATGAATCGCTTTTTTTGACTGAAGTGAGTATAATTCTCAAAAACACACGGCTTTAGCACGGCTGAGAACGGGCGATAATGTCGATATCGTCTGCATACCCCAGCAGCTGGATGGATTTGTTAAATATAGTCCCTTCCGTGATACACACAGTCCTGTTGATACTGCACTGCACTGATACGTGTAATCGAGCAGAGAGTCACCTGTAGAGGATCTGTTTGTTTCAGTTAGGTAGTGTTTGGAGGAAGAGGTGTCGTCGTTCTTGCAAAGTAGACACCTATAGATGTTGGATCGAGTCTATTTAATCCTCGTATCTGTAACTTCTGGTGATTCATCGTTGGATTAAATTGAGTGCAGAAACTATCTAAAAGAAGAATACTCCTTTGTTCTATACGTATCAAGTTCATATTGATCACATTTTCGCATAGTGAAAGGCTGTCAGCTTTAATGTGCAATTTCCTTATCAATGTTAGTGGTAGTATAGAGATGTGTTTCATGGTGCTTAAGTCTGACATGGAACTTTGAATGCGTTGTCCCACTGGATTGGATTCGAAGACACTACAGGATGGATCGTCGATGTTCATCCGCTCTATATGGCGATGGATTCGAATCCTTCTGTCGCTCTGTATAAAATCTTTCTTAATATCGAAGGTATCGACGAAGTCATAACCGCCCTAGGTAAATGGAGCAACAAGCATTCTCCATTGTCATGCTCCACAGACGGACGAGTACTTAGATATGTTTGCATTTATAGATTTTAGAGTAGCTTAACTGTATACCGGGATACCTAGCTATTTCCGATGTGAGAGGATTCCCTTCTTGAATGGACTTTACTGTTTTATCGATACCTAGGTACATATGTAGGTACTACTGTTCCTACTCATAAGTACCTACATATGTAGATATGCATGTACATAAATCACAATTATCGTTTTCCAATGGCATTTATCCTGTTGCATAGTATGAAGAAAATATTGGCATGTAGGTAGGTAGGTATGTACATATGTACATACATAGGTAATATATACAAATGTATATATGTACAATATACATTGAAAAAAACGCTGAATTGAGTAATGCTTATTATTAAATCGTTTAAATCTTAAATAGAAAAGGACTTATTTTCTTTCTGCCAACCTAAGCCTTCATCAAACCATCAGTAAGATTTAAAAAGTACCTACCTACCAGCTCAACTCCCACAAGCTTTTATCCAGTTAAAATCTGTATCCTCTCCCTTTAAAACCAAATTCCCAAGTGAATTCGGCCATTCAAATCGGATTAATGCGAAAAAAGTAAAAAAAAAAAAAAAATCCATCCGTACGACGATAATGTTTCTTTTACCTACAACAAACAACAACAAACCAGCATCCGCTCAAGTTGCATTTTAGTTGATTCAGCAAAATAAAATTTTACCACCCCCCCTCCAAAGCAGTGCTCTTGAACCTTTCACTGCCTACACGTTAATTTGATTTTATTTTCAGGATTTTCTACTGTTGCTACTATGAATATTAACTTCTGAATGCAAATGCAGCAATACTCAACCACAAACACACACGCATCCTCCAATTGAAAACAAAAACAATAGATATTCGTACTCCAGCAGCCACGAGTAGTTACATACATATGTATAAAACTAAGCTATGTATATGTACGTGGGTCCTGTTTTGTTTTCTTAGAAAAATCCTCACTAGAACACTATATGAAAACTAATTCCGGAAATAGCTATCTAAGCAGAAAAAAACAACTTTTTTGCCTATTTTTTCAAGCACAGAGAGAGGAATTGAGCAAAAAAAATGGAAGAAAGGAAAATCAACAAAATCAAACATAACACAACACTTACATGCGAGTGTATGTTCACATCCACTCGACGAAGAACGAACGAACTAAGAAATGAAAAAAATGGCACAAAAAAAAAAAAAAAATTCTGCTCTAGAGAAGATATACGACCTAGCAAAAATTCCAACCCTTGTCCCTCCGGTACAAAAGTACATACACAACACTGCGCACACATCCTTTTTGCCTGTTGGGGCCTATCCTATATTTTCAAAAAAAAAAAAACCCCGAAAATGCCAGTGTAGCTGCAGGGTGGTTGCAGGGAGGTGTACAATGAAACTCAGGCACAGGCGGCTGGCTGCGGTGACGGAAAGCCTTAGTGTTTACTTTCATTTTTCGTAATGTCTATCTGTATGCGCTAGTCAGCGGCCAAAATATAATAAATCAGCCACCCTTATGTCTCCAACCCCCGCATTGTCAATACAAGTGCAACCCCACAACCACAAAATAACAAAAACAACAACAAACAAAAAACAGCCATCAGAGTGCGTTTTTATTATGTTTCTCATTGTTTTGCTCTGCCTGTGCCTGTATCTATGTATTCATGCGTATCTCATAGATACACAATGCCCGAAAGTACATAAACGGATTCATTTCATGCAGTGCCCCTCCTTGCCCCTTGGAGGTTTTTTTTTTTGTATTTTTGTATTTTTTTTTTGTTCACGATGGGTAAGAAGGTGAAAAAGTGCGTTTGTTGATTACCAAATGGCAAGTTGACGGTGTTGATGATAATGCTGCTGTTGTTGTTGTTACTAACCTCCCACGCAAAGAGTACCCCTTCCCCTTAGCACCAACCTGTAAGGAAGAAAAAAAATTCTGTTCTATGTATTTCATGGAGAGCATGAGAATAACAACCAGTAAATGCTGTTCTCAGGCCTTAGGTAGGTAACTAATAGACCCGAGGTGAGGAGCAATAGATCGCATTCGCATTAGTTGTAGAGGAAATAAAAAAAAAAACATAAGGTAGAGCTATACAGCTATACTGAATGCTGTTAGCGCAAAAACCATACTTGTTTCTCAATCACACAATACACATGAGTATCTTTCAGTTTAAATTGAAATTTCCCAGTGATTTTACATCTTCAAACTCAAGGATGTTTTGCTGTTTTCTTAAATATTGCTGTGGATTCACTGAATATGCTTCTGGCAATGCATTCTGCGAGCCGTAATTCTTTGTACAGCCTTATCTTGGTACAGCTAGCTGGCAGAGTTCGCGTTTACCGCCTTTGCTTTGATCGTTCTTCTAGCAGGGGGTGGCTATGGTGTAGTGGTTGCATTATCGCTTGTCACGCTGAAGGTTCCAGGTTCGAATCCCGAAGTCACAAAAAAAAAAAAAGTCGGTCAATTGCGAAAAAGCTGACGTCAACTCTACTGTTAAGGCATAACACTGGCAGTAGGGTGGTCATATGGCTCGAAACTGTTGATCGTACTAACGCCATCGGGATGTTCAAAAGAATACTGTGAATTATAAGCAATAGCAATAGAACCAATAATTCTCCCCAGTCATTCTGGACACCACCCTCGGAGCAAAAAAACTGAAACCTCATACCACCTGAGTTTCCAAATCACTACACCAACACTAGCGCTATCTGAATAGCATCATAAGGGTATTCATAACCCCTTGAGCGCTAGTGAATTATAAAAAAAAAAAGCACACAGGACCAAATTTTCAACGAAGGGTTTTTTTCTCAAGGAAATACAATATCTTAACGCCGTAAAGCAGATCAATGAGCATCATCTATTTCATCTCTCGGGTTAAGCCAATCGTTTTCCCAAACGGAAGTATCGATGGTTTTTCTAAAGTCAGTCTATAATTGATCACAACGAAAGCTTTGTTTTTATTTACTCTGAGCAAGGAACAATTTGTTGATGCAAATTTTTGAAATGACGTATTTTAGAATTTTGCCTGTTATGGACTCTAGTCCTGTTCTAGCAAGAACATAAGATTCATTCACTTGCGTCTTCGGGTAGCTCGATCGCTGTTACAAGGTTAGATAAAGTATTTGAATAGCCCCTCTACTGTTTTGAACAGGCTTTGGTGGCCGTTTGACTTCTCTAACTGGCTGATGGCTTGCGCAAATGGTAATAGACCTAAACCAACTTAAAGTACACAATTGAAGACAGCTTGCAATGGATCATGCTGGCTGGATATTCTTATTGGTTGAGGGATAGGTACTGCAGAGCCAACCGGAATATGTAAGTTGGTACCTACGTACAGTGCAATCCATTTATTACGACTTCGCTTATAACGACTGACCGCTTTTAGCGACGTGACACAACAATATGTTAGGATTGCATTCAATAGAAAACTTAAGATTTTCAGTTCGTTTTATGTGTTGTCCGGTCCCTTGATCGTCGGTATATCCGGATTCTACTGTAAGTGTATAGAAAATAACAGCAATTCAGAAAAGAAATGAATCCTCTCTTCTAGGGGTTACAATAATTTCTGAAATACTACCTATTCTGGTCAAACAGTTACAAGTGCAAAATAGTCTGATGTTCACACATATGTATGTATGGACCTACATATTGTAACATATGTAAATCGAGTTATCCTTTTCCGAACTCCATACCTAACAGTTATTTTGTTTAGATCGTCCTAAACATAAGAAGGGTCCCACCCAAAATTTGGATAAAAGCGAGAAGTTCTCATAGGTACCTACCATCCCATTTATGTATGTAAAATACTCAAGTTTCCTTACTTATCAAAAGCTTACCCGGACTAGACAGATTTTAATATAAAACTGTCTAGAGTCAGATCTTCTACTTTTCTCAGTATTCTTATGCTAAATTCTTGGCTTTAACTTATCCAAACATTAACATAACTATACTGTTTAGAAATATGTATACGTATGCAGGTACTATACATACATACACATTCATATGTATGTTATAATTTTGCATTGCAAATCCTAGTAAAACCGACCTAACACACCCTATATGCCCTGTAGGATCTAAAACAAAAACATTCAGAGCTAACTCTAAACAAGTTTTGTTCTATTTTGTTGTTGTTGCTTCTTTTTGTCGTTCCTTTACTTTTTTCTAAGCACTTAGGTACAAGCGAAGCACACAGATACTCTCTACAAACACTCATACAGATCAATACCAACACATGTGTATCTTTCACACATAAGTGCGTTCAATTTGTTTTTTTTTTTTTTGCTTCTTTTTTAATTCAAATTGGCAGCAGGCAGCAAACGAATTCTGCAATGGCGTTCGGGCTTTTCCAATAGGAAGGTACGCAATACACGCAGCACGCAAGCATACAATACCAACCACAGTGGAGTAAGCGAGCTGCCACATAACCTGATAGTGAGCCCCAAAAATAGTGCGTGCTTTTAAAGAAGTATAAGTGCGTGGGCATAATTCCCCACACAATCATAAAACAGGGAGAGCGACACAAGAAAGAAGCCAAACCAAACGAAGCACTGCAAATTACAATCTCTCACGCACCCTGAGCCGAGCACCGAGCCGAGGCACCGAATACGAGAGAGAATGTCTGTCTCTGCTCAATGCTGGCTGGCTGAACTGAAAAGTGACGCAAAAGCTTTGCTCAGCAAATGGTATAAGAGGAGAAGAAAAATTGCAAATGAAAAATGTGTGCATGCATGCGAACAGTTCGAACTAGTATGTGTGTGAATGCTTTTTTCGATGGTTGCAAGAGGAAGATAGAACTATAAAATGTTGTGAATCAGTAGTGTGTGTGTGTGTGTTTTGACCGGCTCGCCGGTTCCCTATAATTTTGATGGGAATAAAAATAAAAAAATGAGAGAACTTATTTTCCCACGCTCTCACGATGTACGAGCGTACGTTACGTACACAACACAACACAAGGTCGCATTCGCAATCATTTTGTATGTTTCATTTCTCTTCGAAATGTTTTGAAAGGGGTGGTCATTCTCTTGATGTTTTATGATTTAAGAGAAATATTGTGACTGATGTGAAAAAATGCGTTTCCAAGAGATGTTCTAGATGTCCTTTATTAAAAGGTGGATGGGGTGTAGATATTCATGGGAGTGAGAGAAAATGCAAAAAATTGGGTTAGGCGCGGTGTTTTTTGTTTCTTCTTTGTATATGTACTAACGACTTTTTTTTACTGCTACTCGCTTATATGTAGGTAGTTCTGCAGGAAACATTAAAAATGTCCTTGTTTTATTAATGACTGTCTACCTATAGATTTCGATCAAATGTTGGTGTTACAATAAGTTACAAAAGTAATTATGTAGGTATGTATCGTATGTGATTACTAGAGATACATACATACACACATATGCAAACCGCCAGTACATATTGTCGAAAACCAGATGCGCCGATCGACAATAAAAACTGTAGGTCCTTTCCATTCGTGTGACGCCTATAATAAGCACAACACAAAGTGACTGTGAGCAGCTTTGGCCCACGATGGGCACCTGGAGACTATTCGATTTAGGGAAACGATCTTTTGTCAGATATACCTACCTATAAAGGTACACACACAAAACGGAACACATCTCAGAAAAGTCTGTTTGGGCGATTTCAAATTTTCAAAATGAGAATCTCTTAGCTTGACCTTAAGATAAACTCAGCTTTGCTTAAAGGCAGATGAAGCAAATTCGATTCGGTCTCCAATTCTATAGAAGACTGTCGTAGCTGGGCACAATGGAATTTCCATTTAAGGAGGTACCTAAAATGCCTACATACATATGTAGGTATGTACATAAAGCGAATAGGCGTCATATATGTATGTAATATTGTCATAATGATAGATTTTCTGGTTAAAAAGCAGGTTAGTGCAGGTTTTGGTGACTGAAATAAAATAAATTTTGCATCTTCCTTGTTCAGAAGTACCTACCTACCTAAAATTAAAATTGATCCTATGAATTAACATACTTTATCAGCTGTACCAATTAATTTTTAAAACAAACCGCAATATGTTTTTGTATTTAATAAAAAAAAATAGAACTCGCCCCACTATTTGTATTACCCAATTTTTACATAATAAATTAATATTATTTTTTTTTTTCCAACGTAATATTGTACATACCACCAAACAAAAATATTCACCCTTGCACACCCCACCCTTTGAACCAAAAACAACATTCCAAGAGAAACTTTTAAAATCAAGGATCAACCAAACCACACGCATTTTTGTTCTCTTTCACCCTCTCCGCGAATTTTATGCTCTGACTTTACTTCTTTTTTTTTACGCATAAAACAAAATTTCTCTCTTTTTCTAATGTTTCTTATGTCATCGCAACGCAAGTACCTCAGCTCCCATCACAGCACCCAGCAACCAGCACCCAACACCCAGACCCAACTCTCAGCGCAATGCGCCCAACCATGGCCTACGAATTAAAACAGAAAAAATAACGAAATAAACACTTCGCTCAGATACCCCACTGAGATTGAATGTGTTTGTGTTGGTGTTTTCTTATTCCTCACACAATTCATTTTGTATATTCTCTTTAGTACAATAAGAGAAAAAGAAATCTACCCCTTTTTGTAAGCTACAGTATTGCCATAAGTCCAAATTTTTCCCACTGACTTCTATGGATTTTTTCGCATTTAAATAATTAAATATAGGCTGGCAGTATCAGGCCCTTCACACAACTGCATTTCACACATATTTTGTTTTCATTAATGTATGGTAGGCTTATGCTAAATTTTTACAGAAAAAAAAAAAGCAAAAACCAAACGAAGAGAAGTACAAAATGAAACCGAAAAATAATTCGAAAAACGTATACCATCGTACGTTGCTAAAAATTCAGTCCGGCGCGCACTCACACATTCAAAGATCTGCACTTGCTGTAGCGACGATGCTTAGAAATTAGAAATGAATAAAAGAAGAGAAAAACATACGCATGGGCTTGGTGTAGTGGGTAATTCTTAGAATTTGGGAGCTTCACACTACTACAGCGCCGCTGCAGGCAACTACACGTGCAGCTTCAGTTCACTTTGGTTAGGTTTTTGTTTTTTTTCGTCGAGCATTTTTTTTTGATGGGCATTTTGCTTCGATTCTTTGCATTAGCTTGGAAGCATCTAATGAGGGTTGCGTTGTAGTTTTAAGTACGATATCTGATACACTACTATGTATGATGGTACAAGTTTGGTTAATTTTTATAATAAGAAAAACAAAGAGTTTTAGTTTTATAAATATTTAAATTTAAATTAAGACTATGCAACTAAAGGCTCTTCCACCTATCATGTTTAATTATGTCCTTTGGAAATATTCAATACAAGAACAAACTAGATATTGACAACCATTGATTTAATTTAATTATTGTTTTCACGCACAGGAAGTGTCTGTTCTTCATGTGAGAAACAAATGGAAATGTCGAAGTATCTCAGGGTCTTGTTCAAGAGTGATGGAAGAAGCAACGCAGAGTTATCAGGTTGGATCAATTTTGAGACATCTTGGTCGTTCTGTTATAAAGAAGGCAGAACCTAATGTCAAACCTAAGTGATAAATCTTTAACTCAGTATTTGTTCCAATTCGCATTTATGGTCATCAAATTTGGATAGTGACCGAAATAATAAGAATATGGAGATTCTGATTTATCATATAAGAAAATGAGATTCCTTGGTGGTGTTGCTAGAATAGTTTCCAGAGTTCAAATTAGAAACATCAGAATCAGATTCTCCAAACGGAACGATCTACACATACTTCGCACGCCCCCAAACTGGCTTCCAAGTTGTGCCATGAATGCCATGCGATCAGGCTAGCGACTTTCTAGTAGGTGTGGGATGAGATGGTTGTATCAAATCATATACATTTACCTGTATATTTATTTTTTACCCGTCTGAGAATTTCTCCTGATTTTCGGTTCTTTAATCTTAGAACCAATAAGTGTCATAATATGTTACATCTGCAGCACGGTAGTGCAGTCTTGTGCTCATGTACTGACTTATAAGCATAGATGTTATTTAAGCGCATTATTCTTTCTTATTAAATTAAAATTATTTGTCAACCAAAGAGTGAAACTAGAGTCTAGTCGCTGTGTTGTTTAACCTAAAGATTTAACAATACAAGTTACTTCAATTATGTAAAGCTTTAAGAAACGGACCATTTGCTTGATCCGCCTCAAACCTTACAAAAGTACCAACCAAAATTACCCTCCGCAACACTACCAAAAGTTTTCTATTCTCTAATTCTTGGGCCGTTCAAAAAATCAAAAAAAAAAAAAAAACCCCAATACAAATTCTGTTCTAAGGACAGGAAAGCAAAAACAAAATACGGCAAATTACCTAACACACCAGATCAACCTCTTCGCTCTCTATCCTGTTCTTCATTTTATACACTGCTACACTCCCCGCATTTCTATCGCGCACTGGTGGCTAACAAAAACTGCAATCTTTCTGTGTGCGTGCGTAGAATGTATCCACACGTGCAATTCCTCATTCATTTCTATTCATCACAGCATTCTCGTTCATTCATTCGTTCGCAGGCTTTCGCGCCATCGCCCCATCTTGGTCTATCGCATTTTTCGGCATCCACACATTGAATAGAAAAAAAAAAAAAACACAAAAATTGCCAGAGGGTTGAATAACGTCTATTGCCGTGTCGGTGAATTAACCCATACATCTGCACGCATTCGCTGAGCAAAGGAAAGCACAGCGAGCACACACCATCAAAGCAGCAGCATTGGAAGTAGCAATAGCAGCGGCAGCGGCAGCACTGTAGTGAAGAGCATTCAACCACACAACGCAAGCAAGCAAGCAAGCAAGCAGGCAGGCAGGCTGGCAGCAAGCACACACAGTGGTAACTCTGGTTTGTGGGCCCCCAAAAACGCAATTCACGAAATTCATGTTTGTCTATTCGGCCCTAGGTTTCGGAGGTGCTCGCAGCGCAATAGTGTGCACTCGTCGTTGTCGTCGTCATTGTAACGTTTTACTTCTTTCCAAATAAAATAAATAAAAAAAAATAAAGTTATACACAAAAAAATTTCCAAAAATCTAAAACAACAAATTAGCAATCAGCGCGAAAATGTTATCGAATAAACAACAAAATTGAGTGAAGATACAGATATCTTATAATTTTTTTTTGTTTTTTTTTGTGTCGCACGGATGAGGTATCATAAGTTGAAGATTCGTTTCCTGCACCCGTGATATGAGTGAAACTAAAGTGGATTGTTGTTAGGTGGATGCATTTTCACCCTTATTTCTGAAATTATTATCATTATCGTTTGTTTCGGGTGTTTTTTTTATTTACTTTCTTCTTTATGTTGTTACCGTCGTGCAAGTGCGTAAGAATAGTAACGCACAAAAGAGAGAAGCAAACGCAAAAATCAATAAATCTTTTTAGTGAAATGTTGATGAATTAATAATAACTGCACTGCATTCGAAAATGGTGAGAACGAAAGAAATGTGAAATAAAAAATTGAAGGGGTGGTAATTCGGTTCGGTGTATTCGGGGGTTGTGTACCGACAGTAGTGGCAAAATGAATGCAATGGTTGTGTGAATTGTAAAATTTTGAAATTGATAAAAAGTGATTTGTGGAAATATTTGGCAACTCGAGATATAATTGGATTACAATTCCTTGTTTGGATTATATATACCCGCTATCAGAAAAAAATAAGAAAAAAAGAAAACACCCAGGATACCATAAGGATTACTCTAAAAATAACTCCATATCTTGCACATACACAAATTCAGTCGAGCTGCTGATGTTCCATTGGTACAAAGTGTGCTCCTGCTCATCTGCAATGAAAAAGGAACAAGGAAAGGTACTCTACTCTATCCACTCGGCATATATACATACACACACACACTGTTATTACATAGTTGTGTAATTAAATTAAGTTTTTTTTCTTTTTTGGGGCGAAAAAAGCTTTCTCACCTCTCCTCTCCAGTATCACGGTTATATGTGTTTGGCACACTCGTCATGTGCAGCGCAATTAGCAGGTACATAAATTTTATATTCCGCATCTTCACTCAGACTTTCCTTTTTTCCGGGAGGGTAACTGAAAGATGCTGAAAACTAGGAAGGAAAAAATGAGTTTTGACCATAGATTTTTAATAGGGAATTTGGCGGCATATTACCTGTCCCATGAAAATAAATTCGATTTTTTATAACCTTAAGATTAATCATAAAGATTAGTTGAAATGACATTTTTTTATGTTTTCTGATCTAAAAGCATACAATTATCTATATGAAGGTACGAATATGTGTCTCATGTTTCGTTACTCGATTCTGATGAAAAGTTTTTCAAATTCATCTTGTAAATCTATTCAGCAAGTAAAATTTGTTTAGAAACAAAATAAAAGCTTATGTTAAAAATAAATAGAAAAAAAAAATAGGTAGGTAGTAAGGTATTGCTCGTATCTACGAAAATTGGTTCTAATCGTTTCTAAACAAATGGTGAATTATGTGATAATGTTTACAGATTAACCTGACATTAAAACTTCAATTATCAACTTTATGTAATTTACTTAACATAGATAGGATTAACTGAAAAGTTTTCACCAAAAAATGTAATTTAAATGTTTTCTTGTCTTTTATTTTGCACGGTGACTGTAACATAACTTTTTTTTAACTTAGTAAGTGTTTGTAGCAGAACTTTAAATGTGAGTGACTGTTAGGCAAAGTCTTGTTAATCATATTTTTGAAATTTGAAGTCTTTGAGGCTACAAGAACGAAACAAATTTTAAGATCCTTTTGGAATAGCTTTGATGGATAAACAAAATATTTTAATTGGTGAAGGGTATAGAAATGAAATGAAGGACATTATAGACTCACACGCAGAGAAAACAAGTCCTTGCTTTGGAGATTGCAACATGACAACAACCCTAAACACCAGGCGAGGCTGGTTACCGAGTGGTTTAATGCAACCGTATTTTGTGTTGTTGAATGCAAAACTCCGTCATAGTATTTTAATCCAAAATTCGAACACAGGAAAAATCTTCGAAAGCCTCACTTTTTGCAACCATAAAACCATAAAGGTGGAATATCCTAGAAAACATTTTAAATAGTTTTTTTGAATCTATGCCTCGTCGATGCTATGTAGTTCTTAAAAATATCGATTACCTATCCAACTGTTAAACAAAATTAATAATTTTCTTTTCAAAAACATTAAATTAGTAAGTTGCTTTAGTTCCAACTGGCTTACTGTAAGAAGGCATTCATTTGCTGTATTTATTTTTAAAATTGAATGGGTTACTATTTGAAGTGTTTAAATGTTAAACGTTTTCGGTGGTACTTACTGCTCAGATCTTCCTTTTTGTATGCAAACAAAGTAAAATGATGCGCGTTACTTTTGTTTCGTCACACTATTGATGCCAATCACTTCTAAGTTGTTCAAATAGCGGCGGTATTTTAACTAACGTTTTTAAATGTTAAACATGTATGTAGGTATTTAATTTTTCAAAATGTGTGATTGTTAGGTTTTAATATAACTACAATGGCAACACAAAATGTTTACTATAACTTTTTTTTGTCTGGTTCTCTCAAGTTTCGAATATCCTTTAAGTGCCATCAACTGGCAACACTTTGCATTTGAGTCTTATGATAATTTGTTCGTTGAAAACTATTTAATTCTGTTCTCCATAGTATCTAGAAATACTTTGACACCTTTTTGTCTTTTATCCTTTTTTCTAGGAATGTACATAAAAGAGCCGAAGTGAAGTCTAGTTAAACTCATAATTCATTTCGCGGCACCACCTGTCGGCAGGCAATGACAAATTTTCAATCTGTCATGAAAAGCTTTTCAATCCGCCGGCCATTCGGAGGCAGCAAAAAAAGAAACACCTTTAGGTCCTTTTGCGTTGCGTTGCGTTGCGAGAAGCGAGGCCTTTAATGAGCTGTCGCGTCAAATATTTGTATTTTTGTACCCAATGTTCCGGCGGTGTTCAAGGAACTTATAAAAACTATTTCGCACATGAATAAATTTTCGATCAAAGTCATTATTTATCGCTAAAATTTCAACGGTATAGGCCCACTTGTAATGTTTTTAAAGGTAAGCTATAAGACCTAGTTTCTCGTAACCACTTGTGTTATGTTTTATTTTTCGCGTCGTTTTAATTTCCGTATTGAAAGATGAATTGAGAAGCTTCTCATGACAAATTATACATTCAAAGCCGGAGATGTGTTATTGTCTGTCAAGGAGGGGTTTTGCTTTTTCAACTTTTGCTATTTTATATATTGTAGCAATAAAGCCAATCTGAAAGTCCTTTAGGCCAGAGAAATGTGTTTATTTATTGATAGATCGCAAAGAACAATAAGGACAACTTGATCAGTTAAGAGATATAAATAGGGCATTCATGAACAAATGGTTATTAGCTAATTGTTTTGCAGAAGAACTATTACTCAGATGAGTTAATGTATTCTTACTTTACTTACGCCTTTACTTGATACTTATTGAGTTAATGTTTAAGAGTATTCCAAGACGGTTGTCATTGAACTTGAACTAGGTACAATTCTGATTTTGTTTTTGAATTATGTGTGTGATTCATATTATCTCAGATCTAGATAATTTTTATAGTGGGTACCTATAGCTTAGCACTAGCGAACAAAATTCAAAATGCAGTTTATTACTGAAAAATTTCAAGTTTTTCGTTCGATTTATTCATTTTTAACTAACCCAGCATCACTCATAACTTACGGTGAGAAGATTTTTAATTTTTGTTCAAAAAAATGTTGAAAATTACAAAACATCTTTTCAAATTGGAATTACCGACTTCCGACATTCGTAAGCTTTTATTTGTATGGTATTCTATTATTTTTTTTATAATGTATACTTTTATCTTATCATTATTTTATTTGGTAAGGTTACTGCTTAATATTTGACAGATAACCCATGAAAACAATACAAAAATGTCAGTTTTAAGTGCACTAAAAATTAAAAAAGAAAAAAGAAGAAGAATAACTTTGAGTTCCTTCGTCTTAATCAGTAAAACATTTATGTGCTAAAAATTGTGCACTTTATTTGAAATAAAATTTGTATGTTAGTACCGTTTTAAATCATTCTCAACAACAACCAAAATTAAAAGTTCAAAACATAAGATCGAAAAACAGTTCTTAACTCGACTCTTTGCAAAGATAGATTATGCACGCATATGTATGTACTCGTATAACAAAAAAATCCAATTAAAAACTTCCCAAAAAAAAAAAATGTAGGTTACTACGAAGTCTGATAAAGAACGACAACCGACCAATCTGTGTCATTTTCACATTTTCACACAACCAAGTCCATATAGAAAAATAATAATAAATTCTTCACAAGTATGGCAGCATAAGCGTCCTCTTAATCACACCCCTTTCCCAACAAGCCTTGAGTTCACCATACTCACTCCATTAAATGAACGTAGAATAGCATAATTTTGTTTTATTTCGAATACACTCACAAAATTCTTATCAGTCTTTCATATTGCTTTTTACTAACCTGTCACTTTTATTATTTAATTTTGGTAACTAAGTAGTAATTATGTTGGTTTTATCTATGTATGTACATATGTATAATTAGATTTGTGGTCCAAGCATAGTCAAAGTTATGGTCATATAGGAGTCCTTTGAATGAAGTGTACATATGTATTTCATTGGAATTGTCAAAAAAATAAATTTAATAGTTTTTTCTTGTTTTAAACTCAACCATACACTATCAGTAGTGAGATAATGCGATTATCAAAATGGACAATAACATTTTGCAACACTTCAGCCGACATTGTGACCATAAACGCGTAGATACTATGTTATTGTAGTTTACAATTACAATTAAGTTTTTGGTGAACATTTTAAGTTATGTTATTGTTTTTACCCTCTTATCATTATAAATACGAAAAAAGGTTTCAAGTATATGTATGTATCTCAAAAGTGAGAACATGGGTTAATTTATATGAGAGTATCGTATGCACAGTATTACATGTTTAGGTATGGGTCCTCACAACTTATATTATCACAAAAAAGAAGGCTGTTTTGAAGGTAACACTTCGAATAATCGAATAGTTACGATCTTAAGATAAGGTATGGAATTATGATTATGATATGGTTAGAAGTTTAGCATTTTAAACTTCGGCCAGTCTTTATATGATGAAGATGGCTAATAATTCGATTTGCGGCGTAGTGTAATTTTGTAATACTACATGTCGTAAATCTGTCGCTTTAGTGAGTAATATACAAATTATTGTTGCCATATTGTATTTTCACGATTCTCATAATACTGACTATCGTAATGCGTAAAAGAATCGCCTGTTTTTTTTTTTTTTTTTTTTTTTAATTACGCACTTTTTGACACATCTGCGTGCATATGATACGAGGGCATGATCATAATTTGATAGAAGTAGGTTTTTTTTTATTGAATAAAAAGTCGTAACACATTATTTATTTATCAAACTTTCTAATTATTCCAACTAGATTCGTATTACTTACATTTAGCATTTATTTAATTTTTTTATGTCATTAAGTGCTTAAGATCTTGAAAATACAGAGGCCTTTTAGATTTACATAGAATCTTAGATCAGAAACTTGTACGTTTGTAAATAAAATTAGAGAATTTCCAAAAATCGTTTACACAAATTTGGTTATTTTCAAGGTCCCGACAGACAGATGACAGTTAGATTAACATGGAGATATGCTTTGAAACAAGTTTCAGCAAAGTGATCTATTACATGAGGAAACGAGTTTAACAAACTCTCTTATTGTCTATTTGTTTTTCAACAAAGTTTCTGAGTCAGATTGCTTTACCTTGTACTTGACCTTCATGATTCGGCTATTGGCTAAATAATGTTTTCATTTATTTCAAAAAGTGAGACAAGCGTTTTTTTTTTTATATTTAAATTCGATTACATAGTATTTGATTTCAGCGGAAGTGTATTAATTATTTTGACATTAATAAAATATGGACGGAGGAATCTGAATTTGTGCGTTCATCTCATAACTTCCACTTTAAAAGGTTTAGGGACTTACATACGTATGAAATGATGTTCCTATTAATGATTTTATAAACATAGTTTGTAGTTTTGTCTTTCACTAACGTCCTATTAGTTAAATCCTTAGGACTACTAGAACAAAATAGGTACAATTGTCTATGTTTTTATGTATGGATAGTTGTACGTATGAATGAAGATATGTCTGATGGCTTATGCTCCCTTTGATTTTGGGCCAATAATGTATGTACATTAACCTTTAAATATGATCTGAAGTCTTTGCTCGGTTCCAAAATCTGAAAATTCCGTCGCTCTCCGTCCTACATACCCTTGATTCATAGTGTTATATTGCCAGTCAGTCATCTGAACTTGTGTTCACATTGTACTCATACATTAAAAGTTTCAAAAAGGACCTTTTGCTTTCTTCAGCTATAAGAGTTTTCTTCAGAGCTTAACCATTTTGGCTTCATTCACTTTTCATAGCCCGGTTTTCGAACGCCGCTGCTAGCATACCTATCGTTTTTCCATTTAAACGTACGTAATCGGCTGGCCAACATAGGGTGAGATTATTTCAGTATCCTCTTTATAATTCCGATACGTCTTACACTAAAAACAAAAGCACGTAGGAATGTAACTAAATTGTTTCCGTTCTTATAAGACCAAATATATCCACGAAAATCACTTTTTAAAAAAGTGTTTCCCTACTAATTTTTCTTCCTTCTTTAGATTTTAGAAAAATGTGCGCATCGAAAAGAACTCTTATACAAAATCTGAGGTGTTAAAATTTTTTTTTTGTTGCTATATACACTTCTCCAAAAGATGATATTCAACGTGAAGTGAAATTTTTTTTTTCAAGTGAATGTTTTCAAAGAACTTAAATTATAAGGTTGTATAAATGTAAAAAGTAATAAAAAAAAAAAAAAACTTCTTAAACTATACTGTAACGACAAAAGTTTCAAGTGAAAATAAGAAACGACTTAATAAATTTCTAAATATGTAATCTAAATTTAAAAATTATCGAGGAAACAAAAAACAAAACAAAAAAAAAAACAATTCTTTAAAAAGAAATCTATTCTATCTCCATAAAAAAACAAATTTTTAAAATACAGAAAAAAAAATCAAACAAAATTTAAAACTTCCTATTCTAACCTAATCAAAATTGATTAAAACAAAACAAGTGAACGGAGAAAATATAAAGTAGAAAAAATTTAATCCCTTAAGTAATTAATAAATTTTCAAAATTAATGGTTTGGAATCTATAACACCGCACGAAAAAATATTATTATAGTGTTAATAAGTGCGCGTGAATATATATCAAAAATTTCGTTTCGGTTTATTTATTCGCAAAGTAAATACGCGTATCGAAACCCATTCATGGATATACATACATATGTATTCGAGTATATTAAATAAAATTATAATTATATTTATAATAATTAATTTATAAAAAAGTGAAAACTTTAGAGTTTATAAAGAAAAGAAGGAAAAAAAAAATACGAATTGTAACCTGAGTGCAGAATTATTATAATTTTTATGTTATTTTTTTGAAAATTCAAAATTAATTGAAATTTAAAATTCGATTGAATGAAACTACAACTGTATGGCTCAAGGATTTGGCTTAATCGAAAATAATTTTTATAATTAAGGTAAGTGGATGTCAAAATAAAAATATGTAGTTATTTAATTTATTTAAAAAACCAATAGGTACGATCACCACACAAAATTCATACGTTGATGAATACTTAGTACATACTTATATAAAAATATTTTATTTGCCAACCCTGTTTGTTTTTACATTTAAAATTCAAATTAATTTGGTTCTAAAAGATATTGGTCCAAGCTCTATGCTGATTCAACGTATTGATGAGAAAAGTTATCAATTTGATGGCGCACTTCTTGACAACCAGCACTCCTACTGTTTGGTGTTTACTTACTTATTTAAGGGTTTCTGGGTATCAATAGTTTTTGTCAATGATTAGTTTATTCAACTTTCTTTTAATTAAAACAACAATAGGTACAGACAACTTCTTCTAACTCGAGTTTTCCACTTTTTTTTACTTCCCACCTTTATAGGGGAAGTATTGTAATCGCCCACAAACAAATTTCGAGATTTTAACAGAGCTTCACATTACGATACACTAGAAATTATTTGCACCCATTTTCGAAGTGATGTCTGTGTGTGCGTATGTGTATGACAATTTTTTTTTCTCCTTCGATATCTAGAGAACGGAACAACGTACAATCATGCGGTTTTATTTCTCAGAATGAAACTTAGAGCAAAATCGATCCAGCGGATGCTGATATATTTGAAGAAATGCTTTAAAAAAAGGTGTGCTTGACAATGCAAGCAGTTTATGGTGTTATTGGAAACAATGATCGCTGTGATATAAAGCAATATGAGGTGGGAAGTACAGAACTGGCTCACCAGTCGAATTTTTTATTTTTTTTTGCATTCCCTTGGATTAAGTATGTAAAAATATAGGGACTAATATTCCTCAAGAATTGAGATCACTTAATCTGATGCTCCAGTAAAGCTTCACAAACAAGCAGCTCGTGCAGGTACATAAACATTTTTCTTCAGTAGAATCTCGGAAAGATGAATTTTTCGAAAAGATGAACTGCTCGGAGAGATGAACAAAATATTTATGCAATTACAGTGTTCTAAAAGATGAATGGGCAAATTTTAATACTCGAAAAGATCAACGCTTGCAATGCGTAGGTAGGTACGATCTCCAGTTTAGAGAAAAACAGTAATTTTCCAAACTGTTTTTGCTTGTTAGGGACTTCCCCTTTTGCTTGCATTGCGGTTCTTTTTCACTGTAAAATATATACACTAGTATGTACAGGAATGATGCCTCTAGTAAAAGGACTAAGTTTATGGTATAATTTTTTTTATTTTTATCTCTTAAGCTTCCTTATTGTGGACGATAAAACATGACGACTCCATAAGAACGTTTCTATCATGAACGGGCTCTGCTTGCATTTTGTGCATTTTTTTGGGAGTCTACTGTAGGTTCATGGAATGTACATGTATAAAATAAAAGTTGACTTAAGTTTAAGTTAATTTTGCTTGACTTTGCCCAGACATTTAGTCTATTTTTTCGCATCAATTACACACGCATTTTGGTAATTAAAGCCATGAGTCCACACCTAATGTCATTGAATTAATAAATTTACATTTCTTAAAGAATTCGTCCCAAATTTATTAAGATATTCGCATCGTAAACGAAATACAAAATTACAATTTTTATTATTATTATTTTCAAAAAAAAAAAAAAAAACGTAAAAGGTCGTTAGTTAGTTAGTTTTCAATTGATAGATTGCTGATATAAGCAATCTATTTATTACACTTAAAATAGATCTTCAAATCAAAACCTAATTTTTTTTTCTAAAATAAAGTTTTGCTACAACATTAAAAAAAAAAAAAAAAAGATCAATCAGAAACGAAACCACATGGCAATTTAAAAAAAAAAAGAAATAATTTATGAAAAAATGTCAAAAATTGTCTCCCATCCGTGACCAAGAGAATTGAAAACACAAACTATTTTTACACATATTAAATATTTGCATATAATTTGTATGTTGACAAAACATACATATCTCATTTTATCTTTGTATCTGCATGTGTATTCACATAAGACATGTATGGTATGGATGTGTATCGCATTGCTCACATAATAATAAATAAAACTAATTGACAAAAAAGACAAAGAAATTTGTGTATAAAGTCTCCTAAATAACTGCAAAATATCAAAAGATGCAATAAAAACTAAATTATTTTATGTTAAAAGCGGTATGTGGTCGCCTCAGCCCTCAACATTACATCATAAGCATTTTTAGTTTTAAAAGTTTTTTTTTTCTGTCATATAGTAATAACAAGCATTATGATAGCGCACGCACAGACACAACTGCATGCGGAAAAGCTTCGCGCACGCACTCACGCATCTTAATTTTGAACATGAAAACCTTGAATATTCTGGCGCACATAGCAGCAGCGGCACAACGAAAATCGTAGAGAGATACAACAACCCAAAGCGATTGCAAAACAAGGTCTATTGGTCTATACACAACAGTAACGCACACATCAGACCAAGTGCGTATACGCACATTTCATAATTAGCCAAAATTTTGACAACCAAATACATTCATACAAACATACATGTAGTAGCCGAGCCGTTTCATTGGCACAAACACAGCCCTCATTTATGAGGTCTAAATGTCAGACTTGCGTTATACATACAAACATTGAACTGCCTTACGCATCCGGGCAAGTGTTGCTCTGCATGCGCGCTTCAACCGTTGAACTGTTGTATTGTGTTGTGTTTTGGTGCGTGCGTGTCATACGCATCTGAATCTCGTCAGGCGAGCTTTTTCTTAAGATTTTTAAGCTTTACACGCTTTGTATCTACAAAGATTCACGCATACACGCATTTTTTGATTAAGCGAACAAAAAAAAAAAAACTGATTGTGCAAAGTTTTCACATATGAATTTTTTTTATTTATATATTTTGGAAGCGACGATAATCGAGTTTTCTATCTCTTACGTTTATACAGCTTGTGTTTCTCTGTGATCTTATTGGATTTTATTTTTGCACGTGTCCGCACACCAGACAAATGAGTTATTAAAATTACGAAAAAGTTGGCTGCCAAAATGGCACAAACCCCCTCCGTCCCACTGGCCTATCGTGTCTATAAAAATGACCGGTGCATTTGTTGGTGTAGATATTTTTTGGTTAAAAAAAAATTGTTTGTTGGATGTTACACCCAATCCTTATATGTGCAAAGCTTGCGCTTTGTCTATGTTGCTAATATGTTGCACACACATAGAGAAAAATCTGTGTTTGCTGTTAAACACGACGAGTATGCATGGAACATTTTTTTGGACGATGTTGCCGGGCCTCTTAAATGAAATGCTATGCGTGACATATTTTTATCCAAAGGCTTTTCCCCCCCTCGCATGGTAGGTAATGCGTTTTAATTAATTAACGTGTCCAACAGAGTGGCATGATAGAGAGTTGGAATTCTTTTTGTCTTTATTATGAGTGGCTTTATGCACTGGTGGTTGATTCTTATGATGGCTTGACTTACAATGCTGGTGTATGTTGCATTAAATGCGTTTATGTTGGGGCTTTTCCGGAGAAAGAACTAGTGATTGTATACATAGTGGGATGACAAACATATGCGTACGAGTATATGCGAGCTACTGTTGGACGGTAGGTATACAAGCATTTAATTATGCGTAGCCTCGAATTTAGGTCACTAGATGTAATTTGTGTTCATGTTTTGTGACTAAGTCTATGGAAGAGGTTGTTGCATGCAACGTTCATACATGATTGTCAAGCAATTTCGTTGTATGAACACATAATTGCATGGGAAGATTCGGATGGAGGAAGTGGTTGACTATTGAAATTAAGAAAGAAACTGTCTACAGAAGAATTTCGTTAAATAGACAAAAACAGTTGACGAACTTGTGTACTTATGTACCTTTAACTAACCTTTTATGAACTTGACCACAGTCGTGAGAAAGAACTTTCAAAGTTTGTTCTTCTCAACGCTATGGTTGGGAACCCCAATCTTCTGCAACCATTTAGATTGCAAAATAAAAGTTTTTTTTCGGATATTCTCCCACATCCTTGCAGCTTCTGCAGAAATGATTACATACAATGCCCAAAAGCTGAGCATTTCTGTGATAAGAATTGTGCTTTATATTTGTGTGTACAATTTTAACACCAATGTACTTTTTAGTACAGTATTTCATTGACGTTTTTGCCAGATCTTCACCAAGCACAATACATTTGCATTGTTTCTACTATTGTTAGTTAAAGCCTGTAAAAAAAAATCCTTATTCCTCTAGGCGTATTCACTTAGTTTAAAAACATATTTTTTGTTTATTTTTTAAAACAAAGCTCCCCCTCATTGTCGTTCTATTCATCTGTGCACCATAATTGAAGTGCACTTCAAAGTAAATTCAAAATTGAGTAGCAAAAAACGCTTTTATTACTAATTAAAGCGCAGTACGTTCCTACTTCAAACAAACACTGCATGTTACATACTTCGTTCAAAAATAATTCATGGGGACATCACGTAGCCCGCAATTTTGGTAGACGTTTCAGCCACGACTCTTTTTAAATAAAAATAAAAAAACACTCAAATAAGAGTTCAAAGTAACATTTTTTTCTCCAAAAACATGCCCACAAAAGTAATTGCATCGCATATAATTTCATGCAACAGCGACTACAATGCTAATTCGTTAGATAGAAAAAGCAACAACTCTCAGCTCTTAGCCAGTGCGCTGGGTGGAAACATGTCAAGAGAACGAACGCACTATAACCGAAAAATAAAAGAAACAAAAAAAGAAACACGGTCGTATAACCACCCACTCAATTTTTCGGCACAGTGCTTCATTCTTTGGTTGTCTTTTTGCATAAAACATAAAAAGAAAAAGGTTAAAGTACTCTTACTCTAGCGAAACATGTTAATTAGCATCGTGCTGCACTTTCACGAAAAACGAGATGGGGGAGGCAACAAAAAAGCGTGCACTTGTATGCATCAAAGAGGACAGAGCACGGGAACAAAACTGAGATTACATTAATGAAGAACCCTGCATCTTATCTAGAGAGGCCTTTTCAAAACTCAGTCGATTGTAACAAATTCAAGAGCGATCCCGCCAACAACCGCAAAGGCAGCCAACAAAAATTCAAAAAAAAAGAACAAAAATATTTTCGGGAAAACGTCAATGTAGAAGAAGAAGAAGGGTCTGCCTTTGTGAATATGCCCCCATTGTTACTTTTACTCTATGCATCACATATTGCAGTGGCTTTTTTTATTTGTTTGTCTTCTTAGTCAGTTCACCTGTGTGAATTTAATTAGAGTAAGCACATAGGGGCACACTCCTTGGTGATTTGGGAAACAGAAGACGGATTAAAAACAATTGCAACGCAGAAATTTGAAGGAGTGGGTGGAAGAGATTCAAGATGACATTTGCATGTGTGGATACCAAATGGGGTGGTGTTCTCGCAGAAGTTGCCTGAAATAATTTGTTCTTTATTTTTAAGGATAATTCTACATTGAGTTATTATTGAATCAGTGAATTGCAAATAAAAAGGCTAATCATAGTCAAAGTGAGTTATTCTAGCGTAAGCACTTTGTGAAGGGGTGGCACAGCTTAATTGATGGAAATGAAATCTGTAATAGGAGGTGCCGTGGTTTGTGCAGTTTGTGATGATTGACAGTGTTTAAAATTCATAGCAAATTAAATGTATTCTGACTTATCTCTTATGTGACTCTTGGTGTATATAGAGCCTTTGCCTTAAATAGAACAGGATCTTTGCTCACGTCTCAAACTTAAGAGCTGAGATTAATTTATGTGACAATTTTCACTTTTTCATACAGCGGTTGTATCCTCTTATCCATTGCTCCTGGCAGCATATAAAAGAACTGGCAGGTGCAGCATGCTGTAGAATATCAACTTTAATGATGTTTTTTACTGGGCGTCAGACAGATGGTTATTTGTTTGTTGACAAAATGTTTCACTTGGTCTTTCTATAAAAGCCTTAAACATACGGGGAATGGTTATTTACTAATTTGGCTCCCGAACTGTGAAGGAGTTTTGAACCCAGTTGTTTTGCAAACTGAAGAAGCAGCGGTTTGAAAGAGTTATTCTTGGTCGAATCTCGTCAAGGGTTCATTTGTGGAGTTAATGTTTACACGTTGGTAAACTTCTTAACTACTTTGAAGTTATAATTGTCAACATTGATGATATGTTAGATACATACGACTTGGTTTTGTGAACATTCACTTCAAGACTGATTCGTTTTGCTTCATCTTCAATTGCCATTAAAGTTTCTATGAATGGACGCTGGGAATGATATTGTTTATTAATCCCATCAATTAAACAGATAGAAAGATAAATAGGGGAGATAGTGCTGCAGATATTGCCATTTCTACCAACATAACATTAGTCACACGACAGTGTTTTGTTTGCAATTTTTTTTGTCTCTGTCTAACAGGTACCATAGCACGTTCGTGTGATGCAAAACGATCACACACAGAATAACTAAACCTATGTAGCTTAGAAACTAAAACCGCAAGGCAATTATCATTCTTTAAGCATCTTGTTTTGTTTAATTTTAAACACATTTTTTAGCTATAGAACAAACAAACCTCCTTTGGCAAATATTGACTTTTTTTTTTGTTTAAACATCCAGCTGCAAAGATGCATGTCCCAAAAATTCACTAAAAGAAAAAAAAAATCCACTTCCAACGAAGCGTTAAAACCAACAAACAATTTAAATCCAATTCGCACTTTTCCCCGCGATGAATGAATTGACTTTTGTATCCCACAAAATGTATACCTCAACAATCAAAAAGTAATAAAAAGAAAAACACCCAAGCGGAAGACGTCTTTTTCGTCTTTAGACCTCCGGCAACAAATTGCATAGTGTGATTTTTAACCAATTGATTTGAAAAGACAAGAAAACGAGATTCATTAGGTGCCTTGGGCGACACAACGCAGTCCCTGTTTTTTTTTTTTTTTTAGTATGTGACTGAGAGTGTATCTACGCAAATGATGTTTCCCATTGCAATCAGAAAACAAAAAACAAAAAAAAAAACTTTCGAAAACTTTCCCATCATGCAAACAAAAATACACACATTTTTCCATCGGAAAACTGCGCCATTGTTTGTCGTGCTGATTGTGTGCTGTGTATATTATGTACACAGTTGCATTAGTTAAACTGAACCCTTCTTCGTATACCGAGAATGGTGTGGCATAAAATTTGAGCATGCATGCATTTCCAAAAGCGGTACGAAAAAAAATAGAGAAGAAATACCTAACAGCAAATCAACTAACATTGGATTAAAATTCAGGCAACAAAACCACGACAGAGACCAGCGTTTCATCTAGCAACGCAACTATGAATATCGCTCTAGCACAAAGAAAGAAGCATCTGTACCCGAAAAGCCTTTGTATCTATACATCTATGAGCCGTATGTGTTTACACATTTGTGCGGTTGGTATTTTTATTTTGCCTTTTCGCCTTGAAGGTCTTAACATGCATTGTGATTGTTTAGAGATTGAGCAATGAGCTGCTCTGCTACAAATTTAAATGCAAAAGATGCACAAAAAGCTGCTTATTGAGTGCTTTATGCACTTGAAGCTACCTGTATAGGTTTCACCTCGAAAAAGTACTTTGCATTGAATTTTCTGTGGTGACCCCTAAAATGTTATTTTTGTTTTGTTAATTAACGGTAAATTTGATTGTTTTTAAAATGTTTGTACTTGCACATCACTTATGTATGTAGTTCTGTTTTGCTTTGGTGCACTTGAATATGAAATTTTTAATATGTATGTATGTATGTAGGTATGTGAGTGAAGAAATAGTGGAGATGTCAAATGCATACAAAGTAGTAAGGAAGGAAGATTTAAAACTCATGTTTTCAAAAAGTTGTTTATTACCGAATAGAAAATAAAGAACCGGCACTTATCACTTTGGGCCATAAGATAACATTCATTTCTAGTGGCGTTGCAGCTATTATTGTCAAATGAATGAATGAAATACAACACCACTAAAGGTTCAAAACAGTGGTCTTAACAGAAAAAATTAATTTTCGGAGTTATCAATAATACATATATGTATGTGCATGTATTATTTTAAAAATTGACTCGATTATAAACGAAGGATCAGTTTTGTTTTATCAGTGATTTTTTTTTTTTGGTTTGGTTGTTTCTCTTTTGGCGCTAATTACCGCCAAGACCCTTATTGAAATGCTTCACCCAAGTGTTTTGGATGCGTTGGACGAAATGTGCTAGCTTCAGTTCCTCAGCCGATGTTATGCTGTGATTCTTCACCACTTGTTTAAGCAATGACTACAGGTCGATCTTTCAGATTTTTCAGGTGTAAATATTTTTTTTTGTGAGATTCTTCCAGCGCAGCTTCCAAGAGGGAAATATAGTTATCGTTGTCTATCTTACTTTGGCATAGAAAAAACTTTTTAATCCCGACCATTGGCATAATGCGGCCTTAGTGGAAGCTTGAGAAGCTTTTCATGAAAAACTATCCTCTCAGAAGTTTGTTATTGCCTACTGAAAATTGGTATTGTGAAAAGTCGTTTGGTTGTTATGCTGACTAGAACATGTGACAACTCGATTAGTAGTCCAACACACTAACCGAGACCACATCTTAAGAATTACATGCACATTTCACATACAACCGCACATTGTTAACACTAAGCTTTAAATCACAATCATCAGTATCTGTAGCTAATACTTCCAACGAAAAAAAAAAAAAAAAAACACCATGATAACACACGCCAACAATAAACACCACACACCTTACTTCCCTTATCCACCCGTCCCAGTTATCATACATCATTCATCAGTGACCTTGCATTTTGTTATTTACGTCAACATTTTATCGACTAAAAAAAAAATAAATAAATAACAACTGCACACATACGAGTACATATTTTGTTTACTCAAATGCCTTGCTGCAGAAAAGTGTCCTAAATATTTACGTCTGAACATTTAAGGCAAAACAAGAATGAAAACGCAAAACCACCCAAAAAAAAAATATTATGATAATGATATAATAAACTCAAATACACACGAGTTTATTCTGTGCTTTTTTGGTTAAAAAAAAAAAATATATATATGTACGTATCATAAAAACTTCGGAATAACTTAGGAAAACACAACTGACGTAACACCTATTCCAACATTAACCTAATTTTGAATTTTATTTAGTCTTCACCCCACACGCGAATGACTACGATTAGTTGCATTAACTGCGAGCTACATAAAGATTATTTTTTTTGGCAAATGGTTATCATGTGACTTAAAGTCGGTGAGCCATACAATATTTGTTGCAATTTATTACTTAACACTTTTGTATGAGTTCTTGTAGTGATATTTGTTTAAGTTGTTATTCGTTTTGAAAATATATAAGATATACTTATGTACAAGGCACCAACTAAAATATATATTTTTTTTTTTCGTTTTAGGTAAGCCAGTTAGAGATTAATTTGGCAAAAATTACATTCCACTACAACAGGTAACAACAATTTTCATTAATTATGAAAACGTTTTCAACCAGAAAATTTAATTAAACTTCACGAAACACATGAACTTGAAGTAGATACCTAACTATGCACGTCGCCTTGAATTGAATGCATTCCAGAGTATAGGTTTCGAGCCATCTTTTGTACAGCAAAAGCCAACTCACAACGATATCCCCCTGTCTAGTGTCTACCAGTGAGCAATTTCAAAGCTTGCATCGTCCCCAAAGTGAAATTCGCTTGATGAGTCAATAGTGAGTGCATAATAATGGTATCTATCCAACCATCCATTCGTCCCTTGTGCAGAGAAAAAGCCGGAAGTCGACTTTTAGCAGGAAACAAAAATAACGAGGTAACTTGTGGAAGTTTGTAGGCAGTGGGGGGTGTAAATCAAATTTAAACAAACAACCACTACCGGGCTCCACCGAGATACTCGCATCATAGGGGTGGTTCTCAAAGCAATAAATGACGCTAAAAGTCATCACCAGCAACACATAGCATAGTATCTGCAATATACTACTGCCAGACTGTGAAGAAGCAATGCAGACACAACCGGCACACATTCAAAACTCAACGACGACGATAAATGTCTAGTGTTGCAGCCCGGCAAGAAGACTCTCCCGCCAATATTGCCACCATTACCGTGACCCTCTTTGTGGAAAGCTTCTACATTGACTCTGCTAGCTGCATATCTCTACTTAAGTGGGCCCCAAAACTTTTGCCTGCAAGCTACAACTAAAAAAGGTTGGGGGATGATGGTGAACCATCTACACTTCTTCAGGGACCGGTTAGTCATTGCAGCAGATTTTCCAACCCTCAGCAAGGGGTGACTACAGTTTTGTTGCTTTCTCTTTTTCTCACACTTCATGCATTTTGATACGACGGCAACGACATTCTCATCCAACCCAGCTACGTTGACTATCACTGCGGGTCGAGTTTACACCCGATTCATTGCCATAAAGTGCTCAGGGCATAGGAAGTTTTTCAACGTCCGTCAGGGAATGGGGATGGGGACAGAATGACTCTGCGGCGCATGTAGATACGATGACGTTACCCTTTTTGTATATTTTCTAAATTTAGCTTGCAACGACGTCGACGAGGACGACGGCAACGGATGAATACTCCTACAGTAAAAAGTGAAAGTTTTCCTCTTTACCCTGAAGAGAACCCTTATCTGTGTGTAGTTGTTGCATGGCGCCGCCTGGCGAACATTGATTTTTACCCACACACAGAACTGCATTCATCACCATGCAAGGGGTTGGAAAAACCATAGAAACATAGAAACAAGGGGAGGTCGACGATAATAGTGAGGTAAAGAGGAAGTTGTGCAGTCGGGAAAAATAATTCAACTGCTTTCGTTTGAGGGGTGGATGGGGACTGTGGGTTGATTTTATACGTACAGTCAGAAAGGGACAAAGACATGTTTTTCCAACCTTTATCTATAAATCCTTGATATGACCACCAGACACAGCAGACATGCTTTGCATGCAAAAGAAAACGAAAGCGAAAGTTGGCGCTGAAAGGAAAACGAACAAAACGAATACGTAAAATGAAAATTCCTGCCAACTTCTGTGCATGCACTTACATACTTCTTTTTGAAATTTAAGAGGTTTAAATTGGATTTAGAAGGAAGGTTTTGAAAAAAAAAAAAAAAATGAAAGAAGGCGTGTTTTTTTGTTTTTCTTTGGTTCCAATGCGGATATTTGTATTTGTTTTTGCTACTTTATTTTGTAATTTCCTTATTTTTGTTTTACTTTTTGAAATGAATGTTTTGTTTTGCTGGTTGAGATTTTGTACCATACGAGTAGGTACATGAATTTTTCGAAAGTTTAAATATATGAGTCTTGCGATTGTTTTTTGTGAGTTGTATGTCTTTAGACAATTGTAGACTTCCGTTCTTGCTTTTTTAAATTTTAGATTTCGCTCTCTATAATGAACAGTATTCTTATTTCTAACATTTGACTTGGTAAGAAAATTCAGTAATTAAAAAAAACCATCGTTACACATAACGAGGGCGTACAAAATGTGGGTGTCTATAGTGTTGCGAGGATGCTGGATTGTAACAAATCTTTTTTTTTACAATACACCATCATGGATTCGCCAAAAAGCGATCACAACACCGCCTGACGACGAAATGTAAGGGGTGACCGTGGTGTAGCGCTTGTCACATTGAAGTTTCCAGGTTCAATTCAGCCAAAACTTCTGGTCATTCGGATAAATGGATAAGACCTACAGTTTTCATTGCCAACTCCGAACGACGGATAGAAATCCTTCTTCATAACGGAGGTGGCCATGGTGTAGGATGGTGTAGTGGTTGCGTCATCGCATATCACGCTGCAGGTTCCAGGTTCAACTCCCGGTGTCAAAAAAAATCGATCATTTGCAAAAAAAAAAGGCTGACGACAACTCTACTGTATAGGGATAACACTGCCAGTAAGGTAGTCATATGGCTTGAAAGTGTTGATCATACTGAGTAGCGATAATGACATCAGGATGTTCGAAAGAAATACTGCGAACTAAGCAATGGCAACGAATACCAATAATATTCTGCAGTCATTATGCACACCACCCTCGAAGCAAAAGACTGAAATCTAATACTACCTGAGTTCTAAAATCACTACACAAACAATGGAAAACACCAGTATTCATAACCCCATTAGTGCTAGTGAATTATAAAAAAAGATATGGTGCCACGAAAAAATGTTTGAATGTTTTGCTGAACCTCGAACCTTCGTTAGCTAACTTTATAAAAACATTTAGAATCAAGTGAAGAATTTTGAATTTTTTTTTTTATTTTTATTTTCTGCATAAAGTATGAAACAACCGGCTTTCAGAAGACGAATTATATGTATGTATAAATCCGTTTCGAAACAGTTCGATTTTGATATACTCCAGGCACATACTAGGTATTACTTTGTGTGAACGTAAACAACAAGTTCTTGAAAATATAAAAGCATTTCCTTTATCATCAACGGCAATGGGAATTTCGCTGCATTTTTTTTTTTTTTTTAATCACATGAATCTCGGACAATCAAAAAACCCAAATCAACAAAAGGAATGAAATATATCTCTTAATAAAAAAATTAAAAAAAAAAAAAAAACTTCAGAAGTGTGAGCAACGGCAATGTTTTGCATTTACTCACAAGCACAAGTTCAAGTTCAAGAGAATTTCATCTGCTTTCGTCGTCTTATCCGCGCCGCTTTCGACAAAATATTGAAATGCTGTTTTTCTTTTTATTTTATTTCTCTTATTAAATGTTTGGATATGGAAATTTCAAGGTTATTTGTGCAAAGAGAGGTAAAAAAGAAAACAAAAACCATACACGGGAGAAAGAGAGGGTGAGAGATAAAAAAAAAAAAGAAAACAACAAAAAATCTTATAATGCAAGCAACCGAAATAACTTTGCAAGAGGTTTACTTTTGATTGAGTATTATTTTGTTTTTTTTTTTAGTTTGTGTATTTTACTTTTGTTCAATTTGTGTATTGCGACATTGCAGCAAGTGTGACGTGCGATAAATTACTGCGGAATATCCTGGCTTATGTACAAAAAGAACTTAACAATAAGAGAAAAAGCATATAGAGTGAAGTGCTTTTTGGATTTGTTTTTTTCTTCTTTTTTTAATTTGCGTCCAATATGACATATCCGTCAACAAATAAAATTATGCAGGATGTGCACACCCATTTAATTCAAACAGTATTTTAATATATGTATGTAGTATCAGTCCGGTGTGGTCGTGGTCGTCAATCAACCACTGCAGTCAGCTCGATTGTCAGAGAGCTGCCTACAGTTCCGTCCACCAAGTTGGTTATGGACCCTTTTGAATTGTACAGGATACCAAAAGTGAAGATGGTTCTTTACTCCTAGGTTGATGCAAACGTTCTCCATTCCAAAGCGCCTACTATACATGTCTACATGTTCTGCTCTCTAGATCAATGTCAATGAATCCACATAATCCACATAATGTATGTATTGGTTGGCTGGGTAGACCAATTCCATAACTACCTTAGAGTTGTAGCTGTTTTTCGTGACTTTGTTTCCTGGTCATCGATGCTGGCTGTTTTGTTTCTTCTGTTGGCTTGTGAGCTAAGCGCATAACTATTTAAAAAAAAAAAAAAAAACCCATGACAATGACTTAATTTTTTACTCACTTATACTTGGTACTTTTTTCTCTTGACGTCAATAAGTAAAAAAAATAAATAAACAAGAAATTTCTTAATAATTATAATGCACATAAACAATACTCATATAAATAATCACATAAAGTTAGTAAAAAAAAAAATTAAATGGTTTTTACCACTATTCGGAGAACACCTTTAGCTATTAAGAACAAATAAACGTTTTGGCTATTGCATTGATAAGGCCATCAGGCATATTAATGAGACTTCACCGTGCTTAATATCTTTCAACAGAACTCAATTGAAATAATAAATACAACCCGCTTAGCAGAAATGCAATTTTAACAATTAATATGTCATCAAGTAGTGATACAATAATGTAGGTATGTATGTTTGTATGAACGATAAATGTTTACACGTGCATACAATTGTTGTATCGGGACGAAAAAAGATTTAAAAAAAAAATAAACACCAAAAAATGTTTTTTATTTGTAGACAGTGTATCAAAGAAATTCACGAGACAATAAATACAAATCAAAAATACAATACTATATTTTCCTGTTTTTATTTAGGTAGTAACAAAACAAGTCGTTTTACGCTTTGAAAATGTTATTTTTATCTTTAAAAAATATGCTTTCTAAAAGTTTAGGAAAAGATGGTTGTAAACCATCCCTACTAGGTATTCAAATTATTTAGAAAAGTCTTTAACTTTGGTAACTTGGTTGAGTGGACGGTGCAGATCAGCTCAGTTGGGTTTAGAATTTAGTTTTTAACAAATAACGAACTATTGTTACTACCAATAACGCGTTTCCTTGTGACACTTACTATCCAAATCATTTTCTGAGACATTGTACGCGCAATCAGTTTGTTAGGAAGCACAAGCTGCGCACAAAAAAAAAAAACAAAAAACAAAATTGAAAATAAACAAATAAATATCATGACATTGAAATGCTTGCGGTTTTGTTGCAGTTTCGTGTCGATTTTTTTTGTTTTATTTATTTTTTCTCCCTCCATATCTTCATTTGCTTCTATAAAGCGCAAGTATTGGTTTCGTGATCATTTTCTAAATTCGGGGGTTTGATCAGCACAAGTATATACCTACCTACTTGATTTGTGGTTAAATAATTTCAAAAATGTCGGTACCATAATTTTAAGTAAATTAAAAAAAAATAATTTCTTTGGTCAGTGCTGTTTGTCCTGATAAATGGAAGTACTAATGTATAACGCATACCTTTGAGAGCAGTAAAAAGGCTGCGGCGGTCATTCTCCAAGCTTTCGATTGTGCCAAACAATTTCGAATTGTCTTGTAAAAGACCCTTTGAACTTTTGTGTTAAAGTTATGAATTTGAGCTGAGACTTCGGGATGTACGTTCAGCGTCCTGCGATCAGCATACAAACATACATATATGAGCTATTTCATAAAACCCAGTCGTGTACTTTTTATAGAATTGTATTTTTTTTTTGTTTGCCATTAGTTCCGCGCATTTAATGGACACTCACTTTTTTAGCGGTTAGGTCATGCTTTATATGAATTTTGCACAAATGTATGCATAGAAAGAGTAAAACGAAGCATAGTTATACTGTTTTTATTTATTTTTTGCCAAATGAGTTATTATTTTTGGTTTTTTTAAGACGAAGAAGAACAGCTGGAAAATATACATACGTATGTATGCACATAAATGTATATGTTAATCAATCACGCAAGTGCATATCTAAGTAATATCAATTTTGCAATATTTTTTATTCCTTATGTTTGTAGTATACGTACCTGCTTACTGTTCTCTAAGTTGAACTTTTTCAAAAATCCCTCTGAATTGAACTAATTTCGATCTCACGTGAAAATTCGACTTAATGGACTTGACTTGGACTGTGTTTAGTAGGTAGTGCCTTATTGCCGCGTCTATCAGGTACATAGTTTTTCTTATATACTTGATCTTTCATTCAATCATACAAAAACAAAAGAGAAAAGGGGAGAAACGACTCTTAGATCGAGTCGCCAGGGCCAGATATGCAAAGAGAATTCATATCATACTGCTTTTATAAATGAATATCTGTATGTACCTATCTGTCAAATTTAGCGACTTTTGGAGACTTCTAGTAACTTTTAGTACACATTGAATTCCAGCGATTTTCGTAGCTCTTTAGCAGTTTGTATTGACTTTTTTATTTGGTACTGGCGACTCTTACCGATATTTCTTAATTTTTGGAATCTATCGACCTTTGGCAACTATTGTATGCAGGATCTGACGACCTCTAATTGGTGGGTTGCGGCAACACTGTGCCTGTTATTCAAGGTATCGAACTTTCAAAAAATTAAAAACATCTATTTTGAGAAAACGAATTAGTAGCTCGTTTGACTTATGCTGATGAGTTCTATAACTGACATAAATTCCCATTTAGACGGTAATTTGTGCAACGATACCCAAAACCGATGGTTAATTGTGCATACTTTTTTAATCGTCATTATAATTTGTATAAAACAGAATAATCAAAGGAATGTCATAACAAATGCAATATGCATAAAGGGAACATAGGGTGATGGAGCCAGTAGTCGGCCCCTTAACTTTTTTTTTACGTTTAATTTGCTTTCAAAAATCCGTTATTATAATAAAGAATAGAATATTCAGCATTTCTGATTAATTGAAATGTGCTAATTATGAAATTCAAGTCATTTTTAGTGTATTTACTACCTAAAACAAATTATTTACAAAAATGTTAATAAAAACCTCATTTTTGAGTAGTCGGCCCCTTCTACTTCAGAAGTCGGCCAGTTAAGTATTGAGTAGTCGGCCCCAGTTTTTATACCAGACTTTAATTATTTTCACTATTTCACAAGGCGGCCGACCTTAGAAGAATCACACAAAAAAATGTCTTCTTAGGTCGGCCTCCCCTCTTTTTATTTAAAATAATTTTTTTTTTAGATTTGTGTTCAATAAACAGTAAAAAGAATCTATTAATAAGATAAATATAATAATATAACGCAGTAACTGTCAATATTTCACTGATTTTAAGACTTTTTTGTAAATCACTTCCACTATTTTTTTACTCCTAAAATCCAGACTTTTCACTTCAGACAAGAAGTTGAATCAAAGTGACAATTTTGACGAAGAAACTAGCAGCTGCATTGCAACAACCTTTTGCTCACAGACAGGAAAACCGTTAACCTTTTGTAAAAAAAAATTTGCATGTGTGTTTAACAAACGCATTAACTTTAACGCATCATTTTTTGGCGCGGCGGCCGACTACTGGAGGGGGCCGACCTTACATGCCATCACCCTACCTAGGTATTGAATCTTAAAAATGTCTAATATTTCTTGGAAAATTTCTTTTTTAACTATAATTTAAACAAAAATTGTGCTGACTAATCGTATTTGTTCAAATTAATTTCGAAAACTGCATAACTTTTCCACTGAATTAAAATGTTTAGCCCGAAATGCAAAAGATCTAAACTTCCTAATGGTTGGCTTCCAATTCAATCGAAAAATAAGCAAAAAAGAGAAGAAAAAAAAAAATAGCAAAACAACAGCACAATGTGTACAATTGTTCGGAGTGGAAAAAAAAACTAGAACTGCTAAAAAATATTAACAAAACAAAACAAATAAGGGGAGAAAGAGATAGACCACGAACAAAACAAAAAAAAAAAAAACAAGAAAGCAACCAAAACATCCCAAATGGCTAAAATTATTTCATGATTGCATATTCGAATGGGGTGAGAGCGCGAGGCGACGTAAAGCTTGGAAGTGGGACACTTGTGTGCAAGCAATTTCTTGATTAGGCAGAGCCGTCGCAGTAGTCCAAAAATCGCAACGACACACACGCGATCCTGCACAGCAATAATAAAAAATGTCACAACTTCAATGTCATTCATGCACACATATGTATTTGAATTTGTACACAGTACAATACCCAATACCACAGCACTAGATCTAAAGTAAAGACCCCTTCCCACAGCCAGTCAGAGTCAACTTGACGGCGGCGGCAACAAAACCAGCCACCAGCTACCAGCATGAGCACCGTCAGTCGATAACGCATACGAAGCGCGAAATTTGTCGCATAGTTTGGAAAAAATTTTTGCAAAGAGTTACGGGGGAGGGAACAGTAAAATCGACACATGGCATGTGCAGTAGTTCACTGTGTATTGGTGATTTGCGAATTTTTGCACGCATACCAACTTAAAGTTGTCGGCGAATGAAGCCACAAAAGGGAAATAAAAAAAAAAAAATAATAAAATCAAAATGAAAATGAAAATCAAATAAAAAGCGCACACGATCGTTAGTGTTGTTTCATTGGCTTCGAAATCACTGTTACCGCGTCTAGGGTATAGTGGGCCGCAGCAGGCGCAATAAATTAATTGCGATTTGCATGCCGCTTGCTGTACTGTAAGACATAGATTGCACTCAAGGTCATTCAGTTGTTGCGACCCACCAATAGCAGTGTTCTGAGATATTGGCGCAGTGTCAGCGGCGGCGGCGCAGTTCCACTACTAGTGTATGCGAACGCTAGTGAAATTTCATTTCTCTGATTCGTGTTTCAGCACAGCGCGGCGCAGTGCAAAAAAGGAAGTGGAAACAAAAGCCAATTGAATGAGTTAATTTTTTTTTTTTTGCAAAGCACTAGTGTTGTGTACTGCACTTCTGTGTGTGGGTCAATGGGTGCGCTCTCTAACTCGTCTGGTGTAGTGGAATCTCTAGTAGTTGTCTATCGTTTTATTGACTTAAATTTGTTATTCGCAATTAATATTGCTCATGAGCAGTAGTTTTTCAATAATATCGACCAATGAATGCAACTACAGTGATCGTTATCGTTATCGTGAGTGTTGTGCAGTGCCCAATGAATTTAATTGCATAACAAATAATCGAGGTTTATCTATGAAATATATATAGAGAATGTGACTCTAGGAGTGGTAGTTTTTCGGCAATGGCGTTTTTTTAAGTTCCGTCTAAATACGGGCAGGATTCTGTCGGTTTACTCAATCAGTGTATTTGGTGCGTTTGGCGGTTATGAAACTGAGGTAGGTATACATACATCGCAAACTTACAGGTTTGTTGTCTTTTCATGAGAAATCAAAATATGATTATGCATCTACAATTTAAAGATACATTTTTTAATTTTTTCTTTTAGATTATAATCAAGGTGTAGCCGTGCTAAGTGGTCCTCCTTTGAACTTGTACCTTTTTTTTAGTACATTTGTAGTATTTATTTAGAGTTTTTGTCAAAAATATCGGAAACGGAAATGCACATGTTAAATGATAGAAAAACAGTTTTATTATCTCACTCTTTCGATACTTACATACCTATTCTGAAAAGAAAATATCCTTATCTAACAAGAGAGATCATATCCGGATTACGAAAATGTACATTCCTACATGCATAAATACATATGTATGGACGAACATATTCTTACATTTTTAGACGGTTATTTTTAGAAACTAAAACGCGTCCAACTACAAGTATGTTAGATGATTCTATTTGAAAACTCTTAGAAAATGTTCTTGAAATATTTCGACTCATTTCTTATTTTTTTTCCCCAGATACTTATTTGTGTCCTTGATTATAAATAATCTCAAATGAAATAATATTTAGTGATCCTTGCAAGATAAAGTGGTTAGATCGTTGGACTTCTAAGTAAGCTGACCGATCAAACCAAATACTTCGACAGGCAATGACTCCTTGAGCATTATTCATGAAAATGCTTCTCAAACCGCCGTTTAGAGTCGGCAATAAATACCGTATTTTTCATTAGGGCGAAAAACAGGCATAGCATGAATGGTTGCTAGAAGTTAGGCCTTGGCTCTGTTCGAGCTGTGGCGGTAATTCTTTTTTTTTTTTATGAAGTCATGATGTGGTCTTGAGTGCTATTGTTTCTTATTTCCTGGGTTAGTTTAGATTAGAGATGCCACGAATAGTGATTTTGCCGAATGCCGAATATTCGGCGACACTTGATGCATTTCGCGGGTGCCATGTTCAGACCTGCATCATTTTAATTTGCGTATGTACATATGCGTATAAATAAAAATGCATTAACTTGTCCATGTCGATTGGATTGGATTTTATATAACAAGTGATCGTCAATGTTAATATGGTACAAAGTACTAAATTGATGACTTGCAAACACTCACCTTCAACTGTCAACAACAGCAACACGAATCTCTTTTGCAATATGTAGAACATCACCGATCGCGTTCTCACGGTGTTGCATAATAATAATTGCATCTGTGTGCTGTACTCTCGCAACCCCACCATTATCTGATTCATATTTATACCATTCTTTTCCACCGCCTCTTCCTCCCACTTTTTTTTGCATTTGTGTTTTGTTGCGCGTTTTTCTCTTTCTATCCAAATAAAAATAAATACTTAATGGAATTTATGAAATAAATTATTCTGTCGGTAGCGCAGTCAACGTCGTCGTTGTCTGCCGGCATCACAGCACTTGTGTGTTCCTCTCTTGTTCGCATAAAGCTTAGGTGTATATGTGCGCCAAAAAACAAGGTCAAATGCAATTTTGTGTTCTTCCCGTTCCCGGTTTTGGTCTTCTTTTAGCGTTGCTCTTTCTTTGAAAACTAAATAAATAGCGTGTGGTTCTAGATATTTTGCGTTTGTATTGTGCATTTGGTGTAGTTTCTCTTCTAAGGATTTGTCTAATTTGTATACACATTTTGAGTGCGAATATTTTTCGCGGCTGTCGTTTTTTCTTCCCGTTTACTTTTTTTTTCTGTTTGTTTTTTCTTGTCTTCTCCTTGGCGTTTTTCTTTCATTTTTCAGGAATAACTAAAATTCTCAGAATTTCGCTATGTGTGAGTTAGGTTGAGAATTCGCCTAAAAAAAAAAGAAAGAAAAATCCTTGAGTTGTTATTTTGAGAGTTGTTGGGGCTTTTGCTTTGAAAAGAGATTTCTGGTAGTTAGTTGGAATTGGCGGGGGGGTTTTAGTTGGAATGGCATAAGGGTTTGTTTATTTCAAACAGATCTTTGAGGGGAGGGTAACTCTTATGTTGGATATCATTCATTTGTAATTTGAAATGTATAATCTCTTCGTTTTTTTTCACTTGGAAGCAAGCAAAAATGTTGAAAGTTTTTTTTTTAGCCTTAGATACCTAGACCTACGTATTGAACAATCTTCGTTATGGTAACCATTCAAGTTCATATGTTTTGGACAAATATTTTCCTTCCTATAATAAAGTGGAAAATATTCTTCAAACGCAGGGCATCTTTTGACTGTGATCTGTAAAGGCTACTTACTGCTTCTGGTATCCATGTCATGAGATTCAATCGTTATATTTTTACATTCGCCGTTGAAAACCTGTACCGACTAAGGAAAGTTGAAGAAGAGTTTGTCTAGTATGTAGGTGTACCTTTTAGGGAAATTGTCTTACAAAAACACGGACTGATGCGTTACTATGTATTATAGTAGGCACCCATGACAACATAGGCTCCAAAGGTAGCATATTCGCGAATATACTTTCTTAACTTTTCTAGGTATGTACATACATATGTATGTATGTAATTTTCATACACGTTTAGAAATAGACCTTTCTTTTGTTAGACGTACCCAAACACATTTAAAAAGGGACCCGTCTACGAAATCCGTCTTTTCGAAACTAACGAATATACCTGTACACTTAGATACGTCAAACTTTCGATTATCATCTTCAATTAAATGCATTTTTACTGAAATTTTTATCTACCTGGATACGAGATGCGTAACACAAATAATACATAAGTACATATGCATAAGTAGTTTTGTAGTTTCCCAATATGTTATGCTACATTAAGTGACATTTTATTAAATGGCCGTAGGTCACCATTTATAAGTAGCTTTAACAAAAATAACGCCCTAAATTCCCTTGCATGAATAAAATGACTTGACATAAAGCAAAAAAAAAAAAAACTCTCAATAACGCCTCTCCGCACGATCGTTTGGACTAGTCTATCGAATCGAGCTCGGCTGACTAAAACTGGTCGAACAAGAATGATTCTCCTATCTCCTTACATCCTCATTGATAATGGCGAATTCAAAACAGAAAAACTAAAAGTAAAGTGAATACAAGAAAATGAAAAAAAAAAATAATAAATTAAAGGAATAAACAAGAAAACACCGATCATGTATGCACTCAAGTGCAAACGAGGGATGTGGTATAAAGTTCTCACTAAACCACTTGCAAGTGGATTCAACAAATATTCTCTACATTAACAGTATGTCTACTCCTATTAACTTTGCTTGCGCTGCTTTTATTTTTCTAAAGTTCTCATATTACTTTGGCAGCAAACCGTTTCTGGTGGGGATAGAGACAGCGCAATACACTTGCAGTTTGTGCAGCGATTCGTAAAATTGAGACTTGGGGCCTGTACCGTTGCGTTTTTACTTTTTTTTTTCCTTGCGGTTTTTCGTAACAATGTTAGTGTTGCTAAACACAAATATAAACTCTCTGGCTAAATGTGATTCGCTGCGGCGAATTGGAATAAACGCAACGTGTGCGTTTTATGGTTATTTAAAAAAAAAAATTGCACATAAGTAGGTGAATTGCATTTGTGTAGGTAGCCAATAAAATTGCAACTCAAATTAATTGTTTGTTCTGTATATAAGATGTATTGGGGTATTGGCGCTTTTGCTGATTGTATGTATTGGAATGCAGGATTTCAAAATGGAGATCACTTTGAAATCGTTTGAATTGCTGTAGAAGATAATTCAATGTCAGAACTAAGCGAGAAGGAGCTAGAAATTTCATGTGACTCGTGTTTAATTATGTCTTCTCTATCATTTAAATATTATTTTATCATTACAATATTTAGTAGTCATTTACAATAAGTAGTTAGCTTATTGGAGGTAAGTCGCAATAGAACAACCATTGAAATAACATGACAAATGATCTGGCAGTAGGTAGGTACATAGGTAGAAGTGGCTGAAACTGGCAAGCCTGCCGGAGACACAAGTAGCGCGGATGCGCCGTTTTGATACCACAATTCACGTGACCTGGGTGTTGATGGGCGTATGGGACTAAGAGTGTAGTTTTTTAAGATCCATCCTGTGGAGTTAAGAAAATTGATAATGTTGCAGAATTAGATGTAAGAAATCTCAGATAGTTCCTTAAAAAAGGGTTTTCCGAGAGTGCGCTGCCAGGCTCTGGCAAGTGCCGGGCAGTCACAGAGAAAGTGGAATAGCGTTTCCTTTTCTTGTGAATTGTCGCAACTATGGCAGTGGGGGTTGAACGGGATGCCTAACTTGGCAGCGTGTGGACCGATTGGCAGTAGCATGACAGAAATATGGCAATGATAGGACAACCTGTGGTCAATGCATAGAAAATTAATATGTATGTACTCGTATTTATTGATTTGACGTCTTTCGAAAAGTAGTCTAGGTACATACATATGTACTCAGCCAACGGAAAACCTCAGGATTACTTGACATAACACCATCAATTATTATACGTTCCATCGATTTGAAACAATATTGATGGCCGGTCCGCTGAACGGCAGATTGGGAAGCATTTTCATGACAGATAAACGTTTGGTTGTTTTCCTGAGGAACTTTCGGGACTTCTATTCTTTCGCTTAGCAGTCCAACGCACTAACCCTATTCTCTATAGTTTTCAATAATCAAAAGAAAAACTTATCGACTACATTTCATTTGTTCAAATCAACAATCAACATTGAAACGCTGTATCGTAAATTAAGTGCAGATGGTTTTGTTATTTGAAAGAGACTGTAAATGACATAACATTAGCCGTGTTTTTTTTTTTTGAGAGCTGTATACCCAGCCCAGTTAAATTTTACACACAAAGCAATAACAACACACCAAGTGGCGATAACTTTTCCAGTAGCAGCAAGTGAGGATAGAACTACATAAGTTGACCACCAGAGCGCGAAAAATCTCATAAATTAGCTCTTAGCCGATCGTATTTGTTGCTTTTTCTCGGTTTTGACATTTACAAACTGTCAAATGAAGAAAAAGAAATCGAGCCGCAAACCAATTGGTTGGTGCGGCTGCTACTGAGTATGAATCGTTTTTTTGACTGAAGTGAGTATAGTTTTTAAAAAAACACGGCTATTGATCTTCGATGTTTAAGGATTTTCACCGAAAAAGTACACCTAATCTAAAAAATAAGAAGCGGACCAAGGACATCCAAAGATTGACACTTTACGAAGAGATAAATTCATTGAAGAAACACTTTTCGTATTTTAAATTGGTGTTCATACTAATATGTCCTTTATTTATTTGGCTGACCGCTGACTTTATATAGCTTAACTTAAAGGTTAGATATTGTGAATAACTGTGACCTTTAGATCACGATCGTATGTTTAAGAAAGGATAACTATTTTGTATTTCGTTGATTTCTATTAATACTTCGATTTTTGTACAACAAAACTTTGAATTCAACCCTTATACGTTATATTATGATGATTATCGATTATTATGCTCATCTGAGGTACACTTCTATTCCACTTCTTAAAAAAGGAAAATCCCAAAGCAAACCATTTTTGCCCATTATCTTTATCACAGAGAATCCATCCATCCACGTTTATCCTAAACCGCTTCATTTACTTTAAAATGAAATTTCGTCCCCTTGCCTGGGTCGGATTTAGTGTTTTTTTTTTTTTTTAAAACCATCCCACAGAAAAACGCGGCGGCTGCTTGTGTCCTCCTGTCATTTCATTCCTTAGAAAAGCACAAATACAAAAACGACGACGGCCAGAAATCAGGCTAATTAGCCCGTGAAGCCTGTAAAAGTTTTGCCTCTGCTACAGCCTTGGCAGTCGTCAAAATTGAAATGCTGCCTTTCGCGCTCTCTCTCTCTCTTTCACGTTGTGTTTTAGTAATCCTAATCCTTAGTATGCTTTAACAACGGTGGTTCTACGAACACCCCTTCCATTTACGCCCTCTTCCGCTTTGTGCTCTTGTCGTACTTTTATTGTATAGCACTTCAGAATCTTTGACAGCTAACATCAGAAACATTTTTCCTGCTCGCGGATGCAATTCAATCCGGTATCTGCCAGATACACACACACACACACAAATGGGTACATATCAAAGGGACGGTGGAACGGAAGAGGGATGATGAGGTTATCAAAAAAAATAGCAACAGTAGTATCCGAATCGCACGTGCTGTGGCCAGGATGATTATAATGTGTATTCACAATTTGAAACGCAGTTGCTAGAACGACCAAGCATCCTTTGCATTTTGTTGCATAAATAAATGCAGCCCTTGTACGAAAAAAAAAAATCTCACCCTATGCCACATGCAGAATGCGCGGTGCACAAATCTTCGTATCAAAATAATGAACTATGCACCGCTGCGCTTTGTAAAAGGGACATTCTTTCTTTTATCCTTTCGAGTTACATTCATAATTTGAAAGGGTACATTCTCCTTGTTTTTTTTTTTTTTAATTCATAGTTCATTGCATAAATAACTTGTGCAAGCTATGGACAGAGAAAAATCAATAAAAATGTGTATTGTGGTGCTCCCCATGGAAGGTTCAAAAAACTAGTTTTCAATACATACTTAACATCTGTGTATGCAACACCAATACACTGGTAAAGCACACCCCCATTGTGCGTGCATTCAATGGTCTCAGCATACGCAGTCGCCGTATGCAAATATACGCATTACTCATTCAAAGCATACACATCTTTCTTCAACCCTTACGCAGAATTTTATTTTTTGTTTCTTTAGGAGCAGACGCGTTGCATTGACATGCGTTCAGTCGTCCATTAAAATTGCGGATTAATATCATGGCATGCATACAAAACTCGAAAGGGACAGATTGTTTTTTGGATTTTGTCTCTAAAACAGCAAAGAAAATAAAACGCAATGCTGAAGGTGATAAGGA